>OX421360.1:58626489-59829056 GCA_949126925.1 Cheilosia vernalis
GATATTGATACTTTCCGCAGTCTCAATCGTTTTAGAAGTAGTTGACGCCTTTCCCATTTGATCATTTCTGTGCAATTACGCTCTCAGCTACTATTCTATTATTGACTCAATGTGCTGGTCTAAAATCCATAGGGCACGAATCTCTTTCTTGACGATAACATTTGGATTAGTTTGGCTGACAAATAATTTTATGTTGAAGTAATATTGTGTCCGACTTTCTTAATGCAACAAGGAAACTGTAGAGCTTGTTGGAATAAAAAAATTCCCGACCATTCCGCGTTGTTGGTTTCAGATTCATTTCCAATTTTTAAGGCCAACTGATAGAATATAGGTACTCCTTCATTTACAATAACCTACAACATAGCTATGGATATTTAGAATCTGTTTGTGAGGGGTATTCTCTGCAACAACTGAAGCCCCACAACCCAATTTAATCCAATTTAATGCAAGGAAAAGTTAAGTACCCGGATTAAAGGACACCACCCGCCTACACCGCCCTCGGTGATCACGTTTCTGACACTTGGGACAGGGTTTCTCTCTGGGGCTGCCTGTTAAGATCTGACCGGTCTTGACCGCATTGTCTCGCGGAGCATAGAATATCACACGCCGGCACTCGCACGGATCGATGAACAGACCAAACGTACTTAGAATGCAAACGATTACCAAACACTTGAGATGCAACGAAGCCATTTACTTGTGACCCAACTAGAAGGATTGCGCGTATGTATACGAATTTGAAGCCCGATAGCCTTAAAACTCTCTCGCTGATAGCAGTGAAACAACTGAAGACACTGAGGCACTTTCGAGGTAAAAATGTCGAACAACTCGTCGTACACCGTTCTCTTTAAAGCAATCGTGATAAATGACAGCTTTTTGATTGCGCCTATCATAGATATACACCCTGGTTATCTTGGGCGTTCTCTTCGCTGGCGCTGGTAAGAAAATATCGATGACGACCATGAGGTGCGAAATATAACATGTCCCCCTGGCTATACACCAGGGATCAGTGTCAACATGTGTTTTGATCGATTATGCTAACGACGAGCGATCGTCGCGGACTTTGGATAGCCCGACGATGTCAACGATATCATTAGAAAACGTGAGGCAGATAGCATACCAGTTATTTATTACTCCGTCTAGTGGGTGCTTGGATTAGGGAAGGGGGTGCTTATTAGTCATGCGCTCAAATATGGATGGTTTGAATGCATGATGACGCAGAAACGCTTGTCAAACATTTGTCTTGTCGTAGTTGTCAAAGCAAATAGTGTGTTGGGAATTGTCTATATGATATCTAAAATCTGGTGGGTTTGTCTATCTTTTTTCGGGAATCTATACTCATCTGAGTCAACAAAACATGAGCCAGGTCCGGGAAGCACCCCGTTGACACTTGCATCATACAGAGTTCTGTGAAACATTGGCTGTATGATGTTCGATCATGTTTTGCACTTAATCGGTTTTTGCGAAAATACCTTATCTGCATCGGGCGATCGCGATGGGTTCAATTTAATTTCAATTGATTAGTGCAGAGACTGATTTCCTAAATGAGGTCCTCAAAATCTACGTAAAGAATATAAAGTCGACTTCGACACTTATTGCGGTAGCTTTTTTGATAATATTTACTTCGGAAAAAGTCAAACATTTTATCACTTTTCGCATTTTAAAATCTACCGATGAACTGTTCACGTTCTGCACTTAATTAGTCTAATAGCTGCACACAGGCATTTAAAGTGGATATAACCACGGAGTGGTGACAAACACTATTTGTGCTCTAAGCTAATAACTTTATTTTCTTTGGACAAGGATTTCAAAATTCTAAGTAGGAGCGACTTGGTTCTTTTTTCGAGAACTGTGTGCTTTGATCAGAGAAAATAAAAAGAAAGCTTTAAACTCAACAGTTTCCTTAAAATCTTTTTTAAACATTTTTTTTTTGGATATGTTGTAGAATTATAGTAACATTTATACGAAAAAGTTCAGATATTAAATTTGAAGTAGATCGAGTTAGTACATCACATGCACCAAAATCAAAACCTGTTATTAATTTATTTCATTATTGCAACGCCTCAATCAATAAATTCAATTCAATTTATTTATTAAATAAAGTACAAATAAGAAAATATTCTTTTATAGGTATTATAATTAAATAACACGGAAAATAGGGTTAAACTATTAAGTACAAGGAACCAGTTTCATTCAGTGGTGAATTGCGGTAGTAGGCGGTTGTGTTTTTGTTGTCACTTTACGAAATATTTTCTGAAAACAATTTTTGGCACATAAACATATTGCGGTAGGTACAATACAAATGTTATTTCTTCAGAAACAAAAAAAAACATTGCAACTAATTTTATTGACTACTAATAAAGTAAGTTATCTCTTAGAAAGGGATGGGATGTATATAATTTTAGTGGTGCGTTTTGCATTGCGAAATTTACAAAATGCCCTAGTGGACTAAGTCTAGAACGCCTCAACCAATATTTTGATACGCATGCATATTAGAGCTTCTTTCCGTATACTTATTTTTAATGGAAATGAAGTGGAATTACAAAAGGACTAAACTGCGGGCATAATTGTCTGAAAAACACAACCATAAAACGAAATGTCAGACGAAGATTCTAAATGGTGTACTGAGAGCACTGAAAATAATTACAAAACAGCTTCTTTACATGATTGGATTCAGTTTATATTGTGGCAGGGCTGGTTACATGAGTTTTGACGAAAAGACGGACAATTCTACTTAATAATTTCTTTTTCATACGTTTTCTTATGGGCGTTTTGTCAATAAAATGGGGCTTTTTACCCAACAACATATTTACAAAACGCCATCGCCACCTAAACTAGGTATTTTTTTAAAAACAATAAAAAAAATAGTAGGTAATTAAACAATTTTATAAAAATTTCAAATGCCAAAGTCAAGAAAAAAGAGCAGTATTTTATTTGCAGTAAACGATTGGTGATTATCTTTTATTTTTTGTCTGTTATTGAAGATCCCTAGAAAGTGGGGCGTATTGTATAGTTTTACCCTAAACGTTCGACACAAGCAAACACAAATTTATTCGTCCCCAAACCGGTCGGTTGTCCGAGTTTTTAGATTTTCAGGATGAATGAAAGTGTCATACAATTTTATACCGAATTTTTGCCACCAGAAAAACAAAGGCTTAATTTATATCTTCTGGAAATCGAGCCCGAAACTTCTCACTGTAACAGTCAAACACTGAGCCATTGTTCTGGCGTATGATTATAAGTTAGCCTACCTTGATTTTGAAAGAATTCTATGCACTATAAAAAACATGCTTTTATAGTTGTTTTACGAAAGTGTCATCTACCATTTTTCGTCACGTCGTTCGAGGTGATTTTACTCACAAGGCACACCAAACCAATAGATATTTCAGATCAAAAATGTATGTTGATATTGATACTTTCCGCAGTCTCAATCGTTTTAGAAGTAGTTGACGCCTTTCCCATTTGATCATTTCTGTGCAATTACGCTCTCAGCTACTATTCTATTATTGACTCAATGTGCTGGTCTAAAATCCATAGGGCACGAATCTCTTTCTTGACGATAACATTTGGATTAGTTTGGCTGACAAATAATTTTATGTTGAAGTAATATTGTGTCCGACTTTCTTAATGCAACAAGGAAACTGTAGAGCTTGTTGGAATAAAAAAATTCCCGACCATTCCGCGTTGTTGGTTTCAGATTCATTTCCAATTTTTAAGGCCAACTGATAGAATATAGGTACTCCTTCATTTACAATAACCTACAACATAGCTATGGATATTTAGAATCTGTTTGTGAGGGGTATTCTCTGCAACAACTGAAGCGGTTTAAAAAATTGGTTCACTAATGGAGAGCTACAGTATTCCTAGGTCATTTATAATAAAGAAATTCAATATTTACCATGCGTATTTTTAAATAAATAAAACCATTTTATACCTCAGGAATGTAAAATGTAAAAACTCACCGCAATGTTGTTATTTTGTGGGATTTAAATCTTTTTGTGGCAATTTCGATGCCCAAAAACATTTCCATGGCAAAAAGGAAAAAGCAGCAAAATCGGTAGGTAGAATCTGACAAAAAAATCAAGCTCTAATTGTTTTCATCGAAACATATTGATTTCACTTTGATTATCAATACACTGAATGTCCATAAAAATATGGCCTAAATCGACCCGTCCCAATTGGAAAAAAACTTAGCTCTAAATAAATTCCTTGATTCTTGTTCTGTAGGTACTCCCCAGTGCTCCCCACAAGAGTTTTATTACACTCCCCAACGACATAATGAAACGGCAGCCCTGCTCATACCTAGTTGTCCGAAAGTAATGTTAGTTTATAGTCTTTGCCGCGATCGAAGTCAACCACCCCGAAAACCAATGTAATGGCGGATACAATTCTCAGAGGATGAGTGAACTCAACTCCTTTAGTCTTTTACAGGCCATATTTTTAACGAGGACAGCTCATAACTTGACACGCGTTAAATTAAAGTCGTGCGTTTTTAATATCTGTATAGGGATAACTATGAAATCATTTATTTAATTTTCCACCGATTTCAACATTTGCAATTAAAAAGCGTTGGGAAAATTATTCGAAACGTGTAACAATATTTTTGTATTTTGCGTTTAAACAGCGCTTTCAAAGTGTGAAAATCATTTTCGATGAGTTCATCTTATTTATTTAAATAGCAGATTTCGCGCATTTGCCGACTTTCGCAATAAGTAGGTTATAGGTTATACCTATATTATCCGTCTAAAAATGTCAATGGCTCCTCTTCTAATAGTTGATATTTTCAACCAAAGCCTAATGAATTACCATTTTTGCTGTTGAATCTTCGGTAATTGTGCTTAAATTTTCAAGTTAAACCTAATGGATAGTTTATTTTTGTTATTTCTAACATCTTTTGTATTTTTAATGTTACTAATCCGTTTAAATAAATAACTTAAAAACTACACAATACGGTGGGGCAGTTCTGTTGGCACTCTCTCTTCATTTTTCATACAAAGCGTAGTAGTTTTTCTCGTTTAAAATAAGTTGAATTTAAATTTTTTTTTTAAATAAAATTTTTAAATCTAAAATTTGCATTGCACAGAAATAAAATCACATTAATTTAAAAAAAAAAAAATCGCTTAATCTCTAACAAACTTTGCTAACATTACTATAATTTTTTTATTTTTGTGTTGTTTGTATAATCTTATGTTCATTCAGTCAGTGATGCCACATCACCATGGAAAGTTACACTATTGATCAGCACGTCCAAATAAAAAACTTTATTAACGCAATCAGCCAAAAATTTAACCACCCGGATACGTGTTACCGTGAAAAGCCGCGGTGAACAATTGAACTATGTTTTGTTCCATACATAATCACGTAGATGTGAAAAGGGGCTTTAAATGCGGCAGAAACCCAGTCGGGTAAAAAGAGGAAAATCCAGAAAATACAATTTGTTTGGCAGGACAGAAAAATTAAATAAAATAAATCAGAAAATCAAAAATATGTACGGGAGTACAGTCGACGAAAAAAAGAGTACAATACTCCAATTGTAGCGTTGATTAGGAGTAGGTCACAACATTTTTTGTTAAGAACCTATCCCAATGCTTTAACTAAATTTTAAGTAAATTGGCCTAAAAAATAATGATTTATAACCTTCAAATTAAATATTTTGTAGGTCACAATGGGTAATTTTACATGGAAATTTTCACAACTGTGGGTTCGTTAAATCTAGAATGGACACCTAAAATGGACACTAAATTTGACAATTAGTTTCCACCAATCTATGAGAAAAATTGTGTCGTACGTGGGTTGTAATGGTTCAAAAATACTACGAATGACTGGGTGCAAGTGCTGCGATATAGGTTAAAAAATAATTGTTCACTTCACTAAAAAATCAGAAAATGGAAGTTATGAAATCAAATTTAAAAACTTTCTTGAAATGTGTACCTACCTATTAATTCTGGATTGTCATCAAGCAATCTAAATCAGGTAGAGGGGCTTCAAATGGGCCCACTTACATTTTCCTTCAACTAAACTTCAAATAAAATAATTTAAGCAATTTTTGCTTCATTCAGTACAACTTATGTACAATTGTACATATATATCGAATGCATAACAATAATAATAGTTACCGATTTGGAAGGCTACTCATATAGTAGGTACTCCTCTAGAACTTAATGAAGGACAACAATAGACAACAACCCGAGGGGGAAGTAATCAATATTTTTGAGTAGTCCTTGACTACAGATTTTCTACTTGTGATTGCATGCGAATTCGTTTGAATACACTGTGATTCACCATGAATAAGCACAGATAAGTTCCTTGAATACACCTGAATACTTCCCCCTCGCAACAACCGCCGTTTTGAGGAATTCCAATTTGTAGTAGCCTTCGAATAATTAATTTCTTAAATTTGTATTGCAGTGAAAATGTGCAAGAGCAAGCTCAAATTAAAAATCTTTTTCTCACCTTCCGAATTTAGTACACTGCACGAAACCATCGTTCACCTCGGAAAATCAATAAAATAATTCCAACACAACCGCTCACAATAAGTAGCTAAGTAAAAATATTAAACTAAAAATAAAACTTTTTGTGGGAAAATAAATTATTTGTTCAACCGCAAATGACTACAAAAATAGATTCGGATATTCTCATCCATTCATAAAAAAAATGTTCATTTGCTATCACACATTCTGTTCTGTATTTCGCCGAAAAGTTTAAACTAATTGCCTTTCGCTTATCACTTGTATGACTTGCACAAGGCCATAAACACTTATTGTGAGCCTGTGTTTCTCTCGCCGCGACACCTTCCGGTATGATCAACCCTCTTGCATGGTATTTCTAAAATTTTGAGTACTCGAGGCGTTTTAACCTGACGATGGTCGTCGGAGTCGGTGGGTACGCCATCGCAGGCACTGATCACGGCCAGAAGTACTAAAAATGCTACCATAACCGCACATGTTTTCGAACACATCGCACCAGAGTCACGAAACTGAGTAAACAAAAGCACAGTTTTTGAAATCACTTCGAATTTGGGCTTACAAATAATTCTAACGTAATTAAAGTCAATGTGTTGCGACCTGAAAGTCTGGTTTCTCCCTTCCAACTAAACAGCACAATATACGAATTGATGGCGTCAGGCAAGATTCCGCTTATATTCTTAAAATTCTTTACTGCATTTTATTTACAATCGATTTGATTGCGGGGTTCATTACCCCCAAGCAATTACATAAGTGAAAGAGCAAAGCGACAGGCAACTCGTGAAACGCAATACACAACATGACGAAATTGCCCAGTTGTGACTATACTTTCAGATACTCGTTGCTATACCGTATGATGGATTATTTGTTCAAATAACTAACTGTGGCATGCAAAATTAAATTGGTGTGGTGTAATTCGGTATAGCCACCACTAATCATGTACACTGTACAGATAACATTAAGCGTGATGAACAGATGTTGACGTAAGCCGATAAGAATGAAATGTAAATACGTTGTAATTGCATGAAATGCTTTTTTATTTACAAAAAAAAATAAGACATGTTATGTGGCGAAAATCAATTCCCAAATAATATTGAGTGACAAAAATACGTTTGAGTTAGGCGTTGTAAATTTATAAATTTACGTCCGAAGTGGCAGCTCATTAACAAAGCATTTCATAAGTAACACCCCCAATTGGGTGATAGTAGATAGAACAACAATTAAGTCGGACTAATTTCCTTACCTAATTTGTTCAAGTTCTTAGGCTCGCCACGTCGAATTTGAACTCCAATCGGAGCTATTCCAATTACGAACTTAGGTTAGATAAAATATAATTTGGTGTCCAATTAATCAATCAAATTTGATTGCTTAAGCTACTTCATCCAGCTTTTGCGATTTTCGACTTTGTGTCTTCGATTGAATTAGTTATTTTTCTGCCAAAAAAATGTTTTCATTTTCTTTATTTTTACTAAATGACCAGTGCCGGTTTGAGGGTTGGGCGATCCCAGCAATCGGGTAGGGCGACAGATTCAAAGGGGCGTATTTTCTATTTAAATTTTTTTTTTTTATGGAAAGTGACTTTTTATTGGCGATTGTGAGTGTTTGTGTGAAATATAGAGATGACTATTTTTCATGACAGATTATCAAATTTATAATAATAAATCTAATCTTTCAGTTCTAGAATTTTAAAAACTGGCGAAAACAAGAATTTACGCATTTGACCGACGGATTATTGACATTGCCGTAGCCAGGATTTTCGGCGGGAGGCTTGCTTTCAAATCTTATGAGGAATTCTTTAAACAAACTCTAAATAGGCTTCAGTAGAATAAGTTTCTGAATTGGAACGCATTGTAAGTTTCAATCAAGTTCTTGGAGCTCTTAATTGAACTTCAAAGTTGGGATGCGGATTGAAAAGCATCTCTAAAGAAATCGTCGGAATGGGCTTTAGGAAATAAGGCCCCAGAAAATAATTTCCCAAACTAAAAATTAAATAAAAAAAAAACACTTGAAGACAGAGAATGGGCGATATAAACATTCGTGTTGCCATATGGCATCAAAGAAATATAACTGACTAGCAAACCCGACGAACTCCGTTTCGCTACCAGATGGCTTCGTTTTTTGTAACATTTCGTTTGAGGATTAAAAGATGAAGAAAAATTTTTTTTTTTTTTTATATTTGAAAAGGAAAAACTTTATTTCATTTCGCAACAGTAATGAATTAATTTCGATTACAAAAATGAAGAGTAATTTAGTTGAACTTCTCTAAGTAAAAAATGAAAGTGAATCCAAAGTAAATACTGAATCGATGCGTTATACGTATCCGCAAATTATCCGTTTCATTGAAGTGCTCTTTGGTAAACTACATTTTTTGTTTTTTGGTCTGACGTTAACACAAACAAAGCGGATGGTTTCCCAACTCGTGAACACGCAACGTATAGCTGCCCATGTGAAAAACAATGATTTTCTAAATGAAAAAATGCTTGCAACTGTTCCACCATCGACGAAATGAAATATATTTGCAGAAATTGATTCGGTTCATCTGGTGTTGGCTGACCTGGTGAACTTCGTACCACCTAATTTTTATCTATTTGAAGCTTTTTTTTGGATTTAAACTTAGTTTGTTGATTAAATAAATTTTGCTAGTAATTCAAATTAAATTGAATGCCTTTTATTTTCCTGTAAAATAGATGACAACATTCAATGCAAAGATTTGTAGTAAAAAATTGCAGTCGTTTGAATTCGAATGGTAAGTCCGTTGGAATCATCGGGATTCGTGGAATCAAAACATCTTCTCCTCTATATTCTGCGGTATGCCCGATAAAAAAAAACCCCGACCATTGACCTTTTGTGGGCCATCGTGCATTCGACCCAATCGATCAATTTGCATCATTGTAAAATCTTCGCATTTTTTTTCGATTTTTCATGATGGTGTCTGGTTGATTTGCATGTTCAGTGGCAATATCAATGCTGAATGTGCAGTTCGGTATAGCCTTCTAACAAAGTTGCTGTTATTCCAGATGAAGCCAATGCCAGGGCAACTCATGCTGCGATCAAATCCGTGCCAAAAGCAATGAAATTAAGAACGTTTTGGCAGTACCTCCGGGAGCACCCAGAAAGTAAATAAATAAATAAAGTTCTCTTGTTCACAGCTTCCATCAAAGAGTCATACGCAATCATTTGTTGTCGATTCAATTGCAGAACATTTTTACGAACTGCTTCGGCTAATGCTTCAGTATCGTATTGTTTTGTTGTTCTCTTTGCAATGCGTGGTTGAATGCATCGTGTATTGGACGATTAGGTGATATCATGCCCAACTGCGCACTTTATTCGCTATCAATAAACACTAACTCTAAAAGAAATATTTGTAACTTTAACAGCCTAGAAGAAAACTAACCACACCTATCAACTTGGTTGGTAAGCCTTCTTCGTTTACTCTCCACACCGGTACCGAAGGTGTTATGGTAGCTTTGAGCTGCCCTCCCCATAACCCTACTCACGAATGAGCATATTACCATGATTGTTACTCATTCATTTTTCGTAACAACCCCTTCGTGAACACTCAAAACGCTCATCAACTCCTGTTGCCTGTCATCATCGTCATCTCAATCACCCCTCCATTTGAACTTACCCACATATTCAAATGCAGGGATATTGAAAATAGGTACTTCCCAAACAAAAATGATAGATACAAACAAATCAAAGTATCTACTTCATTTCAAAAAGTTACTTAATGTAACATAGTAAACATAAACAAAGTTATTAGGTACCTATATTAAAAAAAAGAAATTTAAAAATTTTTGACAACAACAATTTGCTTGGAAAATAATTAAAATAATTGACAACAACAATTGCTTTTCAAATTTAAAATATTTTTTTTGTATTTGAAACTACTCGATTTCTATCCAGTTTATATTTTTTTCCAAGTGCATTTCCCCATGAAAAACGAAATATGTGCCTACAACGCCAACTGTTGAGAATTTTCCGACTTTTCTTTTTTCATAAACCATCCCTGATTTAAGACGAACAAAACAAAACAAAAATCATTGAAATCGGTTGAGCCGTTCTGGAGTTATATCGTCAGGAAGGAAAACCCGATTTATTTTTATATAGTAGACGAGTGGCATACCTATTTAAAGCTCATCCTTAGAAACCATCACTATGGTAAAGACTGAATCAATCCTCTTCTCCCGATGGCCATGCCCAGTCCGCACTGCTTATCTGTGTGTGACACCTTCCAGTATGGTCTAGCCTACACCTTGGATTTGCATTGATAAAAATACGATTCTTGATCTGGAGAGTATCGTTTTTCACCCGATCAACAACAAAGGGAGTCACAGTTATCTGGGGTAATAACAGAGCACATACCACGAGATACACAAAAATTAAACTATTCGAAAACATTTTCACCAACCAAATGAACTTTAACCGTTGCCTTGAAGCGGAACGCGATAGCACAGTAGCTACATTAAGCCAGAGTGATCTATAGCCGTATTCTGATTCGGATCAGATCACGAAAATAAAACAATACGGATCATAGAAAAATTTTATTTTCTAGTTGTGGCAACAGTTGCTTTCAAAAGACGACTTAAGTGGGGCGACTGTGTTCGGCAATTTCGGTGCCCATTAGTTACACGGCGTTCACATCGCTGTTCAGTTTGAGAGTTTTTATAGTTTATGAAATTGTTGTTAAATGGAATTGCTGATATACAACAAAACAATTTGCATTCCTACGTTCGATTGAATATGCAAAATCTTAAATCGGATCAAATCGCAGAATTATATTAAACGGCACACCGTAAACACTTAGGTGCCTACTTTTTGTTAGGAGTTCAATCATTGGGTCGTATGAATAAAAACTAGCATTTGCTTTGAGCAAAAGGTTGTAGCAAAGTAAAAGCCCT
This sequence comes from Cheilosia vernalis, assembly GCA_949126925.1. Classification (NCBI taxonomy): domain Eukaryota; kingdom Metazoa; phylum Arthropoda; class Insecta; order Diptera; family Syrphidae; genus Cheilosia; species Cheilosia vernalis. The sequence continues at coordinate 58,637,852 of OX421360.1, forward strand.
TAGCAAATGCTTTGAATCGGTATGAATAAAAATATACTTTGCTAAAGTAAAGTCGAAAATTCGAACATAGCATTTACTTCGCTGTACGTGTACTTGCCTTGCAGTTCCTGTCAAACCTGACCAGTAAATTTGAATTTTTGAATTTTTCTTAAGATTCTAACGACTTTTGTGGAAATTGAAATTAAAAAAAATAAATACAGAAATATAAATGCAATTTTTATCTTCAATTTCACCTGAAAATATGATTTTTGTTTGCCGAATAGCTTGTTGATGCTTCCGTTCTACTTTAGGTGCCGGGAATCGTATCTGATATTGTTGGAAATATTTATTTGTTAACAAACTATACAAATAGTTACAAATAGTCGACCTAGATCTCCGCTATAATATACCTACCTTACAAATGATTCTGCCTAAATATTTTCATCTGAAAGAAATTAGCTTCGCTTGAGACGAAACAACTGCTGCTTTTTCCGTATGTATTTCGTTGGTTTTCCTGTACAAACAGAATTCAACTTAACTATTAACAATATTTAGATTGTTTTATGTTGAAAAATGAGCATACAAAATATTTAGCAAAAGGTCTGAGTCAACAAAATAGCAGACTCAGAATTTGCATAGCATTTGCTTTGTCTGACAAGTTTTATTCATACCGATCTGAGTAAAAGGTCAGTGCCGCCGCCTTTCGAACATGTCAAAAGTTGGAACTAACTCAAACTGGTTTTTATTCATACGAAACGTAGCAAATGCTTCGATTTTGACATTTCTCTTGAGTAAAAGCAATTGCTACGTTTTATTCATACGACCCATTATGTACTCGTTTTTACGAATTTACGTTCCGAGAACTACCACTTTTTTTTTTTGATATTAATAAAACTTGCATTTTTAGTGTCCCTAAGTAATATGAGAATTGTTCACTCTTATTAAAAAACAGAATTCTCAATCATATTTTGATTTTGTACAAATTGAATACACCCACCAATTACTGGAAATTTATGCAAAGTTCCGGAATATTAAAAAAAAAAAAAAAAAAAAACTCACATGGTATTAACCTATTTTTTGAACAACTCCCAAAAGTAATTGCATGAATTTTTGTGTCAAAAATATTTTTCATGTAATGAAAACTAAAAAAAAAAACCGAAATGTGAATGGATGAATATTTTTGGCAGCCTAAAATGGATAGAGAACAAGTAAAGCTATCTAGAAAACCATATTCAACATTTATTCCTTTTACATTTATTGTTATAAATCAATTACAAATTGTTTTATTTTGAAAAAGTTCCAGACAGGAAAAAAAAGAGGGAGAGAGAGCTTACTCCTTGCTCACGATGACAGCAAAATAGATGTCAACTTAGTACTCAGTCAGGAATTTCGTGACTAGATTCGTCCGCTACCTCTCCGTAAACGTCAGCTGTCAAAACTAATCACGCGAACATTCTGGGCCAATAAAAATCGAGATAGATCAAGTTTCTAGTCAGACAACTGTCAGACTTACTTAACTAGATACTTGAATGCGGCCATTGTAACCATTCTGTACAACGTGACGTCACAATATAATGTGACATTTCAGTTGCTTGCCGGGGGTGCTGCCATATGAATCAAATTAATAATTTTCATTTTTGAAGGTGAGAGTTTTTTAAGAACTAATTTAAATTGTTTGCAACCAGCTCGAAATATAATTAAAGCCGCAGCTTGCACATCTGGTCCGCTTAGATTGGAATTCTTAGATAAAGCATTATACTTTTCATAATAATACCATAGTTCTCTCTCTGCACACACACAAAATACGTTTGATTGTTAAAATAAAATCGTCACTTCACATAAATTAAAAGCTATTTGTCCAAAAAAAAACTCGGCGAAACCAGTTGCAGTTTCATTTTTCTGCAATATTTTTTGATGAAAAAAAATATTTTTCCCAATAATAAGTATTGAAAATAATTTAAGTTTACGCAGCCTGCTAGTTTACATTTTCCATTGGAAATTCCAAGATTTTCTGGACATTTGTACTTTATGTAAAAACAAAAAACCACTCTCACCTTTCTGCCGGGAAACTTGTGAAACATTTGGCCTGTTTTTTTGAGCTTCGATCTCAGCAAAGCAAAGTAAAGTAGGATTTTCAGCACGCTAATTACAACAACTACGCTATACTTGACACTTCGAGGCTCGCAGTAGTTGTTGTAATTGCGTGCTGAAAATCCTACTTTACTTTGCTTTGCTGAGATTGGAGCTCAAAAAATACGCCTAATAATTATTTACGAACTGCGAAACATTTCTTAAACATTTTTTTTGCTAAATAAAAGTTTATGAAACATTTACTTAAAAAATTATGGAATATTTCGCTGGGCTTGTCATACCTTTACAGAAATAAATGGCAAAATCTCCAAGGACGGGAAATTTACTGGATGTGAAAAAATGGTTATTGATTTTTTATGCTATGAAGAGTATTGAATTGTTTAGTCTGGCAACGTTACTGTGTGGCTATCGTTTGCAGGCACACCAACATTCAAGAATGAAACAAACAACGCCAAGCAGCGCTGCGAGCAATAGTAGAAAAAATTTCAGATCATGGTTCATGATCTCGATGAGAAGCAGGATCATATGCTGTTGTTGTAAGTGCATGTAAATCGATGATCTGTAATAGAACATGGCTGATAATAAAAAAGGGCTTATATTTTTTTTCTGAGTCCAATCCCGAGTTGGTTTCGAGAGGCATAAACAATGAAATCAGTTTTCTTATCGCTTTTTTTTTTTTTTTGTTTTGTTGTCGTCTATCAGTGTATGTAGGTATGTGTCATTTCTCGCATGCTTAGCATTATATGCGCACTGGGAATTATCAGATTTAAGACAACAAGACATCTAGAGTTGTATGATGGTCCACTTTGATGATGAAGATGACCAATGATCAATGGGGTTGAACAAATGTCACCAACATGACCTAAGAGTCTTCTTGGGTGACTTTTACCTTTACAGTTACACCAGACGTATAGAAAGTCTACACTTTATTGCGGACAATAATCCATCGAATTTTAGGCGGAGTGAAACTAACAATAGTAAAATGAGGTTTAACTTCGACATCTTTATACAGAAGTAAAATTATTAACTCAATAAATATTTTCCAGCAATAATATTATATTATGATAAATTGTTGCCAAAGTGGATTCTAAAATTTTCAATGGTGCGTCAAAAATTTGGGGAAACACTTCTACTCAATTTATATTCACACCACTACATTTAAATATTTCTTGATAGTAATGCCCACTTTAGCGCAGAGCCAGATAACCTTATGCTCATAGACTGTAAAAAAAATTTGTTAGGAATTCCCCCAGCCAAATGTGAACTCCACAGTTAAAATGAGTGTATACAGTATACTGTATAGTCTCTTGAATATCTGTAAGCAAAACTGGGGGGTATCTGTAGTTCAAATAATTTTTTGGTTTTTTTTGTCAACTTTTGTGAATTTTGAGTAAAACGAAAAAAAAAACTGGTAAAAACTGCTGAAATGAAGTTCGGAAGCAAGTCTGGTCGTTTTCTTATGGCTTTGAAGTTTGAACCTATATGAGGTAAATATACAAATTCAATCAATTTAATTTGGAAAGAAGACTTGAAAATGCGATTTGACTTTTGATTTAGGGTAAAAGTTGGTAATGCCGGTCAGTCGGTAATACCGGTCACCCTTATATCTCGACAATGGGAACATTGACTCACTAACTCTTTGCATTTGTTAGTGCCCCCGAAGATTGTTTTCATACCAGACAGATGTTTGTTTAGTTTAGTTGTGGCCTTTGGAAGTGACAGATCTTTTTGTGTTTTCGGTCAATTTGTTATAAGAAAAGGTGATGAGAAAATAGAGAGTAAGTACTTTTTCTTATTTCTTATAAATGCAGTGATATTTTACATACTTTATGGTGTGTTTTATTAACAATCTGAATCGGTTTTACTTTGTTTTTCTTAACTTAAAATTTCACTGTAATTTTTTTTTCCTTGGCGCTCCCGTGTGGGTAGTCCCGGTCAACTGACTCTTTAGGAGATGGTAGCAACAAATGTTTAATTTGTGGAGAATTTGGACGCAACAACGAGATGTAGTACATATGCACACGCTGTGCAGGTTGGGCTCACGCTGAATGCTCAGGTTGGGACAGTCCATCTGGCTACATATGCGATTTATGAGAAAACTAAAAATAGATATTAATACAATTATTTAAATATTGTATTTTATTGTAAAACATTAATGACCGGCATTACCAGAATTGTTGACCGGAATTACCCGACCATGCGTCTAATCCCGGTCATTTTAGACCTTTCTTTTTTTTATTGCAACTTTTTTCCGTCTAGTTCATTTAGCTTTATTTATGTTTATAATAATAGAAAAATATATGAATTTAATAAAAAGTGAAGTAAAAGTATTATTAAAAGAATTAATTTCGTTTTATTTGAGTTTTTATTGAAATGACCGGTATTACCCAGTTCTACCCTAACCTATTTACCTATTTAAGAATAGAGGAGTTTTAAAAAGAAAGAAAACTTTTTTTGTCGATATATGAAAAAAATTTAACTAAAAAAACAACTAAAAACATGAAGCTCGAAAGTCCTCAAAACTAAAAAGAAGAGTGAATTTATCTATATATAAAAAATGGTGTGAAAAATGTATAGTAATTCATCAATTGAGAACGGCTGGGCCGATTTGACTCAATTGTTTTTTCAGTTGTTCGTAATTGCCAGGAGAAGGTTTTTGGAAAAACCCTAAGGAAAAGTCGGGAATTTGGAAAATTCTAAAATTGATTTTTTGTATGGAATTTTACGTGCGATTGTTCCCGGATGGCTTTTCGAATGGCAAAATAGAAAATTCTTAGTGAAAAACGCAAAAAAATCTAAATTTTGCATTTTATGATGATGTAAAGGTGGAAAATTCGTTTTGATGCTTGAAAAATGTTGGATGTGACATGTGCGTGCTCATGTTCGCCAGTCTGCTGTCGACATTCGGAATTCCAGCGCCAAATCGTTTGATGCCGAATTGCAACGGGAGCACGACTATGATCGGGATGAGCTGGCCGAAAGAGTCCGAACAAATGCGCCGCTGTTGAGTGCCGAACAGAAGAACGTGTACGATTCACTGATGAATGTTGTTGACCATGCAACGGGAGGCATTTACTTTCTCGATGCTTTCGGGGTGACGCAAGACATTTTGAATTTTTTAAACTTCCAAAGTCTCAGTCTTCATGCCAAAACATTAAATAAACAAAATATAAGTTTGAAGTCTACGAAAATGTTTGATTTCTTCTTGTTCTTCACAAACTTCACTTGTTTTAGGCTCTGTGTCAAGATTTTATATATAAGTCTTTTATAAAATAGAAGCTTATCGGATTTTTTCGAATCAACCATATTATTTTTATTAGATAGAAATAAACTTCTAAAATGTATTTTATAATTGCAAGATAAATCAGTTTAACCCATTAATACTCTCAAAATAAAAACAATTTCCGCCTTTTTTAATGTCATTGGAATACACAAGAGCTGCGGTTGCAATATATATATTGTATATTTTTAGAATGAGAGATTACATCCAAGGAGGTATACAACAAAAAAAAACTCTTCGCGAGCATTTTCGACTCTGAAATTAACGTCAAATGCTGCTTCGGAGCAGTATATCCGAAGTACCTACATGAAAAGAATTAGAAATCACCAATTACACAATTTTTAATAGTAATTTACGAATTATATATTTTTCGCAAATCACAACGATTTCTTGTTGGATTGATACAAAAGTTCGTAATTTGACATTGAAAGCGGCGGACAAAAGAAAATACTGTTTGTATCTGAAATCTGAAACTGCAAAAAAAAAATAATTTGTTGATTTACCACCTCTGAATGATAAATCAATAGAATCTTGTAATAATTTAACACAAATGTAAATTGGAATTATAAATTGACGAATTGCAAAACATTTTTTATGAAGTTAAGTGTCAATCGTGCGCATTGTGGTTCAGACTTCAGAGAAGTGATCGTAAGGAAAAAACACGTATGGAAAAATCCCCACATGTAGGTATTTTCGACAAAAATGGGAAAAAGGGCAGATTTTTAATATTTAGAACCGTTTGCTGCAAAGGTAGATATTTTTTTTTATATTTTATTAAAAATGACTAAAAAGATCTTGTTACTTCTTATGCTGAATTCAAAATTCTATTTTCGCCCAAGTATTCTACCCTTTAAATTGCATTGTCAAAAGACATTCGCCTGTGCATTTTTGTCTCTTCTTTATCTCTTTTTAGAAGTTGTGTAATGTTTTAACTATTTGGTTTTAGATTGGCGAATTCGGAAACTTCTTCCGGTTATTTTGCTGACCAAAATTGTGTAAATTATAGGCTTTCAAATCGCGTTTCTATATTTTGTATTAATTCGATTTGATTTTCAGGATCAGAGTCATATAAATGCCGGAATAAATTTATTTAATTTTTAATGAAACTTTCTACTGTCCACTCAATTGTGAACCCTTCAACCCATCCTATCCCTTCCTTCACATTCGTATCCTTGAATGATTATTGTTGGAATTGCTATATAAAGGCAGACAAATAAAAGTATAAAATATATAAAATATATTGTTGGTTTTGCTTTCGTATTTGTAAATATTAGATTCTTTTTTTTTATAATATCAACACTATTTATTGTTTCCTACTAATTTTATATGAGTAAATAACTTTATTTAAAAAAAAAAATAATGATAAAATTAAATAAATAGGTACAGCATTTTAACACTTTTCTTTTAATGTTTTCCAAATAATATAGGCAAGCAGATTTGTAGGGAAAATCTTAGGTAGTGAATTTTTGAAACCGTGGTAGGTTTTTTTTAGGTACGAGCATCATCACTGTTTCAGATTCAGACAGTCGGTATTCAGTCTTTGCTTGAAGCAGTTCTTGTCGGGTAAAAATTATTTATGTTATTTAACTGCAATTTAAAGTAGTGATAGTGCATAGTGAGTTACTAGCCAAACCAATAGAAAATATTCCGGAATATTTTTTGTAAGTAGGTAGGTACCTATTGAATAATAAAAAAAAATTGAATTATATACACAAATCTGTATTTTTTTCAGAACGTACATCTCGCTAGAAAAGAAGCTAATCGATATGTAATCGAAAGGGTTTGGTTAAGATTCGTATCAATGGCAATGGCAAGTTCTTCTAAAAAAAATTGAGTGTATTTTGAATTTCAGCACAAACAGAAAAATCACCCCAGACATCAGGAGTGAAACAAATTAGAAAATACGACTATAAATATGTATTCCAAATTAAAATAAAAAACCGGCCAAGTGCGAGTGTCACTCGCGCACCGAAGGTTCCGTATTTGGCTAAAGTCCAACACATCAGATATTATTTGAAATCTATAATATCATTCAATCTTTCCCCTCTTCATGAATTCATCACAATTAAGTTTAATTTAATTACTTAATATTTTTACTCTCAAAAATTACTCGCACATGAATCTCATTTTCTAATTATTACCTAGTACACAACCCACGCCAATTTTCCATTCTGTCCCAATTAAAAACTATTGACTAAAAATATATTACTTTTATTTTGTTCTGTACTCCCCAAAAAATATATACTTGAAAATATCTTGTAAACTATTAACTTATCGGCAAAACAGTATTCAGCACATAATTATATAGATAAGAACATGATCTACAAAAAAGGAATTTATATATTTTTTTGTGAATCAAGAAATAAACCGTTTTTTGGGCGAATGAAAATATTTTTTTCACCAGATTACTAATTAATCCAAAACCAATCGATGTATTCCTTCCATTGGTATTTGTCGTTTAACTAGAGGTTATACCGGATGTTGTGTGTAAATTTTAGCCTCCTATGTCAATCGGTTCTTGAGATAGACCTGGTAACAAAATTGGCTTAGTGGGTTCGGACAGACAGACAGACAGACAGACAGACAGACGGAGAGACATCCGAGCGAAACTAATAAGGTTACGTTTTTTTCCCTTTGGGTACGGAACCTTAATAAAAAATTACCAACTTCGATTTGAAAATCACAAGATAGCTTTAAGTTGTAAATTGAGAATAATGTTTTCTAATCTCACAATAAAAAAAGATGTATTTAGGACGGCGGTGACTCAAATCACTACTGATAAAAATAAGTTTAAATTTACGATTAGGAATTTGTAAATTACAGCCACCTACTGAAGTAGTAAATCTACCTCTGTTAGTTCGCAAATCAATACAAATGAGTTTGCAATTCAAGAGTAAATGGTTGTAATTTGCTAATTGATGAAATCGTAATTTACCTACAACAGAAAAGTTGAAATTTACGAACTGTTTTTGCAATTCACAACAATAGTAATATCTAACTGATAACTATTTGTGTCAAATCGCGATCGATTATGGCAATACGTATTTCTCCTTTGATCGCGTTACTGACAATGAGAAGTATTGATTGACGACTTTCGAGGGTCAATGTATTCACTTCGTAAAGTTTCTAGAATTGCGATTAAAAGGTCGCGAATTAGTAAATCCGCCCTAAGCTTATTGTCCTTGACTTGATCTTTAAATCCTTCCGTGAAGCTACGTACACTAAAATGCTTAGCATTATATGCGCACAGGGAATTAACAGATTTAAGACAACAAGACATCTAGAGTTGAATGATGGTCCACTTTGATGATGAAGATGACCAATGATCAATGGGGTTGAACAAATGTCACCAACATGACCTAAGAGTCGTCCTCGGTGACTTTTACCTTTTCAGTTACACCAGACGTATAGAAAGTCTACACTTTATTGCGGACAACAATCCATCGAATTTTAGGCGGAGTGAAACTAACATTAGTAAAATGAGTTTTAACTTCGACATCTTTATACAGAAGTAAAATTATTAACTCAATAAATATTTTCCAGCAATAATATTATATTATGACAAATTGTTGCCAAAGAGGATTCTAAAATTTTCAATGGTGCGTCAAAAATTTGGGGAAACACTTTTACTCAATTTATATTCACACCACTACATTCAAATATTTCTTGATAGTAATGCCCATTGCCCAGTTTAGCGCAGAGCCAGATAACCTTATGCTCATAGACTGTAAAAAAAATTTTGCTAGAAATTCCCCCAGCCAAATGTGAACTCCACAGCTAAAATGAGTGTATACTGTATAAGTGTATAGTCTCTAGAATATCTGGGGGGTATCTGTAGTTCAAAACATTTTTTTTTTTTTTTTTTTTTGTCAACTTTTGTGAATTTTGAGTAAAACGAAGTTTGTACCTATAAGGTAAATATACAAATTCAATCAATTTAATTTGGAAAAGAAGACTTTTGATAATGACAATTTGACTTTTGATTCAACCTATTTAGGAATAGAGGAGTTTTGAAAAGAAAGAAAACTTTTTTGTCGATATATGAAAAAATTTAACTAAAAAAACAACTAAAAACATGAAGCTCGAAAGTCCTCAAAACTAAAAAGAAGAGTGAATCTATCTATATATATAAAAAATGGTGTGAAAAATCATTATATTAATACGTGAACATCCAAGCTTTCCGTACGCTTTTTTGGAATTTGATAAGAAATGAGGAGAATGAAACTTATCTTATTTGAAAGGTGCTGTGCCATAGATGTGCACAAACACAAAATCGTGGGTATATTAAGACTGGTAAAATTAAGTTAAGACTTCCCCATACAAAACAGGTACTAAAAGGATTTTGATGACAATCAAGATTTCGCTGTCATGTTTCCATAGTAACGTATTTAATCATCTAAGATTAGAACCTGTTGAAGAGAATCATTTACCCATAAAGGTATGCAATTTACCTGTCCCTAAAAATAAGCAATAATTGTAAGAAATTTACTAAGGGGAATTATTTGTCGCCACTATATTACCATAGTAACGTACCTATTAAAAACATAAATCATTTTAGATTAGAATCTGTTTCCGATGGAGCAGCTCATTTACGTATTTTTTAACTTTCTCCATTACGTAGATAGTAAGAGAAAGATAGGTATCTATTATTTTTGTGCAAAATTTCGGACTCGAGATATTAATCAATTCTGATATAATAATAATAATAATAGTAGAGAGGGTCTAGTGCACTGCGACCTTGTGGTCTATTGTGCCCCCTGCTTATACCTTGGAAAGGTTCGTGCCCTTTTCCAGAGCGCCATCGCATCAATTCTGATATAACGATGATAGAGGAAATCAAAAAAGTGGATTGCAAAATTCTGTCCGGTCTGTCCGTCCTTCCACAGGCTTACAGCCTAAACGGCTTCCCGGATTACGTTCAAACCTCGGATTTGGAGTTTTTGGGCTTACAGTTCGGGAGGTGTTTTTTTTTGCAAGGTTAACTCAATATTAATGGTATACTTCCTATATTCAATTTTCGTACCAGTTTGATTTGATCGAAAACGGCTCTAACGATTTCAACCAAAATTGATATTTAAGCTTAAGTAGGTGAGGTCACCATGACTGCGTACCCAGTTTTTGGATAAAAATTCGAGCAACGGTACTTTAGAAATTTCGACATATCTCGAAAACGCTCCATACGATTGTAACAAAAAATAATTTCTAAGGTAATGTGGTCATTTATAACTTAATTTTTTTTTTTTTTTTTTTTGTTTTTTTTTTTTATCCGAGGGTAGGTGAAAATCTTCCAAAGACACTATGAGAATAGCAAGCGCGTTCTCATAGTAGTGTCAGATTTTTACTGACTAAAAACACCACCCTTCTAAAGATTGTTAGATACTGCAACTAAGATATAACTTATGAAGCAATTTTCCTATCATTAAATAAAAACTTTTGACAGGTTACTTTCCAATGAAAGATCCTGCGTGTTCCGCAAATTAAACGCGGTTAATCTTATCTTGCCAAGTCGAACGGTTTCGTTCTTTGTAGTCGGCGCAATAAATTGCTCTCGTCCAAGATTTGTCGGACTGTATTGTTGATATGTCCGATTAGTCGGTTTCTATGCTTTCTCGCGAAGCTTCTAGTTTTAGCTTTGATTGTTGGAATTCCGAGATCCCTATGGATATCGTCGTTTCTAATATACCATGGTGCTTGTACAATTTCTCTAAGAACTTTATTTTGAAAAGTTTGTAGAATATTGACATTTGTTTTCTTGGTACAACCCCAAAGTTGTATACCGTAGGTCCACACCGGCTTTAGCACTTGCTTGTATAAAAGCAGTTTGTTCTCAGTACTGAGCTGGGAATGTTTTCCGAGTAACCAGTACATTTCTCTATATTTGATATCGAGTTCTTTACGTTTCATTTTCACGTGCGAACTCCATTTCAGCTTTGCGTCGAGTGTCATTCCCAGGTATTTGGCCTCGTTTGCAAAGGGTATTCTGGCCAAGTTTAGAAAAATTGGCAAGCCATTAGTTTTCTTATAGGTGAAATTCACGTGAACAGACTTAGTTTCGTTGAGGGCGATCCGCCAGTTCCTTGTCCACTCATTTACCTTATTCACTGCGGATTGCAGTTTTGTAGTCGCTTCTTCGATTGTATTACCTACAGCTAGGATAGCTGTGTCGTCGGCGAACGTAGCAAGGGTAGTGCTATCTTCTCTTGGAATATCGCGAGTATATAACAAATAGAGAAGCGGACCAAGGACGCTTCCTTGCGGTACCCCGGCCGAAATTTCTTTTAGCTCCGAGTATTCGTTTCCATTTCTAACACGGAAGAGCCTATTCCCGAGATATGATTCTAGAATATCATATAGGCTTGCGGGGAGAACTTGTCGTAATTTAAATTTCAAGCCGTCGTGCCACACCTTATCAAAGGCTTGTGAGACGTCAAGGAAAACGCTTGAGCAAATCTTTTTTCTTCAAATGCTTTCTCGATTACGTCAGTAGTTCTATGTACTTGGTCAATCGTCGAATGCTTGGTTCTGAACCCAAACTGGTGGTCAGGGATAAGATTATTGTCTTCAATAACCGGTTGTAGGCGCCTAAGTAATATTCTCTCGAAGACTTTGGATATGACTGGAAGAAGGGAAATCGGTCTATACGATTTTACTTCATTTGGCGGTTTTCCTGGTTTTAAAACCATTATGACCTCCGCGACTTTCCATTGACTCGGCACGTGTTTTAGTCTGAGCGCGGCATTTATAATATGAAGAAGCTTAATTAATGCTTTTCTTGGTAGAACTTTCAGAACTTCTCCGGTGATCAAATCATAACCAGGAGCTTTCTTAGGTTTTAGGGATTCGATTTCACGTTTTAGTTCACTTAGCGTTGCACTAGTGAGTGTTGAATCGTCAGATTCTAATTCCGCCCTATTAGTATTGTCGGGGATCGCTTGGCCATCGTACGGCTTAAAAGTTTCTTCTAGATGAGCGGCAAAAACGTCCGCTTTTTCCTTAACTTCCCTTGCCCATTCATTTTGATTAATTCTAATTGGCGGCGCGGGGATTTTGGGCCTTTTAGTGCCTTTTACAGCTTTCCTAAGTGAATAATTGGAATCTTTTTTCGCTGTTAAACTTTCAAGGTAAGAACCTATCGCACGATTTTTAAAATCCTTAATAACTGTCTTCAACAAATTGCATAAATAATTCAAATGTGCTTTATGTTGCGGAGCGCGACTCTGTTGCCATTTCTTACGCGCCTTCCTTTTTTCGTTGACCAATTCTTTTATTTCGGGAGGATATCGTAGCCCGTATTTGGCCGGCGTTTTCCTCGGATTAGGCGTATTATTCCAGGAGGCGATCAACCTCAACCTCAAGTTCATAGGGTGTCGTAAGTGGAACACTCAGTTCAACATTCTCTTCTATTTCGTTCCTAAAGCCTTCCCAGTTAGTTTTTCTACCAGTTAATCTCGCTGGCTCTAGGTTATTGACTAGTTTTACACTCAATGTTAATATAACCGGTGAGTGGTCAGATGATAGATCAAAGCTCTCTTCAACTTTAATGTGGTTGGTAGGTATTCCTTTCACAACGAAAAAATCTATCGGGTCAGGTAGTTTTGAAGTATCAGTTGGCCAGTAGGTCGGTTTGCCCGTCGAGAGGAAATCGCAACTGTATTCCATACCTGCCCCATAGAGCATTCTACCTTTTCGCGAGATGTATCTGGAGCCCCAGAACGTGTGCTTCGCATTAAAATCGCCACCAATAATGAAATTTGGTTTGAGCGATTTAAGCAGGTTAGTAAAATCACTTTTTTCAAGCGCGGAACGCGGTGGACAGTAGATAGATGAAATTCTAAGAGTACGCTGACTATTTTTAACTCGAATCGTGCACAGTTGCATAGTTTCAAGCTCTATCTTCAGGTCTTCGTATTGTTCAATGCAGCCTTTAATAAGCAATGATGATCCACCTCTGGCGTTCCCCGATGGGTGACAAGCGTGGAAATCATTATATCCTTTTATTTTTAAATTCGATCCCTTTTTCACGTGAGTTTCAGAAATCAAGCAAATGTCAATATCTTTCTCGCGTATGAATATTTCCAATTCGCCGAGTTTTTGTAAAAGCCCGTTTGCATTCCAAGTGCATATTTTTAACATTGGTTTTTCATTCATGTTATTTTTGAAGCACGCGTTTTCCGTGAATTATTTTCGAGCTTAACCAAGCGATCGAGAATAATTTTATTTATTTTGCTTTGTTCTTCAAGTTTCTCGAGAATAATGGAGAAAACATGAGAAACAGGGTCCGGCGAAGTTTCAACGTTTTTCGCTCCTTCGAATGCCGCGGCCTGAGCGTAGGTCTGCACTCTGGCTGTCCGAGGGCCACTATTCGATGGCTTTCCTCGTGGTAACTTTTCAGTAGCGTTTCTTTTGACAACAGAGGTCGAGGGCCTTTCAATTGTCTCTCTTTCTCTGACAATGCTACGCTTTTGAACCGGAGGTTTTATATTGCCTACAACCTCCTGGGCGGTCCTACGCTTTACCTTGGTAAGCGGCTTTGTTTTTTTATTTTGGCTTTTGAGTAGCGCATCTCTCCGTTTTTGCAACTCCTTAGCTACTTCACAGCCTCTATAATTTGCTGGGTGCTTTCCCTTACAGTTAGCACAGGTAGCGGAGGATTGTTTGTTTGCTCCACAGTCTTGGGAGAAAAAATGACTTCCGGCGCATTTTACACATCGCGGCTCTTTTTTGCGATACATTTGCGTATGATTGAATTCTTGGCAACGTTTGCACTGTGGAATTGTTTTCAAATTTCTGCGCATGGGCTCGATTTTTACCACAATATTAAGTATGGTTTTAATTCGGTAGATATCTTCGATATTATCAGACCTATCGAAGGTAAGCACAAAGAGCGGAAGTCCACGCCTTACCAGGATGGCCTTATCTTCTTCCGTTTTTTGCTTCTCTTTCTTGATGATATTTACGGCATCAAGAATTTTAAACCCTTTGGAACGGAGGTCGTTTATAACCTCTTCTTTGGTGCATGAGGGGTGGAGTCCCCTCGCTACAACACAATGTGGCCTTTCTGACTTTATTTCAAAAGTATACCACTGGATCTTCTCGGTGTTTAGCTTTTGGGACACTGCCCGGTAATCTTCGTGGTTAACGACGTTAATTTTCCACGCATTATTCCTCAAAGATGTTAACTTAATAGCAAACTCAGTTTTTCTCTATATTATCGTACAATGGATTTTTGAAAATAGTATTCTTTAGGCGCGTTGGGCACTTTTAGATGGGAAGAAATTAATGAATTCGCGTTACCTTTATGTAAAACGACACCGCGTCATCGTCACCGAGAAACCGACACCTGAAGGCGCTGTTGTCCATTTTCTGAGAAACTCAACAGATCTCAATGAAATTTTGTTTGTGTATATGGTTGTATGCAGCTCGAAAGATAGGATAGTTTTGGACCTGATAGTTGGCACTGTTGTCGATTTCTTTGAGAAACTCAACAGATCTCAATGAAACTTAGTTTGTGTGCATGGTTGTATGCAGCTCGAAAGATAGAATATCTCATTTACAAATTAAATGGAAATTGTAATATGTATGTATAATTTTTGTAGATGAAAATTCATAAATTTCATTGGTAGGTATTCATTTCAAAGAATACCAATTAATTATTAAATTCAATATTTCATGTATATGTATTTGTAAATGTACGGTTTAAGCAATAGATTGCAATATTTTTTGTAAAATAATATGCATTATTTTTTATGTACAATGGCGCTTTAAATAAAAGTGAAAATTGTAATATAAGATTTGTAGTAGTAGTTTATAATAATCAATAAAGAAACACTTCATTTGAAAGTATTTCCTGACGATTCGAAAAATGCACACGTAATTGTTCAAGTAATAACTTCTGTCGGCACTCCCGGAGTGCCTGTCTTTTTTTTAATTTAGTTTTTTTTATGTTTACCGTAAAACGGCGATAACGATTTTGACCAAAATGCAAACTTAGAGTCAAATGGATGTTTTCAAAACTCATATATCGAAAATCCCATCTTGATTTCGATAAAACTTAAAAATCGAAGCAATGCTTACATCCCGAACAATTATCTAGGTACTTATAATCGGTTTTCAACTAAATAGTAACGCAATAGTATTTTTCAAATAAAACATTGCAATATTTGGTACTGTTTTGTCTGGCAAATTTTACAAAAAACCACTATAACCATTTTGACCAAAATGCATTTAAAAGATAATAAGCATTCTTAATATGATTCTGTTAAAACTCTGGGGGCAAGAGTGGTGTTCTATCGCCCTTCTATGGTGCATCGTAGTAAATGAACTGCTAAACATACTCAGAAATAATGGATTCTATGTCCATATGGACACTCTTAACGAGAAAGTTTCGTTCGACCCAGTCGTGCACTTTATTTTTCCATGTATTATAGATGTCGCTCTTTTCTTTTCGTTTATAAAAAACATCAATAAATACCTAACAAGAATAACGAGAATAATAGAAGTACGTTTTTTAGTATAGGTACATTCTTATAAAAGGTATGGTCGATTTTCGACCACAAGCGATACTAGTGTATAGTAATTCATCAATTGAGAACGGCTGGGCCGATTTGACTCAATTGTTTTTTCAGTTGTTCGTAATTGCCAGGAGAAGGTTTTGGAAAAACCCTAAGGAAAAGTCGGGAATTTGGAAAATTCTAAAATTGATTTTTTTTATGGAATTTTAAGTGCGATTGGGAAGGCTTTTCGAATGGAAAAATAGAAAATTCTTAGTGAAAAACGCAAAAAAAATCTAAATTTTGCATTTTATGATGATGTAAAGGTGGAAAATTCGTTTTGAAGCTTGAAAAATGTTGAATGTGACATGTGCGTGCTCATGTTCGCCAGTCTGCTGTCGACATTCGGAATTCCAGCGCCAAGACATTTTGAATTTTTTAAACTTCCAAAGTCTCAATAAACAAAATATAAGTTTGAAGTCTACGAAAATGTTTGATTTCTTCTTGTTCTTCACAAACTTCACTTGTTTTAGGCTCTGTGTCAAGATTTTATATATAAGTCTTTTATAAAATAGAAGCTTATCGGATTTTTTCGAATCAACCACATTATTTTTATTAGATAGAAATAAACTTTTAAAATGTATTTTATAATTGCAAGATAAATCAGTTTAACCCATTAATACTATCAAAATAAAAACAATTTCCGCCTTTTTTAATGTCATTGGAATACACAAGAGCTGCGGTTGCAATATATATATTGTATATGTCTAGAATGAGAGATTACATCCAAGGAGGTACAACAAAAAAAAACTCTTCGCGAGCATTTTCGACTCTGAAATTAACGTCAAATGCTGCTTCGGAGCAGTATATCCGAAGTACCTACATGAAAAGAATTAGAAATCACCAATTACACAATTTTTAATAGTAATTTACGAATTATATATCTTTCGCAAATCACAACGATTTCTTCTTGGATTGATACAAAAGTTCGTAATTTGACATTAAAAGCGGCGGAGAATAGAAAATACTGTTTGTATCTGAAATCTGAAACTGCGAAAAAAAAATAATTTGTTGATTTACCACCTCTGAATGATAAATCAATAGAATCTTGCAATAATTTAACACAAATGTAAATTGGAATTATAAATTGACGAATTGCAAAACATTTTTTATGAAGTTAAGTGTCAATCATGCGCATTGTGGTTCAGACTTCAGAGCAGTGATCGTAAGGAAAAACACGTAGGGAAAAATCCCCACATGTAGGTATTTTCGACAGAAATGGGAAAAAGGGCAGATTTTTAATATTTAGAACCGTTTGCTGCAAAGGTAGATATTTTTTTTTATATTTTATTAAAAATGACTAAAAAGATCTTGTTACTTCTTATGCTGAATTCAAAATTCTATTTTCGCCCAAGTATTCTACCCTTTAAATTGCATTGTCAAAAGACATTCGCTTGTGCATTTTTGTCTCTTCTTTATCTCTTTTCAGAAGTTGTGTAATGTTTTAACTATTTGGTTTTAGATTGGCGAATTCGGAAACTTCTTCCGGTTATTTTGCTGACCAAAATTGTGTAAATTATAGGCTTTCAAATCGCGTTTCTATGTTTTTTATTAATTCAATTTGATTTTCAGGATCAGAATCATATAAATGTCGGAATAATTTATTTAATTTTTAATAAAACTTTCTACTGTCCACTCAATTGTGAACCCTTCAACACATCCTATTCCTTCCTACACATTCGTATCCTTGAATGATTATTGACGAACTATGGTTGTGAATTGCAAAAACATTTCTCAATTTACCACTTCTCTGTAGTAAATTTGATTTCATCCCTTACCGAATTGCAAGCATTTAGTCTTGAATTGCAGCTCATTAGTGCTGATTTGCGAACTAACAGGGGTAGATTTGCTACTTCAGTACTTGCAATTTGCAAATTCTTAATCGTAAATTACAACTTCTTTTTATCAATTTGCAATTCATATTTTGCAATTTGCAATTCATATTTTGCAATTTACGATTCTTGAGTAGTGATTTGAGGCATCACCGTCTTAAATTAAAAGCGTTTTATCGTGAAATTAGAAAACTTTATTTTCAATTTACAACTTATATCTTGTGATTTACAATCAGAATTCATAGTCGTATTTTATAATATTGTTTCCTCTTGATATCCCTGAGAATCATATGACGCCATATCGTCCGGACACAACGGGATTTGTCTGCGGTGATTTTTCTGTCTATGCTGAAATTTCAAACACACGCAAATTGTTTAGAAGAACTTGTATTGATGTGATACCAACCTTAACAAACCTTTTCGATTGCACATTTGAAAATCCATACCAATTTAGTTCATTTCTAATAGCGAGACATATCTTCATTCTGAAAAAAATAAAAATACAGATTTACTTTATTTTTTTTTTGCATTATTAAATAGGTACTTACATGATATATATTCCAGAATGCTTTATAATGTTTAGTACACTCACTATCACTGAGAACTAGTTATACTTAAAAAACGACTGCCTTAAACAAAGATTAAATACGGACTGTCTGTCGCTGCCCATGATTGTAGCTGTCCAGCAACACCACAAACATATTATGTATGTATATTGATCCATATAAAGAAAGGATTTCGACCCATGGACTATATCGTTACTGTCGACTACCTGTGCATAAAAAAATTTCGCACGTTATGTAGTTAGTTTCCATGGAAATTACAAAAAATATTTTGCAATTTACGACTTCTCTACGTCAATTTACGTTTTCGATTTAAATGTGGTAAATTATTATAAGATTCGTGAATTACAACTCAAAATGTTGCAATTGGTGATTTTTAATTCTTTCCGTGCAGACTTCAATAATAACAGTATAAAATATATAAAATATATTGTTGGTTTTGCTTTCGTATTTGTAAATATTAGATTCTTTTTTTCATAATATCAACACTATTTATTGTTTCCTACTAATTTTATATGAGTAAATAACTTTATTTAAAAAAAAATAATAATGATGAAATTAAATAAATACAGCATTTTAACACTTCTCTTTTAATGTTTTCCAAATAATATAGGCAAGCAGATTTGTAGGGAAAATCTTACGTTGGTAGTGAATTTTTGAAACCGTGGTAGGTTTTTTTTAGGTACGAGCATCATCACTGTTTCAGATTCAGACAGTCGGTATTCAGCAAAGAGGATCTATAACTAGAGAGCCAACTTCACTTGCCCCTAACCGATTATCCCCTCAATTTTTGAATGACAGCCCTCTCTCGCGCGCTCTTATTTTTCCTGTCTGTGAATACGTGTAATTAATGGCCGCCGGGTGGCACTTTTTCAATAACAAACAATTTGTAAATGAATTTATAACAATAAATGTAAAAGGAATACATGTTGAGTATGATTTTTTAGATAACTTTACTTGTGCTCTATCCATTTTAGGTGCCAAAAAATGTTCATCCATTCACATTTCAGGTTTTTTTTAGTTTTTTTTACATGAAAAATATTTTTGACAACAAAATTCATTCAGTTACCTTTGGGGGTTGTTCCAAAAATAGGTTATTACCATGCAAGTTAAGCCCAAGTTTTCACTAGGGCTAAAGTGATTTATTTTTAAATATTCCTAAACATTGCATAAATTTCTTTTACTTGGTGGGTGTTTTCAACTTATTTTTTTAGCACCATTTTTGTACAAAGTCAAAATATGATTAGGAATTCTACGGTTTAATTAGAGTGAACACTGAAATGTGTTGTTGTTACGTAGGAACAGTAAAAATGCTTATATAAAAAAAATATTATTCTCGGATATAATTATGATTAAATATTAAACTCCTAACAAAAAGCAATATAATGTGGTATTTAATTGGATTCTGCGATTTGATACGATTTCAGATTTTGCGTATTCAATCGAACGTAAGAGTCCAACTTGGTTTGTTAATTTTTAGTTCTCGCGTATTCCATTCGTTTTTATAGATATTCTTTTGCAAATTTTATATAGTTGTATTTTAAAATGTCCACTGATGTTTCTGTAAGCCTCTCTAAATTATTAATCAACAAAAACAAGTACACTTTATGTGTTTTTGAAATACAAAAACAGATGTTGTACTAAGTATAGGCGTGTTTTTTTTAGCTTCAAACTCATCAAAGTAGGTTTTTCAGCTCGAAATTACAACATGATTACAACAACTACTGCGAGTTCTCGAAGTGTCAAGTAGAGCGTAGTTGTTGTATTTACGTGCTGAAAATATTACTTTACTTTTCTTTGCTGAGTTTGAACCTAAAAAAAAACACGCCTTACTTCACATAAATAACGGGTGATTTTTTAAGAGGTTTAGAACTTTTTTAAAAAAAAAAAACACAAAAAATTCGAAAAAATGAATGAAATATTTATTTGAATCGATAGTTTGAACCTTACAATTTAATGTTTAAAGATAATTTCATGCAAATGTTGACCGCGCCTGCGTCTCAGGTAGCCCATCCGCTGAGTCCAATTTTGGCATACTCTTTCACACATATCGGCCGGTATCTCACGAATGAATGCATGGATGTTGGCTTCCAGTGCGTCAATCGAAGCGGGCTTGTCCCTATACACATTAGCCTTGACATAACCCCACAAAAAATAATCTAATGGTGTCAAATCGCACGATCTAGGCGGCCAATTGACCGGCCCGAAACGTGAAATTAACTGTTCACCAAACTCGCCTCGCAATTGCGCCATTGTTTCGCATGCTGTGTGGCATGTGGCACCGTCTTGTTGAAACCACATATCATGCAAGTCAAGAACTTCCATTTCGGGCAAAAAAAAAGTTTGTTATCATCGCTCGCTAGCGTTCACCATTGACAGTAACGCTGCGATTCGCATCATCTTTGAAGAAATATGGCCCAATAATGCCGCCGGCCCATAAACCGCACCAAACAGTGGCTTTTTCGGGATGCATTGGTAGCTGTTGCAATGTTTCTGGCTGATCTTCACTCCAAATGCGCCAATTTTGCTTATTTACGTACCCATTCAACCAAAAATGAGCCTCATCGCTGAACACAATTTTTCGATAAGCAGCGCGCGATGAACATTTCGAATCGAGCACGAATTTTGATAGTAAAATTCAATAATTTGCAAGCGTTGTTCATTTGTAAGACGATCCATGGTTAAATTGCAAACCAAACTGAAGCTGTTTGACAGTGACACAAGGTACTAAACACACGTCAGCTGTCAAAACCAGTGTTGCCAAGACCAAACCAGCTAAAAAATCACCCGTTAAAAGGCGATCTACATAGGATTTTTTTTATGGAATTTACCCGAAAAAATTAAATGCGCATATAGTATAAATCAGGTAGGTAGGTATTATAAACGGATAAAAACAAGAATTATTTATCCATTTTATGTACCATTTACAGATTTAAAATGTTGCTGATACTAAAATACCTTTTTCCCCACAACATAAAACAAACGCTTTCCCCAAACTGTGTTAAAATACCTAGCTATTTTGTTTCAATAGGCGCAGTGGCTTAGTGGTTAGTGTGTTGGACTACTAAGCGAGGGGTTCAGGTTCGAATCCCGCAAAAAAAAACCCAAATTCCAACTCAGGGTTTTTTTCACTGCGCCGCCTCTCGCGAACGTCTGACAAACATCCGAGAGTATAACTGTCATGAAAGAGCTTCTCAATTAGCCGTTTGGAATCGGCATAAAATTGTAGATCCCTTTCATTCGTTCCAAAAATGAAAAACTCACACAAAACGAATGGTTGCGAGAAGCTAGGCCTAGGGTTCCTACGGACCTGTTGCGCCAAAAATTATTATTATTATTATTATTATTTTGTTTCAATATGAAAAGCATTAAAATCGACGAAAAATATTTTTTTTTCTTTAAAATATACCTAAAATAGATGCTTGAAGTTACAAATGAGTCTCTTTTAATAAGAGTGCTAAAATCGTTTAAGTTGATTTTTCTCTGATTAATTACATGAGATCGATTTCTCCTAGATATTGAAAAAAAATAACATGTTTTATTGTGGTATTTCGCATTGGGACCAAATTATATCAGAAATTCCATTTGGTAAAAACAATTTCATAAACCTTAAAAACATTTAAACTGAACTGAGATGTGAGCGCCGTGTAACTAATGGGCACCAAAAATGCCGAACACAGTCGTCCACACCATAATAATGGCCGCCCGATTGATATAAAGTGTCGGTACAGGATTTCCTAAGTATGCGTGCGGCAGCAATGGCGCTCCTTTGATTTGTACAGGCACTAATACTTAGGAATTCCTGTACCGGACAGCAGCCAAACAACAGCTTGTAGGCAAATCTACCGTTTCTGCTCTCAGTTGGCTCTCTAGTTATAGATCCTCTTTGGTATTCAGTCTTTGCTTGAAGCAGTTCTTGTCGGGTAAAAATTATTTTAAGTTATTTAACTGCGATTTAAAGTAGTGATAGTGAATAGTGAGTTACTAGCCAAACCAATAGAAAATATTCCGAATATTTTTTGTAAGTCGGTACCTATTGAATAATAAAAAAAAGTTGAATTATGTACACAAATCTGTATTTTTTTCAGAACGTACATCTCGCTATTAGAAAAGAAGCTAATTGACATGTAATCGAAAGGGTTTGGTTAAGATTCGTATCAATGGCAATGGCAAGTTCTTCTAAAAAAATTGAGTGTATTTTGAATTTCAGCACAGACAGAAAAACCACCCCAGACATCAGGAGTAAAACAAATTAGAAAATACGACTATAAATATGTATTCCAAATTAAAATAAAAAAAAAATTATCAACTTCGATTTGAAAATCACAAGATAGCTTTAAGTTGTAAATTGAGAATAATGTTTTCTAATCTCACAATAAAAAAAGATGAATTTAGGGCGACGGTTACTCAAATCACTACTGATAAAAATAAGTTTAAATTTACGATTAGGAATTTGTAAATTACAGCTACCTACTGAAGTAGTAAATCTACCTCTGTTAGTTCGCAAATCAATTCAAATGAGTTTGCAATTCAAGAGTAAATGGTTGTAATTTGCTAATTGATGAAATCGTAATTTACCTACAACAGAAAAGTTGAAATTTACGAACTGTTTTTGCAATTCACAACAATAGTAATATCTAACTGATAACTATTTGTGTCAAATCGCGATCGATTATGGCAATACGTATTTCTCCTTTGATCGCGTTACTGACAATGAGAAGTATTGATTGACGACTTTCGAGGGTCAATGTATTCACTTCGTAAAGTTTCTAGAATTGCGAATAAAAGGTCGCGAATTAGTAAATCGGACTTAAGCTTATTGTCCTTGACTTGATCTTTAAATCCTTCCGTGAAGCTACGTACACTAAAATGCTTAGCATTATATGCGCACTGGGAATTATCAGATTTAAGACAACAAGACATCTAGAGTTGTATGATGGTCCACTTTGATGATGAAGATGACCAATGATCAATGGGGTTGAACAAATGTCACCAACATGACCTAAGAGTCGTCCTCGGTGACTTTTACCTTTTCAGTTACACCAGACGTATAGAAAGTCTACACTTTATTGCGGACAACAATCCATCGAATTTTAGGCGGAGTGAAACTAACATTAGTAAAATGAGTTTTAACTTCGACATCTTTATACAGAAGTAAAATTATTAACTCAATAAATATTTTCCAGCAATAATATTATATTATGATAAATTGTTGCCAAAGTGGATTCTAAAATTTTCAATGGTGCGTGAAAAATTTGGGGAAACACTTCTACTCAATTTATATTCACACCACTACATTTAAATTTTTCTTGATAGTAATGCCCACTTTAGCGCAGAGCCAGATAACCTTATGCTCATAGACTGTAAAAAAAATTTTGCTAGAAATTCCCCCAGCCAAATGTGAACTCCACAGTTAAAATGAGTGTATACTGTATAGTCTCTAGAATATCTGTAAGCAAAACTGGGGGGTATCTTTAGTTCAAAACATTTTTTTTATTTTTTTTTTTTGTCAACTTTTGTGAATTTTGAGTAAAACGAAAAAAAAAAAAACTGGTAGAAACTGCTGAAATGAAGTTTGGAAGCAAGTCTGGTGGTTTTTTTTTTTTTTTTTGTATCTTTACCTATTTCTTATGGCTTTGAACCTATAAGGTAAATATACAAAATTCAATCAATTTAATTTGGAAAGAACAAAGAAGACTTTTACAAATGACGATTTGAATAGTTGACTTTTGATTCAACCTATTTACCTATTTAGTAGAGGAGTTTTAAAATGAAAGAAAACTTTTTTTGTCGATTTGTTTTGGTTTATTGAAAAAAAATTGTTTAATATGAAAAAATTTAACTAAAAACATGAATGCTCGAAAGTCCTCAAAACTAAAAAGAAGAGTGTATCTATATTATAAAGGGTTTTTCAACAGGGACGCTTCAAAAGTAGAGCGACAGGGACAGCAAATGACGCCGAATTTCTTGCCGCTCTTTTGACAATTCTCTTCAGTAGGGATTGACATTTCATGATGGAAAGATATACGAGCCAACAACGAGTCGAAATTATTAAAACTTACTACCGAAATTCGGAGTCAGTGGCCTCAACGTAAAGAGCGATACGTCAAATTTATGGTCGTCATAATGGTCGGCTCATTACTGGCTGAATGGCTTCGTCAATAATCAAAATATGCGGTATTATTGGTCAGGCAGAGATTCACGCGTACTCCATGAGTCATAATTGCATCCCGAAAAAATGGCGGTTTGGTGTGGCTTATGGGCCGGCGGCGTCTTTGGGCCGTACTTCTTCCGTGATGATCAAGACGGTCCGTCTGTTGCCGTTAGACTATTTCCTGTGGGGCTACGTCAAGTCTATGGTCTATGCAAACAAGCCAGCGACGATAGATGAACTTCGTACGAATATCGAACGTAAAATTGCAGCAGTATCGGCCAATTTATGCTTGAAAACCGTCGAAAATTGGGTTCAGCGTCTGGACTTCTGCAAGCGTGCCCGTGGTGGCCATGCAAAAGAAATCGAGTTCCATACATAGCTACTGGCATCGAAAGTACTTTCAGAGGAATAAAGAATTTCATTGATATCCGAAACCGTTTTTGTTTTATTTAAAAAAAAACGTTTGTAGCGCTCTTAATGAAAAACCCTTTATAACTACTGATAGGCAATTTTGTACGCATGCTATTCACTTATGGAACCTGCTTCCTCTTGGTATTAGACGGCTTTGTTTCATGGGTGGTTTTGCTGATTCTCTCTTTGCTTATTTGGCTGGCAATAATAGGATAAATGGATCGTATGGCTTAAGACAGGTTTATTTTGCCCTTCTGTCATTATTATTTATTTTTATCATTTTAATTTTATTTATTTTTTTCTTTCAAATGCATTTTTAAATCAAAACACTTTGTAACTTACTTAAAATAATTTCACTTGGTCACATTTACACTTTATAGATACTTAATTGTAATCTTTTGTATATGGTTAAATACAAATAATTAAATAATTAAATAAAATACTAAAATACTAAATACTAAAATACATCTTATACTTGCCAAATATGGGTCTGAGGATATTAACAATCTATTCAGAAGGTCTGTGTTCGTGTCGACTCGCGAAGTTTTTCTGGTAAAGATTTCACAAAATTTTCTATTTTCCTTATTCCTGGCTTCTTGAGCTTCCTCCGAAAGTTGGCCGATTGGAAGAATACAAGTGAAAATTATTTCTTTACCATGAAATAAGACCTTGTGTACACTAACAGGCATATAATACCAGATATAATTTTTTAGATACAGTTCCCTTGCTTCTGTTGCAAAACTTTCCAAGGCATTTGAGTTAATTGGGAACAGTTTTATTTATGTTCTGGTGGATAATTTTTTTTTATATTGATGAGTAGAGTAGATAACTGTCTAACACTTCATTTGTGGACACTGACAAACAGCCAGAAGTAGTAATTTCCATTTCCAGTGTTTTCCTTACAATTGAACCTTATTAACGATCAAAAAATTATAAAAAAGAATTAATTGACTAAAAAAAACTGCTTAATTGCGGTAACAATATTTGTTTTTCCTGCTTTTCTAAGATTCAGTTCATTCGCAATTGCAATCTTGTTAGCACTAAGCGAATCCAAAAGGGTGAGTGTTTTTTTTACAACATTCATCAAAGCTTTTTCTTGGACTTCCTACATGGTTTACATGAGATGAAGAAGGAATATCATCTAAAACTGTTTGTGGTGGTATTAGGGTTTCATTCAACCACGAACAATAAATGCTTTCGAAGCGTTCTCGATGGCGACCACTTTTGGTCATCTTTTCGTCAAACCTCAAGAATAATTTTCTTAATGTTGTCTTTATTGACTTAATTGCTTCCTCAGAAAACGTAGTATTATTAAAGCAATCCATAAAAAAAGGTAAAAACTGCATTGAAGCGCTTAATTTTGATCTTAGAAATCCAAACATCATAAATTTGTTTGTTCATAATTTCGGTATAGCCATCCTAAAAAATTAAAAATTTAGTATGGGTGTCGCACCTGTGCGCAAAAAGACAAAACACTTTTTAGTTACTAACATACATGGCTCTACAACAAATATGGTCTTCAACTTGAACAACACTGAATAACTGTTTTTTTTTACTCTAATGAATGCATATAACGCATAAATTTATCTTTAATTTCTTTTGCTCTCCTCCTTAATTTAATTAAAAGCACCCAATACCCGCAATTAACTTACCTTTCTATTCAATACGATTATATTTATTAAAATAAAATAAAACTTTCAATTAAAATCACGCGAACCACTTGAAAAAAAAATAACTGAAAATTTTGTTCACATCCTGTGTCGCAAGGACACTAGCAAAATGTTTAATACTGACAAAGGACTGACTTAAAATCGACAGGCTGTTGTCAAGCCAAATGGTGCAAAAAACTGTGTTAAAACAAGAAAAAACAACTAACAATCTTAACTTTCAAATTTGTTTTCTTTATTTAAGGTATTGCCACTCTCGTTCACTTCTCGCTTGGGAATGCCAATCATTTAGTGACTTCCATCATAAGGAAATCTCGTCGTCCAGCTGTTTTTCTGAAGATGTTCATCTACTGGTCAATGACCCCTGGATGGTTGCGGATCTTCCAAACGGCTACGCAAATCAAACAGAAATTCACCGCTTAACTGCTCCAGCACAGCGCATAATGTTGTCACCGTGTGCACTTCTCACTAGCACATACATATCGATGGATAGTGATGTTTAGTGGGAGGAGTCAGTGAGCAAAAACATAGAATTTTTTTTTGCATGCAGTTTTCCTATGGATGGTGCCTCCTACACAGCTGCTTGGCTTACGCAGCGGTTTGCTTCTGTTTCTCCTGAGCGCCCAAATTTTTGCCATCGCTCATTGATCTGGTCCGCAATGCATATTTTGACATCGGCGCGGAAGTTTCAGTGCCGACGGAAAAGAATGCCGACGGATAAGACTGCCGCCGGTGGCCTTGATTTGAAGTGGCGATGTTTGTGGTTTGTTGCGTTGCAACACATCCACTAAATTGGAGGTGTTAGCTGTAAGAAAAACCGGTTTTTGTTTACAATTGTGCAAGTCGATTTTTTTAATTAAATCCCGCTAAATACGCAAATTGTCACACTGTGGCGAGCGACGTGGAGAGCTTTCTCATATCACTGTTTTGTTGACGTCTTCCATCACTGTATCAGTTCTAGGTGTTATTGCTCGGTTGGAATGCGAAAATGTCATTAAATGATATGGCATAGTAGACCAGTTCAATTAATTGAATTATTATGTTTATGGACTTTTGAAATCCACTATTCTGCATACCATGTCTCTGTTACAAAAAATGTTTACCGTCATTTTCCAGGGATTTAATGGCATCCAAACCGATCCATGTCTAACGTATCTCTGCACCAAAACTATACGACCCGCAGCGGCTTCCAAGTCTAAATTCAAGCCCTGTAGCCATCAAGGCTAAACCGTCTGATACAATATCGGCACTTGCCCAGCATTTATGCACAAAATTACACTCTCTTTCCATTCTCTACGATCCCGAGCTTCAAATTAAAAAGGCTACTACGAGACACGCAATAGATCTTCATAGATGATAAAGCTACTAAAATTGTAAAAGGACTCAAGTACCTAGATCCGTCGTCACTTCAATTACTATAAACTACTGATCATTTTAGAGCACCTTTGACCCTATACCGACGATCCTTACTCACACTACAGCTCCGATGGAAAAATGTAAAACCAACCAAACTTTCATAAAACTTGTATTTATTGTTTTAGGTTTATGGAATGTCGTACATTAACACAACTGTCTCACTCTTCACTGGCCTGCCCACTCCTATCCACTCTTGTATTTTTCAAGCTCTTCAGGCGTAATCCAGCCGTGGTCGCCGTCCGGTCGGCATTTTTCCCGGTGGTCCACTCGTGGGCATCGCGTTTGCACGTCGAGTATAATCCGCCGGCCAGTATCGATCAGAGTATCGTTTGCATCTGTTTGAGTTTGGTTATTAATGATGCGTGTCGTCACGAAACCAGACAATAGGACAACACTAACCACGAGGTGTACAACAAACCAACTCTTCGAAAACATTTTGCACAGTTTGGCCGAAACTAATCCGTTCTGTTCAAAATCCAGCTTATGACTGACAATTGTAGCTGCTGTCTGCTGTCGGTCTAGTGCAATCTCCCCAATGCCACTGGGCCATTGGAATAAACAAAACGCTCCGTTATCGTTTCCTTATCGGTTGTTTTCTCGCTGCTAGGTGTACAGCCTCTCCTTGCGACACTTGCCAGCATGGTCGACCAGTTTACAGGGTACCTCCAAGAGTTTAAGTTTTCGCGTCCAAACCGCAAGCGTACTGTCAGAGCGTTCCACTGGCAAAGCCAGCAAATGGCTGGCGAGATGTACTGTTAGTAAAATGAGTACTGCCATCCTGATGGTGAACGCTTGTGATACTTTTGCCATTTCGATGAAGCCTCGACGACGACGAACTTGAGAATGCAGTGCCAACCGCCGCTATTGGGGGTTCAAATAATGTTTCAATTTCACAACTCAACTCAATTAACCAAACACAACGACGATGTTGCTGATTGTAAATTGGCGCCGAAAGTAGGTCTCTAATTTATAGGACTGCGCGTGGTCGTCAATAATGTAATAAGCTTGGCCTTCCCCAGACCATCGGACAGAAGATGATGAGCCGTGATTGAATGGAGCTCGCGACCACGTGATTTGTAGTTCGATTGAAAACAGGAGGGACCAGCTGTTGGGAGCTTTTCTGCGGTAGTATGTACATGCGACCCCATAGCCCTTGATCGTCAATTGAGTCAGACGAATGGGTTTTCCATGTTCAATAGGCGATTTAACAAATTGTTTGTGGAGCTAAATATTTCCCCGTGATTGAAGTTTTAGAGGCTGATTTCATCTGACCTTATACTGAGCAGGAAACACGACTTATTTTCACCACTCTTATAAACTAAGCAAATAATTTTTGCTGTCTGTTTATCTGCCGGTGTGTATGTCTGGTACTGTTTTTCGCATTTGTACATCAAACCGACTCTTACCAGTTCGAGGGTCAATAAAGACGTTTGAAGTTAAGAACACAGTTAAAATTTGGTGGGTACACTCAGAAAAAAAATTGTAGGTAATGCCAACAATTTTCGTTGGTTAAAATGAGCCCAAATATCAAAATTTTCGATTTAAGAATTAAGAAAATAGTTATGGAAAGCATATCATTCTTAATCTGAATATTTAATTCTTGTTAACTTAAAATCTAGTTCTTTTTATAAGAAATTATTGTTAAAGCAAGAGCTTTTTTGCTTACAATTTTTTAAAAATCTTAAAATTCTTCGCTCAACAAATTTTTTTTTCTGAGTGTAGAAGACCGAATCCAAACATCTAATTCACATGGATCCAATTTAATTTTTATAGTAAACTAGCTGACCCGGCGAACTTCGTACCGCCCAAATTCGTTAATATAATGAAAATAATAATTCCGAGCATGCACAATGCACATACTGCTCTTTATAATTCGGTGAAATCAAATTTTTCATTCCAAACTTATACTCATACAATAGAAATAACTAAGGTACATATAGCAATGTCGATGTGTTTCAATAAAACCTCACTTTTTCACTAAAGCGCTTTATGGTACACGACAGACGACATACAGAGCGGAAGGTTTGCACACACGTGAGCACGCCACATACAATTGACCATGTGAGTAACATGGGAATTCAAGATTGATGCAACAACTTTCCAGCGAATGTCCTTGTGACTTATTAATTCTCATAGGGAAAGCGAGACGCACGGGAAAACTGAAGGCGCTTGAATACAAATGGCAAATCTTTCTAAATAAGCTGAATTTTCACTTTCGAAGAATGACAATGTTTGTTTTGAATTATTTGTTGACTGTGTCACAACACAACACAGTCTATAAATTTTTAAATTGTTGTTCTGTCCCCAATCTAATTCCTTAATTTTTTTAGGACAAAAAGCAGCATAGTCTTTACGATTCCACTAAGCCCAAAATCGTAAAAATCTAACAATCCGTTTAACAATTTTGAGTGCACAAATGGACGACGTAGTATCTTTTATTTATATATACGGTGACCATCCGTCCTCTTTTTGAGAGGACAGTCCTCTTTTTCGGTATCGTGTCCTTTTTTTTTTTCTTCTTAAAGAGGACAGTAATATGTCCTATTTTTACTAAATTGTTCTCTTAATGCCCTTTTTTTACTTAGAAACCTGAACCTGAAAACTGAACTGGCTGATGTATTCTAAAGTACAAATATTTTGAATAAATATAATCGTTTGTTTTAAAACTTGTTTACGGTAATTAAATATTGTCCTCTTTTTTGCATCTGCTAAAATGGTCACCGTATTTATATAGCTATGCCCATCCAGATTTGCCCGCTCCTTTCGTATTAAGTCCCGACCTCATTTCGTAAATTTCTTTATTTTGACAATTTTAATATTACACAACTTTATAAATAGCGCTTGAATTTTATTTTTTAATGGAAGGTGCCACAACTTGTTTTCATATCCCTCTAATCTCTTGTAAAGTGCCTTTAGGGTCCAAAACTATCCTATTCTCTACATTAATATGAGCTTGGAAAGTTTTGCTCAGTAGAAGTGAATAAGGCACAACCCAACGATTGTCAATGTCAATGTCGATGTTTTTGATTTTTTTTAATAATGACGATATATTGCATTTTGCCGCCCAATAGCAAAGATGTAATCTTTGGCCATTTTTAATTACACGTGAACGTGATAAATAAATGGGAAAATTTTAAAATTGAGAGTATTGAAGGGATAGAAAGAAAATAGGGAAAGGACTAACTCTAAACGAAATAATTGTAACTTTAACAGTCAAGAAGAAAACTAACCACACCTATCAACTTGGTTGGTAAGCCTTCTCCCTTCTATTTCCACACCGGTACCGAAGGTGTTATGGTACCTTTGAGCTGCCCTCCCCATAACCCTACTACGTGAAAACTCAAAACGCTCAACAGCTCCTGTCCTGTACCTGTTATCTATCATCATTGTCCACGTACGTCATCTCAATCACATACATTTCAACTTACTTCTTACTCACACATGCTAATGCAAGGACCCTGAAAATACTTGACAAACAAAAATGATGGATTTAAACACCATCAAACAAATCAAAGTATCTACTCCATTTCAAAAAGTTAGTTAGTCATATTTAAAAAAAATCATAACAACATTGACAACAATTTACTTGGAAAATAACTAAAATAATTAACAACAACAATAGCTTTTAAAATTTAATATATTTTTTTTTTTTGTATTTGAAGTGTCACTACTCGATTTCTATCCAGTTTATTGTTTTTTCATAGTGCTTAATGAATATTTGTTAACTGTAAACAAATATTTATTTCATAAAGAAAATGGTAATTGAGGTAATATAATGTGAATTTAATAGTAGCATATCTTCGTACCCGAGTGCAAAATATTTTAACGAAAATCTGTTTAACTACAAATACCAAGCGCCAAAGAAATATTCAAGACTCAGATTCAGCTGGCCCGGCGAAATACAATTGCCATAGCCGCAGCGATTTACTTGTCGGCCAACCTACCGTTTTTTATGGAAGTGCTTGATGGTACATAGCATTTTTCGTTCCATTTACGGGTGCGTACACGTACAAAGAGAGAGGTTTGCCGACATGTGAGCACGCCACATACAATTGACCATGTGAGAAACATGGAACGCTATGCTGAATGCTGATGATGATTGTGTTGTTGTCTATCTCGGTCTCCAGTATGGACGACTGCATGGTATTCTTTCCTGAAGTTCCGAAATATTCTATCGATTGTTCATATTCCGATCTGACTTTTCATCGTGATTTTCGTCGACGTGAAACGTTTGACCTTCGCACTGGCGGCATGATCAAATTTGTCTTGGAATCGCCGAATCCCACATAAACTTTCATCCCCTATATCATCCTGCCAATGTTTTGTTTTCGAGACATAAAGTAGCCTATGGCCTTCCTTGGGCCCAATCGAAACCATCAAGCTCAAAATCTTTAAAAACTAACCATCCTCTTTCGAGTTATGTGCGTAAAAACTCATAACGCTCAACAACTCCTGTGTTGCCTATCATCATCATCATCTTAAACATTTCAACTTACTCACTCTCATAATAATGCAAGGATCCTGAAAATATTGGGCAAACAAAAATGATGCATTCAAACACCATCAAACAAATCGAAGTATCTACTACATTTCAAAAAGCTACTTAATGTGACATAGTAAACATAAGCAATCTTATTAGGTGTATTTAAAAAAAGAAATTTCAAAATTGTTTGCAACAACAATTTTCTTGCAAAATAATTAAAACTAGTATCGCTTGTGGTCGAAAATCGACCATACCTTTTATAAGAATGTATACTAAAAAACGTACTTCTGTTATTCTCGTTATTCTCGTTATTTATTTATGTTTTTTATAAACGAAAAGAAAAGAGCGACATCTATAATAGGTACATGGAAAAATAAAGTGCACGACTGGGTCGAACGAAGCTTTCTTGTTAAGTGTGTCCATATGGACATAGAATCCCTTATTTCTGAGTATGTTTAGCAGTTCATTTACTACGATGCACCATAGCAGGGCGATAGAACACCACTCTTGCCCCCAGAGTTTTAACAGAATCATATTAAGAATGCTTATTATCTTTTAAATGTATTTTGGTCAAAATGGTTATAGCGGTTTTTTGTAAAATTTGCCAGACAAAACAGTACCAAATATTGCAATGTTTTATTTGAAAAATACTATTGCATCACTATTTAGTTGTGAAAACCGATTATAAGTAATTGTTCGGGATGCATTGCTTCGTTTTTTAAGTTTTATCGAAATCAAGATGGGATTTTCGATATATGAGTTTCGAAAACATCCATTTAACTCTAAGTTTGCATTTTGGTCAAAATCGTTATCGCCGTTTTACCGAAAACATAAAAAAAAATTTAATTAAAAAAAAAGAGAGGCACTCCGGGAGTGCCGACAGAAGTTATTACTTGAACAATTACGTGTGCATTTTTCAAATCGGCAGGAAATACTTTCAAATGAAGTGTTTCATTATTGATTACTATAAACTACTACTACAAATCTTATATTACAATTTTCACTTTTATTTAAAGCGCCATTGTACATAAAAAATAATGCATATTATTTT
This sequence comes from Cheilosia vernalis, assembly GCA_949126925.1. Lineage (NCBI taxonomy): Eukaryota > Metazoa > Arthropoda > Insecta > Diptera > Syrphidae > Cheilosia > Cheilosia vernalis. The sequence continues at coordinate 58,671,329 of OX421360.1, forward strand.
ACAAAAAATATAGCAATCTTTTGCTTAAAACGTACCTACATTTACAAATACATACATGAAATATTGAATTTAATAATTAATTGGTATTCTTTGAAATGAATACCAATGAAATTTATGAATTTTCATCTACAAAAATTATACATACATATTACAATTTCCATTTAATTTGTAAATGAGATATCCTATCATTCTAGCTGCATACAACCACGTACACAAACAAAGTTTCATTGAGATCGGTTGAGTTTCTCAAAAAAATCGACAACAGCGCCACCTATCGGGTCCAAAACTATTGTATCTTTCTAGCTGAATCCAACCATGCACACATACAAAGTTTCATTGAGATCGATTGAGTTTCTCAAAAAAATGGACAACAGCGCCATCTATCGGGTCCAAAACTATCCTATCTCCCTAGCTGCAACCAACCATGCTCACATACAAAGTTTCATTGAGATCGGCTGAGTTTCTCAGAAAATGGACAACAGCGCCACCTATCGGGTTCAAAACTATTGTATCCTTCTAGCTGAATCCAACCATGCACACATACAAAGTTTCATTGAGTTTCTCAAAAAAATGGACAACAGCGCCATCGGGTGTCGGTTTTTCGGTGACGATGACGCGGTGTCGTTTTACATAAAGGTAACGCGAATTCATTAATTTCTTCCCATCTAAGAGTGCCCAACGCGCCTAAAGAAGTAATAACTTCAAAATACATTTTTCAAAAATCCATTGTACGATAATATAGAGAAAAACTGAGTTTGCTATTAAGTTATAAATGACCACATTACCTTAGAAATTATTTGTTGTTACAATCGTATGGAGCGTTTTCGAGATATGTCGAGATTTCAAAAGTACCGTTGTTCGAATTTTTAGCCAAAAACTGGGTACGCAGTCATGGTGACCTCACCTACTTAAGCTTAAATATCAATTTTGGTTGAAATCGTTAGAGCCGTTTTCGATCAAATCAAACTGGTACGAAAATTGTATATAGGAAGTACCATTAATATTGAGTTTACCTTGCAAAAAAAAAAAAAACTCCCGAACTGTAAGCCCAAAAGCTCCAAATCCGAGGTTTGAACGTAATCCGGGAAGCCGTTTAGGCTGTAAGCCTGAAGGACGGACAGACCGACAGACCGGACAGAATTTTGCAATCCACTTTTTTGATTTCCTCTATCATCGTTATATCAGAATTGATTAATATCTCGAGTCCGAAATTTTGCAGAAAAATAATTGATATCTTTCTCTTACTATCTACGTAATGGAGAAAGTAAAAAAATACGTAAATGAGCTGCTCCATCGGAAACAGATTCTAATCTAAAATGATTTATGTTTTTAATAGGTACGTTACTATGGTAATATAGTGGCGACAAATAATAAATAATTCCCCTTAATAAATTTCTTACAATTATTGCTTATTTTTAGGGGCAGGTAAATTGCATACCTTTATGGGTTAATGATTTTCTTCAACAGGTTCTAATCTTAGATGATTAAATACGTTACTATGGAAACATGACAGCGAAAGCTTGATTGTCACCAAAATCCTTTCAGTACCTGTTTTGTATGGGGAAGTCTTAACTTAATTTTACCAGTCTTAATGGCGACATATACCCACGATTTTGTGTTTGTGCACATCTATGGCACAGCACCTTTCAAATAAGATAAGTTTCATTCTCCTCATTTCATATTAAATGCCAAAAAAGCGTACGGAAAGCTTGGATGTTCACGTATTAATATAATGATAATTGACAACAACAATTGGCATTAAAATTAAAAAATTTTTTTTTTGTATATGAAGTATGACTACTCGATTTCCACCCCGTTTATTTTTTTTCAAAGTGCATTTCCCCATACATAAAAAAAAAAAATTTAAGGGTGGACCACATTTAACATTTAGAGGAATGAAAAATAGATGTTGTTCGATTCTCCACCCTAGCCGATATTCTTGCAAAGATTCACGAAAATCGGTCGAGCCGTTTCGGAGGAGTTCAATTACGCACCCCGTGACACGAGAATTTTATATATCTATATATATAAAAGAAAGTGTCCGAAGCGATGTTATCCCATAACTCGAGATCGGCCGAACCGATTTTGTTGATTTATACTTTGTTGGAAAAGTATTTTCTCAGCACGGGTTTTAAAAGAAAAAAAAATTTTAATTTAAAAATTTCTTATTTTGACCACCCAGCGTGTTATGACAGTTTTTTTTCGATTTTTTTTTAATTTTGTTTTTATTTATTTTGGCCACAACCAGAAAAAGAATCAAATTTGAATGTAACATATCGTATCATAATTGAACTGTCAGATAGACACGCAACGTAACGCCATCTATTATCGATCAATTGAGAAGCCAATTTTGTTTCATGTGTGGTGGCGCTGTCCACGTTGACAGTGCCATTTGATTGAGTTGCGCAGTTTCTTCATTCGTCGCTGTTTCAGCGTCCATATTGCACTTTGCGAATTAGTGCTTTGTCCGATCGAATAACGTTTGCCGGCCATTGTGCATTACAGATTCGGATTTCCTCATTGCGATTTTGTGAGTTTTTATAAATTAAATTTGATAATCTTATAAAGAAATTGGTGTAGTTCGGTTCGACTTAGAATGCATTTGACTGCCTGTCTTTAAATGCAAAATCTTAGAAACTTCTTAATATATTTTGGTGCAATTTTCACAGGCCTATAGATGATACCTAGGCCCACAATCTCCAATTTGTTTCAACATATATAACTAAGCTTTTTTCTTTGTCACGCTTTGCGTTCGAAAATAAATATAGTAAGTGCCACCTTATAGAGGACATCTGCAGGTACAACATAGGATATCCAATAACTCGATAACTTAAATGGTATTTTAAATAAATACTAGGCGAAATTTGAGATTTGATATGAGTTTACTACATATTTACTAAGCTCATGATTTAAAAAAACAAATATGTTCCCTCCTTGGCCTAAATAAAATAAGTCGATATTTTGAAAACATTATTGGTGACATAATATTATGACCATAATAAAAAAAACATTGTTTTTGAAAACAAAGGAATTCAGACTTTCAAAGGATAAAATAATACTAATAGTCGAGTCTTACCTCAGGATTTAGGCTTTTTAGTCCGCCTTATCACTATTATTTGTGATTTCTTTTGTAAAAGAAAGCTTTTAATTTTAAAATTATGATATGCGTTTCTTAACAAATTCTTAGTTTGCGATACTTCATTGAACATGTATTAACTGATACAATTGTATCCGCTTTTGGCGTGTAAGAATGTGGCGTGCGGGGCGTGGGATTGAAAGAGATAGGGTGCGAAATGCATGCAGGACTGAAAAAAAATTGGCCCCCTACAAGATAGGAAATTTCTTAGATCTTTTTTCCATCAACTGTACTGAAACCACATTTTGCACGGGCGAAGCCGGGGGGTTCAGCTAGTTAGATATAGATGATATTTAAAAATTTAGAAACTTAATTTTTCTTCCAATATTCCGCCCGTGTCTTAGATCTGGCCAAGCAACTTATAAATTCTAAGTAGTTTATAATTTATAAATGTACGCGGTAAATTTTCTCTGAAACAGAATATCTACCTATACTACCTGAACGCAAAAATGAAGATCCGATGTATTTTAGATGTCACTCTGGTCAAGTCAGATTTCAATTTGGAGCTTTCTATCAAGCTCGTAGCAAACCTTTCTCATTATAAATACAATAAGCTTTTGTCTAGTGATAAAATCCTTGCCAAACCGATCTAAAGACCACACTCCGCATTTCTTTTTTTTACGTAAAACTGAACGTACAAATTAATCAAAACCAAACGCAACTTCTTCGAAACGTTGAATCGAATATATCTCCATATGTCCAAAACGTTTCATTAAGTCTATATATAAAAATGGTGTTAAAAATGTATGATATTGATAATTCATCAATTTAGAACGACTGGGCCAATTTTTTTTTAGCGGTTCGTAATTATAAGGAGAAAGTCTTCACGAAAGAAAAGTTTGGAACAACCACCCGGAAAAGTCGGGAAATGGGAAAAATCGAAAATTTAATTTTGTATGGAACATTTTGAAAATTTTGTGTGCAATTGTTCCGGAACGGCGGAAATGACGGAAAAACGCGAAAATTTTTAATTTTTTTTTCGACGAAAGTTTGCATTTTATTGCATGACTTGATGTAAGGGTGAAAAATTCGTTTTGAAGCTTGGAAAATTTCGTCCCTAAATGCACGACGGCGCATAAACGAGCTTTGGAGGCAGTTCACCGAAAAATGAAGGATCTACGAGGTGATTCGCGACAATTTGGTGGGGCTATGATACTGCTCTCCTGCTACTGCTCTTTTCATCAAACGCTTCCCTTTATCCCGATATCTACTGCCGATGAACTTAATGCAAGCCTGAAATCGTTGTCTTTGTGGCAGCATGTCAAGAAGATTGAATTGACCACGAAGATGGGACATGGAAGTCGCACTGCAGAACTACCCATCGGCTGCTGAATTCTCGAGACAACTGATGGCGCTTGATGTTGATGTTCCAAATGGATTGATATCGTTCCCTGCTAATTTTTGCGTGTTCGCATGGTCGAAGGTGGAACTCATCAAAGTATTCCCCGGTACTGCACAAAATTATAAAAATCTCAAAGAATAAGGACGTCGTGGCTTGAATTTCACTATTCAAAGTCAAATCGCAGGAAAACTGCATATGTACAAATCCGTAGACAGCGCTACCGACGAGGATGAAGCGACCAACTATCCGACGGAATTTTTGATCTTAATCATGTTGCGGAATCTGAATCATCCGGGATTGTGCAACGGTACGATGATGTCAGTCGAGAAACTGATGAACAATTTGATTCAAGTGACGATCATCAAGGGCAAATTCAAAGACGAGGAAGTATTTATCTCATTAATACTAATTATTCCAAATGATCTTCAATTCCAATTCAAGCGGATTCAGTTATCCGTTCGATTGGCTTTTTCGATGAAAATAAATAAATCGCAAGGCAAGCCGTTGAAACCTTGAAAGTCTGCGGGACTAATCTCCAATTTCCCTTTTTTTCGCACGGTCAGCTGTACTCTGCCTGTTCACGTGTTGGCAAACCGTCTTCTTTGTTTGGTTTTGCGCCGGAAAACAAATCGGAAAACATTATTTATCATATCGCTCTCTAAGGCGTTAAATTGGGGCGAGACGAAGTTCGCCGGGTCCGCTAGTAAAAGTAGTACCCATATAAAAATACAAAATTTAGCTAAAAAACAAGTCTCTGCTAAAGTTTAAGATCAAAATGCTATTATTTAATTTTTGCAATGATCTGGACCATGTCATATTTGGAATTGCTCTAATATTCCTCCTTTCAACTTTTACTTTATATATACGAGTAGGTATTTATTTAAACCCAGATCAATTAGTTAAGATTTAATAAATTTTAACATCTTCTGAGTCAGTTGCAAAAATATAATAACTAACTGCTCATCCATGTTGCTCTATGGTTTCCTGAAAATCCACACGAATTGGTAAATTATTTTTTATATGAGCACCGTTCCGCATACCTATAAAAAAGATAAACCTTACAAACTTTATTATGTTTAGATAAAGATTGTGAGTGCCAACGGATCTGTGCGTGAATTTCTATCTGTAAATTCCAGAATAAGGTTTTTGTTAAACAAAGTTTTCTTTTATAAATCTTATTTTGAAATGAGTAAAAAAGAAATAAATACATATCTTCTGACAACCCTTCGTTTTGGGTGAGTTTTTCATTTTTTGGGATGGGATCTTCAAATTTTATGCCAAGTCCAAAAGGCCTTTTAATTAGCTTTTCGATGACAGTTTTACTCCCGAATGTCTGATGCTTATCAGACGTTCGCGAGAGGTGATGCAGTGGAAAAATCCTCAAGCTGGAATTCAGTTTTTTTTTTTCGGGAATTGAACCTAAGACCCCTTACTTAGTAGTCCAATAAACTAACCACAAGGTCGCTGCGCCTGAAATCAGTAAATCCAGAATACCATTGCGTCGATTATAGAACAGTGTAAGCAATTGCAATTCATAAAAAATTACAGGTATGTACGACCATAACAATAAAATAAATGCAAATAACTGGCTTTCACCTTTCCAACTGCCACGCATTAGTTTCAAATGATAAGATGGTGATCCTGGTTGTTGCCTTGTATCGGTGTTCCATTCCATAACAAATACGGCATCTTTTTTAAAAAGCGTACTGCGCCACATTTCGTATCACCCGCTGCAGCATGATTTTCTGAAAGAATTTATAGACTCCACTTGGCAATCGCACTAAAAGCCGACGCACCCCACTACATCAGCCATGCACTTGAAGGGCCGAAGGAGTGCGTATACGAGCGTACACCATTCCGTCAAATTGGTATCTGCGATAACTAAATTAGCATCCAAAGCCAAACCTCCAATATATCTCATCTCATCCCATATTGCTGGTATATGAATGAGCTCTTCTGCTAGAAGCTCACTGTATCTGTTTCTGTGTCTTCTCCCACGCCCGCCAACATCATAAACATAAAACGCTCACTACCCCAGCCCATAATAGATACTTTGACTGCCAGAGCAATGCTACACTATACCACTCAGTCTTTCAATTCGTCTCTGCCAACGAAGGCTGTTTTCCGAGGAATTTTCGTCTATCTTACCGCATATCGTGGAGCTACGCTCTGAGCGTTTTTGTGTGATTCAAAGTCAGGCGGCGGGCAACCAATAACGGGTAAACGTCATTAAGTTCTCGTGATTTCGTCACACGTCCCAAGTGATTCAATTGTGAAAGTAGCAGCTTACTTGCTGACTATGCTGACTATAATCTCGGAACAACTTTTCAATGTATAAAAGTTGACCGATTACAAAAACTAACCAAAAACTGTTCTAAAAATAATAAATATGATTTGTTGTTTCGAATAATGTTTTTTTTTTTAGAATTTTTTCGATTCCATTTCACACCTCAAAATCAGATGCTCTCTGAGGAGAGCGCTTCTTAAATAAACAGAATTCTCTGGCACGCGTCCAATGAGGATTTTTTTCTTTCTTTTCCTTCGGTCGGTTGTCGTTTCATTCAATGTAGGACTATAGGTGGCGGGATATCACGGGAGATACATATCTGATATATTACATTCTCAAATGTATCTATCGCTGTGCTTGTGTCTGTCTAATTGTGTGTCTTTTGTGTACAACAGGTGGCGTTCCGCTGAGATTACAAGGTCTTTCCTCTGCTCTGACTCATAGCCAGGTTGCAATGTCAAATTCATGGATTGACAGCGGTGATGGCACCGGCATTTTTTGCGATGCGGACCCGGATAATAATGTGCTGCAGCTAAAGCTGAAAAAGCCGAAGGCGTGGAAGTGGGAACTGACGGCGTCGAGATCATCGCCAAATATAGCCCTGCCGAGGATCATGTTGTTCAATCACAAGGGGAACTTGTTGGTTGACGCCAATCAGCAAGTTGACGATGCAGTGTACAGAATGCCAACAAAGCCTGCAAGGCGGCGAGGAAAGAAGCTCCTAAGGGCGGCGACCACCAACCTTGAGCGGTCGCTCCAGGACGATGAAGACACTGGACTGGGCTCGTTGGATTCTGCCGAGAAACACACCTATAAGGCGCAGGAAAACATCTCCTACGATAGTCTCCGAGCTAGGGAGAAGCCCACCAAATATAGAAAGGTGTCTACGGATCGGGGAGAAAAGAAACAGAATGGATGCAAGTCGTGGAGGCATTCGGTTCCCGATGAAATTGACTTTGGGTGCTTGCAAATCTGCGAGGCAACAGACTCGGATCTTGCGCCGCAGAGAAGTCCTTCACTGGAAGACGTAAATATCAACACACCCCGGATTCGAAAGTCGAGCGCCAAAGAGAAGAGCATTGAACCGCGGAAGACAAACAAGGAAACGTTTTTGGACACTCCTCCTGAAAGACTGTACCTCTCGAAGGCCTCCTGCAAGCCGTTCAACTCGATTGGGCACCTAGATGCTGAGCCGCCTGTTACAAAACATTTCGAACGTCGGACTTCGTCGTTCAAGGAAGTGCGATTCAATGTCCACCCTGCGTCCGATGACGAGGACAATAAACCAAGGGAGAAGCGTCGCTATCGACGATCAAATACCAGCCGTTCGACGCTCAGCTCCTCCGGTTCGATTCTGGAACGCTTCAGTGCAATGAAGTGCCGACTGTCATCGCCGGAATTCGAAACCGGTGAAGTGCATCAGGTTCAAATGGGACCGCGGTACTTTCTGCGCACTTGCCGGGCCGGCACCATTGTCGTTGCAGAGGAGAATTTCAATAAGCAGCGTCGTTCACGTCGAAGACCGCAGAAGACTTCGTCCGCTGAGAACATGCTCAGCCCTTCAAGTTCGTCGATTAAGAATAACAGCTCGTGCAAGGAGGCCGGCCAACTAGGAGCAAGCCTCGGGGCACCATGTTCACAGAGTCAGAGTATGAACAACTTTGGGGAGCTGAAGGTGAATCGTCAGCGACGAAAAGTGATACCAATCCGACGGAACAGAAGTGATGGCAATATTTTATTGGCAACCTCGTCCGACGAGGAGAACCAGAGATCGGGCGCCGTCCGACATCGAAGGAATGCCTTTTGGCGGCGGAACCAACAGGGTGAGTTAAAATAAATTTTGCATGGATAGTCCGCATACCTCCGAGCATCTCAGAGTCGTTTTAAGACTGCCGTTGACCCATCCGCATAAGCTCTCTCTTTTCGAAGAAGAGACTGGGCTTCTGATTGTAGGACCCTCACTTTGCTGATCCCATCTGCACCTTAAGAAGCAATTTCTAAAGAACCCAAGACTATGAAACCCATCAATAGAATAAGATTCAATTGGATGCGTGGTGGTTTCGCACCATTGCGGCATGTTTTTTTCATAAATTTAATCTGTGTGGACCTGTCGATAACCTTTTCGGACTGATAAATAAGTTTATATACGATCAGTGTCCACTAGGAATGTGATAAGAAGCTGTATGACTTACTGTGAAGGTCGTTAGCTGCGTCTCTGATGTTTTCTTCATCAAGTTGATGACATCACACTCAGCGAATGGGTTTAGCACACGCGTAAGGGAATGAAGAGGGCCGTCAGCGGTTTATATGAACTACGCACTTCAGATGAGTTTACTGTTTCCAAGTGTCAGTTATCGACTTATCTAAAGGAACGTCAAGGTGCTTCGAGAGAACAAACGTCGATATGATGGCTCAAATTAAGATATTTAACTCTAGGTGATAGCTGATAGGTTACCAGATTTTAGAAACTTATTTTGTGCATACCAAGGTTCGATGTCACCAATATCTCTGTAGTTGTTACGAAGTTTCCTGCAGTAAGGTTTAGGTGTCCTGCATTTACCCGCGACAACCAGGTCAATCCCTCAGAATATTCTGCCCCAATTTGAGTTCAGTTTAGTCATGTAAATTGCAAACTGCTTTGGATTATCTAAGAAATAGCTGAGTAAGAGGACAACTCATCCACAGGCAGTTGTCCAACTTTAACTATTTTCAAGGGTACCTAGTCGATTTAAAAACGAAAATTGTGTTCCAATTGATTATACATGATCTGATCATGTGCAAAACTTAAAAAGCATTTTAAATCAACCGAAGCCCGACACCTACGACCGATGAAAATTTCAAATTCTGGTATACTTGGCCAAAAAATAAGACAATTCGTAGAAGAGTTGGTTAGGCATGAGTTTACCAGAAGAGTTGTCTAAATGTGAGCTAACTAGCCATACGGATCCCCTTAAACTGATGGATAGGTATAATTTCCCGAAGGTCATTGTTTTCGTAGACGAATTTGATGTTTATTTTTATAAGACGAGTTGTTTGAAGATGAGCTATATACTATCCGACTGCATACTGTCACTTTACTAATTTGACTAAGCCCCCTAACCGTCATTTAATACGCAGTACCATTTTTGTCACGGCGCGTAACGATTGTTTCCACTTACGCGCTCGCAAAATACTTGACCTACATTTCTTTTCGCATTAGCCGAATGGATGGGGGCATTTACCCCTAGAGGAATTGAATTATTAGGGAGACTTGCTTGCTCACATTAAGTAGATAATCGATGGCTGATATTTTGGCAGATATTTCTGTCTCATTGCGGAAATGGTCTATTTAAATAAAACCAAATCTTCAAATTTTGCGTTTTGGTCGCAGAATATGTCGTGCAATTGGGATACCTAATTTATGTAAAGAAGCAACTAAATAAGTCTGGACTAAGAATACGAACGCATTGACAAGTCAACTTGAATTGTTTTTGTTTTTGACACTCCGAACAACTGAGTATGCAGCTAGGACTTTCTTGACTTTTTTGGTCTCCAATACTCCAATCCATAAACGTCAGTTGAATAAAAAATTCTCTTGTGAACAACACCAAACCAAGTCTGACTTACTGTTACTATACTGGAAATCCAATTTTTCGCTTTCCTTTTATTTCACTTCAATAGATGGTTCAATAGCTGTCAATTTTATTTTTAAGAATTACTTTTACTTAGCGTTTACGTTGAAAAATTTCAAAATGGGGAATAAAAAGGGCCCAATCTGAAAAAGGTGGGCATCGACCTAAATACTAATAGGTAGATATATAAAAAAAAAAACATTTATTTGTTACAAAACAATACCAAATGTACCTATTCATTACAAAAAAATTCTCATATTTTTACATTCCTTGTCGTTAAATAAAGAATAAAATCTCACTTAACCTTCACATGGACAGTATCTACACGTGTAGATATTTCAATTTTCATCTCTAAATATCTATTTGGTTTATTGTTCGATTTTAATACAGTTTCGAATCAGTGACTAAATTTATTACTTATTGTAGATTATTATGAAAAAGTAACTGTGAGAATGTCTTTTCAAACTAACTATTATTTAAGTTTTGTGTTTTTTTTGTCTTACACGGACAGTATCTACACATGTAGATATTCGTTGACGTTGTGTGAAAACTGTTTGGTTTCGATACGAAAATTCATATGTGCACCAAAACTATACAAACCTATACACATACTATAATGTGCGCAGATGTGTGCACATCTTTAAGACCTTTAGTAACTGGATTTCGGAAGCATAAATGCCTTATCCCGGAGCATATTACGCGCCCTTTCACTTTGCAAATTTGGTGCGGGTTTCTGTACCACTTAGTATAATCCTTACCAGTCTAAAAATGACGTCTTACTTCCGTGTTGCCTGATCCTTCGCTATCAGCGATGACGTTCTCACACAGACCCGTCTACCAATAGGTACATTATCGTCTTGACCATCAGAATCAGAATCGCAATCATTACGTAGTTCTACTGTCTACAGGCGAAAAGATGTCATCAGCGTCAGCATCTATCTCGTAGTCGTCCAATTTTTCATGGAACAGCCTAACAAAAGAATCGTTATTCCGATTTTTATTATAGTTGTAAACCTTGCTGGCACTGGTTAACCTAGATAGCTGATGCTGAAAGGTATTCAAAATACCTTTCGGCTCTCCGCATTTTCACAAAAATTAAGTGTTTTACGACCAACTCCTCGCTGAAAAATTGCGTTCTAATATGAACTTTTTCGTGAAAACTTTTATTAGTATTGATTTTTTTTTGCGGTGTAAATAATGGGCTTTGTTCTTCATAAGTAACGCACTCCCAATAAAAGGAATGAGTACAAAAAAAAACGTTTATTGAAGAATAACGGGACACAAGAAAGAATAACAGAGAAGAACCCCCAAGTAAAGCCAATAAGTGGAAAAGCTAATCTTGAAAGGCAAGAGACAGAAAAATGCACTCAAAACAAAGCAAATGAGTGAACAAAATCTTATAATATTGGAACAAAAACACCGTTATTTCGGCAATAGGCACACGGAGGCCAAAGAAAATAAAGAGAATGAGTGCAAAAAGCTAATATTGATAGAAAAACTCTAACCTGCTGAACAAAATCATATAGAATGCTTGCAATTTTCTTTGTATCTACACGTGTAGATACTGTCCATGTAAGTATCTACATTTAAATTTCCGTTCATGTGAGGGTTAAACTGAAAAAGGGGACCGTTTTGATAATTTTTAAAAAAATAAATAAAAAGCAACGCTGCTGACCTTCTGTGAGAAGTTCAATAAATAAAAATACATTTCGTGGAGTTAGTTGGCAGTCATCAAGTGTTTGACAACTTTTAATTCTTCAACTCTTAAAATGTATTTTAGATTGAAGTGGTAGCTGGGCTCATAGGCAGACGGCAACCAAATCTGAATTTGTCAAATCTCTCAAAAGGTTCCATTAAAACTGAAACATCACGGCACCGTTTGTGCTTTTTTTTTTTTTTTTTTTTATAAAAATCAGACAAGGACCTTACGTAGATTGTAATTAGGCGGTGTCAACATAAATAACATTGTTCGGAGTTGCGTCAACAGTAGGTACTCCCAATTTACTGTCAAAAGATGGTCGTCAGGGCGTAGAAAAAATAATATTGATTTGGGTTTTAGTGAAAGATTTTGCTAACTTTAATAAGGACTTTCAATTTTGTTTGTGTGTAGTATTTTTAAATATTATGTGTATTGTGTAGTACAAAAACTTCATCTGTTTCAAATGGCAATGTATAAAATAATATCTGAGGTTAAATATTAATGCCAGTAACAGTACTTTGGACAATGCCAACAACTATAATATGAGATGGTTATTTGTTTAAAAAAAAAAATTAAAATGCCTAAACAGAACAAAATTAACGACGAGGAACGGCTGCAACTGCTATAAATTCGTTTAATTTATGTTCCCTTAAAGTTTTAAAATTAGTTGAAGCCCTGAAGAAGGAGTTAAGAGACATTTGCAAAGTTTCGAGATATTTGAGCTCAACGTTTTGGAACTGTAACTTTGATTATATTAACAACTCAGACTAGTACCTGAGTGAGTGGCAAAATACTGGAAAGATATGTGATGATTTTTTAAGAGTAACGTTTTTATTTAGTCAAAGTTTTATGTAAGTAGGTAGGTACATTTTTTGTTGATTAAAAAAAAGGTGCGCTCGAAAAATATTTTCCTTCAAAAATGTGCATATACATCCTTTAAGCACAAAATAAAATCACTTGTAGGTATTACTTTTTCAGTACTAAAAGGAGTTAAGTGACTTAATCACATTTTTCCATACAGATTTTTCAAAATTGTTTATCGTATCGCGTTTACCACCACATTCATACAGAGCTAAATAGAAAACTAGAGCGCTTAGACCTTATAGAGGGACGTGGATTGCACGAAAATTTAAGTAGCACGAAAAAATGTTATTTCCTAAAAATGTCGTTTAACCCCTTTTTACCCGACTGGATACAGGGAGGGTTATGTGTTTTGCGCGTATCCTATGTACGTTCCTACGGGACACCCTGTATTCTTCCCCGGAGTGTCATAGGCTAAAAAATAAAAATAAAATAGTTAATTTAAAAAACCAAAAAACCCGACTGACTGTATGTATATACCTAAAGAAAAATTATTAAAAAAAATATTAACCAGACAGTATACCTAACTATTTGGCAGTCGGAGGGTACTCAGATTTTTCTTTAGCTGTGTAGGTATATATTTTTTTGGTTAATATTTTTTTAAGTTTTTTTTTTTCTTTAGATACAGTCAGTTGGGTTTTTTAAATTAACTTTTTTCACCGAAGCGCTTCGTTGTTAAATAGAAAAAACTAAATTGTTAAATGCATTATATGAAATTAATTTATCACTTTTTTTAAGCGAATTTAAACGATCTATTCTTGTTCATTTTATTTAAATATTAACTTATCAAACTGGAGCATTTTTGCTTAGTAAAGAAGTATTAAATGTATTTTAATAAACCGGTAGCTATAATTTAATCATTAGGTACAGCTGCAGTTTTTTAAGGCATTTTTTGTAATGCATTTATTCAAATTTTCCTTATGGGTGGCAACTACTCTATCCGGGAAATCAATCCCGACTATTTGGTGAGGAGAACTTGAAGTAATTGGTTATTCAACCTGTTGTAAGTAAAGTAAGTCAATCAGTTATTAAATTTCTTTGTTGGTTCGGATGTGAGTACACTTAAAATTCGGTGTATTCTCTGAATATGAAGCTATCATCTAAGAAGTAATTATTATTAATTAGTCGAGCAACTATTTTGGCCTCCATAGAGTGATACAATTTAAACTCTTTCTTCATTCCCCGCACGTAACAACTGCAAAGCCGAAGGTTGCTACGCCATTTTGATGTGAAATTGTCTAGAAAATTTTGAGGGACATCCACTGATCCGACACATTTTAATTTAATTATCGAGTTATCAGCCATCTTGTCGTTTCTTTGAGAATGCCACATAAAAATCAATCATCCAGACCAAGAAATTTTAACAATGTTTACAGGAAGGTATTGCTAATGTAAGACCTACAAATAGCTGAAATAAAGCCCTGGTACTGTATGTTTCTACAACGTCAGCATTTTGCACAAGTTTTGTTGTTTCATGTACCAAGTCCCAGCTGTCTGCACACTGACCACAATTGAACAAAAAATAGAAAACACCTACCCACCTAGTCCGTGTAATACATCAAAGGCAATAATTTCCCCACTGACGTTCAATGTTTATCTGTTTAGATGCCTGATCAATTTTAGATAAAATTAAATAAACGGCTTGTTATTTTTGTATCAGGTCGCATTTCGTTTCCTTCCATTTGTTTATGTCATTTCGAATGTTTACAAAATTCCTCAGCAGCCAGATGTAATTGACAAAATTCGCCTAGACACCCACATGATTATTACTCTAAGAACTTTCCGTGTACATTTTAGTTTTTTGTGATTGATCAGCCCACGATGCGAAATAATTTAACCAACTGATTCAATTTATATGTGTACCTCGAAAAAAAAAACACTAACTAACCCACTTCCCTTTCTCAATTTCAGATGCCAAGAACCAAACCAATTTGGGCGGATGAGAGTTCGATCTAGCACTGGATTTTCCCGCACTCACTCATGGAAATGACATTCCATCCGAAATTTAGATTTAGTGTGCTTTTATACCCAAAATTTTTATTTTATTTTCTGCTAGTTTTTAAATGCTTAGGTAGCAATTTACTGCAAGATCACTCGACAACAGACGATCACTGCCCGCAACTATGCAACGAATGACTTGCATTCATCGTTCACGACCTTTATCACAAAAGCACAGAAGCAGAGCGATAAGAGCGCCAAACAAGTCTCTCCCTTACATCGTGTGCATGTCCACTTGCTGCGGCTGCGGTAGTCGGGTAGTCTCAATATGGATTTCAAATCATACTGGTGGACGACTGTACTTTTTATCGTTGCGCTGTTGGTGAGTTTCCCTGGTACGACGTCAGCGCCGAAGAAGGTGATCTTTTTTGCTCCGCTGGGTACAAAGACCGCAGCCCTATTTGGGGTCAACGAGAAGTGTCGTCTCGATCACAAAGGTCGCTGTCGCAAGGTAAGCTATGACTACTCCACAGTTGAATGGGTCAGTAAAAACTTTTTGTTTATTACAGATCCACCGCTACTAGTCGAAGCGCTTGTGAACGGAAGTTGTGATTGCAGTTTACTCGTTTTGGTTTTGTTTATCAAGAATGTTTGTTTTGTAAATCATTTTGCATTACGGAATGCCCAAAATGTTGAATAAATTTGTAAATACGGACTTTTGCATGTGATTAAGGTTTGTGTCGGTGGTAGTAGAACTTTGATTTCAGCCAATCGAGAGGAGGTCCTGTTTAATCGACTGATTGGGAAATATGAAAAGCCTCCCTTGTTGCTTAACACTTTTAAATAGAACTGGGATCCTACAAGTAGGTAAACAATCTAATAGAGAAATTAAAAAAAAAAAAATGCGAAAAACAAAACGACAGAAGGGTGATTTTATACCTCAAAGGAAAGAAGAAGGAAACAAATAAGACTCAGAGTCATTATTCTGAAAATTTGCACAAATCGTCTCAAAGTCAGTATATAGGACACTAGGTCCGGTTTTTTTCAACCATCCTTTTAAATGAGTTCTTATTTTTTCGACAATTGGAATACGGACCTACACCTTTGTGCTTAGTTTGAACCTGTATGTTGAAAAGCTTTATCATTCATTCTCGTATGTTTTTCAGTCCTTTTTGAGACGTAGAACACCGTAAGGAGCAATGTTTGCCAAAGTATGTAAAAGTTAAAAAAAAGACAGGCACTCCGGGAGTGCCGACAGAAGTTATTACTTGAACAATTATGAATACCAATGAAATTTATGAATTTTCATCTACAAAAATTATACATACATATCACAATTTCCATTTAATTTGTAAATGAATAATCCTATCTTTCTAGCTGCATACAAACATGCACACATACAAAGTTTCATTGAGATCGGTTGAGTTTCTCAAAAAAATCTACAACAGCGCCACCTATCGGGTGTCGGTTTCTCGGTGTCGATGACGCAGTGTCGTCTTAAAAGTAACCCGAATTCATTAATTTCTTCCCATCTAAAAGTGCCCAACGCGCTTAAAGAAGTAATAACTTCAAAAACGGAAGCCCAGTCAAAAATCTAAGAAACGTGTAGAAAAGGGCTTTAAAAAAGTACGAACAAGTTCCTGTATCCACCTGTGCTTAACAAATTGAAGTCCTCATGGGATATTAAAGTATTGGCTTGTATTTGTGGGCAAAAGTCGGAGAATAAAAACCAATGTTCTAACATCTTTGACAATTCTAAAGATAAGTTCTTCTTCGCTGAAGATCTTCGTTTTGTCTTGCTTAATGCTTACAACTAATTTCTCCATTAGCATTTTTCCAGTACTGACGTAGTTGATATTACATTTCCATTTTGCAGAGTACCATATCCCCATTTGGAGGTTAGTTAAGAAAGATCCAAGACGGAAGCCACAACATTTCCAAGCAAGAGCTTTTCTTCAATAAAATTTCTTCCACAAGTTCATTGTAGCCACCTCCCCAAAACTATGCAGCAAATTCAGCAAACCTCTTCTTTTATAGCCTTCATCACGAAGACCTTTCAAATGCGCAAAAGCAGAGCGATAGCACTCCACTACACATTCACTCAAAACCTAAACCATAGTCTGAAAATGGATTTCAAAGCAATCAGTTCGGTGATCATATTCCTGATCGTTTCGCTGCTGGCGAATATCTCAGTTACAACACCCGCCCCAAGGCAGGTCATATTCTACACCTATACAGAAGGTCCAAAACTAAGCAGCATACTCGTGTCGAAAGAGCGATGCAGACTGGACTTTAGAGGACAATGTCGTAAGGTAAGCGCTGAACTATTCAAGACGGTTATCGAGACCGACGAAACTAATCAGATACTTTGTCTCCCCGTACACAGGTCAGACGATGGAGGGTTGCCTAAACGATTCTGTATACATCAAGTTGTAGTGGTTGGCGTCTTATTTATTAAAAGTTTTAGACATTGTTCTTTTCTGTTTAGTGATTTGTTGTACATCGAATAAACTTGTAAGTGATTAGATTTCAATGACAATATTTTTTTTTTGTGTGTAAAACAAGTTGCCTGAGTCATTTGCAATGTGCTTGTGTTGCCCGGCGGGACGATGAGCATGTTTTTGTTGATACCCCTCGCTCAAGTGCAGTCTTTCTAATCAATCAATGGTTATGATAACATGGTGGAGGTATTAACTATACGTCATGACGCTGCGGAATAGGGGCTTGCAATTTAAATGGTTCTAGTTTGTTTACTTCTCTGATTTTAAAGCACTAAGCCGGAATTCATAAGTGTTCGGCACTAATCATTCTTGAGGGCTTATCGGCGTAAACACAATTTTTATCATTGCTGTTGGTGGGAATTTGTTCTTTTTTTTTGTTTGTTCTCTCCTTCCTGTTAAGTTGTGCGGATTGTTTTTGGGGCTGAATTCGATAAGAGAAGTGATTATTGTCGTGCAACTTTTATTGACGGTCAGTTGTATGTGATGACATCTGTTTGTTTTTTTACACCACAATATATGGCGTATAACCCAAAACCGGTTACTAGTGTCAGTCAGGATAATATGACTGAATTGAAAATTTACATAAAAACGTTGACTTCCTATATCGATAAGTGATAAAATCAAGGAATCAAAAAATAGAAAAAAGGTATAGAGTAATTTTTTTTTTCGATTTTCCGGACCCGGGGAGTGATCCCATTTTAAGGTCCAATTTGTGTGCTTTAATAATAATAAATGTGAAAACGACGGATAAGTTTGAAAAGGGAGCGGGTCAAAATTCTGCTTTGCAAAATTCTGACAGGCAATATTTTAAACAGGTGGCTGGCTTAGACAAATATTCTGTTAGTGAGTGAGTGAAAATAAATATAGGTATCTGTAATTAAATCCAATAAAGGAAAACATAAGGTCACTATTAGGTTGTTTTTTTTTTTTTTTTTTTGTGTTCCTATGGTAGATACCTACCCACCTGTCGACCTTACTACATAAAATATATTGTAATTTGTTGACAAAGTTGAAAAATATTTATTTTCTTTAAATTCGTAAATTGGAAAAAAAAACAGAATTGGCTGAATTTATTTGTTTAAAATATTGCCTGTCAGAATTTTAAAAAGCTGAATTTTGTTAGACAGAACAGAAAAAGAACAAAATTTAGAAAAGCAGAATTTTTGTGTTAAAAGGCAGAGTTTCGATCGGCTCCCAGGGAAAAAACCAGAAGTCTCTGCGGAACTTAAAGTGTTCAAAAGTTAAACTAAATAGTATTTCTATTACAAACCAATTTCAAAGTTTACTTAATGGGGACGTTCGGATACCTAGTTTATGTAAAACGTCAACTAGATTGGTCGTGACTATGAATCCGAACGCGTTGACTAAGCAAGTTGAATTGTTTTTGTATACTCGCGGCCAGCGTTACCTTTGTTTGAATTTGCGCTTTTTTATTTGGAAAAGCCCCTTCATAAATTTTTATTAAATTGCTATTTTCAAAAAAGTACATTTAAAATGTAACACGGCTGACAATCACTACACTATTATAGTGTTATGCGAACTAATGGTTGTTAAATATCATGTGAAAATCTAAATTACCAGAGTGGCCTTAGAAACCACACCTTTTTCTCTCTTTGCGCCTTTTTTCGACTCCTCGGATTCTGCAACGGCCACTCTGTCGAAATGTCAACTGAGTACGCAGGCAGGATTTTCTTGACTAGATTGGTCGGCTTCCCCTCCATAAACGTCAACTGCAAAAACTATACACGTGAACACTCTGGGCCAATAAAAACTGAGACGCATCTAGTCAGACAGCTGTCAGACTTACTAAACTACGAATCCGAACGTCCCCAATGTTGACGCTAAATGAACGTCTACGTTCATGTACAAAATTTGAGGCATTTTGAAAAATGTGAATTTTTGTTAGTGGATTTTTAAATTTCCCCATTACGTAGTAAGGGTAAGATTTGTTTTCGTAAAAAGCTTCGAGCTCGAGATGTTAATTAATTCTGACATTACGACACAGGAACTCAAAAAAGTAGGTCGCAAAATTACATCCGTCTGTCTATCTGTCCCTATGTCCGGAGGCCTATAGCCTAAAGGGCTGCCGGATTTCGTTGAAACTTCGGATTTGGAATTTTGGGGCTCACAGTTGGGGGGCGTTCTTTTTTTCCAATATTAATGGTACCTCCCATTTAAATGTTCGTACCAGTTTGATTGGTTCGAAAACGGCCTTAACGATTTTAATCAAAATTGATATATAATCTTAAATAGGTTAGGTTACCATGACTTCGTACCCTTGGAATTTGGACATTTATATGTATCTCGAAAACGGTCCATACGATTGTAACAAAAATTAATTTCTATGGTAATAATGGTCATTTCTAACTTAACAGCAAGCTCAGACTTCGTCTATATTATCGTGTATTTTATCAATGGATTTTTGAAAAAAAGGCATTTTTTTTAAATTAAGTTTTCTTTAGTTCACAGGAAAACGCCAAGTACCTATCTACGATTTTATCCAAAATGAATACTTAGACTAAACTTCATGTTTTTAATATGATTGCATCCTTTATTTTCAATTCGAATAACCGAAAACGCTAATTTTAAAAAGTGCTAATGTCTCGAAAACCCCGTTTTCGACTTAGATAAGACCTTAAAAACACATTAATGCTTACATTTTAAATAGGAATGCTTAGTATTTTTCAAACTGAACATAGCAATTTTTGTTACTGTTTTGTCTGCCAAATCTTACAAATCTGATCACAATACATATTAAGAATTAAATGTAATGAGTATTCTAAATAAAATTCCATACTTAGTTTTTCTTTAAAAAAAAATCTAATAAATCCGTGCTTTAATTATTTCTCAAAAATGATTGCCCAAATCCCGATCCCGAACAGTCTTCGTATATTTTTGTGAACTCAACAAAGGTACTGCCTACAAAAATGCAATTTCAAATAATTTCAAGCAAATATTTACCACTTCTAAGTTTTTTTCATCCATATTGAATGTGCTCCTTAAAATAATTCCAACCCCCTCACACGTCCGTCTTCACATTCGGTCTATAGCTGCTAAAAATGCAAATTCCACACACAAACACACTCTACTGTATTATATAGATAGAGATTCACGGCCTATCGTCAGAAACAAAAGTACAAGGTATAATTTCTTGATTTTATTTGACCATCTTCACCAGGCAACCGCAGGAAAATTATGTAAGAAGTCCTTCAAAAAATCTAAATCGCAACCATGATATTTCCCCATAATTAATTAATTTTTGGATTTTCCTTAGAAATCCTCTCCAAAATCTTTTCTGGTATACCACTTTCACGGCCATTACTGTTCTCAAGCAATAACCCCAAAACTATGCAACAACAACTTCCGTCTGATCTTCAATTTGGCTTGGCAAAAGGTTATCAATTGAATGCTTGCTATTTATGGTTTTTCCGATTATCACAATTTATACACAGTTTGATTCGAGCCATCCGATCAGAGCGATTTTTTGAGCATGGGCTTAGCAAAGTTTCTGTCGTTTGTTCTTGTATTGTTCGAAGTGACGTTTGTTATATCAGCTGAAAATTCGCTGAAACAAAATTCAAATGTTGTTTACACACGCTGGGTTCGTCGACGACCAGTGGCACATCATAAAAATATATATATCGATGAAGTGAGGGAAGTATTTCATACCAGGCGTAGACCGCCACCATTTGCGTTTTTAAATGATGAGAATTTGACAAGATTTGTTCGATGCGATTATGATCCTTCCCTGCCTGACTGTGAGTATATAGAAGTGTGCAAAGTGTGTTATTATTTTTAAACTTGTTTCCTTAGGTGATGAATCTGGAGTGAGAACAACTTCGGTGAAGCCGGAGAGTACTCCGACATTCAGAACAACAACTCCAACACGCGCAACAACTACAACTTCAACAACTATGGAGCCTTTAACAACGTCCACAACACGGTCACCATGGACTTATACAACGCGCACCACAGTTCGTACACCATTGATAGATGCACCGACCATCAAATCCACTACTTCAACAACATCAACTACTCCACCAACTGCAGCAACTACAACTACACCAACTTCAATTCCTGAAAGACCCGAGGCACCAACTACAGAAGAACTACCCCTCCTGCCAGACATCGAGGACGATAATGAGGATGACTATACTGAAGATGAAGATAGCCCCACATCAAATAATGAAGAAGAAGGGCTAAAAAAAAGATGTTGACTACTTAAATTATGATGCTAAAGAGGCAGAAGAAGAGGAAGACAAAGACTATCTCACAGAAGATAATGAGATCGAGGAGGCTGACGGTGACCCAGATATTGTTGAAAGTGCAGCTTTAACGCAGGAGACCACAACCGCTAAGTCAAAGTCAATATTTTCCTGGCTTTGAGGATCCCTTTTGCGGGACCTAGTCTAAGTTGTAGTATACCCTTTGCAAATACATGCGGTAAAAATAAATTTGTTGGTGAGAAGAGAAGTTAAGTATTTACATAGTTCCTTAAAGCTTTCCGAGCCAACCAGTCCTTAAATGTCTTGCAAGCCACTTAAATGCATTTACGGCAGTGAAAGGCTTGCCAATTATTTTATATTGAAACTAATCTTCGGCTACCATAGTCCGTTCATGGATACCACCATGAATAAGTAACAATTTAACGCCATTCCATATTTCCTCTTCGTGATGCTAACATTGTTCTGCGATCTACCTTTCAAAAAAGTGAATATCAAAATCCAAATAGAGGAGTGATCGTGACTAACTGGCGATCGCATATTAGCATAAAGTCATTTAGACTTGGACGTGGTATGCCTCCGCATATAAAATTGCCCCAAACTGTTGAAAGATCAGTGATCTTGCTCATTTGTACTACAATCCGATCTTGTTAGTCTTAAGATCGGTATAAACCGTGCTTCGATCAGCTAAAATATTCACAAAGAAAAAAACATTTTACCGCCAAGTACCTAAATGATTTCGTTAAGTTTTTTAAAGGGTTTCCTCTTCAAAGGATACTCGTACCATACCTTGAAAATAACAAAGCTAATCGACCGACATAGGTGACTTCTACTTGACTAATAGTTCTAAGGTGTGGAGTGGACAAGAAAACGATCAAGCAGAGTTGTAGCTTGTAGGGCTTGCAAGATCGTTTACTTTTGACAGGCCGAACAACAGTCGAGTAAAATCGAAAGTAGTCGACAAAAGTGCTGTATCTTCCCAGCTTCTCCGACTCAAAGACCGTACTAACAATACCTACTATTTAATAACAATAACCTTGAATGCGTTTCCATGATCATCCACAGTGTCACAGCGTAGTTTCTGCTTACGCTTTGATCTCGTTTGCAAAATGTTTGTAGATTTGTCACCAATATTCTTGACCCTTTTGGCGACCTGTCTCCTACATCAAGCTCTATCAAATAAATTTCCACGCACTGAATTCCCAAAAAATAAATACCTCGAAAAATAATTTCCTGCGTTGTCTTTAACAATTTTACAACAACAACAACTGATAAAAACTCGCACATGTATTTAAATTTAATTCTTTTTACAATAACCCAGAGTATCCAGTATAAATCCCCTTCCGCAATTCTCTGCAGTCTTTATTGCGTCTGAAATGAGTCCCACCACATGCGCTCGCCTTTATTTTGGAAGCTTTTGAATGTGTTGTCCAAATGTTGAGGTTCCAAATTTGGTGTCGCTCTCCTTTTACTGCGTTAGGCTTTCTGTAGAAAAATCGTCCACCTCGTTGAATCTCCCTTCACAGGATATACCATGTGACAATTATCGGGACGGCGTCTTTAACCGTTTTTTTTTAAAGGGTCGTGTTTTCCACTTCTAATGTTATAAAACCCTCCTTCAACTCTGTTACCCCTTCTTTGAATTCGAAGCTAAGCTTCTTACCACCTTCCAGTACCCCCTTTTCTGCTTCTTTAATTATTGCCGCCAATCTTCTTAGCACCTTCCGTCATCTTGATCGTAAACTCCTTTCCTCCTTTATCAAGTGTGCCTTCAACCTTGTCAACAATTTTCCCCAGGTTGGTACGTGTCTCCTCGAATACCCACATTTCTGCTTCTTTAAGTTTGCTACCGCCATTTCTTGGATGATGCATATCGGATTAGGGACAAACGACGACACTTTGTTAGCCAAATACCCCAAAAATCCCTTACTGTTGGTGGATTTTTCCAATTTACCATCAACACATTCTGCGTGGACACCGAATACTGACACGACAAGGACGAGAATGCTTACAATTAGTAGCTGCTTCATTGTGTGGTTTTTTATTATTTTTTGTTGTGTTACTTTCGGAGAACACTTATGCGACTGACTAAGTTGTAGCTTGTGCTGCTAGGCATTTAGTAAGTCAAATCCAATCCATGCTAGACATGTGAAGACTTCTATAGTTGGTTATCGTACTCGCGGCCAATTTGGGTGAATAACCATAGCACTGACTTCAAAAGAATTGACTAATCTAAAGTTCGTCTTAAAGGTTAAGGTCCAACTATGGGACTGGGGTTTTTTGTTATAGCTTCGTTTGCTTATTGTGTAGCATAGAAGGTTATCATTGTATCACAGCGGGGGATTAATGTGCAAGAGCTCATTTAAATTTGTGGATAGACCTGGATCTTTTTTTAAATATTCAGCATTTTTCAGTTCTTCAACGAATAAGGCTTATTTGGGGAGTTAAGCTTCTAAAGAGATTTAATAGAAGCGAGATATAGCTTTGAGCCAGTATTTCACTATTCAGCCTTCCGGACAGGTTACATGTTTGAGTGTATTGCCATGGACTTGAACTTTGAAGTAATTTTCGAGCTGCCTCTGTCCTTACAGCAAGCCTTTAGAAACTGTTCACAATTTGAAGGTTTTCTGTCCAAATAAATTAAATGGGCAACTCAAAATCCAAAGACTATATTTACTAACTATGTGATAAATTATCTCATAGTTTTAAACCTCCTTAAGAGTATAATTTGGTATGCCTTTGCATTGTAAGAAAGACCCCGAAACTGTTGACCTCAAATCCGGAAGGTCAGTGCATCTTGTTCACTTGTGTTCTATAAAATACTTATGTATATTTATGTACTTGCCCTTCTGGCAGAAATAAGGCAACACTGTTTATATGAAGTTCTAATAAAACACAGTTCTTGTTGAACCGTCGTCTTTGATATCCGTACATACATTTATAACAACTTGTAGTACAATCCGATCTTGCTCACAATGAAAATTCAAATAAACTGTGAAGTAGTCACTGATCTTGTCAAGTTTTTATTAGATTTCTTCTTGAAAAGAATATTTTACTAAGAAACGGCGCATAAACTAAACTAACCGACGTAAGTGCGTACTAGGTACTACCTGACATATTTCAGTTAGCATGTGTGGGTCCGTGGAGAAGGTGACTAATAAACATAGACGACGAAGAAAGTTATAAGTCTAGATAAGTCAGTGGATCTTCTCTTGGCAGTTTCATCTGCGGTTCTCCTGGCTTTGATTCAAAGCCCAGTTATACTAGATTTTACTAACAATCCCAGTACCTAATTGTTATTGTGTGTGGTCAGATATCTATCGAAATTACATTGTGAAGAGTGAGGTTATACAGCTGCATTTGATTTCGTTTCGGTACAATTGGATTTGGGTAGGATATTTGCCACACAGTTTGAAATTAAAGTCGGCTCAGTTATAATTTTGTTGTGCAACTTCAATCCAAAGAAAAATTGTAACGGAAAATTCGAAGGCGAAGATTTTAAGTTTTTTTTTTTGCATTTCACCAATTCTACAAAAGCAGTTTTCTTGTTCCATTGGACTACAGAATGAGTAGGTACATCCCCGATTGAAACCAATGGAAAACGAAAATCTGTCAAACCTAAAAAAATTCTGTGAAGCTCTCCAAGAGAGCTGAACATACACCTGTGGATAGACTTCGAGCTAATTTGAGCCACTATCGTCTATAATATCTAATTCATATCACAAATAAATATAAAACTTAACATTTTGCAAAATATAATGAAACGTTCTAGGAGAACATTCGACCACCACCGAATTTTCCTTATTTTCACAGATTTTATTTGCCTGTGCAACTAATTTTTCAGACGAATTTTGTCAAATTTTTGCATTTCACATATTTATCAGGACATGTCGGTTGAAATTCTCTGAGCTGTTTCGAGCCTAGAGAGGAACTACTCGCTACTCGTTTTTTTTGCTAATTTTCTATTTTTCTGCCAATTTTGATAAGAGCGTGTAAGATTTTGTGCGATAGCGTTCGATTTAAGCCGCGTACGCAAATGAATCTATTATATCAATAGAAAACCCATGTATAATTAAATTTGTAATCCACGTTTTTAACCTTTCTGGGGACCTTTCTCCCACGTCAGAGCTCCAGCACTTTGCAAACAATCAATTTACACACAGTGAGTTTCCAGAAATAAACTTGAGTAATAAATTTATTGCGTTCACTTAAATACTTTTACAACAACAACTGATATAATCTGGCACACATTTAATTCTTTTTACAATCGCCCAAGGCATCCAGAATGAATCCCTTTCCGCACTTTTGTTCAGCCTTTAGGACGTCCGGATTAATAAGTTCCACATTTGAGAGAAAACTATGTACTGGTTGTGAAGTCTCCTCTGATGACGTGCTGATCTTATCCTTCAATTCCCCGAATTTGGTCTTTACATTGGATCCGAATTTTTTGGCACCCTCATTGAACTTCTTTGCTCCTTCTATGATTTCTCCTCCAAACTTTTGCATTTTACAACCAACATTTTGGAAAAATAACCATGCTCCCTCACTACCGCTGGATTTTTCCATTTTACCATCGAAACATTGCGCGTTGACACCGACTGCTGCCACGGCAAGGACGATAATGCTTACAATGAGTAGCTGCTTCATTTTGATTTATTTATTATTTATTAATTAAATTTTTTTGAATGTTACTTCCACACAACCGAGCGGAGAACCTTTGCGCGACTGACTAATTTTGTGTAGCTTGTGCGGCTAGTTATTTAGTCTAATTTATGCCAGACAAGACAAGTGGATGCGGTCAGCGTCAGGAGACTTACTAGATTGGTTATACCTACATGCGGCCGGTTTGGGGTAAATAACAAACGCTTTGCAAGGGAATTGATTCATCGCAAAGTTCGTCTTAAAGTTTAAGGCCTCAATTGTGGGACTGGGTTTTTTTGTTATCGTTTGCTTATTCTGTACCATGAACGGTTATCATTGTGTCCCCAACAATTTATTATTCACTCAAAATTCTTCGAGATTATTCAACGCAATGGGGGAATTCTAAGGTGGGGAATAGGGTCAGGAAGAGCACATTTCAATTTTATGTATATATATATTTTTTTTTAATAATTACAGTTAAATATTAGGGATTATTTAATCAGTTTAATTCAAATATTCATTTTTAAGAGTTAATATAACTACCACATTTTTTCCATCTCATATAGCTCGTTAAATAATGTTATAAAAAAGATTTTAAGACACAATGGGGATTTGCTTTTGCATCCATAGGTCTCTCTGGTGATTCTTAAAACTACTATTTCTTCACTTCATATTGCTGTTTTTGGTGGTAGGTTATAGCACCATCAAATGTTTAAATTCTAATAAATTTTTATAGAAATAATGAATACGGTCACTAAAAATTAAATAAAAACCTGTCACTTAATAAAAGTCTTAATAAAATACATCGATTTGTTATAAATCTGTTTCCAAAACTTTCTAAGCGACTCTAAAAAAAAAAAAAAAAAACAATTTGTAGTACCTACTGCTGAAATTGACTAGTTTTGTAAAAAAATTCAATATGGTCAGTGTGACAATATTATAATTGACTTGAAGTTTTTCTTTTCCTCCATCACCGCTACACTATCATCAATTTTAGTCCTAAATCATGACAATCGTGCGGCAACGATCTTCAAGCAAATTGATAAATTGAAAGTAATCTGATATAATACGAGTATACAAACGTATGAGTAAGCTGGTTGAACAATATTCGTTGTAATAATCTCGGAAGTCATGGTGGTGAGACACTTACAATATGCAGCGAAACCCCGTTTAGTGTTTACGCAGTAGAGGTGCTCCAGTTCGGTTCGGTTGAAAAGATAATTCGATGATTTGACTTGGAAATGTTAATCCAACTGAATGATTCATTTATGGAGAAGTTGTGAACTTTATAAAAATAAACTTGTTTGTGCGCGCAGTTAAGCAACCCCGGTGCATTGTCTGATTGATAAGCTGTGTCGTGTGCTATACGTATTATTTCAAGGGGTGCTTCCATTGTAAAATCGATTGCTGCAAATAAATAATTGATATTGAAATGGTTTTACTGAGAATTCATAAGCACTGGAACACCAACTGCAATTGATTTTGACAGAACGTTTTAAGTGTTAAATGATCTACGCTAAGATTCCACTGGGTGTTTTCTAGGACAGTCTAAATGGTTTGGTTTTAAATGATTTCTCTAGGTAAGATGGCTGTCTAGAAAGACACACTTAGACCAAATTGATTTAGGTCCTTTGTGATACCATATGATTTAGAAGGGGAGAGGGGGGGGGGGGTATAGCCGGAGTGTTGTCTAGGCCGGACTTGCTGGTGGGCATTATTGCTGTTTTGTGCATGTGACTCTTGTCTGTGACTCCTCTGTCCCGTAGAGAGAATCGGGGGGAAGTTTATCCTCAGATGAGGGGAGGGTGGCCGAAGCAGCCGTCCCTTCCCCTGTAATCCTCAGACAACTCCCCGAAGAAGTGAGATTGGGGATAACCATAGGACGATATGTCTTCGGATGTGCGACGGGTGACCGAAGCAGTGAGCCCCTCGCTTTTAATCCTCCGACGTCTCGTCGAAATGACGTGAGCCGGTGTATAATACCGGTGGTGGTTGTATATCGGCCCTTACGTTATGTACCTTACTAAGGTCATAATAAGGTTGGTCAAGGATGACCGGTGGACATTATGCCTTCGGATATGCGGATGGTGACCGTAGCGGTTAGACACTCGCTTTGTCCTCTGGCAGCTTGTCAGGAAAGGGCGGATGTTGCAAAGAGCATGGTAGTAGTGGTGATTGTAACAATCGACCTGTTTACTACGCATGATTGCAGAGTGTTATGACTTGGTCAGGAAAGGTGAGTTTGACCGAGTGACGGTTTGTTTTGGGTATAGTGGAGGGTGACCGAAACAGTCTACTCCTCGATTATAATTTTCAAAACAGCCCGTCTAAGAGATGGTGGTGCGGCCAGTGGTTAGCTGACGCTGAGTATTTGTTGAAGATCATTCAAACCATTTGGTCTTTGTTATGTATTTGCTGATGCAGCGTATGTCTGTACGAGACAAGTCACTGAGGTCTTCGAAGAAGAATTCTCCTAAGTTGCTTTTTCGCAACTTTGCAAGAGCTGGGCATGTGCAAAGTAGATGAAGAACGGTTTCTTCCTCCTCCTCGTCCATGCAGCTCCTGCAAAAATCATTGTAGGGTGCTCCTAATCTGCGAGCATGCCTGCCAATCAAACAGTGTCCTGTTAATGTACCCACTACGGAGCTGAGCCTGTTTCTATTTATAGAGAGAAGCCTCTTAGTCCTTTTGGCGTCTAGTTTCGGCCAGATTTTTTTGGATGTGACGCAGGTATCTATGCTGTCCCATCTATTATTTGCGACCATTATTGCCCTTTTGAATAGGGAGAATTTGATCGATTGCATAGGAGCGTAAGGTTCACTGTTATTGGTTGAGCGAAGGCCGCTTCCTTGTCTGGCTAGTTCGTCCGCTTTGCAGTTGCCCGGAATGTCGCTGTGACCTGGAACCCAGCACAGGGTTACTGAACATCTGTCCGCAATCTCGTTAAGAGATTCCCGGCATTGTTTTACCAACTTTGATCTGGTTGTTGGTGTATTCAGGGCTTTTATGGCTGCCTGACTGTCTATGTAAATGGCGATAGCTTTCCCGTCTATCGCAGACAAGGCAAGTCTACAGGCTGCCTCTCTTATAGCCATTATTTCAGCCTGAAAGACGCTACAGTGGTCTGGGAGGCGTAGGGCAATGTTAATTTCGGGTGAATGAGAGTATACTCCCGCTCCCGTGCCCTCCGCCATTTTAGAACCATCTGTGTAGATTTCATGTGCATATCTACTATCTAATGTGCCGCTCTCCCATTCGGAACGTTCTGGGATTATTGCTTTGTATTTTATATTGAAATCCTCGAAGGGAATAGTGTAATCCGTTTTAGCTGGGATTGAGGTAGGGAGGATACTCGTATGGCCTATCTGATAGTTGGTCCATTTCTGAGATTCCCTAAGCCTTAAGGCTGCCATAGATGCAACTAATTTCCCGTATATGTCGACGGGAAGAAGATGAAGCATTGTGTCTAAGGCAGCCGAAGGGGTGGACCTGAGCGCCCCTGTGATGCATATACTGGCTGATCTTTGTATACGTTCAATAGATCTATAATTGCATTTTTTCTCTAGTGCGGGCCACCAAACTAGGATTCCGTAGAACAGAATAGGTCTGACCACCGCGGTGTAGAGCCAGTTTGTTACCTTAGGCTGAAGGCCCCATCTGGGACCTAGTGCCTTCCTGCAGGTATGAATAGCTACCGCGGCCTTTCTTGTGCGGTCCTGAATGTTTAGCTTCCAATTAAGTTTACTATCTAGTATTACACCTAGATATTTGGCATGATGACTAAATTTTAGCTCCTTGTTCTTAAGTTTTGGAGGGGCTATATCGGGAATTTTGTATCTGTTTGTAAACAGGATTAACTCTGTCTTGGATGGATTGACATCAAGTCCAACCGTCTCCGTCCATTTGACTAGTTTGTACAGAGAAGATTCCATAAGGTCTCTTATTATGTTTGGAAATTTGCCAGATATGGCAATAGCGATATCGTCTGCATAGGCTATAACTTTACATCCCATGTTTCTCAGGATGATGAGTGCTTCGTTGACTACTAAGATCCAAAGTAGTGGTGACAGCACTCCCCCCTGTGGTGTGCCCCTGTGCACTGACCGAATGGTTTGACAGCTCCCTAGTTCGGATAAGATCACTCTACTACTAAGCATGTTTTCTATCCAGACTCGTAGACAGCTGTCAACCTTCAGCTTGCGGAGTGCACTAGAGATGCCTTCTGCTTTGACATTATTGAAGGCGCCTTCAATGTCTAGAAAGGATACCATCACATACTCTTTGATTGAGAGCGATTTTTCTATGGTACCTACTAGTGAATGTAGAGCTGTCTCCACCGAAAAACCCTTACGATATGCGTGTTGGGAATCGGACAGGGAGTTAGCTATTAAGTTCTTTCGAATATATGTGTCAATGAGTCTTTCCAATGTCTTCAGGAGGAAAGAGGAGAGACTGATTGGCCTAAGATCCTTGGGGGAAACATGTGAGGTCTTGCCACACTTTGGTATGAAGACTACCTTAACCCTTTTCCATGATGCAGGAGTGTATCCGAATTTTAGACATGTGCGGAATATCACTTCGAGCCAGGGGGTTAATATATCTATAGCTTTCTGTATCTCTACTGGTATTATATTATCTGGGCCTGGAGATTTGTACGGAAGGAAACTGTTAACGGCCCAATAGATATTACGACTGTTGACAATCCCGACCGGTAACTCCCGAGCCATGTAATGAGGTAATGTTGATGGTATGGCATCTATTGTATTACCCGGAAAATGGGTGTTTATGAGGAGATCCAGAGTCTCCTCGTTTGAAGAGGTCCATTCTCCATCGGGTTTTTGAATATAGCTAGGCATAGTTGGAGATTTGGAAATGATTTTCCTTAGCCTGCTCGAGTCGGTACTGCTTTCTATGCTACCACAGAAGAGTCTCCATGACTGCCTTTGGGCTTTTGTAATCTCTGCCTTATAATGCCTTAGACTGTTTTTGTAAATGTCCCAGTCCTCTTGTAGGCGAGAGGACTTGGCCGAATTGAAGCATTTCCTGCTTTCTTTGCGCAGTTTTGCTAGGTGTGTATTCCACCACGGTGGTTTACTACCTGTCCTATGTCTACTGATCGGGCAAGCTCTTTTAAAGGCTTCGTTCATCGATTTGGTGACCTTGTCGACCATATAGTCAATGTCCGATGGTGAATTCGGTTGACTATCTAATTGTCCAAGCCTTTGCTGTAGGGCAGAATTATATACCTGCCAATTGGTTTTCCTAGGATTTCGGAATTTTTCGATTGGAGGGCTAATGAGGTCAATATTAAATTGAATATATCGGTGGTCCGAAAATGAGACATCTCTCGAGACCATCCAATTACTTATTGTTAGTTTTAGAGTGTTAGTTGCTAAGGTTATATCTAAAACTTCCTGTCTTATCCTATTGATAAAGGTAGGTTCTGAACCTTTGTTGCATACTATGAGGTTAGTAGTCATAATATAATCGAAAAGACACTCACCCCTTTTGTTTGTGCCACTGCTTCCCCAGAGGGTGTGATGAGCGTTGGCGTCTGCGCCCATCACAAGGGGAATGTTGTCTCTCTCAGCTGCCTTTATTGTTTCGCGTACGATTGCTGCTGGGATAGGCCCTGTATCGTCGTATGGCATGTAAGCGGACGATATCCTCAGCTTGCTGCTGCACATGTCTGTTTCCACGCAGACAAAATCTGGATCGCTGAAATTGGGTATAAGGCGAGCTTTTAAACTGTTCTTTGCCAAAATACATGATCTGGGTTTACCTTCGTTTTTTGTGTGGAATAAGGTATAGTTTTTTGCCCTTAGTCCAAGTATGGTGTTCTTGCTGTTTACCCATGGTTCTTGGATAAGGACAACGTCTTCTCCGCCCGTTAACAGGCGAAGCATTAAATTAGCTGATGCTGTTTTGGAGTGATGGAGGTTAATCTGTAGCAGCCTTAGCATCATTGCTGACCGATACAGACGCCTCTATCACCGTTCTGTTGCTTTCCTCCGAATCAGAAGAAAGCTCATCACTGAGGTTGATTGTGGAAGGAGGTTCGTCGTCTATCTTGCCGCCATCCGTAACAGCTGGCTGCAAGACCACGACTCGGTTACCTTCCTCTTCAGGGACAGGAGAGGGACCGTCTAACCCGGCATCCAGGCCTAAGTTGTTCAGCGTGGATACCACACCCGACAAAAGTCTCTCTTCTTTCTCCTGGACTCTTATGACAAGTTCGTCCATGCCATAGGAGAACTTGTAGCCTCTTCTGCTTAGCAGGTCTAGTGATTCCTTGTTCATAAGGAACGAAACTAGCCTGCCTCTCTCTTCCGGTTCACCGGCTTTTATGATCTTCCAGTTGCTAGTTGGAAGATCGGGGTTTTGCAGGCGGACAAGTCTGAGGATGTCCGTTTCGGTTGATGGTCCTGGGGGTAGCCATACACGTCCTTTGGGGCGAACTGGTATGTCACTCCAGTGCATCACCTGAAGCTCTGCATTATTCCACAGCGGATTAATATTGGGAACCTTTGACTTAAGAAAGTCAATCGCGCTGTTATTTTTGCATCTAACGAGTTTTACCCCGCTAGAGAACCAGCCACCATCCACAAAGGACGGCGGTTCAGCCGTGGAATTTTCGTCCAGGAATTTGAGGACTTCTCCGGCTAAGATGGCTTTGAGCGCTAGCCAGTTCTCCCCGCTCATTTTGCCTTCGTCATTCCCGTTGTCGTAAATGCCGTATAGCATGTTGTCTTTTACGACTTCATTGAAGGGTCTGTGTGCCGTATCAGCATTCTTCGCCTTCTTTGATGTCGTGGAAGTTTCTTCAACTGACCTGGGTCGTTTGGTCGTTGAGACCTTTTTGGCGGGAACTACCGAGGGTCTTCCCGTAGCAGGAGGATTTTTCGGGTTGCCGCGAGCAGTGCTGATGGGTGCCCCTGAAGCAGGAGTTAAAGTTTTGATAAGTCCTTCCTTGCGAAGAGGGGGTCTCTTGCTAGGGTTGGTCTTATTTGGGCCGCTTGCAGGTAAGGACGGTTGGGCGGCGGCGCTAGTGGAGGGTTGCTGTCTACCCGAAACAGGTTGAGTTGCGTCCCCCTTCAGCACCTCGCCAGCCCAACGAATCGTGTCCCTGTCCTTTTGATCCCAGGAATTGTCTGGTTTCGCCAGGACTGCGGCAAGTTTATGTTTAGCAGCTCGTATCTGCTTTTGTTTAACTGCGCTCGGAGAGGTGTTCTTTCCGCGCCAGCCATGCGTCGATGCAACTTTTCGTTGCCTTGACTCCGCGTCCGAAACAGACGCGTCGACGGATCTTGAATCCGAGTCAGACGGAATTGTGGAATCATCGTCATTGTCGGAAGTAGGTTTCCTGTAGTTTGTATTTGTATTTGTCGGTTCGTTGTCCTTGTTCTTAGCATGAAGGTCGTCTTTTGTTAGATTTTTGTTTGGTTTTTTGTTTTGAAGGTCCATATGATTCCCACGAGTAAGCCGGTGAAGAATGGTCCGCCCCAACATAGCCGGTTCTGCTGGGGTAGGGCAAATGGATACGACAGGCCCCTGCCAGGGCGCCTGAAGGAGCTCGTAATCGGCTGATTGAAACCCTCAACCTTTCATCCCTGGGCACGGTTTGAATAAACGCTCACACCACCACTAGAATTGGGTTGACTATATTTTAGCTTCGGAAAACCCTCCTCCGGAGACCTTACAGTATGGGAGTCCCTGCTGCAATCGCCCTCCGGTATCAAAAGGTACCTACTAAGCATCCACACCACGGCAAGGTAAATAGTCGAAGATGGATGATGATTTCTCTACATATTTTACCATTCCCGAATAAGTTCTAGTGACTTATATAGTCGAAATAGTCTGTCAGCAGAAGCAATGATAAATAAATGAGACTAGTTGACCTGGCGCCCAAATTCGCTAATGTAATGAAAGCAATAAGTCCGAGAATGAAGAATGCACATGCTGCTATATGTAATTCGGTCAATTCAAATTCTGTATTCAAAAGTTATATTAAATACAATAGAAATAACTTAAGTACCTACTGAGAAATAGAGGGTGTACCCTGGCGGCTATAATTTGAACCCTACTAGACATACAAGTTTGACAGATCAGCGAAAATAAATATTTATAGCTGAAATATTTTCTTATTTATATATTTTTTTTATTTGTGTACCTTCAATATTTGCTTTTAATTTAACTTATAGTGTATTAGTTTAAACTGAAAGACTTTGAATATTATTTGTTTTTGGATTACCTTCTTTAAAAAAATTGGCTTAGTGGGTTCGGTACTGTTGAAGAAACATTAGTACGCAAAAGTACTATATTTCAATCCGTTCAATCACCTAAGTCTTGCTTGCAATGTCAAAGTTGACAGCTGTCTCACTAGATGTATCTCGGTTTTGATTGGCTGAAATCGGTCACGTGAGTAGCTGTTTCAGTTGACGTTTATGGAGGGGTAGCCGACGAATCTAGTCAAGAAATTCTTGACTGAGTACTAAGTTGACAGTTCGGATATGTGGTTGACGTAGGATAAGTGACGTTCCCTACCGATCTAGTTTTTGCGTATAGATTACATCTTATCCAGACCAATCTAGTCGACTTAAGACGACTATACTCTTCGCTGTGCCATTTTTATCGTTTGAAATTACCTACAACTGATTCGTGTTCGTGTTATATTTAAACTTTGTTTAGTTTTTTTTGGTTTTCAATGGGGATTTTATTGAGAAAGTTGTTAAAGTCACTTTAAAGTTTTATTTGTTGTGCTAATGAAAAAGTGAAGTGACAACGAAAATGGGTCAGGTAGCGAAAAATTCAAAAAAGACTACTATACCTACTATATCTTTTGGTATTGTACTATATTTTTTACAGGTTACTTAGAAAATACTATAATCAGTTTGAAAAATGTTGGGAACCCTAGTTCGGACAGGCGGAGAGACATCCGAGCGAAACTAATAAAGTTCCGTTTTTTCCCTTTGGGTACGGAACCTTAAAAAAGATTGCTTACTAAAAGAAAACAATTTTTTATTATAAAAAAACTCGTCTTTACATCAATGAATTGAAATGGGGAAAAACGGATATGGAATGGGGAAAATTTTCAAAAAAATTCTGGGAAATTTAGGCAAAACAATCTGGTATCACTGGTACGGGCATAAAGAACGAAAGAAGAGTATTTCCCGGAATCGTAGTTTGTACACAACTGCGAAGTTAAAGTAAAATTCAACTTTTTCAATTGTTAGTAGGTATTTAAAAAAATGTAAAAATGCAAAGAAAAGAACCTAGAAAATCGTTTTATTTTGACACTTCATTTGAGCAACAACTGCACTACAGAAACTACAGAAATAATATAGAGGGGATTCCACCGCTTTGGGATAAGAGCAGGTAGTCAGCGAATTCAAAGCAATTTCTCATTTTAGTAGGACGTGCCTGATTGTATTCGCAAACTTGTATACTTTTCGCGAGCCCTCGCAATTTAACTGTACTCAAATCTGTGTGAAAAATAGCAGAGGTCCACAATAAACTTTCAAAGTTGCAACGCGCAAATGTTTGCTCGCAGATTTTCTCTGTCTCTTAATAAACTCTTTCACACGTTTGGTCTCTACTGCCAGTTTGAGAGTTATGTAAGAGTTATTTAAGAAGCTTGTTCGTATAACGCACCTAATAACTAGGTAGGTAGGTAGGTAAAAGGATGCTCTTGTGGCAGTTTGCCACAGCTTCACTTAGACCATCAGTTGGTTCCATTGTGTCCTATGAAACCTAATAACTAAGAGATCAAGTTTCAGTTTAAAAATAGGCGCAGAGCTTTCCATCGGATGTTGGGACGGGATTATAGTTCCACTTTGTTTATATACTTCTTTAACAGTTCACTGCACCATCCCACGATCCTTTTGAAGCGCCAGCGCACTGGAAAAAAATTAAGAAATAGCAACAACATCGCAATGGATAAGCGTCATCTAGCATGAGCTAAAAACACCTCAAATGAAAACCACAAACACTCAAAATCAGAATCTCATTTTTATTTCCAAGAATCGTTGTGAATCACAAAGCTTCTTATTTCGCAATGTGTCAGCCAATCACTAAAGAATCTTCTGGCACTTGCCCTGCGCATTTTCAGTACAAACTTCTGAAAAGTCGATTTCATTGACCTCAGCTGGAATTTCCTGCATTGCCTCAGTGACATCCGATTCGGTTGCTGTTTCAGTTTCAATTAAAGTCTCTGTAACAATTTCAGTGTCAGTTGAATCAGCAGTCGTTCTATTGTCAGCGGCCGTCCACTTGTCCATTAAATCGTTCAATCTGCTGATGATTCCTTTGCCGAATTTTTTTGCACTCTCCTCCAGCTTCTTGGCTTCCTTTTCGATCTGCTCCACCCAGGGTTTGGCCTTTTCCAGAGTGCATTGGACACTTTTGAAGAACTGATGCACTTCGCTTGTGTCTTCTCTGTCAACCGCACTACAAACGGCAGCTGCATCGACCCTCCTCGGTGCTGCGCCCAACAAAAGGTATAGGGTCAATGACACCGCAAAGAATAGTTTCATATTGAATGCGCCGACTAACACCACAAATGAACCGAACCCCAAGGCGATCTATTGAAAACTGAAACAAGTTCTGCAAATTGAGTGAAAATATATTTTGGTCTTAACTCTTAAGCCGCCGCGCAACTTTCTGGTGGTATTTGCAGAGGAGCAGGCAACGATGCAAGAACCAAGAACCATGAACCAAGGAAATTTATTTGCATTTTGCGAGTATGTGGTCGGAGGGGATCTGCATGAATTCGAATAAAAATGCTCAAGTAAGGTGGGTGCACTGCAAATGTTAACTGGGAATTGTAAAACTCCGTAGTAAACCTGTTAAATTAAATCAGGTAATTTGAGAGGTATTTATAACAATACAGCCCCATGGCACTACACGAGTCACATTTCTTCAAAGAGAGAGAAAAACAACTCAGTTGATGGCAAGACAATTGGATTTAGGTCAATATACTTCGTTTTGGCGATGGGACTTAAGATTTCAGAAGCAAAATAAGCTAAAAGAAGTGTCAAGTACTCGAGCACAATAATTAGGAAAGTTCGCTACGGATTGCTGTGTCATTTCAATAATGGCAGGGAAAAGAATCATTCAGTTCCAGATTTGGTGCATGTCATGTGGTACGTACTCGTATTATAAAGAAAAGTTCCATCCTCAATTTAAGTTATATTGACATAGTGACAATTGTGCTGGACAACTAAGCGAGGGCTTTCGGGTTCCATCTCCCGGAAAACTTCTTCTACTGCAGCACCTCTTGTGGACGTATAGACTTCAATATATTCATATGCTACACGTTTAAAGTCGCAGCGATTATTCGCTAAGCTTTTTTGGTTATGCATTATAAAATGCACTCCTATTCACCGACACCAAAAATTTTGATTACATATCTCAAAATTAAGAAAAAAAAATCGGATAAGTAAATGGAAGGTATCCAGCTTTCCAGTAGACTTTATATCGGCAAAATGCATGTCTGAAGTTAATTAGATTTACTTGCTGTCGCTCGTAAATTGCTGCTGTATGTTTCAATGAAAATGAAACATCACATTGAGTCGTGAACTAAGGGTAGTCTAGTCATCTCTGCTGAGAAATCAAAATGATGCCAAAAGTAGGCTTTCGATGGTTGCAGCGAGTATTACAGAAATTTCGTGTTCTAAAAACGTTTGGGTTCAATTTCTGAATGGTTTTTTTTTTTACAAAATGTTGCTTTCAAAATTCTTTTTCTAAAAAAAAATACCTTGAAAAGTGTTCAAAAGTGCGGACATTATCTAAATCTTATTTTTATTGTTTCTTGTTTTTTAAAACTCTGCTTTACAAAGCTCTGCAAACACTAAAAAATCGATTGGAAAATATTCAAAAGCGCGGACTTTTTAACATTCTCGAAAAATTTGTTTATTGTTTGCTGAATTTTGTAAAGCAGACATGTAGACAAGGTTTTCTCTTTTCAATTTGTATTATTTTAATTTTTAACTCATTTTTATTAATATTTTTTTGTAAACTTAAAATTCTTTTTCAACATTTTTTTTTTTTATTAACTTAAAAAAATTGTTTTTTGTTTATATTTGTTAATAAGTAGATTTTGTTTGGTTTAAACTTCAAAGTCATGATTTTGTAAAGCAGAACTAAAAGAATGAATAGAAACAGCATTTCAGCACAATCCCTTGAAAACGCTGAAAAACGCTAAAAATCGCGGTAAGAACCGCTTAGAAAACGAGAGAAAAAAACAAAAACGCTTAAAGAAATTCGTCAAAAAAGACGAAGACTTGTCATTCAAAAAAAATGGAAAGAATATTTTGTAAGGACATTTTGATGAAAGGCTCTTAAAAATAAAAGAGCGTTTCCTCAACTCGAAAAATGTATTACAATCTTGGTTTTCTCTTAGATGTACAATCATATTGCATTGTTGTGGATTTTTTCCTCACAGACTGATAAAGAAATTACATCTTTCAGGTCTCAATAAACAAAGTACCTACTTCCGCCTCAAAGAGAGCATGACACTATTGTCCGGATTAATGTTTTTGCCATTAAGAAAACTGTTCACTTTTATCTTTCCCCACTGTACCATTACCAGATAAGCTTTATTCAATCAAAAGCTTTCGCACCATTAAACTACTGTAGGTATATGTTGTTATTTACGATAAAAAGAAACAATCAAAAGAAACAATTTTTACATAGACATAGCGCATTACTCATTCGAATCATATAAAATACCTGCGACCATAGATCGTTTATTTTTTGTAGAAAAAAAAAACAAAATATCAAATTCTTCTAATGGCACAAATTAGTACCAACAAATCATCACTCCGAACAATTTTATGTAAAAAAAAGAAAAAAAAAAAACACTGTGATAATGACAACCGAAAACAAAACCGGGACTTGTTTTCTTTCAGCCAGCAACTCCGTAAAATCTCCACACTCCAATCCAAGCTCTCACTTTACCAATAGCTGATCGCATATGCACGACTTTGTTAATTCAGTTCTCATTCGAGTCCCAGTCGATCAAGTCCACCTAAAGAACGATCTCTCCGCAATATCTCTATAACGCGATCTGTAGTTGATTATTTAAAAAAAAATTAATAATAATTATTTTGTGTGCAACGATGCGTTTCCACCTACTCACCACGATAGTGCTTGTCGCTTCAGTGTCGTACGTAAACTGTGGCTGCGAAAAGAAGGCTTCTACGGAGGAAAAGGACTCCGGAGAGAGTGATGTCGGTCATTTCTTCAAAAATATCGGATGTGACATCAAAAAGGGCGCCGACAAGATCTCTGAAACCGCCAAGCCATGGGTGGACGAAATTGGAAAATCTGCCAAGAAGTTCGGTGGCACTGTGGCCGACACCTTCTCCGATCTGAAGGACAAGATCACCGGTACACCAGATAACAGTACTGACGTTAAGGCCGATTCTACCAGCAGCAAGCCAGAAGATTCGGGACCATCATCATCGTCGGCCGTACCAGATTCCCAAACCCCATCCAGTCTCGACGATCGTATTCTCCTGGACGTTGAGATCAGGTGCCCGGACGGCAAGCAGAGTGACGGAAGGGGTCACTGCCGCACCATCGCCTGAGTCCAATTACCGTGTGTGATTAATGTTAATTAATTATTTTCGATATGTACATTGTCTTTCGAATTTTTCAACTTTTCTAACAATTATACTCTGTTAACATAAGAACAAATAGTTTTTTTGCTGAGCGCGCTTGATGAGTAAGTTGTTGTTGCGTGATCAGAATACTGAATACCGCCTTTGCCCTGCTACCGTGCTGCCTGAGCTCAGCTCTAAGGTAAACATGTGACGATCGAAGGTCAATCGGAGCGAGTTCGCTTCGCCATAAAAATAAACCACATAAGGTCAAAGAGAAATTAAATTAAAAGCCAAACAGGAACCGATACGATCTAGCAAATTGCTCTCAAACGGTCATCCACTTGTTGTGTTTTGCATTTTCGCCACTTTAACTATCGTAGCTACGTTTTTTGGTTACTTAACGAGTGGAAGAATGGGTTACTTCGAGATGAAATCATGAATCCGAAATCAAGTACTAATCAAGTTGAACCGGTGACTTGAGAGTAAAAATAAAAACAAAGTTTATACTATCAACGGCGAGACGAAAGATTATCACAATTTAAATAGATCGCTGATAATTACAGCTAATACCTACACCTAGTTGGGCTAAGAGTCAACTTAGACGTTCTATCTGCAGCGAATACAGCAAAAAAATATATATTTTGCATTTAGGGATGGCAGATAATGGAGATCATTTGGGAGGGTATGGAATAAACTGGCTTTTGCAATTACATAATGTACATGTACTATAGTATATCGTA
Source organism: Cheilosia vernalis (assembly GCA_949126925.1). Taxonomy (NCBI): domain Eukaryota; kingdom Metazoa; phylum Arthropoda; class Insecta; order Diptera; family Syrphidae; genus Cheilosia; species Cheilosia vernalis. Next base: position 58,711,912 of record OX421360.1, read on the forward strand.
AAATGAACCAGTTATTCCGCGATCTTTGACAAGGCAGTGGAATGGAATGTCTTTTTAAATACTTCGAGTGGCGAACCTTTAAACACTTCAACGCTGTGATGATTGCAGATAGGTGTTGTTGGTTCTGCACTTCAAATGTTGTCTGTTAAAGTTGAAGTGCCTGTAAATGAAAACCGCTGCTGTCAAGACTCGTTATGTCGATGAATACTTTCTGTAAGTGTCTGTGAATATCTTTCATGATAGTACCAAATAGGCATAGGTCAGCAACCAGTCTGATCTGCGCTTGAGATTTTTGGTTTGCATTAGGGCAGACTAAGAGAGATTTTTGAGGCCAAGCTTGTGGCCACTCTTATTCAGAGGTTTTCCACCACCTTTTAGTTTCCCTGGATAGGATTCAAAGATTGTTCGCCCCAAAGCGTAGTTGTTGTAGAGGGATTTTGTTTGCTTTCCGGAGCCCCAAGCGCCTACATTATGTTTTTATCCCAAGGCAATGCTCATGCACTATTCAGCAGGGCGGACTTGTATGTAAATTAATTGTTTATGAATTCAATTTAAATTTAAAAAACAAAAACACTTTGTTGTAGATTACCAATTATTGATCATTTATAAGCGTTGCCGCTGAATAATTTTAAAAAGGGGACCAAAAAGAGGTCCAAGCCGAAAAAAGAGGCCAAAACATTAGATACTATTAAAAAAAAGAAAACAGATCAACAAAGTAATCTTTTCTTATCAAAAAAATAAATTTATTCATAACGAAACACTTCTTTTCATAAATGTTTGCATTCTTTTTCGTTCAATAAAGAATAAAATCTTAAAAACTGAAAAAGGAGCCATTTTTATCATTTTTCAAAAAGTGGGGGCCAAGGATCCTGAGTCTTACCTCCAACCTGCCCCTTACCACGGGTGGAGGACAGTCAATGCAAATCTTCTCAGTTATACAATATAAATGATCTTACAAAATGATTTGCTCTGATATTTAAAAAATTATTTTGTCAACGTTTGTGAAACGTTCTGTGCATCATATTGATTAAAAATGAAATTGATTGAAAATACAACAATACTGGATAGGAAATGCCTCAGAAGGAAGCTGTACCTTTGTTTCTTACTGATAATTATTTGATGTGATTCATTACCCCAGTAATGGGTATCTTAACTTGTATATCGTCTCCTTGGTTCTAAAGGCTTGCTGAAAGAATTTATCTTAAGGTTATATAGCCATGCTTTCAGCATTTTACATTGGAACTCCGAGTGCATATATCGCGGGGCATAGGTCATAGTATATGTAGTCAAATGGAGCTTCCCAAAATGAAGGCTTTGGCGGTCTTAAATATGCCATCACCCACAAGTGCAAGTAGGATTATTGGGGGTTATTACTGAGTCTTGGAGGATTTTTCTTTTGAAATTGCTTGCCGCCTGTGGACTTTGTTCCCGATTACCACCTTTTTCCAACTTTAACATGTTGGCTCTCGCTTTGAAATGCGGGAAGTTAGTCAGAATTACTGTTATTCCCACTTCAAATTTGAATTTCCGTCGGACATACGGGAAAAAGGTAATAAAATCGAACAGAACTTAAACGCAAGTGTTGCCACATAATTGTGGTATCGTACCGAATAGTGAAAACTACCAAAATTATTTGTGGCGGTACTTAACGTAGCGTCAAATCATCTGGAATACTCAACTAATTTTTCTTATACCAACATTTGGACTGGCGTCAGTCTCAAAATATAACATCAAAGCGGCTTGCCATGAAATTAAAATTTTTCAGTTCTTCACTTGGATTGCAGTAGATGCATTTTAAATTAATATTAAAATTAATTGCTAATAAAACTTAGCCGTAGATATTCGCAGACATTCGATTACTCAAAAAACTTTGGTGGGTTATTATTAATTTGTTAACTTATCGTATATTTTTTAACGAGTTGATGTTTCAGCTTTTCCTAAACATCGGTTTTTTTAGATACCATCACCCAACAGTATCGACTTATGACAAGGAAGTGAGCATTAAAAATATGATGAAGAGAAGAAAGCAAATAAGAGACTTACGATACGAATTTTACCAAAAAGATTTTAATAGAATAGAAGTGAATTGCTTGCTCTTTCAAGACTTTCAGATTTTGTTTACATTTCTCAGAGTTATTGGTGTTAAAAGAGCAGGTCCGGCTCTATACCTTCTGCCTCAATTTCAATAAAATTTACCGAAGCCCACAATTGCGAAATTTGTATGGAAAATATAGCCACTGTGAACTACTTGAATTTAAAGTCAAAACTAAAAAAATGCTTATTGGTAAGGCCCTGTGTCATTTACACGAGGTAGGTATCCCCGTCAATGATAATTACACACTCACAATAATTTATTGTGTTGACGATTATTTTCGAAGCGGAACTTATGTGTACCTACTTTTTTGTATTGAGGCAATTAAGACAATTGTTATTAACACTTCGCTGGAAATAACTGATTAGTCATGCATTTGGAAATAGAGTGGCTATTGATGAATGTAAATATAAAACGGCAACCAACTGCAACTATTAGCTCAGGTTCCTACTAAAGCTGAGAAAGGACGGCCCACTTGTGTTGAATTCCCGACCGATAAATTATGCGTTTGCAACTTTTTACTGTATTGGTTCTATTTGCCGTAGTCTCATACATAAATTGTCAATCACCACCAATATATGGAGACTATGGCTTACCAAATCCTGGAGACGTTTTTGGCCGTAGATTTGTTCGCTCACCAGATATTGTTAAAGACAAACGGTTTCGGTTTCCGCCGTATTTTTGAGAGGCACTGAATAGGTCGTATATAAAATTGAACAAATTTTATGATTGTTAATAAAATTGTGGAATTTGTTTACCGATGAAGCTTTACGTGAATTGCTTATTTATTTACAAACTGGAGTTTTTCATTAGCTATACTAAAATTGGAGAAGAAAACTTTTTTGTTTCTCTTGGTTTCCCACAGTCACGAGGTCTTGGTTTCACATAGGGAAAGGGAATTTTTACCCAGATATATTGCTATTGACAATATCTGCAACATTCAATTTGTTTAGGCAGAAAGATAATTATTATTAATAATAGGATGTTTTTGGATTGTCAGGGTAGCTACTACAAAATTTGGCTGATTGGATAGACATCTAAATAAAATCGTATTCCACTTATCGAAAGGAAGCAAATAACTTAGAAGGATATCGAGAGATGTTAAATTTAAAAAAAGCTCATGGCTCACACTTTAGATAATGTAGTTGACAAATGACTCAGGACTTCAGGATTAATGCCTGTTTCATACGAATGGAGGTTGCGGCCATCTACTGAATGATGTTAATGGACTTAAGTGAGCAATTTGTTCGTTAATGTAATGTTTAAAATTCTATCAGCACGTTCCCGAAGCCCCTTCTTCTTCAAATTTCGAATTCGAACTACAGGAGGTGCAATTAAGACTCGAACACGAGTTTCAGCTAAAAAGCCCAATTAACAACGCCTTTATTTTGGTTTATTACCGTGTCAATGAGACTAATGCATTAACTTCGACTTCAATTCGTAATTTGGTCCAGTTTCAGTTGGAACTTCAACTGGAGTAGTATTTGGTAACAAAACATATGAAACAAAAGCTTTAAATTCGTAACAAGATGCGTTTCTTACTTCTGATCGTCATATTGGCTCTAATGTCAAACAGCAACTGCTACTGCCGTGATTGCCCAAACTCAATGGACGGTGGTATGGTACATTTCATTGGTAAACGAGAAGCAGCATTGATTATTCTAGATGGCGCCCAAAGAGAAAAACCATGTCCTCAAGGACAAAGACGGGATCACTTGGGTTCGTGTCGTCCAATTGCGTAACATGATTTTATTTTAAATGTCAGATCCATTTATAATAATAACAACTTATTGTTGGTAGAAGTTGGTTTAATTTAAATAATGCTACTACCTTCGGAATAGAATACGAAATCTTTTAATCGATTTCCGCGCATAACAATAATTTGAGTCGCATTCAGCTTCGGTAATTACAGCGCTAATGGGAATAGTGCCTTAAATTAAAATTAAAATTAACTACTTACTTTGTTTTACTTCCAACTTTAACAGAACAATATTTAATTGGTATGCAAATTGTTGGTTACGAAAAAGATGCGATTCTTACTTCTTATAGTTATTTTCGCTCTAATGTCAATTGTCGACTGTTACTTCAATAGACAGTTTTGTGGCAGGTTTCCTTGAGAAACGAAAAGCATCAATGATTTTTCTTCAGGGTAAACCACCACCACAGACCTGCCCTCCTTCAACACTGCCGGACAGCGAGAAGGTATGCCGTCCTCGTTCCAAGTGTGATATTTTAAATGTTTGACACTTTTAATGAGGATGTCAAAAATCAGCAATCTTTGTGAGCAGTTAAGATTGAACAAACTTGACTGACAAATAGGTTCTTCTACTTAAATAAGGTTTCAATTTTATTAAGAGCTATTTTTGATTTTGTTCTCGTGTTGCCTGTCATCATTGTCGACGTCATCTTAATCACCCCTACATTTCAACTTACTCACACATACTTATCGATTTCTATCCAGTTTATTTTTTTTTAAAGTGCTTTTCCCCATGAAAAACGAAATGTGTGCCAACGCCACCTTTTCTTTTTTTCTTTTTTCATAAACCATCCCTGATTCAAAACGAATAAAACACACCAAATCGGTTGAGCCGTTCGTGAGTTATAAAGTCACAACGCACTTGCAACAATTTTATGTATATAGAGATATTAATAATAAAATTAATTTACAATTAATAATACCTGCAGTTAAACTAGCTGACCCGTGCTCGCCTTGCTTCGCCAGAGTTCCACTTTTCAAATTTAAAACAAAATAATAAGAGCTATACAAACCCACTTCGGTGCTGTAAGTTACGTGTAGCAAGAAACAAAGGAAAGAATGACTCAGTTTTATAATAGTAGGGATTTTTTAATTATGTAGTTGTCGCACATAAAAACGTCACCTGCTCTTTTTTGTGTTGATACCTATTCGTGCGATTTGAATATGTACAGTCTTCGACACTTTTCTAAGCGATTTCCATTCACTGGTTAAATTTTGTATTAAAACATTAGAAATATCCGTCCCGATTGATTATTAAATATTTATACATAAATAATTTACAAAAATTGATTCACTCGATGCAATGCCTTTCTTTGCTGGAGAAAAAATCACTAAAATGTAAACAAACTTTACCAGTTGTCAAATTCAAACGCACTTGTTATTGGTAAATCTGAAACAATATCTTGGTTCGCAAAAGTGCTCTGAAATTTGAAAAAGATTGCTTTATTTGTACCAAGCGAACATATAAATTGCTCTGAGAGAAAAAAAAAAAAAAGTGCTCTCAGAGCGCCCAATCGAATACCACATTACATTCAAATTATTAAATTTCCCTAGGGAACAAAAAAATCGACAACAGCGCCACCTATCGGGTCCAAAACTATCCTATCTTTCTAGCTGCATACAACCATGCACACATACAAAGTTTCATTGAGATCGGTTGAGTTTCTCAGAAAACGGACAACAGCGCCACCTATCGGGTCCAAAACTATCCTGTCTTTCTAGCTGCATACAACCATGCACACATACTAAGTTTCATTGAGATCGGTTGAGTTTCTCAGAAAAATCGACAACAGCGCCACCTATCGGGTCCAAAACTATCCTGTCTTTCTAGCTGCATACAACCATGCACACATACAAAGTTTCATTGAGATCGGTTGAGTTTCTCAAAAAAATCGACAACAGCGCCACCTATCGGGTCCAAAACTATCCTATCTTTCTAGCGGCACACAACCACAAACACAAACAAAGTTTCATTGAGATCGGTTGAGTTTCTCAAAAAAATCGACAACAGCGCCACCTATCGGGTCCAAAACTATCCTATCTTTCTAGCGGCACACAACCACGCACACAAACAAAGTTTCATTGAGATCGGTTGAGTTTCTCAAAAAAAATCGACAACAGCGCCACCTATCGGGTCCAAAACTATCATATTTTTCTAGCTGCATCCAACCATGCACACAAACAAAATTTCATTGAGATCGGTTGAGTTTCTCAAAAATAGCGACAACAGCGCCACCTATCGGGTCCAAAACTATCCTATCTTTCTAGCTGCATACAAAGATGCACACGAACAAAGTTTCATTGAGATCGGTTGAGCTTCTCAAAAAAAAAAACGACAAAAGCGCCACATATCGGGTGTCGGTCGCTCGGTGTTGATGACGCAGTTTCGTTTTCAAAGTAACCCAAATTCATTCATTTCTTCTTATCTAAAAGTGCCCAACGCGCCTAAAGAAATAATAACCTCAAAAAAACATAAGGCAGAAAAGGTGCAGTTGCGTATGCATGCATACGAAAAAAAACAATACCGAGCACAAACGGGATTCGTTCGTGGCATGCATCATCAGATCACAATCAATATAGCGCATTTTAAATCACAATTGAGTGTGACTCCCTCCCAATCTCAATTACATTACATACCTGACCTGACCTATCTCCCTCCCACCCATGCACCACATTAATACTCCACCCATAAGGCCACAACTCCACTCTCTCCACTATCACCAGTTCAATTTCAATTTAAAAGAAGTGAGAAAAAAAAAACAACACAAAGCACTAAAGGTGTATGAAAAAAAAGTTTATATCTTAAAATCTTTGTACATAATTGAACTTTATATTAAAAAAAAAAACTATTTTATTCGGTTGAGTCATTCCAAAGCTAGGAGCTAGAAGGCATTCGAGAATTACAACTTTTGTTAGATATCAGCTTAAATCTCCGCTTCCGGACAGCGGATAATGATTAAACATTATCCTAAATTCTAATATCGACAATTTCCAATAAAATTGTGAAAACCGAAATCAATTTCGTGCAGTACTTCTTGTGCCTTTAGCACACAAACTATTTAAAGCCTGAAAAAAGTTACAGTTTTATTATTAGTAAGGATAAGGATAAGGATAAGGATTACAGCACAAACTACAGAGTCTTTCAGTTGGATCAGATAAACTCCATAGTGATAAAAAAAACACAGATAGTTCAAATTTCAATGTGATTTATTTGAATGAAATCGAAATCAGTAGGGGCCGATATGTTAAACAATGCTTTTCGATTTGTTTTCCGTTGCAAAAACAAACAACGAAGCCAGTTTGCAACACGCGAAAAGGCAACGTACAGCTGACCGTGCGAAAAACAGGGAAATTCTAGATTAATTCCACAGACTTTCGACGATTGGCCTTGCGAATTATTAATTGTCATCGCAAAAGCTAATCGAACGAATGATCTGGATTCATGGAATTCAAAGGACTTCCTGTCCTTTGAATTAGCCCTTGACGATTGTCGCTTGAATCTCATTTTCCATCCGTTTTTTGACGGACAACAGCGTACCGTTGCACCGTCGGATAATTGGGCTCTTCATCCTCGTCGGTCTCGCTGTCAACGAATTGGTACGAATGCAGCTCTCCAGCAATTTGACTTTGAATAATGAAATTCAAGCTATCAACGCACGACCTTATTCTTCGCTGATGGTATTGCCAGTTCCCTAATCCAATCGGGATTTTTATAATTTTGTGCAATGCCGGGGAACGCTATGGTGATGAATTCCTCCTTCAACGATGTGAACTCGAAATAATTTGACGGGAACGATATCAATCCAGTCGAAACATCAATAGGAATTTGGTTATTGCCAAGCGACAGCAGTCTCGAGAATTCAGCAGCCGATGGGTCGTGTTGCAATGCGACTCTCATGTTCGTTTTCGATTTGAACTTCTTGACATGCCACAAAGGCGACGATTTCAGGCACGCATTAAGTTTTCCGGCAGCAGTAGATTTGGGGATGACGGGAAGTGTTTGACGAAAATCTCCGGAGAGCGATAGCCCCACCGAATCGTTTGTGCGCCATCGCACATTCATCCCAAATGATTTTGCATTCTCGCATCAATTTCGCTGTTGCCGAATTGTTGGCCATTGTGCACGTTGGCTTGTCAACCATGAGAAGATTCATCGGCAGCTTCAAAACGGAGCGTGCAGTTCGACCGCCTTCCAACAATATGCCAGCAATGCCAGAGGATGCAACAGCTAACGCTTTTGAGATCGTGAACGAATTGATCCCAATTGGTTCAACGAGTAGGAACGTTCAATGAAATATTTATGCATTTACAACTTTCCACAATGCATTGCACCTTTCACTTCTGAAACCGTATCTGAAAAAAAAACTCTACACGTGCGTTTTTCACCTATGCAAAGCTGGTACAGAATAGCTTCGCAGGGGTGATCATTCTGACATTGCTGGTCCCACCTATCTCAGCTCAAATCAAATCAGTTGCATTAAACTTACGTCGGCAATTATTACGAAAATCTATGCAAACACTTTTTTTTTTTTTTTTGGTAAATAAAAGCTGAAATTTTAATGACAACCGTACTAGAACGGATCGATTATAGCTGCACAAGTGATGCTGTGCCAGTGCTAAATAAAAAATATCAATATTTCCCTTTCCATCTTACAGTCCAGTCTCCAGTCAAATTGCTACGTTGGAAGTGTTTCAGTTAAATTTCGCAACTCAAACGATCAAGTCGGCCTAGCAGTGCCAAAGTGATAAACACAAATAATTCAACCATGCGTATCTACCTCTTTAGCACCTTGATGATAATCGTCCTAGTGCCGTTATGTTCTTCTGCAGAAGACGACTCCAAAGATCCCTTATCGATTCTCAAAAGTCTGGATCTACCAACACCAGATCTAAAGATGGTACCTAATGTATTTTCTGCGGAGGATGACTCTAAAAAGAGTAATCCGCTATCGATCATCACGTCTTATCTTATATCTATACCAGAGGTTGTAGGAGAAACCGTCAAGAATGTCATTCGTTCTCATATTCGTACTAGGAGGTGTGGACTGAACGAGGGGATTGATCACACCGGGCGGTGCCGAATGAAAGCCTGAAGTTTTCTGTATACTATTTTAATTGATGTTAATAAAGAATTAGCTTTCGGCAGTTTAATAACTTGTTTGTTGGTTTATTTATTCAAATTTTTTTGCCTAGCAGTTATTTTCGAATTCTTCAGCTGGTGGTGACTGGTGAGTATTTATTCAATATTCGTGATGAAATATTTGGCCAAGTGGCTTCCAATTGGTGCAATAAGAAACTCTTGGAGCAGTTACCACAAACAACTGAAGAAAGGTAATCGTCGATAGTTCAAATTGAGGAGCTCGATTTTTAAGGATTAACTTACGCTCATTCTCGTAAATGGTCTCGTCAAGATTTCTGTACAAGCAACACGTTTCTATTTACAATTCGGTGTTCGGCAAAAATGTATGTATGATTTTCTGAACGAATGTGCTGAAAGTACTAAAGGGTTTTCCTGCAATTGTAATCCTCATCCAGAGGATTGCTTGAAAAATCTCTCTTTAACATTGAATATAAATTGGGTCTTCGAAGGATGTCGAACTTTTCTTAAACTTTTCGTACTACATATTCCCATCGTTTGATTTTACTACTACAGACGGTAGATGGCGCTATGATAGTGAAGGTAGCTTTATTTTCCTAGACAGTTTGATAACTTACTTCCTTAGGAGGCTCTACAGATCGAGGCGGACTATAAGGTCTCAACTAAAAATCATCTCCAAATAGTCCGATCCCCAGCTAACTGCCTCGAGTTGCCACTCCAAGTCAGTTGAGTTCTCCTTTTACTCTTCCGAGCTATACCTAAGGATTGATCTTCCTATACTGAGCTGTCCCTCCGGGCTAGACTTGAAGCCTCATTTGTGGCCAAATGACTTGCATTCATTCGCTCTACATAAACCTACCCTAGACATCTTAGACGAGGGTTCGATAGCAGCTGTCATAAACTGCAGCTTTTTATTTGTTAAGCTTTTTCTCAAGACATTTTTAGACAATATGTAGCAGTGGGAGCAGTGGCTAAGTGTTTAGTGTAATAAACTACAGTAGTTCAGTTCAGCTCAAGGTATTTTTTACTTGCGCCATTTATTCTGAAAGTCAAAAGATTATCCGTGAGTACAGCTGTCCTGAGAAATGTTCTCAATTTAGTCGTTCGGAGTCAGCTTAAAAATGTTAGGTTTCTGCCATTCGCCCTAGAAACGATCTCAAGCTTACGCAAGCCATTGAGAATTTCTCAAACATAACATTGATTATTTTGGCAGCTAATCCTTAAGCGACTTGAAGAAAATCGAGCAGAAACCTACTCCCGGCTTTGCTAAAGGTCGAATATCAAGCCTGTCAATGATGGCTACATTATAAATTTAAATTGTTGGGCCTAAGTTCATTAGTTCTGCTGCAGTATAAAGTGCAAACTTTAATTTGGCTTTCAAAAAGTGGGAATAAAACGCCCATTTTTTCAGATTTATATTTTCTAGTATTTTATCGAATCGGGTTGCAACAGCAATTAGGTTAATTAGTCGTTATGAACTACTGACGAAAATCGCGGCAATTTGTTTATGCTTAACGAATCTAAAATCAAATTAGGTAGGTAGGTACTCCAAATGAAATCGGAGAAAATTAATTTGAGTCGCCATTAACTGTGAACACAGAAAGGTATTCTTAGGTAATACCTACACTTATATAAGCCCAACAATATGGCCCATCCACTTATTTACGAGTGACTGGGCTGAAGATCCATACAAAAACCGCTCAAGCAGGATACACATTTGCGTTGTGAAAGATGCGCTTCCGTTTTTTAACCGTATTCGTTCTAGTGCTACTAGTTAGTAGTGCATTGTGCGGCAAGAGAAAGAATGGTAAGAGTAAACAAGCAGATAATGCAGCCCTGCAAGCGAAGACCCAATTTGCTACTGCCGTCTGCACAACAGCATTGGAGGTTCTTGGAAAGTGTGTCCGAACAGCGATAAAAGCAGCAGCTGGATCCACGTCTGATAGCGACGATGACGATAGAAGACGGTGATGAAAAATATTCAAAGAGATGGTCCTATGATACAAATATAAATGCACATCTGTTTTTGTCGATTTGATAAAATTGTTGGTTTTTATTTTTACTCAGTTGATTGAACATGCATCGGTCGCCGTAAAATATGTCAGCTATCAAATTTTACTTAATGGAAGTCGAGTACAATTTTATGCCCAGCGGAAAAAATGAGCAGCTACCTCAGAGCAGGCATACCAGCCGATTAGTCAGGCTTTAGGGCGAAGTAGATTTGTCAAGCAATAACTTCAATAATAAATTCGATGAATAAATGCGATAACTGACAACCTGGAAATTCACTAGAAACTCATCATTGCCTGTTTCCTTTAAACGCAGCCAAAGTCTCGTATTAACCCCAGTTTTTTATATAACACAATCAAAAAACGATGACTGTCTTGTCTGCTGTCAAAGCACAAAGCACATGCAGATTGACATTGTCCCAAAAAAAAAAAAAACCTTTTACGATTTTCAACATCCAAAGGAGCTAAAGGGTAACGAGAAATGATTTCATCATAAAATGATATAACTACGAAGGAAAGATTATCAAGATAGCTTTGACATCAGCGTCAACAACCACCTTCACTAAGGAACTTACGCCACCATTGACTTTTCCTTAAACTACTTTAAACGGATGGCATACCTTAAACCTTACTTTCAGAATTGTGAACAACATCTTTCCGGTCTGCTGTTAACGAATAAAGAAGCCCTTTGAAAACAAAGACTTTTTGCGAGCAACTATGAAGACAACTGTAGTCTACCATCATAGACCTTTTCTGCTAGGCATCTATGCTACCAAGCTTGAATGAAAAAATAATAAAGCTCTGTCCTTAATTTACAATCCCGAGTACAAGTTGTATACCATCGTCTATTTAGTAAAAATAATCAAGACTCATAGACTTAAGTGGTTGAGAGAGTCTTGAATTTTATGTCGGTAGTGCAACAGGCAACTACCTTAGATCGTACGCATAAGTAACCACCAACTTGGGGCGCTGAATATAGGCCTCGGACCCTTTCAGCTGGCCACCCATCGTGTGATATCGCACAGCTTTAGACATCTTTCTTTGGTTGCTAACAGAACTACATCCATACTCGCATAATTGGGCAACTATATCCGTCGCAACGATGGTAGCAGTGATCAAAAATTGGACCTTCAGAGTGGACCGTGTACGGCGTAGTCCCGGCAACACTTATACCGTTCTTTCGGGCAATAATATAGTGTTTCCACCACCCAAATAACTTTTACATGTTTTATTTACAAAGATTTAAAACAAAAAACAGGTTTTCAGGAATCATCCTACATGAGTGATTTCGGTCCCTGCTTACTGAATGCTTGGGAACGAAGCTACAGTCACAAACAGTCGTTTAAGAATACATAAAATACGTTTTTTGTTTATCGTAGGTATGGCTCAGTCTCTGAAATAATCGGCGGAGTTCTGCCTGAAAACGGTTTCGATAGTTTTTTGTGTTGATAAAGACTTACGAACGTGAATGACAAATTAAGTGAAAGGGAAAAAAAGCTCTCCATATTCTTATTACTTCGATCCGAGATTTGGACGTAAATTAATCCCCATGACTAAATTGAAGACCTTATAGAACCCCAAGAGCTTTCCTTTTTTTTCAGAGAGATAACAAACAGATAGGTGAGCCATTGTGAACCATACATTTTTATAACAACAAGCTTCAAAGTTTGAGACCTTCAGCTACCATCAAGTCTCTTCTTATAGTTTATAAGATCAAAATCTCTATTAACCGAGTACATCAAACCAATATTGTCAAGGGAACTCTGTCTAACATTTGGATTCTAAACTTAAAATTAATCTTTACGTTTTCGTGACCTTAATATTTAGAGGAGTTACTCTTTTTTTTCATAGAGTGTCCATATCCACAATAAGCCTGAAAGCAATCGCTTTCGAAAGAGACAGTCTTCAGTAGGTGTCTCTGTCTGTATAAATAAAAAATATTGGACACTTATTTTACCACTTATTTTACCATATCTGAGCTGATTTCTCCCAGCAAAATTATCTTCAAAGACCGTGTTTATTTTTTTAAATCAATAATTAAATTATTTTTGGTTAAATAAAAGGCAATTAAACGTAGAACACCCACATTATATACGGTTTCTAGATCGTTTGAGTAAATCTAAAATGTAATTATTTCACGCCTTTATTTCTACAATGAAGCAAGACTGAAGCAAATCAATTAAAACCTTTGCAATAATTGTTCACGGCACCAGGAGAGAATAAATACGATTTATTTCGCTGAACTACATAGTCAAGCAAACACATCGGCAGTAGTAGGTTGCTTTCAAAGTTAAACATTTATTTTGAAAGAAATCACGAGTTTACTGTGTAGAAGAATGCATTTTCGATTCCTTGCAGTATTGTTGCTAGTTGTTCTAGTATCTGTATCTAATGTTCATTCTGGAAGACCTATGAATTATGGAAACCAAAATCCGAGTTTCGCGCGTGAAGTCGCAATAGCGGCGACCAAGGCAGCGTGCACAGAAGCCTTAAGAATACTTGGACGATGCATAATGGAACTGGCAGGATAGTCGGGAGGACCTATTGTATGTGTTTGCTTTAAATTGGGTTTAGACAAACAATAAAAGAAATTCTTTTATTTGGTACCTACTTGATTATGTTTGACAGAGGACCTGTGTTTTAAAAACCATACTAAGCTATCGAGTTTACCAAAAAAAAGAATCTGCTTGACTGGGTTCTGACAACAATGAAAAATACTTATTCAAATGTTACTGTTTAATGTATGATCCGTCGGGTCTTTTTTTTAAAGAGGAGGCATGTATCGTTGTACAATAATGAGTTTTTGGTGTGATAGAGCCACAAGAAAAAGCCAATAACTCGGGCAGAAAAGCGCTTTGTAAATGTAATTAATAAAAAAGATATAATGCTACTAAAATCGGTTACCGAACACTAGTTTAACCCTGAAAGTATGCATCAACGGCAATATGCTTATTTGTCAACATTCGAGTTAGACGTCAAGTTCCACCAAGGGAGAATAAGTGACTGCGTTCAACGTCTTTCCTTGTAATTTTTGTTTGGCAGACACTATTAAGACCGATTCTGTTTCTAATTTTCATGTTGGCAAGATATCCGTAGGCATTTTAGGGCTTTCCAGTCGCACTCGAAGGACTTGTTTTACACCTTAGTCATAGCGCACTGAAAACCGCATTTTCTTCGAAAACAAGTCGATGCATTCACACCGAAAACCAAATAGTTTTCGTTTGACGTTTGTATCAGCCGTGAGAAGTGAGACACTAGTCTTGAAGCTCCTGTGTAAACTATTTTGCTTACAAATTTCGATCGCATTAATTCAGAGGATTTAAAAATAGTATAATTTCAGCAATCAGTGTCGCCGCTGTAAAATATCAGAAAGGATACGAAAAACACATAAAATACATACTAATAAAAAAAGATAAACAAAGTCATTTATTTTTAACAAAAAAAAATAATTTATTTACCACGAAACACTTCTTTTCATATGTTTGCATTTTTTTTTCGTGCATTAAAGAGCAAAATCTTACTTAAACTGAAAAAGGTGCTATTTTGATAATATTTCTAAACCAAGGGTCCTGAGCCTCAAAAAGGGACAACGCTGCTATCAATTAAGTGTGGAAAATGTTTTTAAGTTGTGATTTGCGACATTTGATCGGTCAGCAGTTCTGCTGAACGCAAAAGGTTTGTTTGCTTTAACAACCCAACTATTGGAGATCGTTTTCGTGGTGTTTTCATGGAAAACAACTTTACCCGATCGTTTGGAAAACCGAAATATATATGGGGAAATTTTACTTTTCGATGAAGTTTTCAAATGTTTTTTCGCGAAGACCGGATTTTCAGCTCGGTGTGAGTATTAATGAGGGAGATGACAAAACGATTATCTCTTACGCAAATTGAGAATCGAAGCTCTTAACCAAATCCTTATTTGCCGCCTACATTTTTTTTAAATTGTATTTTGTGGTTGCGACTCTCTTAACATTTACATAATTCTTTGGCAACCACTTTGAATATCAAAATACATGCTAAATAAGGCCAGGACATCCTTGACATGCGTCAATGGTTTTGAAATTGATTAGATTTAGTTCGGACTTGACCGGCTGGGTTTTACATTTCTGATCGCTACTTTAATAAGTTTGACTAAGAAGTACGATTTCAGGTATACGTTACTCTAAAAAAAAATTGAGCTGTCGTGGGACGGCCGAAAGAAGCGAATCATTGGACGTAAAGTATTGGCCCGTGTTACGTGGCGGCCTATTTAAAATTCATTTTAATTTTTCATAGTGCCAGTTAGTTTAGATTACTCTCTCTGTTCCTTTTTCGCTCTCTACACACATATATTTGAGAATTTTCCGACATTTCTTTTTTCCTAAACCATCCCTGAATCAAGACGAACAACACAAAACAAAAATCATCCAAATCGGTGGGGCCGTTCTCGAGTTTTCATCTTCCAAGTGCGCCATGGAGGGGGAAGTTAACGCTACGGTGACAATTTTTTCGGTTTACTCCCCATCTTTTTGAATAATTTATATGCGTGACCCACCGACATTCCGTAAAAAAGCTATATTCGCTTCAAAAAATTGTCTAACAATAACAATTGTCTCGATAACAATCTGCGCTCTGCTCATTGTATTCTCGAATTATTTAATAGAGAAGAGAGTACACATGTCAACCTAACGCGACACTTATCGACTTTTGCACAACCCCAAACATAGGAGTCCCTAGTTTTTTTATAACATACCTACAAAGTTGTTGCCCGTAAATATTTCAAGTCTTCTAACTTTTTTTTTAAATTTGTCTGGATCCTTTCCATCCTTGTTACCATCGATTTTGTATAGACCTTATAGATACTACCTGAAAAGGACTTTCGATCATAGTAGTGCTAAGCAGTCCTTTTAGCTTCCCAATACAGAATACGGCTCTGAAAAGTACACAGAAATATGAAGATAGGTAATCATAAGGGGGACAAGGAATTTTTATTGAGTTATGTACCTATATAGAGAAAAGCCCATGAGTCTCGCTAAACCCCATTGAGTTATTCTAAAGCAGGTTCCAATTGCAAATGTTGATTTGTTTAAATACCTAGAAAGTTCAATTTCAACTGATGGCGCAGCGAAACTATAGATGCAATGTTTCGTTGGTCTTTGTTTCAAATCTCGAAACTTTTTCAAGCCAATATGTTATTTTGGACCCGGAGAGGAAGTTACAGACTTTTATTAAAAACTGTTAACTCTATAAAGATCTGTTGGGTGTCAATTATGTATATCCAACCAGCAATACAAGAAGTAGTTTACATGAAGTCAGAAGCTATTGGATGTCGACATAAGGAAGAGTAAATTGCGTCCTATTGAAATACCTGTTTGCATGTATAGGCTCGAACAGACTAAAGGCAAATTTGGTATAAAAAGAACTGTCTTAGACATCTAACCCATTGTGGTAGATGCCAATGTTGTTATATGAACTTTGACACTTTGCTGCTCATCTAGCAATTAGCTACCAGTACCTCTTTCATCAAGATACTCCAAGGACAGCTTGCATGCTCTATAGGCTTCTAACTATAAAACCAAACATTCCAGGCGATATGCTAAAATTCATTTTAAATTTTCAAGCTTAGTTTCAAAAAACTCAGAATGACGAAATTTTCCTTTTGAAACAAATCGCTGTTAATAAGGCCCCACGTTTGTATATTTTGGCTGGTTGTAAGTGCTGTATACGCTTTTTAATTATTTTTACTTATAATTAGACGAATTTAGTATGCAGTTCTAAACGCTTAATTAAAAACAAGCCTGACGACGGTATATTTTATTAGTTGTGCATTTTCTATACAATTTCGTTATATTAAAGCATACACTATAACAAATTGATTTTAAATTTTTAAATTTTCGCCATTACGACTGAAAATTATAAAATTTGGATACTATTTCGCTTAGCGGTGTAGTCAGGCCAACACTTCAGCAGAGAGTGGTTGTATTTGGTGCTCGAATTCTTGATTCGTAAAATAATATTATTTCCTTATCCTTATTTCAAGTTTTTAAGTTTTGTGTGCCGAACAATGCACTTCCGACTCCTTACCATACTGGTGCTAGTTTTGCTTATATCTGGTATAAATTGTGGAACAGATGACTTTAACAGGGAACTTAAATCGGCGGCCAAGAAAGTTGCAAAAGGAGCCGCGGTTGCTATATGTACACAATTAATGGCATCCCTCGGAAAGTGCATTCTTGGTGCAGTGATCAGTTTGGGATGATGCCCAGTTTGAGGATTATGATATTATGTTGTCATTGATGTTAATAAATGTGCGTTACACTATTTCCTTATTTTTTATTGGATGTTGAAAAAATATATAGTAGCGACTACAACTATTTTCTGAAATTACAGATTATGTTCCCATATTATTTGCATGGAATAGAACTGTGGTCAGAATTATTGCTTTCAATTTTCCTTATCGGTTGTGACAAAGCAGTTCATAAAGAACCACCGAAATTCAACTATCTTTTCGCTATAATATTACGTAAAAATGTTTTTTGGGTCTTAATCGCTACGACAAGAAATAATGTTTCTGCATTTTTGGATCTTTGAGTAGTTTTCTCCTTTTTTTAGTGCTTGAGTAAGTCTTTGTAGTACCATCGAAATCTGTACTTGTGATTTTTTATTGAAAATCAAGATCCCAAAGTTGTCCCATGGTTGGTTTTTTGGTCCCATGACTTTCGTCAAATCTCATATCAAAAGACATTTTTCGATGGAAACCTTGCTTTCTCAAAATCAGCATAATTATCCTACCCATCCATAGCAGTTTATGGTAGATTATAAAACCCGTCAGCAATATATTATGCAAATTGTCACCAGAATGCAAATGATAACTCCTTCGCTAAACATAAGCAGTTCAATAAATATTTTAGGTGAGTGAACCTATCTATATTTTAGAATAACTAAAGTCACAGAAAAGATTTCCGTAATCTATTGTTGCATAATATTAATTTAGCGACGTACATAAATATATAAGGCAAACCGGACTCTATGCTGGTAGAACAGCCCTCGTCTTAGTGGTTGTGATCATTGCAGGGGGAATTACTTGAAGAGTGTCTAAACAATAATAACAAAAAGCTCATCAACAAAGATTAAGTTTACCACTTTTAAAGTCTTCTAGGGTAGTTGTACCCGGCCAGCACCAGTGTCCGGCCACTTTGCGTTAAATAGTTCATAATAAGTAAATTAATCGTTATTTTCATGGGCCAAAAATTGTGGCTATAATTTTTGACCTATTTTCGTGCTGGTAAAATTTGACAGCTGTGAACATCACTAAACAGTCAAAATAAAATGCGCAGTCTACGTAGGTAGTTCGTCGAGGAAGTGAATGTGCGTTTTATAGTCCGAGAGTGTTAATGGAGGAGTGTTTTTTAAATGTTAACCAACTCGTTTATTGCTTTTCTTAAGTTATATAATTAATTAGATCATAAAATGTGAAAAATGCGAACTTTTTGAGATGTTCTAGTGACCGGCCAATGTTTTATTTACGTATTATTAAAAATCGGTACCTTATTATTATTTTACTTAATATTATTTTAAATTTGTTAAACAAGTCTTAAAAATTTACCTAATTTTATTTTTAAAAAAGAGTATCTGAATTCGTATTATAAATTTAATTTTTGTTGACAAGTCTACAAAATTGAATTTACCTGAACTATATAGTGTACATTTATGTTGTAACACATATGATACCAACATTTTTATTGAATAATGGATAAAAAGCAAGTTTAAATGCTTAATTTAATTTGTAATTGCAGTTTTTAAAAGTAAAAATAGCTTGGCCCGATACTGGTACAAAAGTGGCCGACTACTGAATTTTTCTGGCTTTGTACTGGTGAAATTTAACTTCTTTCAAAAAATGCATTTTAATTTTAGATATATTCAATTATATTCAACTATTTTTATATCAAACAAAAATTGCCCATCAAAGACAAATTAAAAACGAAACTTTCTTATAAGGCTTGGAAAATAGGTGGCCGGGTACTGGTACATCTATCCACGTAAAAAATATGAACTCAATCTTATTATCCCAATTTTTAGATATTTATAGAAAGAGTCTAAGTGCTGAATGCACTACCATACCTTTATAGTTAATCACAACTGCTTATAGATGCGCATACCGATTCGTAAACGAGGATTTTGTACGACTTTTTGTTTCACAAATCTTGTTTGTTACTTTTGTTTAAATATTCCCTTCTGTGAAGAAGAGAATCAATAAATTCATCAGCAGACCGAGGTTTTTGAACTTTTTAAATAGTGAAGTCTCTTTCTAAAACAATCCAACGTCTTCCGATTGTCGCCTTTGTCACCTTGTCAACAAACCCTACCAACACATTTTTGATAATAAAGTTCGCAGGAACTTCAAAGTTCAAAGACCACATCATGTCGAAAGTAAAAAGGACTACGTCTCAATCCCTTCACACAAGAATGAAGCACTAAAAAAAAGCCAAGCAACTCAAAAACAGAAGTTCCCGACTCGATAAGAAATCTTTGTGTGTCGGCACCGCCTTCCATCCAACATGACTTTATAAACAGCACAACCAGCTAGAACGTTTGTGAAAAAAAAAATTCAACTGTCGAGTGAAATGCTAACAACATAAAGGATAATAATTGCAAAGGATCTATGACAATCGTAATCAAAACAAACGGCCAAACAACTATTGCCACCCTGGACCTATACGCCTTCAACCGTATGCTACATGCAAACGTAAGTAACCTCCATGCCAGCCAACAAAAAATGCTAGAGCGAACCTGTCTCCAAACACCCTCAATTCCAATTCGTATGCAATGCATGTTGAACCCATTTACCAAAGTGAAAGAGCGCAAGGACACAGAACAAGCAAAAATAATAAAATCCTGGTAAGAAAATGTTCTTAAATAACAAACAAAAATCCCCAACAACCACCCGTAAAAGGACCAAATTTCGTACTGCTCCTGCACCCGTTAAATTAAAATAGAGAAGTAGTAGTTGAACTCAAATGTGAAGCACGAACCAAGAGCTCCTAAAAAGGATAAATGGTGTCATATACACAAAGAGAAGCAGCACGCATGATATAGAAAAAAAAAAAAAATAAGCCCGCACAGAGAACAACTTTGCCCAGACAACAGAAAGGATAATCATCGTCATGTCAGTAAATTTATTTATTTTTTTCTTTCACTAAGAGTCGACTGCGAAGAGGAGGAGTAGGACAACTACGACGACGACGGCGACTACTATACTATCACTAGAACGAGGTGAATAGGCCATGGGGATGGGATGCTGTAACAGCAGTAGAAATTGTCTGACAGGACCTTCCATTTGGCAAAACTGCACGAAGGGTAAATGGTGAGATCAAACGTCGGAACTCATCCAAATGTTGTACACAGTTTTGATGGCGAAAGAGCAAATAAACTCCTTCGAGTTATTTCAGGACTACCTAAGTAAGATGAGAAAAACAAAAAAAAATTTACTGTCCCCTGTTGAATGAATATTTTTGCAAATTTGTAGTTGTATCAGCAGTTTTTTTGCTCCGCACCTCTTATGATTTGCGTACCTACTTTTGTTAAATTTGATTAAACACACCTGAAATTGTGACTGACATAGGTAGGTACCTACTCGTAATTTGTACCCCTCCTTTTCGCGATAAAAATATTTATTCGTCTACCTCCGAGATGGCATGCAATGCGAGTACGTACCTCTTGAAAATGATGTAGGTGATGTTGTTCAGACAAGTTGTATTTATTGGATGGGTTTGTTTTGGACTAAGCCAATCTGACGTAATGAGATTTATAGCTAAGTAGATTCTGCTCCGATTTACCTACTCAACGCCGAAGCGTATAAGCAATGATATGATTGAGGTCGAAGGTAGTTGCAACCTCTTTCATGAAATCTGATTATATTATGGGTAGTCTCACTTTTGAAGACTTGAAAAATGTATCTTATATTGCTTGGGGTGCTTATTGTAAACCAAATTTTGATTTATCGCTGACAATCGACAGCTATCTATATATATAAAAGGCAATGAAGTACGTGTGTGCGCGCATAACTCGATAACGGATTGTTGGATTTCAACGATTTTGAGCTTGACAGTTTCGTATTGGACCACGGAAGGACATAGGCTACTTTTTGTCGCGAAAACAAAACTTTGATGGGATGAAAGAGGTTATGAAAGTTTGTATGGGGAAATGCACTTTGAAAAAAAATAAACGGGGTAGAAATCGAGTAGTGATACTTCAAATACAAATAAAAATATTTTTAATTTTAAAGGCAATTGTTGTTGTCAATTATCATTATATTAATACGTGAACATCCAAGCTTTCCGTACGCTTTTTTGGCATTTAATATGAAATGAGGAGAATGAAACTTATCTTATTTGAAAGGTGCTGTGCCATAGATGTGCACAAACACAAAATCGTGGGTATATGTCGCCATTAAGACTGGTAAAATTAAGTTAAGACTTCCCCATCCAAAACAGGTACTAAAAGGATTTTGGTGACAGTCAAGTTTTCGCTGTCATGTTTCCATAGTAACGTATTTAATCATCTAAGATTAGAACCTGTTGAAGAGAATCATTTACCCATAAAGGTATTCAATTTACCTGCCCCTAAAAATAAGCAATAATTGTAAGAAATTTATTAAGGGGAATTATTTATTATTTTTTGTCGCCACTATATTACCATAGTAACGTACCTATTAAAAACATAAATCATTTTAGATTAGAATCTGTTTCCGATGGAGCAGCTCATTTACGTATTTTTTAACTTTCTCCATTACGTAGATAGTAAGAAAAAGATATTATTTTTGTGCAAAATTTCGGACTCGAGATATTAATCAATTCTGATATAACGATGATAGAGGAAATCAAAAAAGTGGATTGCAAAATTCTGTCCGGTCTGTCCGTCCTTCCACAGGCTTACAGCCTAAAAGGCTTCCCGGATTACGTTCAAACCTCGGATTTGCAGTTTTTGGGCTTACAGTTCGGGAGGTGTTTTTTTTTTTTGCAAGGTAAACTCAATATTAATGGTACTTCCTATATACAATTTTCGTACCAGTTTGATTTGATCGAAAACGGCTCTAACGATTTTAACCAAAATTGATATTTAAGCGTAGGTGAGGTCACCATGACTGCGTACCCAGTTTTTGGCTAAAAATTCGAACGACGGTACTTTTGAAATTTCGACATAGGTATCTCGAAAACGCTCCATACGATTGTAACAAAAAATAATTTCTAAGGTAAGGTGGTCATTTATAACTTAATAGCAAACTCAGTTTTTCTCTATATTATCGTACAATGGATTTTTGAAAACAGTATTCTTTAGGCGCGTTGGGCACTTTTAGATGGGAAGAAATTAATTAATTCGCGTTACCTTTATGTAAAACGACACCGCGTCATCGTCACCGAAAAACCGACACCCGATGGCGTTGTTGTCCATTTTCTGAGAAACTCAATCGATCTCAATGAAACTTTGTTTGTGTGCATGGTTGTATGCAGCTAGAAAGATAGGATAGTTTTGGACCCGATAGGTGGCGCTGTTGTTAATTTTTTTGAGAAACTCAATCGATTTCAATGAAACTTTGTATGTGTGCATGGTTGGATTCAGCTAGAAAGATACAATAGATAGGTGGCGCTGTTATCGATTGTCTGAGAAACTCAACCGATCTCAATGAAACTTTGTATGTGTGCATGGTTAGATGCAACTACAAAGATACAATAGTTTTGGACCCAATAGGTGGCGCTGTAGTCGATTTTTTTTTTTTTTTTAGAAACTCAACAGATCTCAATAAAATTTTGTATGTGAGCATGGTTGGATTCAGCGAGAAAGACACAATAGTTTTGGACCCGATAGGTGGCGCTGTTGTCAATTTTTTTGAGAAACTCAACCGATCTCAATGAAACTTTGTTTGTGTGCATGGTTGGATTCAGCTAGAAAGATACAATAGTTTTGGACCCGATAGGTGGCGCTGTTGTCCATTTTCTGAGAAACTCAATCGATCTCAATGAAACTTTGTTTGTGTGCATGGTTGTATGCAGCTAGAAAGATAGGATAGTTTTGGACCCGATAGGTGGCGCTGTTGTTAATTTTTTTGAGAAACTCAATCGATTTCAATGAAACTTTGTATGTGTGCATGGTTGGATTCAGCTAGAAAGATACAATAGATAGGTGGCGCTGTTATCGATTGTCTGAGAAACTCAACCGATCTCAATGAAACTTTGTATGTGTGCATGGTTAGATGCAACTACAAAGATACAATAGTTTTGGACCCAATAGGTGGCGCTGTAGTCGATTTTTTTTTTTTTTTAGAAACTCAACAGATCTCAATAAAATTTTGTATGTGAGCATGGTTGGATTCAGCGAGAAAGACACAATAGTTTTGGACCCGATAGGTGGCGCTGTTGTCAATTTTTTTGAGAAACTCAACCGATCTCAATGAAACTTTGTTTGTGTGCATGGTTGGATTCAGCTAGAAAGATACAATAGTTTTGGACCCGATAGGTGGCGCTGTTGTCCATTTTCTGAGAAACTCAATCGATCTCAATGAAACTTTGTTTGTGTGCATGGTTGTATCTATGCAGCTGGAAAGATAGGATATCTCATTTACAAATTAAATGTAAATTGTAATATGTACATAATGTATAATTTTTGTTGATGAAAATTCAAAAATTTCATTGGTATTAATTTCAAAGAATACCAATTAATTATTAAATTCAATATTTCATGTATGTATTTGTAAATGTAGGTATGTTTTAAGCAATAGATTGCAATATTTTTTGTAAAATAATATGCATTATTTTTTTATGTACAATGGCGCTTTAAATAAAAGTGAAAATTGTAATATAAGATTTGTAGTAGTTTATAATAATCAATAAAGAAACACTTCATTTGAAAGTATTTCCTGCCGATTAATTGTTCAAGTATAATAACTTCTGTCGGCACTCCCGGAGTGCCTGTCTTTTTCTTTAACTTAGTTTTTGTATGTTGACCGTAAAACGGCGATAACGATTTTGACCAAAATGCAAACTTAGAGTTAAATGGATGTTTTCAAAACTCATATATCGAAAATCCCATCTTGATTTCGATAAAACTTAAAAAACGAAGCAATGCTTATATCCCGAACAATTACTTATAATCGGTTTTCACAACTAAATAGTGACGCAATAGTATTTTTCAAATAAAACATTGCAATATTTGGTACTGTTTTGTCTGGCAAATTTAAAAAAAAACCGCTATAACCATTTTGACCAAAATACATTTAAAAGATAATAAGCAAGAGCGGTGTTCTATCGCCCTGCTATGGTGCATCGTAGTAAATGAACTGCTAAACATACTCAGAAATAAGGGATTCTATGTCCATAAGAAAGTTTCGTTCGACCCAGTCGTGCACTTTATTTTTCCATGTATTATAGATGTCGCTCTTTTCTTTTCGTTTATAAAAAACATCAATAAATAACGAGAATAACGAAAATAACAGAAGTACGTTTTTTAGTATACATTCTTATAAAAGGTATGGTCGATTTTCGACCACAAGCGAAACTAGTTTTAAAAGTGCTTCCGAAGTAGTGCAAAATGTTGATGCTGTGTTTAACGACGTTGATGTTTTTTGTAGGGTGCTCTTAACGATCGATGTTGACTAGACAATTCCCAAAAAAATATTTAACACCTAAGCTCATCTATTATGTTACTGCAATATTATAGAGATTAAATCAAAGTTTTTAATTTTATTTATATATAGCTAGCGGACCCGCGAACTTCGTCTAGCCCCAATTTAACGTATTAAGATAAACTCCAGACCCAGAGTGAAAATAAAACACAGATACAGTGGAAGTCGCTTATAACGACACGTCTAATAAAACGACCATTTTTTGTAAAAATATCAATCATTGTCGTCAACGACGGAAAGAGAGAAAATGAAAGAAAAACCACACGTGTCTCTGATCATTTCTTGTTTATTCTTGGAAATTTATAAATTAACAACAGGCTAACGGTTTGTTGGGTCTCGTCGCCGACGATCAGTCTACATTGTGCAACTGTGTCCCTACATTATGTTTCTGTTGGATGTTATGGCACTTTCAGTTTATCTGATGTGTCGCCGGGACAACTTTTGTTTTATTTTGCAGCCCGATATATGAGTTGTGGAAAACGGAGGAATTTTTCTGTCGCGGAAAAAGCAGCAAATATTATCTTCCGTTTGAAGGCAGGTGAAAAAAAAATAGTGTAATTGCACAGGAGCTTGGTGTTTCGCACTCAACCGTATCCACAATATGGAAAAATTGTGAAAAAAAAAAAACAAAAACAAAAATAGATTTTTTTTCAAAACTCTAAAATAAAAGAATTAATTTAATTTAAAAATAAAATGAATTGCTTTCGTTCGTAAATGTCGGATATGACGACCGCTGGTTATAACGACCTTTTTTCCTCGGTCCCTTCACGTCGTTATAGCCGACTTCTATGTAGGTAGGTAAACTGTTGTTTAAATTTCAATGTGATTTCTTTGAATGGAATCGAAATCAGTAGAGAGCGGTATGATAAACAATGTTTTCGAAAACGGTTTACCAACACGCGAATAGGCAACGTAAAGCTGACCGTGCGAATAATAGCGAAATTCGAGATTAATCCCGCAGACTTCCAACGATCGGCCCTGCGATTTATTGATTGTCATCACAAAAGCCAATCGAACGGGGAACTGAATCCGCTTCAATTGGAATGGAAGATCAGTTGGAATAATAGGAATTCATGGGAATAAGGACTTCCTTTTCTTTGATGTTGCCTTTGATGATCGTCCCTTGAATAACATTGTTCATCAATTTCTCTACGGACAACCGCATACCGTTGCACAATCTTGGATGATTCAGATTTCGCAACATGATTATGATCGATCCCACCTTCAGCTGTAAATTATGCGGCGGAGTTTCTGGCAGATCAAGCGAGTTCAAAAATTCCGTCGGATAGTTGGTGGCTTCATCCTCTTTATTCTTCGCTCCTAATATTGCACGTTCACTAATTCAATCGAGTGCAGTGCCGGTTAACACTTTGGTGATAAGTTCCTCCTTCTACGATGTGAACTCGAAAAAATTTTGTCTCGAGAATTCAGCAGCCGATGCCCCGATGGGTCGCTTTTGACGCCACAAAGACAACTATATCAGGCATGCATTAGTTCATCGCTATGCATTAAGTAGATTTCGGTATGAAGGGAAGCGTTTGACGAAAAAATTTGTAGATCCTTAATCGTTCCGTCAACTGCCTCCAAAGCTCGTTTATGCGCCGTCGTGTATTCATCCCAAATAGTTTTGACCCTCATGATAATAGGGCGTATCAGCAAACCCATGGCATCGAATAGAAAGTGAGCGAGAGAATTGTACATTTGGTGACCTTCACATAAGAACGAGTATCTAGGATCTAGGTTAATAGGAAAACTGAAAACTATAAACATTCATTGCATACTTTTGTGATGCATTTTGTTGGGTTAAAACTCAGTGCCTTTGTAAGCTACTCTCTAATGTTAGCTAGATCATCTTGATTCGATAAGCTTATTTCATTTATTTATGTTAACAGAAGATCATGCTAATATATCACTTCATAGAGCAAGTAATAGTCTCCTTCTTTCTTTATTAATATAAGCACTTACACGTATATACCACTTTGACTATTGTGAAAAATTTGTTACCTGTTACCTTATTTATCGCATTTAAGATGACCGGAGGTGCGAAGAGAACCCATGTCCAGGCTCCTGTATGGAGCAGTAGCACAAACCGTTTATATAGATTTTTTAAAGCACTGCCAGTCTTGCATTACAAGTGTAAAATTTAATAACAACTGAAACAAAAATCATTGCATTTTTAATTATAGATATACAATCGCATTCATTAAAACTAGTTTCGAACTTAACCTGTACTTCAACGCTCGTTTAAACAAAAATAACTTAAAATTGAATTTAAATAACTTATGTATAGGTACATAGTTCTAGTATTCGTCGGATACTCGAACCCTGTGCACATTTTCCGTATAACTATGCGAAAACCTACCGCGCAAAACTTTTCGTTGCTCGTATTTAGGCGAATGTAAAAAAAAGCTCTACATCTCATATTATGGTAAAATAAATCTTCGCACAGTTACAGAAGAAGACACAGCTTAGGCACACTGAAATTCAAACACTACCCAACCCCACCTCGGCCCACCCGAAATCCCCCAGCAGGTGCGTTCTGAATACGTCCACAGAATCCCTCATATCACAGACAACTATTGGCAGTGATCTTTGTGCTTCTCTATACGACTGTATAGCGGCCTCCGGAGTGGCGCTACGTTCTAGTAGAATTCGTCGTGGTCGAATTCGCTATCCTTGTCGAAGTCGGGATCCCCTTCAGCGCAGCCTTCTTCTCCGCAATGATACTGTTGGCGAAGACCATTTTTGCCTCGCGCTGGTACTCCGCTATATTATAGTGGCTTTGCTGTGGAGAATTCAAACATAATTAAATCAAACAGCACAACAATCGCGTACATCCTTACGTTAAGTGCATCGTTTATTTCAATGCGTAACAGTCGCTTTAGACCACGCAAGTTGCGACCGGCAATCCGTCCCAACTCGTACCGTGTTATCCGGTACTTTTCTGTCGTCGTTGATGTCGACTCTGTGGAGTTGTCTCCGCCATCCATCATGGTGTCCTTTGTGCGAAAAGGATTAGATATGAGTATTGAATGTACAATTTTCCAAACCAAGCACTCTTACCGGACTCGGAGTGGTGGTAGTCGTCGTACGTGGCCGCTTTGTAGGCTTTCCATCCGAGAAGCCATCCGACACTAGATCGTAGATTTCATTCAGTGTCACCTTGGTATCGTTGTATTGCTACGGACGATACGAATAGTGGAAAATTTACTGTCAACTCTGGCGCAAGAACATCGGGGCATACTTACGTCAAAGGCGAGATTTTTTGTCACCACCACTTTTTCGAAAAAATCCCAAAAGGCTCCGCGTTTCGTTCGACTTTTTGCTGTAGCAGTGCTGCTGTCGTCTGTGCCGTAGGATGTGACTGATATGACGAGCAGCAGGAACAGGCAGAACTTCAAAGACATCTTTGGTTGTGCGTCTTCTATGGGTTGGTTGTAAAAAAATCCCCTGAAAAAAAAGACACTTCATTTGAATTTTTAGCTTAAAGGTGGTACAAGTATGTAAACAAGCCGACATCGATGGGAATTTCCCATCGCAACTAGTCAAAATTAACACTTTTAGTGGCGGCCAATGCCCCGTGCAGTGTGACCGGATTTAGGAATGCCCAAGGCAGTGATTGCGAATGCAGACATCAAAGTTGTCGTGTTGTTTTAGTACACTACGGCGAGGCGTAGGCCCGTCAAGGTAAGCTAAGTGTTTATCTACACTTTAACCGGCCGTTGGTTGATGGTGCTGTGTGCTGCCGCAATGGGTGTTCATAACGCCTTAATGAGGTCGTTCCGCGTGATTGGCCCTATGTGTTTGTTAACAAGCGCTCAGTTCACTTATTGCCACAGGACATGTTTAACTGAAGTGTCGATTTCCTGGTTGTTAATACACCTTCCGCAATAACTTCCCTTTCCAATAATCGCTGTGTCCACCAACCATTTTCAGACAGACGGAGAATAAATAATCCTAGCTCGGAACAAAGCAAAGGGAGACAGGATTTTTCCCTAAGGACGTTTTTTGAATTCTTCTCCAACCTCTGCAGGCTATTTCAGATGAATCTTCCCTTACGAGAACAGTTGTCGTTGCGTTTCGATACCCATCCTGTTGGCAATTGGTAAAGTTTAAGTTCCCCTCTTTTGCAGGAGCTCTGAAGTTGGTTTTTGCACTAATAAAAGGATTGGCCACCTTAGGTGTGTAAATAAACACGTAAAGCCAAAAAAGTAAAGGGAAACTTTGACTACACTGCTGCAGGAAGGCAGCTCGCCCTCCTTCTGCTTTTGTGTAAATGTAACTGCACAGTCTATACCGGTGTGGGGCGGATGCACGGGGGTTGGATACTTGAAACCCCAGAGATACTGGTGGCGCGGGTGCAAGTTTGTTGGCTTTTTGAAAGAAAGAAGCTCAACTATTTTGTATAAACATCATTAAAAAGTTAAAATTATTATTTTACGAGGTGAAAATTACTACCTGGACTTGTTATGGTATGCTTGAGAGTCCGAGTCGATCTTGAAGTTCATTATCGACCGTCGATGTTGCTGGCAATAAACTTGAACAAGTAATTTCTGGGGCACTTAAATTGTGGAGTTTCCGTTTAAAGGTTTAGGTTTTATTTTCAGCTTTTGGGAAATGAAAATATTTGAATTATATTTCTTGGTGCCAAAAGTCGACGATTTTATGTGGTTTTCAATTGGGCATTGGCTTGAGGTTAGTTAGTAGGTTGGTTTGACGCTACATTGCTTCACAGTCATTTTTGGGCCAAGGAAGTACAAAGCTAGAAGCTAAAATTCGCTAAAAGATAGGAGCATAAACTGTGGAACGGGCAGTCCTTTAAACATGTTTTAAGCATAAATGCTTACTGTGACTGATGCGAGGATACTGTTAGCTATGCGATTACAGAAATTGTTTCTGCATGTCATTGTAGTTCCGACGAAAGGTTCTTTCCGACTACATAAGATGGACAAGGCGGTAGCGGTAGCTTAGTAGGCGATTGTATCTTCAATTCGATGGGTATGGTACAAGTGAATTCAAAACACTTGTGACAGAATCTTTAATACCAGGCAGTGTCAATCAAATATTTTTTCATTTCACGTTACGTACAAGCAAAGGGAAAGTAAACAAAAAGAAACTATAAACTACTCATTGTGGCAATCTTGTTTTTACTCTATTCATGCTTTACTGTCATAATGACTGTCATTCGGCAAAATATTTAGAAATACGAGAAAATATTGTTCAGTCGCTGATCAAACAGCGAATTTCGCCAAAAGATTATATAGGGATTTGGGAGAGTTTAACCCGTGTCCCTTTCGTTTCTCTACTACTATCTAACTCACCCACAGAAGCTTTCTTCCACACAGTTCTTCGCTGTTTTCAATTCTTTGTGTCAACGCTATTATCTGCTTATGACGGATTTGTTTCATTCTTTGGGTCTAAAGCCAGGGATGTCCCAACCTCCATGCTCCATCCAGTTTACAGACATCATCCTCTAGGACGCCCGTCGTCCTTAGATGATACCTGAAATTACCATCATCGGTGGATAACGCTAAAGCCCATTTCAATGTTCCTTGACTCATGAACCAGAAACCCTTTTTTGACTGGAACAAGTCTTCCACTCTATATTGACATCTTAGCCGGTCCACATTGTTCCACAGTTGACCACCTATACAGGTTTTTAACGATCCATCTGTCAATCCTAATTTCGGCATGAATAATATTAACTTTTTTTTTCGAAGACGAAGATGAATACGGGCCGATGCTACCGGGCGGTACCGGGCCTTAATATCAGAGTTCAACAGCTAACTTTATGACGCTAAGTAGATTCCTTGTTTTTTAAAGCCTTACATTAAATTTCTGCTTTATTTCTGTTGTAGTCATGGCAACACTTTTAACTGTCATCTAATTCAAGACGAAGACAACCAGTAGCTGACGTCTGTCACTTACTCGCCGTCTCTACGTAAAGAGTCACGCACACGCGGTTTTCTTTTTGGCCTAACCTACTTCTTTAAAATTAATAATTTGTTAATCCTCTTTTGTTACAATTCTATTAAAGTTAATGAATTGTTATATGAACTACGATTGAACGTGTTTAATTTTCTACAAATCCAACAATTATAATGGGATGTTACCAAATCGCAAAAAATCGGACCTCTGAGGCTTACTGCTGCAAATGCAATGTTAGGCAAATATTAAATCGGAAACCGATTGTCAAAGTAAAATGTTTAAAGGTGAAGCATTCTTTTTAATAATAGTTACAAGGATGGTCTTAATTGTTTCATCTCTGAAGCGCAGTTGCCTTAATGGCTGAGGTTTTGAAAGGAACGAAAGATAATTTTGTAGAGAACAGGTAACGTCTTCAAAGTTTAGACGAATGTTAGTAGGCCCGACATTTGAAACCTGATCATCGTGTACACCAGTGATTCCCAAAGTGGTCCAGGTGGACCCCCAGGGGTCCACGGGAGACTCGACGGTTGGCTAATCTAATCTTCACATTTTTTGACGAGTTTTGGGAATATGGTAAAAATGTAGCAGCAGGGGGTCCACCGAAACCAGGTTAATTTTGAAACTGGTCTATAAGAAAAATAAGTTTGGGAACCTCTGGTGTACACCATCCACTAGAAAGCACATATTCTGAGCTACGCCTACTATACCAAATCTGTTCCAAATGTCTGCCTTGGTATATTGCTAACTCCTTAAACCTTTCGCCAATAGTTTTAAAAATTATAGATCAGAGCACACCAATCATTTTCCGACTTTAAAAATTCCTATCAGAGCTTAAGGAGGAACGAGCATACAAAGTCCATGTCAAGTTCCGTCATATATATTAAGCTTATTAAATTGAGCCGTTTGGCGGTAGACGAATCTAACTCAAAGTCAAAGTCGGCAATAGCACCTTCAACCATTTTTATTATCAAAAAAGGTTGAAGACAAGGTCACGTGCTATCAAACTACAATTTTAACATCATTCGTATAACAATAGTATGAAACTTATTGGTCAACATAAGGGGCTTCCATATGTGTATGGAAAAAGGCAACAAGCTGTCATCGGCGCAACTGGGAGTATTCAAAATGAAGTCAGAAAATGAACGTATGACTGTTAAATGAGCAGGAAATAAGTCATGTACACCATCGTGATGAAGACTTTACACATGACTTCCATCAGATAGTTAAAACTTTGTCTGCTTGGGCTCTACCTCGTCAATTAGCATCGGTTACAAAGATCATTTTATGCATTTTTAGCTGCTTTGTATGTCTAAGAAGACATCTTTTTCATAGAAACAATGATAGGTAGGCTTTACGAGATCTTCTGTGCAAAGTATATCATTTGTTCTATGGAAGAGAACTCTTCTTGGACATAAGAACCCAGTCAAGACTGAGTCATCGCTTGACCTCACTAAGTATAGAATCACTCCCTGGACTAGGTATTAGACTTTGATACTCGAGGCAATTCAAAAATAGCCCTAATGCGAAGTATTTTCAAGCCATTTGCCTAATTCGCGCTGCCAACAGCTTTCCATGTCAAATTAATGATTTCTCGCACCTTCTTGTAAACGAAATCGCTAAACGACACAATAAACAAAACAACCAAAACACACATACGAAACACGCTACCCATAAACGATTAAAAAACAAAAATACCAACAACTCTTGTAATGATATACCTACGCGCAAACATCACACAATCTTCACCTTGACCGCATCTTCTGAGTGCCAAAATTCAAATTCACTTCCCACTTAATTACGATTCCGTGTGCCGTACCGCTCTGAGCGAGACCAAAGCAATTTCCTTCTTTGCAATCTAATTTGACTGCTTTTCAATGTGAAATCTAGTTTCGCTTCGGCATAGTTCAAGAGTTGCCGCCACCATCAACCCGAAGCCTCGCTCGCATCATCGGCTGCCTCTTAAACAATAACGCCATTAAACCAGAGTAGATGATGGTTATTAAGTGATGCCACTCCTACCGCATCAAGATTCCAATTTCATTTGGGCCGCACTTGAAACCCACGTAAGACGATCTTGCACGTTGCACCTGCCAGCAATGTGTATAGTGGAACATCCTGGCGATTTCTCTGCAAGTGGTTGAAAAGTTTTCCAAGGATTGGCCGACCTCCACTTGATATTGGAAAATTAAAGTGAGAAGAACAAAAGCACCGAGTGGCAGACGACTAGTAGATACTTGCACTTCGTAATGGACACTCTTGAACTCTGCGGAAACTCATGAAAGCCAAAGAATGCCAAATCGAAAAATTTCCTCTTCGGCTTCGGTGTTCGGAGCTCGAAACTCAAACCGAACCTCTCGAGAACATTTTAATTATCCTTGCACAAAAGTTTTCCCAGCAATTCTAATTCCGTTCAACAAATCGAATTGCAGTCTCCCAGATGCTGGCTGGGTCAAAATATAAAAACTTTCCTTTCCAATCTCGTTCTCGAGACGAACACGTTTGCTGAATTATCTCAATCTAAATGTCATTTAGTCACATTGCCTCTTTGGACAGGACAGGGCTATAAATAATTCTGGGATCAAGTGTGAATACACACACGCAAGTTGAATTTTCTCGGTCATCATTATAGTGGAACTATGTGCTCGTATGTGGCAGAGCGAGCGATATTGTGTGCACTTCTCGACTACGCTTCACCTTCCAGTAAATTTATGGCTTTGTCCATAATCACGTACAGGAGTGTATAGGTACACACACCGACCACAACCAGCTCCAGCCGTCACAATGTTAATATTAATAATTGTGAATGAGTGTATAGTATGAGGAAGGAGTATAGCTCTCGCATCCCTGTGTCCCTGCTCGGGCTTCAGCCTGCTAATGGAATCATGTTGGCTTGGTCCGCACATACACGCCATAAAGCATATTAACATTCATTATTCAGGTCTCGAGCATTTATGATGTAAACACACACAGAAAGCGGTGCGGTGGCAGCTGGCTGCCATTTACAAAGCCCTCATCCCTCATCTGGTGGAAGCTGGCAGTTCATGCATCTATTTCTCTAGGTTTGCGTGTGCCTCTGCCTCGCACTTGGCTGAGATTTTATGGAGTCAATGTGGCTAAATTTGCAAGTTCAAAAGGCGGGATACGCTAAGCGAAACAGTGTCGACGGACCAACAGGTTACCAGACCAAAGAACATTATAATATACGCAAATGTTGGGGTTTTCTCTGTCGTAAGTGCAGACTATATGTGTCACAGTTACAGGTAGGCGAGGATTTAATTAAATGTCAAAACGAAAGTAACGACCTTGAAGAATGAAGTCAAATTTGGAGCGAAGTAAAGGATAGGTGGGGACAGTGGGTTGCTATATTTAGGCAGGGAAGTCAGAAAGGAGTCGGTTGCTGTGGAAGGTGGACACGACGAATAACAGGAAGTGGTATGTCAGTCTTTCAGAGGAGTGATCATCTGTGGTCCTTGTGGTATACGTATATTAGAAGAAACGATTTGCATGGAGCTTTTATGGTTGAAGTTATTTTAAAAAAAAATAAAAATTACTTATGTAGCGTAAGCCAACATTTATTCAAATACAGGCAAACTTAGTGGAGAAATAAATTTTGGGCGATGTTTGTGCAGATAGCAATAATGTCACAAGTAAAAATGCCGAACAAGCTTTTCCTTACTCACTTTTCTGTTTTCGGAAAGGTAGTAGCACATACTTTGTTTCTTTTGTCGTTCATGGCATGATCAGAACAAAAGGGCGAAAAGAGAGGACCAGCTTAAAAATGGGTAAACTTAGATAAAAAAAAAATTCTTTGAATGTAAAATGCTAAAAAATTATTATTAAAAAGTATTTTCATTACGAAACAAATTTCAAATAATGAATCGGTAATATTAAACATGAAATAAAACAGCCCATCGAAAGTCTATGTAAGACAATTTGTCCTTCTGAATGCATTCACTTTATTATTATTCCTTTTTTTAGCTCAGACAAATCAGAGATCTAAATTTATTTATTTTTCCATTCAAAGCATGATCAGAGCAAGAACGAGGGACGAGCTTAAAAATTGGGAACAAGAAATTGGAAAACTCTGTGAAACTTAGGTTCGGTTTGTTCAATCTTGGTTATCTTTAATAAATAATTATTATTTCAGCGGATGACCATCGAATGTGTTTGTTCATCAAAATATCTACCAGAGAATTGGTTTGGTTAGTTGACCAGAGAAATCGATAACCATACTAATTATATTAAACCACTGATTTTCTGTAATTTCGTTTGTTCAAGGACTACGTAGGTATATTTTTTTTTTCGTATCGCTGCTACACAAAAATATTTGTATAATATTGTGCAAACAAAAAGAAAAATACAAATAAAAGACTGAACGAATATAACACAAGATGGATAGAAGTTAGAATTAATAAAATCGTTCACATCGGATTCGTTTACGTCTTCAACTGACACATTATAGAATGAACTACACGCCAGTCAATTGAAGGTGAACGTACAGGTTCTTTAAAAAATAATGGATAAATAAAGTTCGTATGACACAATTTTTTTTTTTTTTCATTTTTCAGGCTTTTAAAATGTAGCTAATTCCCGGTAGGAGTGAGTGCGTACACACGACCAGCCTAATTAATTTGGAGACGTAAAAAAAATGCATTGAAAATGTATTGAATTTACATTTTCTTAAGCTGCTGGCAGTTTTTTTTTTTTTTTTTACATTTCCGCATTAAATGGTATTTGCCTCCAGCAGTGATCCCTGATTGGGATTGGGAAGCTGACATTTCAACATGATTTAATGCAATAAAAATTCAATTCAATTTCAATTATTTATTGAACATTTCAACATTTTCAGCTGGTGATAGCTCTCATAAATTGAGATAAACAAATTACTTATTAAAATAAAAAGGACCCGAAAACAAATAAAGAACGTAAGCATGGAAAAATGGAACGATTTGTGAACAGACCGAACCTTAAACTGCTTAAAAGTAATATTAAGACGCCTTTTCATTACAAACGAACTATAGACTGTGGACTATTTGGCTAATATTTCTTTCTGATGGAAATATTTAGACAATTAGGTATTTTAGGTAACATAGCAGAGATCTGGTTTTTAGGTTGACAGTTCAAAAAATTCTTTCTAATTCATAGTTCTTTTCTAACTAAACGTTTTTTTCAACAATATCGGAAGATAACGGGTGATTTTTTAGCTGGTTTGGTTTTGGCAACACTGGTTTTGACAGCTGACGTGTGTTTAGTACCTTGTGTCACTGTCAAACAGCTTCAGTTTGGTTTGCAATTTAACCATGGATCGTCTTACAAATGAACAACGCTTGCAAATTATTGAATTTTACTATCAAAATTCGTGCTCGGTTCGAAATGTTCATTTTCGCTTTTTTATCGAAAAATTGTGTTCAGCGATGAGGCTCATTTTTGGTTGAATGGGTACGTAAATAAGCAAAATTGCCGCATTTGGAGTGAAGATCAGCCAGAAGCATTGCAACAGCTACCAATGCATCCCGAAAAAGCCACTGTTTGGTGCGGTTTATGGGCCGGCGGCATTATTGGGCCATATTTCTTCAAAGATGATGCGAATCGCAGCGTTACTGTCAATGGTGAACGCTACCGAGCGATGATAACAAACTTTTTTTTGCCCGAAATGGAAGTTCTTGACTTGCATGATATGTGGTTTCAACAAGACGGTGCCACATGCCACACAGCACGCGAAACAATGGCGCAATTGCGAGGCGAGTTTGGTGAACAGTTAATTTCACGTTTCGGGCCGGTCAATTGGCCGCCTAGATCGTGCGATTTGACACCATTAGATTATTTTTTGTGGGGGTATGTCAAGGCTAATGTGTATAGGGACAAGCCCGATTCGATTGACGCACTGGAAGCCAACATCCATATGCATTCATTCGTGAGATACCGGCCGATATGTGTGAAAGAGTATGCCAAAATTGGACTCAGCGGATGGGCTACCTGAGACGCAGCCGCGGTCAACATTTGCATGAAATTATCTTTAAACATTAAATTGCAATTGAAACTATCGATTCAAATAAATATTTCATTCATTTTTTCGAATTTTTTGTGTTTTTTTTTTTTTAAAGTTCTAAACCTCTTAAAAAATCACCCGTTATAAAGCAACAGGCTATTTAGCCAATAAACATTATATCTCCAGGTGCAATTGAAGCTATAGATTGCATTTATATTTCTGAATTTATTGTTTTTAATTTCAGTTTCCAAAAATGTTAGACTCTTAAGAAAAATTCAAATTTACTGGTCAGGTTTGACAGGAACTGCAAGGCAAGTACACGTACAGCGAAGTTATTGCTATGTTCGAATTTTTTAACTTACTTTAGCTAAGTAGATTCAGAGGAATTTGCTAAGGGCTTTTACTTTGCTACAACCTTTTGCACAAAGCAGATGCTAGTTTTTATTCATGTCTAATACAAAAGGAGAGGAAGCTAATAAAACAGTTAAAGTTTTTAAGTTTTTCTAATGAAAACTTCTTAGGGGAGAAAAAGGAGAATCGTTTTATAACTAAAGCTTTTCATTATAAAAAACGGGAAAACAGTTCTTAAAGTCTGGGAGCACTTACCTTACAACAAGATTACTGAGCAGTGAGCAGTCTGAGTAAAAGTCTGAGCACAGCTTATTTTCACTGGCTCAGACTTTAGACAGAGGAATGAGATCTTAAAAGAAAATTTAGAAGTCTGATAAAATGCAAAAAAATGTTCACATGTCACTTTCATAACGTATTTTAAATTCATTTTCATCAGCTGTCAGCTGTTGTTCAATTGTATTTCATTCATAAATCCAATCGCTCTGAAAGTGCTCGATTTATGTTCGACGCAGTGTTCTCAGACAATGAAGACTGTTTTCCCTCTTGTTTATGTATTTTTTATTAACATGAACACAATAATTTTTTTTTCCCTAAATTCGAAAAAAAATTACACCCAAAATTGCCGCTCTTCCCCTCAGTCTGGGATCACTGGCTCGGTGTGCTCCTACTTTGTTCAGTGATCTGCTCTGAACTTGAAAAGAAGAGAAAGACGCCATAATGTTTTCCAAATACTAACCCAGAATTGCATTTTTGGAAACTTCACTTCACTAAGAAGAAAACATTGTAAACAATGCCAACAATTGTCGTTGGTTAAAATGAACCCAAATATCAAATTTTTTGATTTTAGAATAAAATTATTGCCGATGAAGTAAGAAAATTGTTATAGAGATTTTATTATTGTTATGTTGAATTTATCATTCTTGAAAACGTAAAACGTTTAGCTCACAAAAAATTTACTGTCGAAAATTTTTTCCCAGTGTTGGATATAACATTCTGGGAGTTGTTTCTTCTCTACTGATGACAGTTGCAATTGGGAGAGTTCGCGGCTCTGCATGACAGCCAAGTTCGTGACATTGAAGTTTGTTGTAGCTTGTAGTAATAAATGTTAATCAACTGTAACGAGGAAGAGGCCAAATGTTAACCTCTAATATCCGCATTTCATGCTTCAAATCTATTAAAGTTGATAATTGTTATTAATCAAACCGTGAAGCCGGCAATGCTGTTTTACTTAAAGTCATGGGTGAATTATGCCGATGCCCTTAGCTTAGATTTCTGTATAATTTTTTTATAAAATGTTGCTGATTGCTGTTGATGAAATCGTTTTGGAATGGCAAGTGCCCAGCTGGGTGAATGATTGCCTATGCTTTCGCTGTATACCGTAAAGCTTGGCTTTTTGCTTTCAAATAAATTATTCAGGCCGTCTGGTGTCATATTTTTGTGATCACTTATTGTCGGCTGCAATTCCTTTTTGGATTGCAACGAAACGCCCCAGTTCTTCACACACTTTTACGGCCCCCATTGAATACACTTTGAATGGCCGCTAATCACAGGATTCGAGTCGTTTTTTTTTATTTTTCTTCCTAAGTAAATATTTGAGTGCACTTAGCTCCAACTGCTTTCAACAAACTATTGCCTACCTTCTTTTTTTTTTTGAATACCCTACTTACCACAATAATCAAAAGGTTCAAATGCACGCGCCGACATCGTTTCTCTACGTGATTCTTTCGTAATCCTTTTTGCAATTTATCCCACACCTATTTAAAGGGCAGTCGAATTTAATACTCTTCTTAAATGCTTGACAGAAATACGAAATTTTTGTCCGACAGAATTTCCTAAAAATCAGTTAAATTTGCCATCGGATTTATGAAATCCTTCTCGTAAATTAAAATTCCTAATCTCGTACACCGGAATATCATACACAGTTCCGTTCTGCCAGTGCCAGTGTTGAATTGAAAAATTTGTAAATTGAAAATCTGCATCAGTTTGCATTCATATGGAGGTGCGGCGTCCTTTTACCCTGCACCATTTCCCATTTCCTGATCATTTGAATATAATTCATATATTGCCAACGAACTCATGCATACGGCATTTACTTGTTTATCGGTATAAGGATTTTTCGTCCTTTTTTGTTCATTTGGAATTTAAACGTGCAGATGAATGTGCTCGACCGAGTGGGTGCATTTCCATATGAATTTCCAAATATAAATTATATAAAGCTCCTATCACCAACAAACACAACATATGCATAGAATTACCATCGCGCTATACGAGTACACAAGTATCCTGTTGTGAATTATTAAATATTCCACTACATCGATGTGTATTAGATAACAGGTAATGCAGCTTAGTGCATTCGAATGAGAATAATTGAATAATAAGGCTTCAAAATTTGCATGTAAAGGACGAAAGGGTAAATTTTCAGTTCATATAAAGGATTATCTTCTGCAGCAGCCCCTTTACTTTGGGGACCGGTCAAGCAGGTCAATGGAGTAGGCAGGCAATTAATTTGTGCAAATCGATTAGGTAATCGAATTTCAAAACGCAAATACATGCAGGGGTATAATCAAATCAAATGGAACAGTATTTTATTGCACAATTTCAATGGACGTATTTGTTTTGGGCAAATAAAGGATGGCATGCGGTTACATTAATATCTGTAAGTCGCATCCATTAGTGTTGGCTTTGTGATAATCCCTCAGGTAGGGTGTAAATTACTAACGATTTTCATAGAAGAAATGAGACAGAGAGTGGAGGGGATTATTCAAACTCACCACCTTAAGTTTTCCATTTAGTTTAATTCTTAACAAGTCTCAAAAGTCAATACAATATTATCAATTGACGGGAAAATTTGCTAGAATCTGAAAATGTAGTAGAGAAATAATAAATGAGACTATAAAATCATGTATGACAAAGTTACGGTATTTCATGTCCATTTGGCCAAGAAGTAGTATGAAAATGAGTTTTCTCCGACTATATAAGGTTGTTTTTTTTTTTAGAGGTATAAAACTTAAAGTTGGCAACACTATTTAACATGGCGGCCATTTTGTCAGCTGTCAAGTGAATTATTTTTAGCTTGGTTTGGAATTTCAAAATGAAAAGACTGAACGTAAAATTAGACTGTATGCCAAGTGGTCATAAAATTCCAATTTCTGACAGTTTCTGTCAAAATATGGTCATACAATGTAATGGGCTGGCCATATCTCATATGCTCTAATGACCTGAACGCCGCACATGACCAGGCTGATTTTGACAGATAAAAATGCCCAAATAGCATACCTAGTGTAATGGGACAATAAGCACGAATGCCAGCATAAAGCCCCATATGCCCATATGCACTTTATTGAAATTTCGTTATGGCATTGCTGGCATTTTTGATGGAACACGAATTATTTTTCTGTCATCGGTGTTTGATCGTAGAATTGGGATTTATTTTCATTTTCTTTCTCTTTTTTTTTGGATTAATGATTAATAATGAAGGCAAAAGCAATGCGCAACCTCTTTATTCATTTTTCACTACAATAAAATGACCACAATCAATTTTGAGTAGTGAACACCATTAATAAATTAGATAAAATAATACCTATTATTTTACTACCAGAAAATTTCCAACTTCAACTTTTTTGCTTTGTTTTTCTTTACAGCATTACCCTTCTATAATATTAGATAATAAATAACAAATGCCTTAAATAACCATCAAGGCAAATATGACCATATTGGTAATTTTGGTCATATAGTCTAATATACAGTTTTGATATTTGGGACACTTTGCTTATTTGACAGCTAATCTGGTCATTTGCCTTAGCGCATTCATATGCATAATTGGCATACAGTCTAATCTTAGGTTGATGCCTGAACAACGCTTTGAAATTGTACAAATTTATTTTGAAAATTATGGTTCTGCTCGAAATACGTATCGCGCTGATTATTGATATTGACTTTTTCGTTTATCAATTGACCAATCATGATGTGCAGGAGCTTTGGTTTCAACAAAATCATGCGATTTAACGCCGCTTGACTATTTTCTGTGGGGATATGTGAAGTCACCTATAAGCCCGAAACGATTGACCACTGAAGGACAACATTCGCCGCGTTATCGACGATATACGGCCACAAATATTTGAGAAAGTCATCGAAAATTGGACCTCCAGATTAGACTACGTCCGAGCCAGCCGTGGCGGTCATATGCCACAAATCATATTTAAATTATAATTCCAGAAGATTATTTCGTATAAAGTAAATTGCATGTCAATTTAAAAAAATCTTCTTTGTTTTATTCCATTTCAAAGTTATATTTTATATAACTCTAAAAAAAAACACCCTTTACATAATACATTGCACAAACATTGAATACAAACAGTATACAATGTAAAACTGATCGTTTTCATTTTGTCATACTCTTCAGTCTTCACTGAGCTTACCTGGTTAATGGTCTCATTTTGGGAGCGGGTCGAAATTCTACTTTTAAAATTCTGACAGGCAATATTTTAAATAAATAAATTCTGCTAATTCCAATTTTTTTATTTGCAAAATTTTGTAAAGCAGCATTTTCTAAAATAGAATTTTTAAAGC
This sequence comes from Cheilosia vernalis, assembly GCA_949126925.1. Classification (NCBI taxonomy): domain Eukaryota; kingdom Metazoa; phylum Arthropoda; class Insecta; order Diptera; family Syrphidae; genus Cheilosia; species Cheilosia vernalis. The sequence goes on from OX421360.1 coordinate 58,753,361, forward strand.
AACATTTTGAAAGACGAATTTTGACCTCGCCAGAATTTCGACTCCAACCCTCTCATTTTATATTCGGTGGACATATTTTAAACCGACTTAAACAGTAGTACCTCGACGAAAACACCTCCAAGATGTCGTTTAAAAACGCTTCAATTTTTTAGTAGCTTTACACAGCAAATGCAAACTTACTGCCTCAAAACCAGATCAGTCAGACACTGAATTTTAAATTCGCAAACGTATCCATTGCATGCAAATCGCATATTTTAGTTTCCGATTCAAACTCAAGCTTACCACAACGTTCACAGTTCGACCGAACTAGTTTCAAAACCATTACTTTTGCTAATCAAAACAAATTTCCAAATACCATTCAGCGCTCATTGATTCATCGCTCCAATTCCTCTATACCCAAAAAAAAAAAAAAAAAAAAAATACAAAGCGAAACATAAATCACCCGACCTTGACTCCACATAATTATAATACCCACCATCTTTGCACTTAGCCATGCCATAAAGCCGCCAAATAAAGAAACCTAAAAAAAGTTTTTTTCCAATCATTGGAACTCCTAAACAAACGCCGGGCCGACGCGAGACGTTCAAAATTCAAAGTCAACTGATGTGTCAACATTAATTGCCCAACTGGTTTATCAATTCGCAGTCTGACGTCAAAAAATGTGATGACAGTTGCGTAACCGGGCCCACAGCCCGGTGTAAAGCCATCGACCACAGTCAATATTGCTGAGCTGTTGTTGTCGCTGTCCTATTAACAGGTGCTGTCGACCTCCATAACCGCAGTTCACACACAGCTACAGCGCATAAGAGCCAGATGTGTGACTGGCATCTTGCGAAAGGCCATGAGTCGATCAGTATCAGGTGGAGACGGGGCAGGCAGATTCGCTTTTTCAACAGAAGAGCATATCTTCCATGCAATTGCATCTGATACAAAGTCGAGAAGTAGGTACCAACTCAGGGAAAAAGTCCCCCAACCAGATCTTTGCATTGCGATGTAGAGATTGCAATTTGAATGCTCGCCGTCTGTGATAATAGGCTCGCGCCAATATCGCCGTGGACTTTTACACTTCAGCTCAATCAACAGCTATTGTAATTGCACACTGTTTACGCTTTATGTGCTAATAGGCACACTCAAGCTGCACAGTAGGCCATATAGATGAATGCAATATTTGCGATCAAACTGTTACAGAGTAGGTTGCAAACTCTTGCAAACAGACCCAACTCATGTGGGTAAGCTTATGCCAGCAGGTCGGCTGATTCTTACAGATTTACCCGCAAAAGCCAACAACCTTCGCTTCGGCTGGTATCCATCGAAGGCAAGCGGGCCTTTCTAATTGGGTTAATCGAGTCGTCGTCTCGTCATATCTTGTCGCTCTGACTGAGACTACAACCGACGCCGATACCAATGCAAATGAACTAACCGAATGGCCCGCCAAGGCCATGCAGATGTTTATCCAAAAAAAATTATGTTAAACGCGAATATGGTACGCTGCATAGATTGCGTGAGTTTTTATGGAATTTCGGGTCATAAAGCCAGACGCGGTTTCTGATAAAAGCGCTTAATTTCATTGAGTTTCTTGTAAAATCGGGGACTATTAAAACTTTTTAAGTGGTTAAGGATGGATGCTTTTTATAAAATATTTGCCACGTTTGATGGGGCACTAGCAAAACAAGTGTTGGGTCATCTATTTGTGAAAGATGTGAGACATCTCACTATACCCAAATATAAAGATGGAGTCCAAGCATAGTGTTTATAAGTTGTTTCAAAAGGTAATAAATGTAGGTATATGACATAAAAGATTTATGGACGTCACATATTTGAAACATTAAGGGAGGTCAAATGTCCAATAGCAGATGCTTTGGGCAATACATATTTTTTTTTTTGTTATTATCTGGCGCTTGTTCGAGCTTTAGTAAGAGACGGGTCTTTCATAATGTGTTTTGAAAAAAAATATTTTTGAAACGCCTACGCGATGAAAGGAATGTCGAGTCGATCACAAAATACTTTACAACAAAGTTTTTCGAAAATGTATAAACAAATCCTTGCCGGTTTACTTGATTTTTTTTATTTATAGAGGATTGAACCTTTGATATATAAGAACAGTCATACCCTGTTTCACCTACTAGTTAAAAGAACAAGAAACACCAAAAGCATTGCACTTAGTCTGCAGGTCCCGGACTTAATGTTGCTGTCACTCTTAGAAGTCCAAGTAAAAGAGGTGAAATTTTAAACAGCTTATTAAAAGGTACAACTTGGTCCCTTGGCTTGTTAAGATTGTGTAACACCATTCTTGGAAATAGGTTTCAAAACTCTTCAACCACATTTTTATTGACGAAATAATGCCAGAGGTGTTCTTAAAGTCATTAGACTTGTCATTATTATAAGAAAAAGCTACAAAACATTGTGCGCGTATGAAAACCACAACGCTCTTAAGTAGAGCTAAAGAATATGGACACATATTTTTTCCAGTCAAAGAATGGCTGGAAGAATGAATTTTAACAAGAAGAATTAGGGCTTTTACACTCATTCTGTAATTTTTCAGACGATTATCGACGAAACGACAGACATCGAAAATTAGCAACTTAATTGCAAAAATTACGAGCTTGTGAGTTTAATCGAGTTCAATTTCCACTAATGTAAAACAGTGTGCAGAAAACAAATTAATATGTTCAACTATGTTCCAAAAACTATGTCATACATACGATTCTCTCGGAATCTGCTCCCAGGACTTTCGACCAAAATCAAGTGATGTTTGAAATACAAATGACAGCTTAAGTCTACTTTAGAGATCCAGACCCACCGTATTTAGGATATTTAGGAAAGTGGTAGATTAGTGCAGAGTTTACTCATGGAATAAGTACGAAATGCAAATGATAATCTAAGGGCAACTTATTTTTTAGAGTAGGTCGGACATCGGAGGAGGTAAGCTCAATCCACAAAGAAAATGTTCTCTAATCTACGCCAGCTAAAGAGGCACCTTAGATTTTTTTATAAAATTGCAGTCAGCCGGGTGGATGCCTGGAAACTTTTTAGTGACGTTTTAGATCCTATACCTAAGTCAACAGCATAAATTACCTCTTATGGTTTTTCTGCCTCTTGAAACATCTGAGAAAGATCTGAAAGCCAAGAAGAGCCTTCTCAATTCATTTGTTCGGACTCGTCATAAAACCGTAGGTACCTTTCATTTGTCCCGAAAATAAAAACTCACAAAAAACGCATGGTTTTGATAAGCTTGGCATTGGATAATTATAGCCCGTCATGTGCCAAATATTTATTTATTTAAAGTCAACAAAAGACCGCATTAAACAAAATTAGAACTGCGACAGATCCCGAGGAGATCGATCGATGGTGCCATTCCTACTAGGCTAACGAAGATCGAAAACACTCGCTCCGTAAAACAGTCCCACCATTTATAGCAAAAGGGGATATCTTTATCTTATTCTTCCGTTGAAATCAATGATGGGAGCTGTCATATGTGTCTTCTTCGACAACATTCTTGAAAACTGTTTGCGAAACTCACAAGAACAGTATTCCAAAAGTCAGTACAGCTATATACTCTCAACTCAGAAAGCTGTCACTGGTGCGCTTTGCAAATATTGACACTGAATTGACAAATATGGGCTTAGTCCTAATTGAAGGCTTAATTAAGAAAGTGCTTGTATCATCGCCAAATTGAACAGAAAAGACCGGTTTAACTTTGATACAGTAAGCGACTTTTGAAATGAGCCGGCTGTACTAAAAATTTAAGCAAAACACAATTGATAATCAATTTAGGTCGCTACTTTAAATTTACGGAAGCTCACAATTGCGAAAATTGCATGGAAAATAAAAACTGTAAACTACTAAAATTTAGAGTCGTTACTAAAAAGTTTTATTGGTAAAGAGCAAAATGTTTGATATCTCAAGAGCTACAATTAGCAAAAGGTCATTCTTTGGCGTAAGAATAAAATTTTATGAAAAGGTCTTGACAAGAGTCACTAAAAGACTCTTAAAGCTCGTTATTAACATACCAATTTTGCTCTCTAACACAGAAGCATGGGAGTTTGCCGGCATCAAGTGAAGAGGCAAATCAATTTAAGATTGTTTTAAACCCATAATAGTTTTCGAGTCCTATTTCAGTTGATGGGTTTTGGTGAAGGAGAAGAAGAAGCGACTTTTTATGTAAAGCTCTTTAGCTACTTTGGCCTTATCAGGAAGGAAAAGAAAAGGTCCTATCGGTCATTTTAGAATTCTTAGAGGATTTGGGATACCAACAATCCGTTTCTAGCTAAAAAAATCAAATCTTATGAAACGTTCACCGGCGAAAGACCTCCTTTTAGCTAGCGCGCGAAAGTGGATCGGGGTAATAACCGATTTGAGGTATGAAACTAAAGGAACCTTCTGGAAAATAGTAGATTCTTAGACGATATTGAGTACGTAAACAACTTTTTAGTAAGAGAAAGCCAAGTAATCTGCAAGCCCTTGAAATGTAGGTCTTAAAAATTAGCACGAACGTCGTGGACATTTAGAACTTTACACTGTCATTGAATGGAAATAAAATAAATTTTGGCCATAAGGGAATACCGGTAAGTCCGCATTTTTGATCGTTTAGTCTCAAAAGTCATGTTTTGTCGATAAGTTGTAAGAGTCAGTGGTGAAAGATGTCCTAATTTAGGCTCATGTCATAATTCTTGTCATCTCGCTGGACATGTCTTTCATTCATTTAAAGTGAATAAACTTCTGGAGATAGAGTCTGAACGCTGAATCCTGAATTTGTTATTGCAACTTGCAAGTGCTACCTAGCCATCATTTGATCATAGCATTATAAGTTCACTGGCCTAAGTGATTCTCGTAGATTGAATTTCGTATCCATTTGCCTAAAAATATGACCCTCTTAAGCGAATAACTGTAAAAAGCAATTATTTAAAAACTGACGCCGCATCCGTGAGCGAGCCAAACGTCACTGAATTTTGTGAATTCTGCAAGCAAAACAATATCACATTCAGTCACGTATCACTCGATCACGGATGCGGTAGTTCAACCCCTGTTTTACTTTTGAGATAGATTTATTAACCGACATTTTGAAGCCCTGTGTGAGAAAGCTGTTGCCAGCCATATAAAGATTGGATTGCATAATTTTCGGAATTTGTTGCAATAGGTACCTACTATAAAACCGAGATTTTATTGACAAAGTAGTATCAGACCTCTTCTTAACGTTTCTGAGCATACCATCGTTAAAAAAAAAAATACTTATGAAGACAACAACGACTTTATTTAGACCTCACAAATATGGACAAAATATTTTTACAGACTGTTAAACCGCGAAGGCCGTCTGTACGACGAACTAACTATTTATAGGGACAGTGAAAGCCACTCCCACAGTTGTTGTTTTGATTTGGATATTCGAAATTCGATTCAATTATCCATACTATTCAGTGAACTTGAAAAGACAAAATACCTCCTCCTGCTATCCCTCACTCAAAAAATGACTTGCGATCGACATACCTACGTACAAACACTTTTCGACCTCTATCGCCAACAGAGGGCGATATTTCTCCATTTAAACCCTAAATAGTGTACTCATCAGGGCCAGTAATAAAATAACCACTTCCAATCACGAATATTCACTCCATGAATTTAGGTATAGCACATTGCGAAACGATGGTAAGTTTCGTCCCATCATTGGAAAGCTTAAACTTGGCTTGCAAAACAAATAAAACTCATTACAACCTAGCCATATGTATTCCCGCACCGATTTCGATTTTGGAAGCCCGTGGTGTGGAATACTAATCGCGCTTAATATGACCAAGTTATCTTCCGCATTAAAAATCACCCAAATAAGAAGTTGCTGCTCATGTCATTTACCTTGATCACCTCGAAATGTCTGTCAGAATGTGCTGGTATATCCAAAAGCACAGGTAATCCACCTGAAGTCCACACAAGAACCGAAGACTCAGTAGATCACTGATTGCGTTACACTTCACCTATCACAACACATGCACTTAAATCTGGATTTATCACCAACTACAGTAAAAATATCCAAAAGGTTGAGTATATCTCTCGTGTTTTGCGCGCCGAATCGACAGCAAAAAAAAAAACACCGAATGGCAAGCGAAATGACTACGAACTATCAGAGCACGTCTAGCGAAGGCGATAGCCCATGTACGAATCGTTAGCCATTCTATGGATCTGTACAGCAAGCCCCACACACACTCTTGCGCATTCACGAACCGAGTCTAAAGTCTTTCAGAGCACGAGTACTCGCTTTGGGGCAAAACAGCCACTCCAATCGAAGCGACCGACAACGTCATACGTCATACCAGCTGGTGGGGTATTGCATAATTTGTACCACCATTCGGGGTTTTTTTTCTCAACTATTTCCATTGCAGAGAGTGAGAGCGACTTAAATAAAATGATGAGCACGTCAATTAAAAATCGAAGCAAAACTTGCGTTGCAAGCCTGAGGACTCACCGGAATTGTCTATGCTGTTGACGCCAAGACACGCTCAAGTGTGAGTTTCAATTGTCTGGTCCGACGGTAAGTCGGAAAATTCGGTGAATAAAGCTTCTTCACGTAGCAGTGCAGCCGATCCACGTAATTGGAACACTACGCGGTAGCCTTTAATTACAACAGTAGCGGAATGCAATGCAGTTTCTAGAGGGAACTTGACTTGAAGTACCCGTTAATGACGGTGTCGTACAAAATGCGGATAGTGCAATACATTGCAATATGGGTTAGTAGTCTCTGCCGTCTAGTGAGTGTTTACTTGTTTCAAAAAGTAAACACCAGCAAAGAGCGGCGCATTGAAAGTTGTTTTGTGCAGCGAAGCAGGTTTGGTGTTGTAGACGGCCTCAGAGCTGACTAAGCTTTTGCGATTATGGTCTGTTTGCCATTTGATTGACCTGAATTAGATTGGTCTAGGTAAAATGTCACACATTATGCAAATGTATTCTCTAATTATGGTATAGAGTTTCGAAACTACTGTTTTCAAAGACGTTTACCTTTACAGGCGTTATAGGATGCACGGTTTTGGAAACATGACCTCTACACTATAGTTGCAGTAGCTAAACAACTTTACGAAACTTCAAAATTTGATAAAATAAGTCCTATATTATAGCGGTGCTTGTATAAAACTTATTTCAGCTCCAGTACAAAATTCTCTCCAAAAATTTATAGTTTAAAAATCAATTTGTTGTTTGAGAATGTTTATGGCAAAATTAAACTCGCCGATTTATTGGATCGCCACAATTTCTCAAGCTACATACATATTAGGCGTTTTTCTTTTTTAGTTCAGAGCTGAGCACTGTACAGAGTTCGAGCATTATGAGCGCGCTCTGAACCATTCGTGCTCAGAGCGTTCAGAGGATGTTTTGTTTTTCCTGTTTTTTTTGTCCTTTAAATGTGACTGGAAGTGTGCATGGACATGTGTGCTCAGCTTTTTACTCAGGATGCTCAGTCAATTTATTCTGAGCTCATAGAGCCCGCTCTGATCATGCTCTGAGCGAAAAAAGAAACACAAATTCGAGCTCTGAAGTGTCTGAGCTAAAAAAGAAACACGAACTTTTTGTATAACAGTTCAGGTTGTAGGTACTCTGAACTAAAAAAGAAAAACGCCTATTGACTGATCGTTGAGTTATAATGCTCTGTTATAATTTTGTGCTGCGGAACAAGGATGGTTTTTTTTATCGGTATCTCAACGAGGAATACCTAGAATCTAGGGATCTACAAGAACATGAGAATGTCTCCTTGGTCTCATTGCGGCTATTGCAATAACTTGATCAACTGCACAAATAATTACGTATTCCTCAATTTCACCTGTGCATTGATTGACTATTATTAAGCTTACATTTTTCCCACTGAAAATTAATTTTTAAACGAAGTTATTTTCAAGCAACTTACTTTTTGTAAATCTTATTGGGATATGGCGTTGGACGGTCCAACTTTGACAGATCTATTCGTACCAGGAAAAAAAAGAATAGCTTATGAAAAACGAATAGTTGTGAAAACCAGGACTTATATGCAAAATAAGTACGTGGAAAATGGTTTTTATAAAAATACAACATACAAAGTATTATACCAAACAAATTGGTGGAAGAAAAGTTTACTTTAAGTTTCCTAATAAAATCTTTGAATCAAAATACGCTTAATTTAAGACAAAAAAGAAGAGTTTTTAAAAGCAACTGACATACGGTTGTCATGCTCTCTGTTGTTTTAATGATAGGAGGCTCATTAGCACAAATATAAGTATTTCTAAGCGATGTCTGATTGTCACTGAGACTGAATAGTGAAAAATTTTCAATGTTTAAGAATCAACTCAGTAATTTTAATTCATATTTTAACATTAGTGCCGCCAATGCCACGTCAAAAAAGGTAGTAAGTAACAAGATAACTTCAGTAAGTCTACTGGATCTAGCTAGGGGTGCAAACGTTCTATTTTTAATTTTCGTACTTCAATTAGTGTAGTGTTTAAGGTAAGAGGCACAATTAAGTACTGCACAATTCATTTCATTTCATTTATTTCATCATTTCATTTAACAGCTTTACACTTTAAGATACAATATCTTATAAAATAGCGTAAGCATCAATAAGAATTATAATAATTTATAATAATTTGGAGTTAAGTTAAACAAAAAAAAATAGAAGATATCGCAGTCGGTAGGATTCGAACCTACGCTCCCAGAGGGAATCTGATTTCTAGTCAGACGCCTTAACCGCTCGGCCACGACTGCATATAAAAATTCGGATGGTCGAAATGCATGTGGGCTGTTCTGTAATTGAATTCATTTCAATTGGTATACGTATACATACCGTATACCTACTCTGTTTTACGATATCACCATCGACCATTCAAAGTGTAGATCTCAGCCAAAACAACAATCGCAACTTAAAAAATTACCTCCTCGTTGTACATAGTCGGGCATCTATTGTTGAGCCAATACATTTAGGGCTTCATAAACACCTATGGCTGTGGGTCGACAAGAAGCACACAAAAAATGTATCTCCCAACCAATTGATAGATTTAACGCAGCGTTTTTTTAACGTACTAATACTAACATGAAAGCATGTGTCTGTTAAATTTGGCTTCTCAAATAGTATTTGACAGTGGGTTGTTTGACGGCTTTAGACAGCTCACAAAATTGTACGTTTTGTTTGACTATCCGAAAAATAACAAAGAAAAATTTCAATGAATGGATTAAAATTGAAAAATAAATCAGAAAACTATCAGAACGCAAAATTTCACCTTCGTAAATTATTAATGATAGAGTAGTTCCCGGCAATATCAGTGTCAAATCCGGGAAGACAAAATAACCGTCGTTTTATTAAAGATCTACCTAAGCAAAGCTTAACAAAATATAAAATACTAGCGAACCCACAGCAGCGCCATCTGCCGGGCTGATTTGTGATTCTAAACCATCAAGGGCGCCACCCAAAAGCATACAAAAAAATTCATTCAAATCGGCCCAGCCGTTTACGAGAAGTTCAGTGACATACACACGTACATTAGAATAAGTATATATATATATATTAAGATATTTAATCTCATATATGTAATAAAAACCATCACGCACTCTACTTCACATTTTGACAAAAAAAAATCCGAAATGAGAGTCAAAACTGATCGGAACTCAGATTGCGTTCCAAGTGTTCACCCCTATGGGCTATGGAGGCAGCGATGCCAGATGTGGGGATTTTACCCCATTTTGGGGAATTTTGACTCAATGGGGAAAATGGGGAAAAGTGCTCTTAAAATGGGGAAAAACGGAAATCCATGCATGTTTATTAATTTTGCATTATTGCCTTTCGAATATCTCCCGAACATAAAAACATCACCGCGTTTATAGAATCTAAGCGACTTAGCTCGAAACTGAAACACTTTGCGGAATTTTAAACCGCATTTACATCATCACGCACGCGCAATTTTGGAACAAAACCGAAAAGAGAGATCCGTTTATCCGCAGTCAATACTATTAAAGGCGTAAGAATGAGATCACACATCAGACGCCTACGGTGTCATGGATGCTCTAGGTACCCATAATTATAGATACGTAAAACGGAAATAGACACAGGCTCCGCTCACCAACATTTCTGCAATTGCTTAAAAACATTAATATTTTTGATTTCGAACATGTGAAATGAGATTGGTTATTAGTTTCAGTAAAATAAACCAACAATTCATCAATCAGTTTCACGAAAAAAATAAATAATTGTCCGTTCATCATTTCCGGTAGCCATATTGTTTTATAGGAATGCGGAATTTCTTTAGTCATCGCTATAAAAATATCAACATGCAGAGCTTTCCTATAATTCCTATCACGCAAACAAGATGGCCGACTTAAATACGTGTCACGTTTTTTTGCGTGTTAGGTAATGCTGTCCCTTTCGGTCACACGGCTATTTAGTATTTAGCATCCCTTTAATTTTGCGTGATAGGAATGTGTGACCATGTAAATGCAGCATTACAGACGAGATTATGCTACATTTACACGGTCACACATTCCTATCACGCAAAATTAAAGGGATGCTAAATACTAAATAGCCGTGTGACCGAAAGGGACAGCATTACCTAGCACGCAAAAAAACGTGACACGTATTTAGGTAGGCCATCTTCTTTGCGTGATAGGAATTATAGGAAAGCTCTGCATGTTGATGTTTTTATAGCGATGACTAAAGAAAATAAAACAATATGGCTTCCGGAAATGATGAACGGACAATTATGAATACTAAATAACTTCAAATGAAGGCCAAATACAATTTGGCATTATTTTAATAAAAGATTTTTTGACTTTTCAACAAAAGAGTTAGCTACCTACCTATGCGAAATTTTTAATTTTAAATGACCTTAGTTATTGTTTAATTTGTGCCAAAAACTAGAGCGATTATACTTCACTCAGTATTAATTTGTAAAGTTTTTTAAATCTCAATGTGTCTTTTATTTATCTATCAAATGAGAAATGACAGTGTATGTCGGCGATGGCGAACCAGTGGCACGCGTGGCATTGGTGGAACGCGACGATATATTATTGGTACGGTATCAATTGAGAAATCTGATTGCACCTTTGAGCGACAACATCAGCTCTCAACACCATAAAAAAAAAAAAAAAAAAAAAATCAACACCATAAACTAAGTATTAAATAGACCGTCAGCTCTGCCCATTTAAGAGAGTTTGCCTACGCTACAAGCTGTTTTCCGTGTTTCTATGTGCGAAAGTATTCGTGGCATGGTAAACTAGACGCACGCATAGGTACACTTGCACATAAGAACCTGACAGATGACTTCATTCGGTGGTGAAATTGGAAAAAAATTCAAAAAAATTCAAAAAATTCAAATAATTGTAGTTATTGGGACGTGTTAAGAAAACGGTGGGTTTGGTGTGGTGAGTTCAGTACCTATCTCCTTATATTTTATTAAAACGAATATATTATCAGGATTTCTTTTATTTAACCTAGATAATCTATATGGTACGGAATGTTTACATTATTTGTTATAGTAAACAATAGAAATCGATGAACAAAATGGCTCATCTGCAGAAATAAAATAAAATCAGTATGTTACTACAAATTTATGAAAAACCATCAGACAAAGTAAAAATAACTGAAGAGTTTTTGTCGGTAATTAATACATTTTCGTCAGTTTTTTCACCATTTAAAGAGTTATCGGAAACGCTTAGCTGCTTGAAAAAGTTGGTGTTTGCTATATTGACAATATTTTCGTCAACGTATGCGTGCGAATCCTTATTTGCAGAAATGAATAGATTTGAAACCATTTGAAACCGTTTGTCAGATGATTCCAGTTCAGCCTGTAACATAAATAAATAATGTTCTGTGTTCAATATTTTATTGAAATTCTTATTGACAATAACGTAAACCTTATGACAACCAAAATTCAATCAACAAAGTGATAAACAAACGTCCTCTAATTTGCTGAACGAGCACACAAGTAATCTAACAAAAAGAGATGTTATATTTAAGCTTTGTTTTAGAAAGTATGTACCTATTTATTAAATAAAATAAGGAATTGAATAATTGAAAACTGTTTTGAAAGTTGTTTCTTTTTCTATTGTTCATTACATGGAATTCAAAAATATTGTCACCGTAATTCTAGTGTTAGAAACATTAGAAATTCTTTAGACCCTTAAGAGTAGACCTTTAGACACATTTTAAGAGCCGGTTATCTAGATGCTTTTGTTCCAGGTAATCGGCTCTTAAAACATTTGGTTATTATTGTTGTTTTGTATCTACCTCACTTGAATGGGAAATACAAGGACGTTATTTATTTTGGTGTGACCAACATCAAAATAATTAAAGTTTAGTTTAAGCAAAAGAAATCTGTCTCGCAGTCGGTAGGATTCGAACCTACGCTCCCAGAGGGAATCTGATTTCTAGTCAGACGCCTTAACCGCTCGGCCACGACTGCTTACGTCGATTTCAAGTCAAAGTAATCCGGACTTCTACGAATTTCTTTCATTTGGTTGCACAGATTTAGTATGCGAGTACCTATACTATTATAGTTCTGATAAAAATGTTAGATGTGTTTGCTCTTTAGATTTAATATTTTTAGATACGTGATCTTGGATATTCTTTAATTAAAATGTCGCAGGTACCATACACATACGCATATACATGTGACTCTTATGAATTTGGTATCTACTTTCAGAAGAAGATTAAGTAGGTATGTAGTAGATAAAAATGTGTCATAGTTATTTGCACTGACGATAAATAATTATATTTTATTTCTTCTCTTAGATATTTTTTGTTGGTATTTCTATGAAAGAAAGTACGTCCTCTTCTTCTTCTATTGTTCATTTTCATTTCAAAATAATGTTTATTAACTTCTTCTCTAACTTAGATACTAGACAAAAATTATTAAATCTAACTTAAAACTAAAACTAACTGCCTTTTGGCATTAAATCTACTAATCTGTAATTTGTTTTGTTTTTTTTTTTTTTAATTTTTAAGTAACTTTAGAAAACTTCTACTGTATCATAATATGTATATTGAATGCAACACTTCTGGCTGTCTGTCTGTCTGTCTAGTTGTCGTAGGTTTATTTAATCTGATAAAATCTGATATCCATCGACCATTGGAACCAGATTCTCAATTTCAGCCAAGATAACATTTATACATATACACAAATTGCTGGCAAATGTTACGCAATTTCCCAAAATCCTAAGAAGTGGTCTTTTAGTTAGACAAAACTTAGAAATTGTATCGAAATTTTGAGTAAATGTCTACTGATATCTCTGGCCATTCTTTGAAACCATATTTTGTTTGAAAATATCTATGAACGTTGAAAATATGGGGGTGTTTTTTTAATACTCGTACATCCGCAGTGTAACAGGTCCAAGTAAAACAAGGAAAAATAGTTTATTAATAGTTTAATTTATTTAACTTTTTCTGTAATATTTTTATATTCAAATTCAATAATTGTTTCATTAAGATACGAAATTTTCTAAACTTTAATCTCGAAAGATTAAAGTCCAGTAGGTATTTTTGTTCTATAATCTAAGTCGGTCTATGTTTAATAACATTTCAATAAAGAATTTATTACAATTAAGTAATAGTTGACCTGAAATATAACATCTACTATGATTACATCTTATAATACGAATTTCAATAAATTTGCATTTGTTTTTAATACAGGATCTGAGCCAAAGTGATTAGATTTAAATATATCGGTATTTTTTTAACCCAAATTTCGAGTTAGTTTGCGCTAATTAAAACACTTGTTTCTTACTTTTAAAATTAAACAATATTTATTTGGAACTATGTCCTTTATTATTGAAATACTTTTTACTAATTCTAAAAGGAGCTTAAGGCTACTATGTAGTTACAATAAGACTGTTGATAAATTCATCATACAGTCGTATTTATATACTTTTCTTATCTATCTACAAGGAGACCCAAGCGTACAATCGTCTTGCTTGATAATGAAGAAGAGATAATATTCCAACATTGTATACAAACGATATTATCTCTTTTACATATGTTATCATTGTAGCGTTGTGTGCAAGACTGTACTAGAGACTAAAGATATCATTGAATACAAATAATGTTATCTTTTTTCTCAATATGTCTTGCTATGGATACTTAACTCCCCCCCTTGTTAAACGAAATCGTCCCGATTTTTCGACGCTATTTTTAACATTTCTCTTTCATAAGTTTTGTTATATGCGTCAATCTTTTTTTGTTTTTGACGATCTGTTATACATTGTATAGTTTTTATCATTACGTACGTAAATGCTAGAATAACAATCAGTGTTACAATTGTGTATATAGTTGATAATATCGGTTTTTCTTCAAAAGGAATAATTAGTTTTTTTAAAGTATCTATGTTATCGAATTTGTACATTGTATCTTCTTTAATTATTTGGTCGATGTAAGACTCTGAATTATGATTTCTTAATATAACTTCTTTAATTTGCTTATGCATGTTTTTGTATATTTTATCGTCTAGATTTATAGTATTTTCATAAGTAACTAAGTTTATACCATTAATTGTTTGATTATTTAACTTATGCTTACCGCTTAATAACATAACACCGGATTCAATTTCTAAGTCGTAATCGTATTCTTGTTTAATGTTGCATTTTGAAGTTATATTCTTTAAAAGTGGAATAAGACAATTTTCTTCTTCAAAGTTAATTTCACAAATGTTTTTACTTAGATGATTTTGACAATTTCTTGTTCTTAAATAAGTTTGGTTACATAAGGCAATTGTTTTATCTGTAATGATTTTTCCATGTTTTGAATTTAAAGGTGTTACTTTATACAATTTACATGATTTAATTAGAACTGGATATTTATATATTGTGATGAAGAATTCATCAGTTCTAGCTAATAATATTTTAGAGTACTCAAGTATATTTATTATGGGTACTTGAATTATTTCATGTTGAATAATATTTTTAATGTCATCTAAGTCTAGGCTTTCTGATAAATATTCATTATTTTTTGCTGCATTAATTGTTCTGGTCAATAATAATAATTGTTCGTACACTTGTTCTATTACTAAATGTTCTTTAAGGCTCTGACCTTCGAATTGTTGCAAAATTTGTTCAAATCTAGAATTTATAGTTTTTTGTTTATTATTGTTTTCTATGAGATTATTTATACTCGTTTCTATGTTAACTAAGTCATAATGGTCAGGATTACCAAACACATATTTGAAAGCTGTTCCTAAAAAGTTAATTGATCTAGTATGCCTAGTATGTTCTTGTAATTGGTCTGCTAAATTCTTAATTTTACTTAACCAAATTTTTTCTTCTTGTGTAGGTTGATATTTACTAGTTACGATATTTACGTAAGGTTGAAATATCGAAGTCAGGTTGGTGGCATGTAACAAATAAGTTTGTTCTTTGAATAAATACACGTCATCTGTTTGCGTAAGTATAAACTTCTTGTTTAGTAACTCAGTTATTTGAACGTTTCCTTGCCCTTCTTGACTCTGTACAATTCCTAGTAATGTTAGGAATATTAATATTTTCGTCATCTGAAAAATGATAATTCTTTATGTTATCCTTGTGAATTTTTATTCCTTCTTTAGAGATTACAGTGTCTCCTTTATCTTCTTCTACTATTCTTGTTATGTATCTGGCGTTAGATTTCTTTCTAAGACCTGTGATTCTTACCATTATCTTATCTCCTTTTTTATACTCTCTGTGTCGAGTTCCTTTATTTAGACGTTCGATCACTTTTTTGGATGCTGAGTTTAGTTTATTTATTATAATTTCACTATTGCTATATTTATTTTGATTAAAGAAAATGTCTCTAGGTTTCAAACCGGTAACTGAGTGTATAGAATTATTTAATTCACGCACTGTTCTAAATATTTCTTCGATAAGTCTTGTTTTATTCTGAATTGTGAATATTCTAGACAGTTCAGTTATTGTACCGTTTACACGTTCTACCTGACCGTTCGCTGTCGATCTGTATACTGGAGTTTCTACTTTAGTTATGTTGTATTTCAAACACATTTGGTTCACCATTTCTGTTTTGAATCCCTTCTCGTTATCTGTCATGAGTCGTTCACATTTTGGGAAATAATTAGATAAGACCTCTTCCATAACGTCGTACAGTCTGTTTCGAGTTTCGATTTCCCGAAGGATTGTATATTTAGAATACTTATCTACTGTTACAAGGAAAGTATACTTGTCGTTGAAGTATATGTCCATATGAATGTGTGTTCCCACATGTGTTGGTATTTCTGAATTATTCAGAGGTTCTCTGATAGGTTTTCTTTCATATTTTCCAAATAGACATGCTATGCATTTTCTGTTGAAACTCTTTGCTTGTTTATTTAGATCGGGCCAGTAATATTTCTCTGAGATTTCTTGTATATTGTTACGTAACCCTCGGTGTGCTCTTTCGTGAGTTACCCTTACAAGTTTTAGTTGTTCCTCCAAATTTGTCACGTCTTGAAGTTTTCTTGGTGTGAATATAAATCTTACTAGTGGGAATTCTTTTTTTATGTTTTCACCATATTTGTATATGTTTTCAAATTTCGTATGCAAAGCTACAATCTTTTGGGGTTGTATAACTTCTTTCATCTGCCTTAGTAAAGAGTCTTTGTCCTTAAACTTTATTATGAGTCTTATTTTGTTACTAAAATAGATTTGTGTTTCGATATTATTTGTTATATCTTCAATAAGTTCGAACTGTGCAGTGTATGCATTAAAAGGCTGATTCACAGTTTTTATTATATCATTAGAAGAACTTTCAGCTGAATGTGCTGTTTCTATGGTAGAAGTATTTATGCGTTGACGTGATAATGCGTCAGCTACAAGATTTAGGTTTCCTGGTTTATAAACTAATTTTGCTCCAAAGTCTTCAATGATTCCCTTCCAACGTTTCAGCTTTGTGTTGGGATTTTTTTCTGATACAGAATATATAAGGCTCTGGTGATCGGTATATATGGTTAAGTCTGCTATACCATATATGTAGTTTCTGAGTTTTTGTAAGGACCATATGATCGCTAATAGCTCTTTCTCGTTTGTGCTATAGTTCTCTTCTGTCTTACTCAGTGTTCTTGACAAGAAGTGTATAGGTTGCTTATTCTGACTTAGTACGGCTCCAATAGCTATGTTGGATGCATCAGTAGTAAGCTCGAATGGTTTACTATAATCCGGTTGAAAAAGTTCGACTTGTTCTTTCAAATAATTTTTTAAAATTCTAATCGCTTCTAATGCTGAATCATTCAGATTTAACTTAATATTTTTACTTTGTTTTTTGTTTACTTTACCGTTATCTCCTCGTAAATATAATGTCAGGGGCTTGGCTATGCTTGCGTATCCTTTTATAAACTTACGATAGTAACCTGTAAGACCTAAAAATCCTCTCAAATCCTTTACCGTTTGTGGGACTGGAAAATTTTCTATAGCTGCTATTTTCTCAGGGTTCGTAGTGATTCTACCATGTCTGATTATGTGACCTAAGTATTCTACTTCTTCTTGAAAAAACTTACTTTTCTCATCAGATATTTTTAATGTGGCTTTATTGAGTACGTCGAATACTTGACTTATGTGCTGTATATGTTCTTCCTCAGATGAAGAATATATCAATACGTCATCAATGTAAACGTGTACGAATTTACCTACAAAGTCTCTCAAAATGTCGTCCACGCATCTCTGAAATATGCTTGGTGCATTTTTGAGCCCGAAAGGCATTCGTTTAAAATGATATTTTGCGCCATTTATAGCAAAAGCTGTTTTTTCTTTATCATCTGTTTTGATTTTAATTTGGTGGAAACCTGACTCCAAATCTAATGTTGTAAAGTACTTGGCTTTACCTAAATTTTGAATTGTCATGTTGACATCCGGAATGGGGTATCTGTCTGTTACAGTGTGAACGTTAAGTTTTTGGAAATCAACAACCATGCGCCGTTTTGGTTTTCCTTTTTCGTCCAAACCTTTTTTAGGTACTGTCCATATGGGACTGTTATAAGGACTATGGCTTTTTTCTATTATATCGTCATGTAAGAGTTTCTGTATTTCTTTGTTTACGAATTCGTTATCTGCTATGGGATATGGATATTGTTTAACATAAACCGGATTATCATTGGTCGTCCTAATGCTTGCTTCTATAGTATCTGTAAAGGGTAACGGTCCTATGCTGTTATTAATCTTCATCAGTCTATCTATGTCTGCTTTATAAATATTATTTTCCCCAATTATGTAATTAATTTTCTGAATAGATTCGACACTGCTTATGGTAGTTAGAGTCATATTACTGAAATTTATTTCCGCGTTTAGAACTTTAAGTCCTTCATATCCTAATATCATATCAAAAGACTGAATATCCTCTAATTCAAAAAATGTTATATTTTTCTTTAATATCCTAACTACTTTCTTTGTATCTACCATAGAATAACCATGCATTGTTTTTATTTTTATAGGTTTAATTTTAATTTTTTCGCTAGAATCGCATTTTCTATTAATGTAATTATGGGTTGCACCAGTATCAATAAGAATTTTATAAATTTCCTTAGAAATAGTACTAGTTAAATTTAAGCAGGGCAACCCGTCTACTAGTTTAAATGATCTATTCTTATGTTATTATTTACCATACATTCCGTTTCATCTGCTTCTGCATATGTACTGCTGACATCGTCTCTGCGTTGTTGTCGGGAGTTATTTACTCTCTGCTGCTTGAAGTTCTGCTGATAAGATCGTTGCGGTCTGTTGTGTGTGTTGAAACTCCCGCTGTGTTCACGTTTCGCTGGTGGATTATATACATCGGGTTTGTATTGATTCCAATTTTGTCGCTGTGCATGTACAATTTGTCTCGAGTTTATCTCCATCGGCTGTGGTCCTTGATTGTGTTGCTGCATATTATCGTATTGCTTCTGGGGTTGATAATTCGTTGTTTGGCTCGAATAATTTGGTCTTCTTTCGTTTCTGCGTTCATGTGGCATATTTTTGTGGTGCTTATCTTGAGTGAGATGTAAATGCCTGTGCACATTATCATGTTCTATTCTGCGAGCAATTGCGAATGCGTGTTCTAGATCATTTATTGTAGCTGAATATAATGATCCTCTTGTAAAGTTGTCACTCATACCATCAATGAATATACGAACTGCGTCGTCGTTAGCATTTTTAATTAGTCTGTCGATTATATTCGGCGGATCACCTGACATAGTGATTTTTGATATTATTAAATTGAGATTTTTATTTATCTCGTCGTGGTATTCAGACAGTGTGCTTCTTTTTTGCGTGATGGCTTTCATCATGTCTTGTAGCACGTATAGAGGTTCTTGATTAGAGTACGTATAATCTAATCTGTTACGTATCGCCTCAAAATTAAAAATTGTGTTATAATTGGTTAACACATTCGCGGCTGCACCCTGTATTTTACTTTTCACTATAGTCAATGCTGCTGCGTACTTACTGTGTGTTTTGAAGTTTTTAATGCTGTCCATTAATCTGGATGCTTCTTCGCGCCACGACCGATAATTTGATTGATCGCCGTTGAAAATAGGTAGGCTTTTAAATGCGTCTAACTGTATTTCACTACCATCTGTATATGTGGTTCTTATTTCCTCTAGCACAGGTATGTTTGGTACTATGCCTAATCCAGATTTTACTTCATTTAGTTTTGTTTCTAAATTAGTGTTTATTTGATTTTGGTTAGTTATTATTGCTGCTAACCTTGCATTCTCTGTGCGTGTGTGCTCTAGGGTTTGTGTTACTGTGTTGCTCCTGGTTTCTAAAGCTTCTAATCTTGCCATTAATACTGCGAGTTGTTCCATTTTGAACTCGTGTCTGTTGTCGTCGAATTTGTGTGTTTTTTTTCTCCACATATACACTTTCACTGAATTGCTTTGCTGCTTCGTACGAAGAAGCTATATTTGTACCTGCTATGCTAGGTAATTCTTGTAACCGGTAACGCGAGTGTTCTGTTTATACTAGATTTCACTACTTGTTCCCGAGGTCCGCTCGATTGAAGTTAAAAAGTATATTTAAGCTCCTGGCAGGATCGCCAATTAAAACACTTGTTTCTTACTTTTAAAATTAAACAATATTTATTTGGAACTATGTCCTTTATTATTGAAATACTTTTTACTAATTCTAAAAGGAGCTTAAGGCTACTATGTAGTTACAATAAGACTGTTGATAAATTCATCATACAGTCGTATTTATATACTTTTCTTATCTATCTACAAGGAGACCCAAGCGTACAATCGTCTTGCTTGATAATGAAGAAGAGATAATATTCCAACATTGTATACAAACGATATTATCTCTTTTACATATGTTATCATTGTAGCGTTGTGTGCAAGACTGTACTAGAGACTAAAGATATCATTGAATACAAATAATGTTATCTTTTTTCTCAATATGTCTTGCTATGGATACTTAACTCGCTGCCTACTCAATGGAGTGGATGATTTGGATAAAGTTTTTGAAAGAAGAATTAAAGAAAAATGTTTGAAATATACAAAAAAGTGAAAGTCATGATAAAAAGGTGGTTACCTACATTGATATAAAATGAGAATAATATTAACAGGTGAACCCTTGTTGGCGGTTGTCAGGCGGCCAGGGACGGGTTCAGGATGGTGACCAATCGGTGAAATTGCTCACCACCCTGATTACAGGTAATTTAGGTTAAGTAGCATAGGTCGTTTTAAGTAGTAGTTGTAAGCAAAACAAATAATTAAAGAATTCAAGTTCTATAAAGTTTCTTGCAAATTAGAAAACAAACAATATTAAATATAAATAGATTTAAGGCCAAAAGGCAAATAATTTTAAGGATTTTGATAGGTTTCGAGCGCTCGCTGAGAGCCAGTAAGCTGGAATAAGATAAATGTCGGTCTTAAATTATATTTAATCGTTTTTGTCTAGTTAGTACATGTAAGTCAAAGAAAGAATCAATAAAAATTAATTTAAAATTCATAAAATGAGAATATTATTCCTGCAAGTAGGTTAGTAACTTTAATTTCAAAATATTCTTGTAACAGGTTATAATTATTTGCTTTGCTTCTTTAAGTTGTGAAGCGCCATAGATGTTCTTAATGGATTTGCTTTTGAAGATAAGTGCGGTCTAGAGATTCCAGTTCATTGAATCAGAAATATAGCTCTTACATTTCAAAAAGTAAGTAATTGACTGAATAATTATTAATACCATAATTCGGGCATTCATGAATTCTCCTTCATATTTAAAGGTCTAGAGTGGCACAGCCGCCACTCTATAGGATTATTAAAACTCCACGAGAATATGCTGCGAATGACAATTTTGTAAATGTATTGCAATTTTTAAAACCAATGAAAAGATCGCTCTGCAGTTATTATAATGTTATTAATTTCACAATGATTCAAAAATTTGACAAAAGATAGAGAAAGCCGAAGATCGACATGTTTTTGCTGGTTTCCGGCATTCTAAAAAGAGAGAAGAATAAAAAGAGAAGCAAATAAAAACTAGTTAATTATATTAACTAGTATTTATCACAGAGATTAAGAAGTATTTAATATATATTTTATTAAAATTCTATGGATTTATAAAAAGCAAAATAAGTATTGAGTTTGAGGTGAAAGTATTACATTTTAATTCCAATAAAAATGTATTAAAATCATTTAATTCTTCAATATAAATAAGGATTTAACTTCAATACTTCGCAATTGAAATGAAACTTATAGCCGTCTATATACAAATTTAATATTTCAGACATATTTTGTAATAGCAGACATTACTTAAAATAAATAATTCTGGTATTAGTTATTTAATTTGAATATATGCAAAATATTACATTTTAATATTTTCTCGGCGTTGAGTTAAATACAACCCCAAAAATAATAAATTTAACAGCAGAATTTTTAGCCGTGTTCTCGCATTTTGTAAACGGACATGTAAGCGAAATTAAAAATAATACTGTAGACGACACAGCAATCGCATCGACCTCTTTATCAAAGTAAAGTAAATACAAAAATTTTTTATCGAATATTTAGAATATGTTTAAATAAAAAATATCTTTAAAAAAAATGTTCATAAACAATTTGAATATGAGGCCTTGTAGTGTCACTACGTAGATATTTATCGGAATTAGTTTCTTTTCATTTTGCTACTTTAACGTTCTATAAATATCTATTCATGTTTATAGAGTTCCTAACGTATGATCTACGCAGCAATAAGGAAAATTGTAAACAATCCATTTCATTCAGTTCTGAATTGACTGCAGCTTAATGTCAATGTAATATCTTCATGTATTATGCAACCATCCAAGATAGGTAATTGTGTGAGTCCTTTATTTAATCTCTGCTTAAATATTACTCAACATTTATGACTGCCACTAACTCGCACTAAATACATTTCCATAAGCGACGCTGCCTCGTTGCAATCCCTAATTATCCCCAAATTGTGTCACATCACGAACACTTTGATGCAGACTTAAATCTGCAATCATTCCTCCTTTAGTCATTTCACCCACATACCTAGGTCCGTCCATAACTGCGGCAATGTGGTCGTCATGTACATACAAATTCTCCAACTTAATACCATACGCGAATATTTTTCTCCAAATTTCGCGCCATATCAACGGAAAACGTGATGAAACTTATTTTCGCCACAATCGCATTGATAAGCGTATTTGACACGTGATACTGCTAGTACTTAACCACTTTGTGCCCATCATCCGGAGCCATTCTATACTCGTTCATTTTGGATCACTATTCGACATGGACGACCGACCGATGCTACGCAATGACGTGTGCGTGTGCTACAAGCTGCAACCTGTCAAGCCGGGGAAGTGGTGGTGGCATGGCAGCTCAAAAGTGCGTGTGCATAATAATGCGATTATGCATTTGAAACGACGGAACCACATTTAGCTGTAGTTAACAAAACAAATTGTATTCAATTGCAAACGATTCGAACGTCATCGTCGCCGTGCGCCGGTTGGCTATTCAAAATTACGTAAACGGAATCACGTTGCACATTTCGGCCCAAGGGAGAGAAACGCAAACTACCTATGTATTTAATTATTTTAATGAAATCACAGATTGGTTTGTTTAACCCGAATCATCCTGGCGTGTCCATATGGCAACGCAAAACTTGTATCCGTTCTAGCGCCGCTCAGCCGGTAAAAAATACATACAAGTATCCATTTTTACATTTTTTTCAAATCGCAATACAATAGGCGTTGCATATTGGAGAGTCAGTTTTAATTGTGTGCTTAGCTCTTTATAATGACAGGGTACCAAATTTGGTCGCAAAAAAAAAAGTTCGCAAAATCTTATAATGGCTGACAACAAAAAGTAAGTATGTCAATATTATTTACAGTGTACATTATTTGTAAGGCAAGCGTAGCGGTGTTGATAGTGTTTTGGATGTACAAAAGCAAGAGAAAGTGAAAACATAAAAAAAATGTTTTTTTTTGTGCAATTTTTGCAAATTGTTAACAACGTGTCCATATGGCAACGCCAGGAGCGACAGGGTACAGGTTTGCATGATGATGTAATCATTTTTTTTATCTATATGGATTTCCAGAAAACTGACACTGCAAGAAGTTCTAGATTACTTAGAAGAGCTTTGTTCGGATGATGATAGTGGTCTTTCAAACAATCTCCACGCCTTGTATATTCAGCCACCAGAGAATGAAGGTGATTTGAGCGGAGAAGATGATGCTGATGAACTAGAAGGCGGTATTCCTGACAATGTTTGCCCAGCGCAGTTGCGCTCGGGTTGTGAAATAGTATTTGAAAATGGCCGACGTATTGAAGACTTTGACGATCCCGGAGAGAATGTGGATCAAGTTCTCAACGATAGTGTTTTAGCGAGTGTTCTGAATAACTCATCTCCAAATTTACCCATCTGCTTACCCGATGTAAATACTTCAACAAACGAATCTCAAGAGCCACCATCAATCCGGTTGCGTTGCGTTCAGCAATCTACTTCTAGCTGTCCTTTGCCGTATCGGATATCGCGGCAAAAAGTGGTGGAGCTGCATTTTTACATGGCTTATAGATGCATGCGTGCAAAATGCATGGCAGCTTCATCGGCATGTGGACTCGTGCATGCCACAGAAACGTTTCAAACGTGAAATCGCAATTTATTATTGCAAACATTTCGGTGATCCACCAAAATCACACAGCAGTGTTACAAGCCAAAAACGGCGGTCGGATGCCGGTTCATTAGCTAATACTCTTCGCTATGATCAAACAAATCATCTTGTCATTCCTTTAGAAAAGAAGAGACGCTGTGATGGAGACCTGTGTATTCGATTGTACGAACTGCTTGCTCAAAGTGCGATAAAGGCCTTTGCTTGAAATTTTTCAAACCTTATCATACTGCAGATTTGTAGTACCAAACTTGTAAAATCTATTTAAAATTAAATTAATAAATAGTATAAAAAATAAGGAAAAAACGTTTTATTCAATAAAGTTATAGCTTTTAGTATGAAAACCCTAATTTGCTATGTTAGTATAGACCTGTACCCTAACGCACCTGGCGTTGCCATATGGCAACAGGATATTTTGGGAGAACTAGGACCTATATAAAAAAAAATTGTATACAGTTTTTCTATTTTTGCTCTAAAGAAAACGTACCGAAATTAATTTTCAGAAATTCCAAAAAATAACGTTCAGGATGATTCGGGTTAATGTGGAATTGTATTAGTAATTATTCAAATTATGTGAATATGTAGTTAGTCATGTAAAGGTTTTAAAAAAAAATGCCTAGGTAATACAAAAAAATAAGCGCATGTTATTACTCATTAAGCCTGTAATTATGCTCGGGAAGTTGATACATTTTTTTAGAATTTCGTTTGTAGATAAGTATGCAACGTTTTGGTATCTACTTATGTAGTTAGGGATGAACGAATGGTACTGCGGACTAATGAAGGGAGAAACAAAATGCTTTTGTTCCACATTACGCTGATAACTTTTTTAAGCAGATTTAATCCTGGCTTTGATATGTAGCTACTCTGTATGTTCATTTTTGAAAATGCATAATTGACTTCGTTTTAGTGAATAGATTTGGCTGCTGGTAAGCTCTTATTATTGAAAAGGCTTCGGACGTTTTTTTTTGTCGAGATTAGGTAATTTGTGTTGTTAAAAGTTTTAATGCGATTTTTTTTCTTTGATTGCTCTACGTGTGGTTGGTAAGCGCGAACTGCGAATGGGCGAATTGCGAACATATCAATTTAATTGTATTTATCAATTGAAAATTGCTATTTTTTACACCACAAAAGCTTTATATTTAATTAATTTATAATTTAATCACAACAAAAAAAAACTGATTCCTAATTGATGAAAATAGCAGTTAACCTTCAACAATGCAAATGATTCGCAGGTTGGTACCTACCTGCGACAAAAAACAGTTTTCATCTATGAATATTTACCTGTTCGCAGTTCGCAATTCGCTCTCATGTGAATAGGGATGAATAATATGAGTTAGCAATTTAAAAACAAGAACTGAAAACCAATTTTAAAAAAGCTCAGATTTAAACTTCAGACTATAACAGTTGAAAATATTTCTAATAATACGTTTTAATATTCCTACTATTCTATTTGATATAAGACTACTACTTAACATTTTTTTAGTAGGTTTTAGTAGGTTTTTAGATATTTCTCAATAAAATGATGAAATCTTAAATATCTTTAATATATAAAAATAAGTGTCATTTTTCGTTGTCACTTTATAACTAAAGAACGGGTTCATATATCAAAACCAAATATTTAGGGTTTGTTCGGACTATTTAGTAGATGGTTTATGTTAAGTTTTCATAAAATCGGTCGAGTGGTTCTTCATTTATCACATTTTTTTGTAACAAATGAATTCAATACATGGCGGGTCATTTTGAATTGAGATTTTTTAGACGGGGAATTCTGCTGTCAAATTAAAAGTAATAAAAAAATAGCTTACACAAAATAAATAAACGAATATAAGCCGTTTTTTTTTATCATCCATGCGATCCATTATGACCATATATATCAACGATTTACATGCACTTACAACAGCACATGATCCTGCTTTTCATCGAGATCGCAAATTATGATGTGTAAATTTATTCTACTATTCCTCGCCGCGTTGTTTGGCGTTGTTTGTTTCATTCGTGTTGGTGGGCCTTAAACGATAGCCGAGCCACACAGTCACGTTGCCAGAATAAAAAGTTCAAAACCCTTCATAGCACAAAATATCAAAAATCATTTTTTTCACATCCAATAAATTTCCGGTCGAGCTAAATATTTTATAAATATTTAAGTACCTAAATTATTCATAAACGCAACAAAAAAATGTTTATGAAATGTTTCGCTTTTCGACGTTCGTAAATAAATAATGTTTCACAAGTTTCCCGGCAGAAAGGTGAGAATTGTTTTTTGTTTTTACATATAAAGTGCAAATGTCCAGAAAAATCTTGGAATAACTTATGCAACATGGAAACAAGCGGGCTGCAAAAATTTAAATTATTTTCCAAACTAATTATTGGGGACGTTCGGATTCGGATACCTAGTTTATGTAAACCTTAAATAGATTGGTCGGGACTATAAATCCGAACGCGTTGACTAACTTTAATTGTTTTTTGTATTCTCGCGGTCACCGTTCCCTATGTTTGATTTTGCAATTTTTTATTTGTAAAATGACCTTCATACATTTTTAAAAAAATTGCTATTTTCAAACATATACCTACATTTAAAATTTGACACGGTTGCCTATCACAATGCTATAAGATTTTCATTACATTTCGAACTGATTGTAAACTGATTTATTTTTAGAAATAAAACGCACCATACCTATAACGGAAGCGGTGTTGTTGTTTCATGAATTTCCGACAGTAAAAAGAATTAATAAATAAACAATTAATAAATACTTAATCGGCATCTACACCGGTAAAAAAAGAAATGTTCGACAAATGTTTATGAAATATTTCTGAAGCAAATCGACAACATTTCATAAATATTTAAACAAAGCTTTTGCTTGTTATTTGATCATAAAATTTTGAATTAGTTTTTAAAAAACAATATCAAAAATGAAAACTATTAATTTCATTCATTATGGTAACACCTAAGACAAGCAACTGAAATATCATGTCAATTGACATGATATTGTGACGTTACGTTGTACAGAATTTTTGGCATATGGCTGGTGGCAATATGAAGTTTTTTATACTCATTGGGCCTTACCAATAAACATTTTCAGTTCCATCTATAAATTTCAGTAATTCACAGTGGCTACATTTTCCATACAAATTTCGCTATTGTAAGCTTTCGTAAATCTAAAGTCGGGACTAAAATTTGTTATTAGTATAGTGCATTATCTTTCGTGTTTTTAAGCAACGGTAATTGCCTTCACGTAAAAACATACTGTTCCAACTTTTTCGCTTGCAATTTATGGCTTTATTGAAATAAGAAAACAACAAAACACAAAAAATCGTTTATTTGCAAATAACAATCATTTCTACATTATAAATAATATATTTTATTGAACACCGTCTAACAAACTACACAAGCAACTCAACCAAATAATATAAAAAGTAAAAGGAAATAAAATATTTTAACACAAGTACATCATCTATAGGTAAGAGAATAATTTATAAATTCTAGGGCAGGTCTCAAAGTGCATAAGTATTCAGATTCAAACACTACGACTTCTCCGTTGTGGTTGATGGTGGATTGTATCCCTCAACAGTCAGCGAATCACCAAAAAGCGGCTTGAAGAACAGAACAAACCGTGCATAACGTCTTGCTGAGTTCTGGAAACATAAAACAAATAAAAAACCATGAGCAGTCGGAAAATTAATGAAAGGGAAATCAAATTTAAAACTAACTGAACTTGAACGTAACACAATCGTAGTCCCCTCCCATCAAAAGCTCGCAAATCTTCTCAAAACTATGTGGTTGCTGCACTGGATCTCGCCGTCTTGTCTAATACAAGAACCAGATGAAACCACTACCATAGGCTCTTAAACTATAAAAAAAACTTACAATAAGGCCCCGATTCGCCAGGGATTCCACCATTTTTTTTTTTTTTAATTACGTTAATCCGGAGTTTTTTTTTTTGATTGGACGCCCTGGTTTTTTCCACTTCGGTCCATGCAAAAAAAAATTCCAACCGCTACACCGACAGAAATATAAAATTCTGAAGATTGGTCCATTATTGGTTGCTTTTGTTGTAAGACTCAAAACAAAAATCCAATCTGACCAAAAATAAAGAACAGCGACTAATGTCACCTCCTCCGAGTCAGTCTGACATTATGCAAGCCTTTGATTAAGTGCTAGTTAGATACCTCTGTTTTGGTTTTTTATCCCAATTTGAGGAGATATCTCGTGAATCGTGTCATTAGGGCCCGATTCTGGGTCAAATTATCCGGGTTCACCTTAGATGTTCAGGTCAGGTACAAGATACGTACCTATACGTAAGCCAGTCAGGAAGGAGAGCCTTCCCTATTCGAGGAATTGTATTATATTCCAACATCGACGCTACTCAATTTGTGATGTTAAATGAGTTTCCGTTAAACAAACAAATTCATACTTCTTTGCATCTAGTATACGTTTTCAATTTCATTAAAGTTATTAGCTAGTGCTTCTATATTTAAGAATAAGCACTCGCATGTAACTAGTTGCTAATATGAAATGTTCTGTCTTTCAAATTGAATCTTTCTTTTGAGTACCGGGCAATTTTCACGATCAACGTCGATTTTTGTAGATGAAGAGACTCTTTATTTGCTTTTTCGCACGGTACGTTCTATTGACACAAAATTTATACAGCCGTGGCAAAAAGTAAAGAAGCTGCTTATCCTAAAAACCCCATTTGGTGTCAAATAACATCGCGGATGTGCCAAAATGTCTACCGACTTTACATATTGAGTTGAAGCCATAAAACGCCATCTCTGAGCTCCGTATAGTAGTAACTACTATACATTTCCATGTCAACTAATTATTGCAACAATGTCACAGATGAGTCACATGTCATTACCTTTACAAGAAAACTACTATCTTTCAATGGTAAATTTTATAGCAAACTTAGGTATTGGATTTGCTCAAAAAACTATTTTTTTTTACTATTGATTTGTTGTTTAAATTAAAACGTCCACAGCAGCGAACTGCTCCAAAACCATTCTTTAAGTGGTAGCAATTCCAAGGCAAACGCCTAATACCAATTACAGCAACTATACTGACTCTGTTGCGACGCTTCACCTTCTTTACTTAATGCCACAAACTTATTTGAAATAGTTGCATAACCAACAACGATTAGTTATAATAAATGATTACCATTATAGTTCGATCATCGATTACGGGACCACACCTCTTCGCTTACCTTTTCTTGAACAAATATTAAAAGGAAATAACACAAATCACATTACCATTATAAACCTCGACGCAATCTTCGAGACGTTAGTCAGTGTCGTGAACGACTGACTAAACAACTGATCTGGAATGTCCAACGAAACACTTTGTCTGTTAAACTCGGGCACATCGTCGTCTTTTCCATTGCCGCCCTGTATAGCTCGTCCGTTCCTCAGTGGATTCCCGTCAATGAAATTGTCTTCCTGAAATTGGTTTAAGTGAAAAAAAAAATCGTCAAAATGTTGTCAACTAGTGCGGTCAATTGTTTTATGAAAATAAATGTTTGCAAAGCTCCATGGCGCAGAAAAGTTGGTCAAAATTGTCAAGAAGCATAAAAACTCGTCAAATGTCGAAAGTGAAAAACCAATTTTAATTAACATTTCAATACCTCTCGTTTATTATATCAATAAAAAACAAAACAGCCAACAAAATGATTCCTTTTTACAATGAGTATGTCCATTCTTGCATTATTATTATTTTTTTTTTTTTTTTGTTATACGAAATGGGTATGGTGGACTTAAATTAATAAAAAGAAATAGGAGTCTTTTTCTTTTATATTTTTTTTTTCTTGAACTAAATTTACAATGTCTCTTTTAAATTAAATTAAAAAGAAAATAATAATTTCATACATATACAATCGTAATATACATTTTATAGTTATCCACTACAATATAAATTTAGGTACAAAATCGAAATTCTACATAAGTTAGCGTACACAACCACTACAGGGAAAGCCCGCAAGTCTCTCTTAGTAGTTATCCTCCTCTGAGTCTGGTACCGCTTCTGTCGTTGAGCCCGATGATCCTTGTAGAATTGGCCCCGAGAATCTCAAGAATTTCGTCACAATATTACCCAGTCCAGCTTGAGCGTTATTGGTGCCACCCGACGATGAGCCGCCACTTAGGGCTGTAAATGTGGTTAGAACGCCGGTGGTGAGGTCGTTAGCAAGGTTTCCCACGGCTCGGATCTTTGGCGACACAACCGCTGAAATTAGGGTTTGGAAATCACGGATCGGTACAGGCGACACGATGTTGTACTCCTTGTTCTTTTCAACGTTCGTCTTGTCCAGTTGGTCTATTAAGCGGGTTTTGGTATCTAAAAGACTGTCGATTTTCTACAGAGGGGGAAAAGAGACGTTTAGTTGAAATTCACCAACGATATGCGGGATTATTACTCACGCCAAAGACAAATCCAAGAACAGCATTCTTAGCCTCAAAGGCGGCATCGGGAACTTTTCTTTTATTTCTATCTACATCACTTAGATCGCTTTCCTAGAAATTTCAATGAAAGATTTAAGGAAAACTATATACATGAGGGTTTTCTAAGGACTAGGCGGATTTTAGTAAGTGGTGCTGAAGTGAAAACATGTCAAAAGCACTTAGCTAAAACTTTGGGTAGAATTTAAAGGCATTTTTAAGCTGAAAGTTCAACGAATTGATGCTTTTCTTTGCAAATAGCTGAAAGCTAAAGCGTAGAGTAAAGCATTTTTAAATCTCCCAATAAGTCGGGTAAATTGCTATACCTAGATATAGATAATGTAGGAATGAAGTAAAGGAAGGAAGAAGTGAGTTTGTTTTACTGAATCTACCATCTTATGTCTGTCATGATTTTGTGAGTTTAAAGAAAGTAAATGCTATTAGAAATACTTGCGTCAACTGCCGTAGTAAATCTCCCAAGCTCAGAGAATCGAGTCGACTGTAAATATCTCTCGAAACCAAAAATTACAGCCTCAAGTAACATAACCAAAAATCAAATCATGCTGCAGTCGAAATAATAAACTTCTAAGCTAAGAAATTCAATAAATCAGCATCGCGCAAACAATACATAGTTACACGAATAAGCAACTCCTTATGCCAATTTGTTTCAGATTTGATCATTACGGCGGCAATTTAAACACAAGTTCAAATTTCTTTAGATAATTACTAAATAACTGAAAGCAACAAATAGAACTGTGTAATTAGCCATTGCCATTTTAATAGTGCGTAGTTAATTTTGGAAGTGTAAAGAATAGTAGACATTAAATAGCAATATTTCTATAAAACGTGGTTAATGATTTCCTGGCTATCAAGAGATAATATGAACATGGCATTTTTTGCCTTTTTATACCCGCCACTAATGCTTTCTTTCCCCTCACACCTTGCACAGATACGTCACATTTTTTAAATATACAAGGCAGCACTTTCGGCTAACAAATGGTGCGACAAAATTTCAAATTTTACGAAAAGCCGGGATAGGTACTAATAATCGTTTTTAGTGTCCAGGCTAAATGTGTCGAACTCACAATGGCGAAATTTTCATACAAAATTGCATATTAATAATTAATTTTTGGCGCAATAGGTCCGTGGTGACCCTAGGCCAAGCTTCTCACAACCATTCGTTTTGTGTGAGATTTAATTTTTGGAACGAATGGAAGAGATCTACAATTTTATACCGATTCCAAACGGCTAATTGAGAAGCTCTTTCAAGACAGTTATACTCTCGGATGTTTGTCAGAAGTTCGCAAGAGGTGGCGCAGTGTTAAAACTCCGAGTTGGAATTTAGGTTTTTGAGGGATTCTGAACCCTTCGCTTAGTGACGTGCAAAATATATAAGGTGGATGACAAAAATGATTATTGTCACAATGAAAAATTAAATCTTAGCGATTTCTTCAAAATTTTATTCAAATTATGGACCCTGAAGCTCTGCACTAATTTCTCTTCATACTAGCTTTTGACGGCTTTCCTCAGTTCAAACAACGACATAATATCAAAGTAAACAAAAATTAAGGCTTTCAATATTTTCACACAACATTTTGTTAATACTTTCAGGCTGTTAGCTTAATAAGTCCTTTCTTCATTACCCAAGGGATAGACTTTTGAATACGATGTTTTATTTAAATGCACAGCTCAAAAGGCACAGCACATTTAGTCTATTTAAAACTGAAGGTGGCTTTTAAAAAAAATTAATCATAGCAGTGTTACATTCTAATATAATTTATACATTAAGTTCAAGTTGAGGATCTAAAGTCACGAAAAGTAAGCAACAGTCTTACGTAAGTATGTTTTTTAATACGACCTTTGAGAGAGATGGAAGGAAATTTTGAAAAGATCGATCCAGGGATTGAGAAAATTAAATTTCTCATGTTCAAGTTTAAAAATTAAAGGGCAGTTAAGTGTTCATTTCTGCAGTTCTTTATACTAGTTCATTATCACGTCCTAGGACTAACTATTTACGCTGCTTATTTACACGTAGGCTTAAATCTCTCTTTGAAAAGCTTAAAAACTGAAAGACAACAATTTGGTTTAAAATCTGAATTTTAAAGTAGTTGTTTGAAGTAACTAAAGTTAGAATAACTGCACAATTTCAACATATTAACAAATTTGTACAACAATATTTGAATTGAAATACCCATTTGATTAAATATTGTATTTCATCTAAGTTTAAAAAAAAAAATAAAAAATTTAGCGATAAAAGGGGAGCATTAAAAGCCGTGTGGAAGAAAATTTTCATATCCCAATTCACATCTCATGTAAAGGAAACATAATTATAGAGGTTTGAACTAAGAGAACTGAATGAACGTATTTTGTATTTATTTATTTTATTAATTGTTTCACATTAGGATAGTATCTCATAATCTGTGAAGGCTTTACAAAATAATTTAAGAGCTTTAACGTAGTGGGTCGAACTAAATTGGACTGTTCTCGGCTTAAAGTCGACAAATTTATGAAACCATTTTATCAGCTCAAAGGTGCTTAAGAGTCCTGAACTTTTTATATATTTTTATATTTTTTTTTACAAAGTTTGCTTTATTTTTGAAACTGGCTAAATGGGTCTTCCATTTCATTCTTCCGATATTTTTTACCCAATACAAAATAAATATTTTGAACACCGGTACAAAATAATTAAATCTGTTTTAAATGAGGTAGCGATTTTCGAATCATATTTGCAGTTGAAGCCCTTTGGAAAAGAAGGGCTTAAGTAACCTTTGCATAGTTCCCATATAATTGGGCCAATGTTTTTGAACTATAACTTTGCTTGTATTATTAACTGAAAGTTTTTTCTGAGCAAGCATTTTTTTAAAGAATATATATGAAAGTTTCAATTTAATTTAGTTCGAATGATATTTAAATAATTATTTTTAGCATTTGAAAAATAAGTGCTTTTAACCCCTTCTTCACGCAACCAATTTTAAAAGCTTTTAACTTAAGAGTTAGCGTGTTAAAAATGCATAAAACTACAGTGGGGTGGTATTCACTAGCTCAGATAGCAACCATAAGTATGGAACTGGTCAAAGACAAAACCCTGTCAATGAAAGATGACTTAAAAGAAACAGTTTTTGTAAATTGTGTTTGTTGGGCCAAAATGTATCTTTCAAAAAACTGGGTTGTGAATGGAATCTTCACAGGAACCGAAAACTAGGTAAGAGCTTTTCAAAAATGTTTACAGTTGCCAAAGTGCGTTCAAACGATTCACAAATAAAAATATGACAAGCACTCGTGGTAAGTTTACCTTTTCGTGGGAGTTTTGACGACTGGAAAATAGGAACCGTCTCGTTGGAAAAATGGCTATTGAGTTATAAAATCATCGCCAGCTTCTGCTGTACGTAAGGAGAGTGTTTAAATAAATTGAATAAAGAAGTCGGTTTCGAACGACATGTGCTACAAAAATAGAAGATGGATTCCTGCAGCAGAATATCAGAATATTAGAATAGTCCAGGATAGTGGTGAATCCAATGTCCAATACTTCATATGAAAGTTTTTCTGGTATTCTTCTTATACCAATTAAATAAATCGAAAACAAAATTTACCTCGTTTGCACCCCAAGCTATAATTAAAACTATTTAACCACCACCAAAGTAGCTCAATATAGAAAAATCTCCAACAAACTTAGACCAATCAGAGGTCACAGACCAACATTCACATTTTACAGAAAAACACTTAACAACCGATCATCACCCAAGGGCCGATTGATAATTACTCCAAAGGTCGACTGAGTTCTCCGAAAACCGGTCGGACGCGTGCTATATTTTACAGTTGCTCATAGAAAACGTCCAACTCAACCTTAAACCAATTAATGCCTCCAGTGCCTCAATGTGTACGACCAAGGCGAAGCCTGTTAGCGTTGCCTTCTTGGGTCCGAGCAGTGTTCTTGAAACGCTCAAACAAAACCGAAAATGTGAATATTGAAACGCCAACACCACTGTCATTGGTCATTGGAGAGCCACCCGTTTTGCATATATATCACGTTATCAGCGACACTAACACCGTGGATTGAGTAATAACATTTATCGATTGGCCAGCGATCTACTCCGTTGACATAATAATTTCATTCGAAAACAGACGGCAGAAAAAAAAAATTATTTATGCGCACCTTCAAGGTCGTCAGATGCTCGAAAAGTCAACACCACTGTCATTGGTCATTGGCTCTTGTCCGGCCATTCAGCTCGCGTGTTCACTCATTTTTATTTCGGCCAACAAATTGTCCGGCGGCACAAAGAAAATAACAAAAAAACCGAAAAAACGCGTTAACTAGACATATGTAACAGCAAATGGTTATAAAACTGCCCACAATCCGTTGCTGGTTGGTTTTTCACAACTCCGAAGGTGTTATCCAATGCATTGTGGTTTTGTTGTGTTATCTCTTTGAACGGGTTGCAACATTGAAAACGAAGTATAATTAATTGAACAAGAAAACGAAGAAATCACAACAAACTGCGCGAAACGACTTTCGCCAGGCTTCGTCAGACCACCGCGCCACCATTGGGTTACATCGACGAGTCGGTACAATCTGCACCCCTGCCGCCTAGAGCTTTGCTATGGCTACACTTTCCTAGCCACTTGCGTTGCACAATGGGGAAAGGTGGACAATTTTCAGACAAACACTTTCCTACATAGACATACTATCTTTACCTGTGTGTCGATCGGGTTCAGGTCGTTTGATTTTGGCTCTTCCAGAACAACAGCGGTGGCATCCTGTCGCTTGACCCTTACACTGGGCAGGGCAAAGGTCAGATCGCAGATAATGGCGGCCAGGACGGCCAGGACACAAAGACTTCTCGTCGACTGCATTGCTGTGTGTTGGTGTGCGTGCGTGCTTCGATGGAAAACTGCAAAGAAAAACAAGAAATTGTTCACTAAAAGTATCTCGGATAACTGCGAGCCACCAACCGTCAAAGAGAACGAGTGTCGAATGGGGAAAAAAACGGAATCGCAACTACAGACGAGTGACAAGGAGCTCAGCGATACTAGCGCGTTCACAACCTCCAACGAAATGATTATAAACGAAAGTGTTGGGTACGATTTAGGGGGTACACGGTGTTCGTGGTGTTTGGTCTCAGGTCTGGCTCCGACACACCAACACCAAAACTCACCGCCGCAGCCGAACTTGCTGGCAGTACACACATGCGGCCTGAGGAAGGCCGTCTACTCAACGGAACTATGTGTAGAGTGTACTTACTTGTGGTAGTGCGCGAAGACGTCTATGGTTTGGATGGAGGCCTAAAAAAAACTTCGCCAAAAAAGCTCAGATTGCAGTTTCTGCATCTGAAAGTCGCTCTTTGGCGTATATCTAGACGGTGAGAGTGAGCGAATATGGATTACTTTGGGCACGGGTTCAACCATCTGAACGTCAATGCAATTGGACTTTAATACGCGCACTCCAAGGTGGCTTAGAGGCTAATACAAGTGAAGTGCGCTGAATTGGAGCTTGCGACTACTTGGCGCAATGTTGGTATACATTAGTCTTTTGGGTTACCAAATGGCTGCAATTAAGAAGCTGAAGCCAAGATTGATATAGATATCCATTGGGGTCGTTGCGGATTGGTTTCTGTACATAGTGCCTTAGATTTAAGTAAATGAGTGCGACACGCGTAATTATTGGCGAATGGGTAATTGGGCGCAGAACGTTGGTGTGCAGACAATTATTTGCTTAGGAGTTCGGTTCGAGTTGTGGTTATGAGTCATCGTCGGGTCGATCTGACTTTGAATGCTATCTCGAAAGTTACTAGTCCAGATCTAACCTTTGAGTTCGTTTTCACGAGAGGAGGTAATTGATTTTATTGCTCGGTCTGGTTGGGAAACAACTGCGACATTGAACCATAAAGCAGAAGCAGATGTTGGGCATCTTCAAGATGAGCAGTTCTTCAAATTGATTACTAATCACCTTTGTAATGCTCGAGCGCACTTACTTCGAATGGGTAACACTGGAGACGGACAAAGTCAACGAGCAGGTCATAAATTATGGAAATTCGAGAGTGGGCAAGGTGAGGACAGCAATGTAGTTACAAATACCCGATAGATGATCTAACTACATAAGACTATTAAGTTTTATGATAGGAAGCGAGATGCAAATAAAATGATTGTCTGTGTCGTATACGTAACCTTTTGTAGGTACGGTCAATATTGTTTTAACTGTGTAGGAATAAATTTAGTAGGAGTTTGCAGCAAGTTTTTTTTTTGTATGACAATGGATAGAATTCTGCCTTTGAATTTTCCATTTCGAGCTATTATTTAATGGCTAAAATATCAACCAAAAGCTACGTCTAATTGATTGGATAACAACTTGGTAAATATTTCCAGTTCTAAATTTTGTTTTCTTGGGTTGCAATCATTTCTATTTATTGACTTGGTTTAAATACCTTTGGAATGCGGTGCACAGAGCAAGCGAGCGAGCTCACTTTATTTCTCGTTGAATGGTTGCAGTCTGTTTATGTGGTTGGGGTTTCGGCGAACTTTTTATTTATTTTATTCATAGGAATTTTTGCTGGGATTTGAACACGCAAGATTGAACAATCGAACTTATGTAACTAGAGCACTTCGTACATCCGTATATCCTTATATATTTCGGTACCTATAATTGCCCACAACCTAAATCGAATGAAAGGCTAATTCTCATCTGGGAGTCAATTCTTGTTCTGTAATATTGTGAGGTGAAAAGTGTTTTCGCAAGATTTTGTTGGTTTCTCGGTCTATGACAAAATGAAAACAAATGTCGGAATCTTTTCATTACAGCTTTTCTATAACAGCCGTTTCATTTGTACTCACTGTGCTTAGAGAAAGTAAACGCGACCCGTAATGGAAACGAAACGAAACAGAGACGCCAAATCCATGAATGACGTTAAATCATTTTAATATTATGATCTAATGATCCATAAACATATGTTTTTCAAATGCTCAACAGCATTAGGTATCTTCCAATGGTTTATGACCATCTTAAAGGGAGCGTCGTAAAATCGCCAGTTTATTCCTAAGGAAAAAACACTTACTTTTGTTGGAAACAAAAATCCAAAAATACAAATTTAATTAAAACAAAAAGCGCACAGACACTACAGACAGGGGCGGATTAACCAGGCGCGCAATGCAATTCTCGGGGCCACTTGCCACGTTTCTAACTTTCCTAAAGTTTTCTTAAGTTGGAGCCTACAAAATAAACCAAATGAAAGAGAAGTATGCGCATTTCTTCACTATATTGGTACAAGAATAAACAATACAACTTCAAATATATAGGGTGGGTTTTTTTTTAAAGGTACAGAACTTTAAGTTGGCAACACTATTTTAACTAGCGGCCTTTTTGTCAGCTGTCAAGTGATTAATTTTTAGTTTGGTTTGGCATTTCAACATGAATAGACTGACGCCTGAACAACGCTTCCAAATTGTGCAAAACTTATTTTGAAAATCATGTTTCTGTTCGAAATACCCATCGCGCACTACGTCATAATGAAGTTCACTTTTGGTTAAATGGATACGTCATTAAACCATATTTGGAGTGATGATAATCCTCAAGTGTATGTTGAGATACCGTTATATCCACAAAATCTGACTGTTTGGTGTGCTTTATGGGTTGGTGGAATAATTGGTCCGTACTTCTTTAAAAACGATGATGGCTAGAACGTTACAGTCAATGGTGACTGCTATAGAGCCATGATTACTGTTCATCATATAGGAGCTGTATGGTTGCAACAAAAGGGCGCAGCATGTCACACAGCTCGTGCCACAATATTGATTTGTTAAAGGAAACGTTTGATAACCGGCATAGTTTCGCGTTGCAGACCCGTGAATTGGCCTCCAAGATCGTGCGATTTAACGCCGTTTGACTATTTTCTGTGGGGAAATGTGAAGTCTACGCCGATAGGCCCGAAACGACCTCCGGAATAGACTACTTCCGAGCCAGCCGGCATTGCGGCTACATGCCGGAAATCATATTTAAATTATATAACCAGAAGATTATCTTTCGAATAAAGTAAATATAATTTTAAAAAATCATCTTTGTTTTTTTCTATTTCAAAGTCCTATCTTCTACTATATAAAAATAAGTCGGGTTTTCCTTCCTGACGATATAACTCCAGAACGGCTCAACCGATTTGAATGATTTTTGTTTTGTTTTGTTTGTCTTAAATCAGGGATGGTTTATGAAATAAGAAAAGTCGGAAAATTCTCAACAGTTGGCGTTGTAGGCACATATTTCGTTTTTCATGTGAAATGCACTTTGAAAAAAATATAAACTGGATAGAAATCGAGTAGTTTCAAATACAAAAAAAAAAAAATATTTTAAATTTTAAAAGCAATTGTTGTTGTCAATTATTTTAATTATTTTCTAAGCAAATTGTTGTTGTCAAAAATTTTTAAATTTCTTTTTATTTAATATAGGCACCTAATAACTTTGTTTATGTTTACTATGTTACATTAAGTAACTTTTTGAAATGGAGTAGACACTTTGATTTGTTTGATGGTGTTTGAATCCATCATATTTGTTTGACAAGTATTTTCAGGATCCTTACATTAGTTCAAACTTCTGAAAGCAGAAATACACAATGAGTCTATGGTCATAATCGAAGACGTGTGTTTATTGATGGCGTTGGGCATGATATCACCTAATCGTCCAATACACGATGCATTCAACCACGAATTGCAAAGAGAACAACAAAACAATACGATACTGAAGCATTAGCCGAAGCAGTTCGTAAAAATGTTCTGCAATTGAATCGACAACAAATGATTGCGTATGACTCTTTGATGGAAGCTGTGAACAAAAGAACTGGTAGCATTTACTTTCTGGGTGCTCCCGGAGGTACTGCCAAAACGTTCTTAATTTCATAATTTCAGACACCATCTTGAAAAATGGAAAAAAAATGCGAAGATTTTACAATGATGCAAATTGGTCGATTGGGTCGAATGCACGATGGCCCACAAAAGGTCAATGTTCAATGGTGTCGGTGGACAGGACGTTGAAAGATCTTCAAGTCAATCAAAACATTTTTCGAATAGCCATGATTGTATTATCCGGTGATTTTCGGGAGACTCTTCCAGTTATTCCCACGATCAATTGCAGCTGACGAACTAAAATGCGTGCTTGAAAGCATCAAATTTGTGGCTTCATGTCAAGACACTCCGATTGACGAGATCAAACTGCAGATGTGTTTTCGAAGCAATTGTTAGACATTGGAAATGGCAATATTGCAGTTAATATTTCGACCGGACTTATCACTTTGCCCACTGATTTCTGCCACATGACCGATTCTAAGGAAGAGCTCATTCGACGTGTTTTTCCGGGCATACCGCAGAATATAGAGGAGAAGATGTGTTGATTCCACGCATCCCGATGATTCCAACGGACTTGCATTTAATGTTAATATCATCTATTTTACAGGAAAAAAAATCACCAAAGTAAGTTCAAATCCAAATAAAAGCTTCAAATAGATAAAAATTAGGTGGTACGAAGTTCACCAGGTCAGCTAGTGCTTCTAAAAAAACACCCTTTAAAAATTCTTTAGGACATTTTTTTAAAATAAATTCCCAATTTTCTGGCGGGATTTATTTTTTTGCTACAAAAATCAGACTTGCTTAATAATTTGCCCTGCAGATAATTTAAAATTATAGCCTCTGAATACAACAGCCGGTTTTAATTATACAAAGGAGGAAGAAAAAACTGTTTTTTTTTTTTGCATTTGTGTTGTGATGGATGGTTAGGAAATAAGTTGATGAAATGGAACTGAAAATACTTACTTGCAGCTGAACGACTAGCCAGAAGCGGGGATATAATTGCTGTACAAAAGTACAATCAGATAGACCGCACAAAAAGATCCTGAAAATCTAGGGCATCTGTTATACCCATTTGCTAGAGAGCGGGACATTTCGATGTCGTTTTCCTTCGGGTTTAGCATTTTACTGAACGTTTTACAATCTGCATCAGGGCCCAAAATTAGGTTAATACCCGCTTATAACCCATAAGAGAAAAGTTATCCTTTTCCAGCAGCCAGAAATGTGTCTAATGCTCGAAATAAGACGATAATGCCAAAATGAGCCTTCACAATACTTCATATTATAATCTTTGGCTAATTGAAAATAGCGAAGAAGCTTTATTTTGAACATCTCAATATTTTTATGTGACTCAGTCTCAGGATTTTTAAATCGTGAATTTGGGCGACAATAGAAAAAACTCCAGACTATCCCTGATCAAAACGAAATGGGGGAGAAAGGAAACACCCCAACTGCGCCAACTATATTCAGGCATCTGCCTTTATTATATGGTTTCGATTTTTCACCTGTCAGTGTTTTGCGAAAGTCGACTGTCAATCAAATGCTAGACTGATCGTGATCGATTTTTACAGCCTCTGCCAATACTTATGGTGACCAATTATACGGATCAGTGGCTTACTGGTTAGTGCGTTCGACTACTAAGCGAGGGGCCCAAGGTTCGACCCCCGAAAAACCCAAATTCCATTTTAAGGTTTCTTTCCACTGTGCCACCTTTCGCGAACGTCTGACAAACATCCAACAACTGTCAAGAAAAAGCTTCTCAATTCATTCATTTATTTATCGAAAAAAAATTAAAAAAAAACTCACACAAAACGAATGATTGTGATAAGCTAGGCCTACTGTCGCTACGGACCTGTTGCGACAACTATTTATTTATTTTAAGTATACGGATGCATGTTAGTCTCATTCATTTCATATTTTCAAGTTGGTAGCGCTGCCATTTGACGTCTGTCAAACGCAGCTGTCATTTGAAGTGTCATAATATTAGTTGAATGTTTGCCATTTACGATAATGGATCGCTTAACAATCAAACAACTCATTAAAATTATTAAAACTAACATCAAAAGTGGTGATTCACACGTAGCCACTTTTCGCTCATTTATCGATGATTATGGTCGACCGACTACGCAAGCGATCGGTATTGTGAAGAAATCTGAAGAGAGTGGAAGCGGTACTGATGTCGTATCGTAAGGCCTGTGCATCATCTTAATGTACGCTCAGTCGAAAATATTGCTGCTCCAAATGTAAGTGTAAGTAGCCAAATTTTTTTTTTAGGCGGCTATTGAATATCATGACTTGGACGGCATGTGGTTCCAACAAGACTTTATTACGTTAGATGCTTCTGGTCTCGTAATTTCATGTTTTGCTGACGTCAAGTGTTCACCAAGATCATGCGATTTGACACCGTTAGTTTTTTTTTTTTTTTTGTGGGTCTACGCGAATAATTCCCGAACTCTAGACGCATTAAAAACCAGCATTACAGCCATTGCGATATAATTATATAAGTCTTCATCTGGAATGTATGGGAGAGCCAATGAAGACTTACATTCTGCGTCGAAAGGTTTTTAACTCTAATCTTATTCTTAAGCGGCAGCGCAAAAAAAAAAAGTTCTTACCTATCGCCCACGGTTGCCACTTGAAAATAGAATTTGTGACCAATATTGGAAACAAAAAAAAATTCTAAGAATTTCCAAAATAATTTGAGCTCAAAATATTTGTTTCCACAGACCAATCAATTCATCATATTTATTCCAACATGTTT
The DNA here is from genome assembly GCA_949126925.1 of Cheilosia vernalis. Lineage (NCBI taxonomy): Eukaryota > Metazoa > Arthropoda > Insecta > Diptera > Syrphidae > Cheilosia > Cheilosia vernalis. Next base: position 58,795,385 of record OX421360.1, read on the forward strand.
TTCAAACTTCATGTACACAAATCACATTATATTGTTTTTTTTTATTATTAATAATATTTCATTTCGAAAAAAAATTACTAAATGGAATAAAAAATAACCCGTGTGAACAAGAGAAAAAGTAATGACCAAATTGACCATTGTGGCAACCGTGATTTTAATTCCTCTTAATCGTACAACCGTGACTTCGCCTTTGATTGCGCTCTTCGAAGCGTCGTCATTTTATCACTTCACGATAACGCTAACGCATTATGCTACTATCAAGCTCTTCATAATAAACTCTTGTCGAATGTGTACTAAAATGTACAAAATGAAAAATCCTGTCACCTCTGTGCCATTTGTGCACAGGGCCAGACTATCCATAGCAGTAGAGGCCTCGCATCGGCTATGGCCCTAGCGAGGAAAAAAAATTGAAAATGTTTTATCCTACGGTACAACAAGTAGAAGCCAGATCAGCTTTTTAACGCAAATCGCTTTAAAAATCATCTACATTGTGAAATGTGAATGCACAAGTCTATGGCCACGTCACTTTCATTAGGTTGGCAGTACTGATGTCAGTAACGGTTGACAAAGAGAATTGTTGGAGTGCCCGATACGTTACGTAACTCAGTTCCGTCTTAAATAAAGTTGTCGAAATACTTGTTCTGCAATTGCGATTTGTGAGTTTTGCGACCGTGAATTTATTTACATTTTAGTTAGTTTAGTTTAGGGTGTTTTTTTAGAGGCATATAACTTTGAAATGGAATAAAACAAAGATGATTTTTTAAATTGACATAAAACCCATAAAGTACACCAAACAGTCAGTTTTCGTGGATGTAACGGTGTCTCAACACACACTTGAGGATTATCATCACTCCAAAAACTTCAGTTTTGTTTATTGACGTATTCATTCAACCAGGTGAGCTTAATGGCTAAACAAAATTCGCTTATGAAAATTGACGGAGTGCGCGATACGTATTTCGAACAGAACAACGATTTTCATAATAAATTTCGCACAATTTGAAAGCGTTGTTCAGGCGTCAGTCTATTCATGTTGAAATGCCAAACCAAACTAAAAATAAATCACTTGACAGCTGACAAAATGGCCGCCAGTTAAAATAGTGTTGCCAACTTTAAGTTGTATACATGTAAAAAAAAAAAAAACCTTTATAATTAAAAAAAAATGCCATATCAGCATTGAACGTGAAGTGGCGAGAAGAGAGGAATAGGGCTTCATTTAAATTAATTAAAAAAAACATCTCTTTATTTATCTATTATATAAAAACTATGTGAAAATTTATATTCATCAATTGAGAACGGCTGGCCCGATTTGGCTCAATTTTGTTTTCAGTTGTTCGTAATTACCAGGAGAAGGCTCTTACGAAAGAATTTTTTTGGAATCCCCTCCGGAAAAGTCGGGAAATCGGAAAAATCTAAATTTGATTTTTTTGTATGGAAAATTATGAAAATTTGTTGTGCAATAGTTCCGGAATGACTTTTCGAATGGAAAAATATAAAATTCTTAGTGGAAAACTCTGAATTTTACGACGAAATTTTGAATTTTATCGCATGATTTGATGTAAATGTATATAAAAAATTCGTTAAGAAGCTTGGAAAATTTCGTTCATAATTAATCGAAAGTGTTATGTTCGGAATATAATATATGTACATATATCAAAATTTTATGTATTCCCTACTGTTGAGTATTATCTAAGCTCTCCAGCTGCATTTGAACGAGCATTAAAATGCACGAATAGTGTTTTCTGAGCTCTTCAGCCGATTTTTTTTAAGCAATATAGCTGATGAAAACACGTCCTTTCTGGATCAAGACTAATCCAATAACTATCTGTTTTTTTCTTTTATTACTCCTACGACTAGCTTATTGTCTACTTCACATTATACTTATGACCTGCTTAAATTTATGCCCTATTTCATATCAATGTTGTCAAGTGTTTTGTAGTCTGACCCTTGTCAACAGTGATTCATGTTTATTTTTATTGATGTGCCATGTGATATGCATACGACTCATGTGCAAAGTGATTCCCATCGAAAATGAAATGAACGGTGATGTAATGTGCTCGCTTTTTTTATCGCCGATCAATCACTTTCACGTGTTCGCCTGCATTGCATATCCATGCGCACATGTGTTGTTGGGATATGCGTGAACAACAAAAGTCCTCGACTCAACGAAGCAAAATATGTAGTTTGAAAAAAAAAATAATTTTAACGCCTAGCAAAACAGGCCGGGGTCCTTTAGTTTCATATTCAAAATTGATATAAATGGCGCAAAATTATAGACATCGTGTATTAGGAGAGAATAGTAGATACTAACTAGCACCACTCTAACTTCAAAGGCCATGCCTAACTTTCTAGAAAATTATAAACGCTTTGTAACCTGCCTACAACTAGTTCCAACTTTAGAGCGGGCGCGACGCAAATTTTTGTCAAACAGACCGAAAAATGTACAGTTTGAGAAACTAAACACAGTTTGGGGAATTCTCCTTAATCAATTTTTAATGAAATGACAGCAAAAGAGAAAAAAAAAACAAAAAAATAAAAATGAAGAAATGGAATGAATTTATTGAATCTGTAGCTAGAAGGCAATCTTCCTAATCAAAATCTTAAAAAGGATTTGCTTGGATTTTATTTTGCTTTTCTTAGAAACTCAACATATTTAAACATTTCGAGAACTTAAAAAATATAAATATCCTGGGAACATTTCTTTCAAAATTTTGGAAAAAAAAAATTCAAATTACAATTTTTCAATAGAAATGACAGATGGGAGAGGATTGAGAGTCTATACTAAGGGATAATATGTACTTTTGTTGGTTTTAAACTTATTACCAGGTTATAACTATAAAGTGGGTATTTAGTCGACTATAATTAGAAAAATACTAATACGGACATTGTCACGTACTAAAATAGTCATAAAGTGGGCTTTATCCGACTATAATTTTGCGCCATTGGCGCCATCGTGTATTAGAAGAGATTAGTAGATACTACCTAGCACCACTCTAACTTTAAAGCCCATGCCTAACTTTCTAGAAAATTATAAACGCTTTGTAACCTGCCTACAACTAGTTCCAACTTTAGAGCGGGCGCGACGCAAATTTTTGTCAAACAGACCGAAAAATGTACAGTTTGAGAAACTAAACACAGTTTGGGGAATTCTCCTTAAGCAATTTTGTATGAAATGACAGCAAAAGAGAAAAAAAAAAATGAAAAATGCAGAAATGGAATGAAAAGTTTTTTTATTGAATCTGTAGCTAGAAGGCAATCTTCCTAATCAAAATCTTAAAAAGGATTTGCTTGGATTTTATTTTGCTTTTTTAGAAACTCAACATATTTAAACATTTCGAGAACTTAAAAAATATAAATATCCTGGGAACATTTCTTTCAAAATTTTGGAAAAAAAAATTTCAAATTACAATTTTTCAATAAAAATGACAGATGGGAGAGGATTGAGAGTCTATACTAAGGGATAATATGTACTTTTGTTGGTTTTAAACTTATTACCAGGTTATAACTATAAAGTGGGTATTTTGTCGACTATAATTAGAAAAATACTAATACGGACATTGTCACGTACTAAAATAATCATAAAGTGGGCTTTATCCGACTATAATTTTGCGCCAATGATACTCCCTTTTATTAAACAGTGCTCTATATTTTTATCCTATCAAATATCAATACTCTATTACTTCTTAAAAAAAAAGTTGTCAACGCTATTCAAAGCGTCGTTGTCGTCTTGCCCCCTCTTAAATCTAACCGCCACGATTGGCCATTCTAAGAGGTTCATCCGCTACCAAATCTTTTTCAATCCTTTTGGCTTCGAATCGGAGATCCTATAAACCTAACCTTCAGCGTCCGCTGTGACATCCAGCAGGTGGAATCAATTATTGCATTATTTTTATCGGTATTGTATAGTATTGCACAAATCTTATGTTTACCCTTTAAATGCAAAAGTTATTCCCAATAGCAAACGAAAAATTTCGCAACAAAAGTCCTTCACTTGACGCAAAACCTCCAACAGTTGCTGCATATATAATTTATTTACCAAATCGGTTCAATTCGTTGCATTTCAATTAAACAGCAAATCGCAGAATGATTTTCGCCAACTATTCACATTTACCTTACGGTCAATTATCAATTTTTCATTTGTATCCATTGTCCATTAGATAATCGCATTGTAGAAGCAGCAGCAACTTATGATTTGCATAATTCTCAGCCTGACACATGAGATGGCGTTATCGAGTTACATTTTTTCGAGTGCGTTTCGCAGGTGAATTTCTTATGCATACGCAGTCATGCAATGCGGCGGACTTGTTTATACAGAACGAGTTTCTTGCGAATTATGCGTTCGAAAGAGCTGACACACTTTGGGTCTTATTAGAACGAGAATTCATGGAAATCACACATCGGATCGGGTAGTCAAAAGCCAATGTCCAGAGTTTTTCAGACTTGACTCCATTCTAGGTGCAATAAATTTTTTTTTATTTCCAGCTTACAACTTAAGTGGTCCAGTTTGGACTGCGCTTCAAGGTCTGGGCGGAAACAGGCCTCAGACTTAATGGCAGGGTGTTAGATAAAGCAATTTCCTGGCATTATCAATGGTCGACTAACTGTCATCAGCCAAAACAATCGCAAATTAATTTGATCTATTGTGGGGCAGCGCGTGTAATTGTGCATATAACTACACCATTGTGAACTTACCCAGAATCGGACTGACCGAGTCGGGTCACTGCGGGTTAAGCGTTGCAACTGCTAAGACCAAGACATTATCTGCACAAGTACATAGTGTTGCGAGTGGTTTTCTGAAGTAATTAAAATGGAAATGAGTTGCAAATGTAAGTCCTTGGCCGCGATCGACTCTTGAATGTTATCGAGTCTTCGGCTTGGTCGGACAGGTGATTGTATTCCAACTTTTTTTTATCGTTTTTGCAAGACACATTTATGCACTACTGCCTTGCGAATGTGCAATTGTTTTGTACGAGACTGTAAAAAACAAGAATCGGACGAAACTGCGAGTATTCGAAAGGCGTTACCAGTTCTATTGCACCACTTTTGCAAAATGGGTTCAAAGGTGTGCGTGCTGTAGGCCAGAAACCAGAAATTTACTGCACTTTTAAGCGGCAAGACTTTCGCGCTGGTATGTTGGTGGTCAGAGTTTGGTTTTCGATATAATGAAAACTTTTAACACGTCTTGTGCAAGCCACGGGAACGTGTTGAATTACAAAGGTGTTAAGTGTGGCCACGGAAGTGTTTTACTATCGATATTTCCTATTTTCGGTATCATTTGCAACTGGTATCTAGACAAGTAGATTGAGATTGAAATGGGGGAGCAGGTTTAGAGTTTGTAGGCTAGTGGGAAGGTAATCAAGTTGTTGTTACCGAAGACAAAGAGAATGGTTTGCTTAGGATACAAAAATTTCAAAGACTTCCAGATATATCCAAGGGTAATGTACCTTCTATGGCCTCTAGCGGATGCACCTCAATTTCGTCCAAAAGAAGAAGCTCCGTCAAAAGCAAGCGAACTACTCCTCAAGTGAATTTGGTAGATATTATGGCAAAATTAAAACCATTCACCATTTTTAATGCCGACTTCCTGGTTTCGCTAAAATTTCGGGATCGGCGGAGGCATAACGGATGATATGTGACATGGAATTTACTACGGTCAGCTTTGAGTGTACATTATTGGTGCACGCACAGTTCGTTTGACTATAAATTTGGTACATATCGTATGCATATGCGGGTTTCCTGACACGGAACATTTTAAGAATCTGGAAGAATCGCTATCACAACACCGCTTTGAACTATTCAACATTTTCGATATCTTATACATTGACCAAATAGAATCTTTGGGCTTCTAAAATGTGATCAGCTGCTTCTACTAATAGCTGTATATGCAATGAGGGAGCATTCATCAACTCTAGTGGCTTTTTTGGGTCCCTGCCTTATGTTCAAAGTCGACTTTCCCTTTTCGAACATCCCTTTTAGTATAGCAAATTGTTCTGCTAAGCCTCACGCTTTTATTTATTTTTGCTTCTCAGAAGTCTATGTTAATATTTTTAATATTTTTTTAGAGCTCGATGGCAGTAGCTATGTCTACATAAAATCGCTTTTCACGTTTAATTTTTTTACAAATAATTTTGCAAACTATTCCGAAAAAAAGAAAATATGTCGCTTTATTTTAGTCAGTTGCATTGGTCTGGTTTCAAACAAAAATTCAGACCTCGGCCTTTTAAAAATTCGGTTTTGTAAAAACAACTTGGTTACCAGCTCATAAAACAAAGAATGTGATTTTTAGTTTGTCGTCTCTTCATGATTGTGATGTGAATACATATTTTCCCTTATCTGGGTAGCAAAGGTTCAATCTTGCATATTGCAGCTGTCGGTATCGGTCTCCCATACCTTTGCCAAAACTACAACGAAAAATGTTTCCTTATCGAGGACATTAGATAGTAAATCCAAGTACCTATTTCGTACCACAGATTTAATATTCAGTTTCTGGAATCATGTGTAAATTTTTTCCTTGTCGCTTGGGTACCTTTTATATTTGCGGAATATCTCTTCGACATGTTGCTATAAACTATTTACAATGGCACAAATTTATAGTCATCGTGTATTAGGAGTGATTAGTATATACTAACTAGCAGCACTCTAACTTCAAGGTCGATGCCTAGCTTTTTAGTCCATTACAAACAATTCGGGCCTTACCAATAAACATTTTTAAGGTTCGACTCTAAGTTGGTAGTTCACAGTGGCTATATATTTCCCATACAAATTTCGCAATTGTTATTTTCGCTTCTGTAAATTTAAAGTCAATACCTACTAAAATTGTTATTAATACGGCGCTTTGTACCTACATGTCAAACAGACCCAAGAAATTACAATTTGAGAAGCTAAACTCAGTTTGGGGAATTTTCTTAGAAAAATGTTTAATGAAATAACAGCAAGAAAGACAAAATAAAAAAATTAAAATTGAGTATGTAACGAGTAAAACTCTTTGTCATCAAAATCTTCAAAAGGATTTGCTCGGGTTTGATTTTTTTTTCTTAAAAGCCCAACATATTTGAACATTTTTAAATATTTAAAAATATTAATATACCCTTAAAATACGTTTCTTTAAAATTCGTAAAAATTTAAATTTTGCAATAAAAATGACGGATGGGAGACGGATGACAGTCCATATAGGTACGAAGTAATAAAGTGTGTTTTTGGTGGTTTTAAATTTAATACCAGCCTATAGCGATAAAGTGAGTTTTATTTCGATTAGAAAAATACTAATACGGTCACTGCCAGGTACTAAAATAATATTAAAGTGGGCTTTATCCGACTATAATTTTGCGCCATTGTTATTATTCATTCGAAACTACAAAACGACATTAGGTACGTTCTTGTGAGGTTTTCATGCGAAAAAATTGCAGCCACTCTTGGTCATACAGAAATGTATCCTTCGAATTTGCCCCAAGTATTATCGACATCATTAAAACCCTTGGGTCTTTGACTTGAAACTTCTCCCTACTCGTCATTTGCAACGTTTTTTCATGAGGTCTAGTTGTCCAAACCTAGTTATTTATGTGTAAATAATTCGAACTACTAGGCAAGAAACGGCTATTTCATATCTTCAATAATTCCCAAGCTTGTAACAAATGAGTTTTCAGTCCCAACTCAGCGGGCTTTAACAATGGACATTAAATTTGTCACCCAAAATAAAAATTAAAATGTAATCGAAACTACATTTTCCGTCACCAACGAATTACCCTTCCAACTCTAATCACGGAATTTATGCGGCACGTAGCTTTCAGCTACAGTCGTCACAAAGTGTAAAGCAATGACAAGCCATACTATCTGAGACCACTGACTTCGGCCGAATTTCCGTTACTTGCCTAAAAGCTATATTTTTAGGGAGTGGTCACGATTCTGTCTCACCAACACACTCGAATAAAATATGAGCCATTTTCGATATCGCCAAAGTTGCTGGCAACGTTCATATATTTTTTTTCCTTTAAATTTGAAATTATTCGTTACGTGTGGATAGGATTTGTTTTTAGGAATACTTAAGTGTAATTTTGCTTGAAATATTTACCTATAAAAAATGTACCATATAGATTGGTTCAGGGGAAAACAAAACATTTGAGCAAATAAATTTACACATAAAATAGATGTTAATGATGTTCATTCATAATGCGGAAAATACACAATCATGTTTGTCCTAGTATTTATATATAACGGCTACTTTAAATATATTAAAATTTATTAAAATTTATACAATTAATATAACCGACGTCGATTCCTAGTTCACGTGTACTCATTCTTTCACACTGACAATTACAGATAATATATTTGTCTCGTTTTATTGCGCCATTGGTCGTTGTATCGCAATCGGAACAGGGGCGATTTCGACACAACGTGACACACTACACCACAACACACGGGAAAAATATGTTTCTACGCATATGAAATCAATTTTAGTGATTGCGACGCACCATTCCTCACACGTTAAAAATGTGATTCCGGCTTAATTGAAGTTTTTATTGTTTTTTCCGCTATTCTAAGAAAGACACAAAAAATATCTTCTCACGATCAAAACATCTGATGTATGCCACTCTCAATCCGTTAATCGTTCCATTTCGATATCCATTGGTTTCTTAAAAAATCTTTTCCATTACTAATCTCCTTGATCCACTTGTAAAACCAGATTAAACCCGATTCACTTTATTGAGCCCCGTGTCCTTGTAAGCTTCAAAGAGCGATTAGCCCAATGACCGACAAATTTTAGCTTTGTTCAGTGATATCATCACAAAGCTCTTTTCTGTTAAAACAGCCCAAAGCCCTACATACTGGCACCACAATCAATTAATCATAATTCAGATTTTCCCTGCAGACCAAAGTTGTATAACTAATTAACGGTACGAAACAATGAATCACTAGCACAATGTCATAAGCCGAATGCAGCATGAAATCAATTCGAAGCGATTTCAAACGATTTGGTGAAAGCAAGTGCTGCCACCATACCAGTTAAGTATCCGCCCACCTGATCACAATAAAACTATAGTTATATTGGCGTTCCCATTAGCTTGCAAAAATGTAAATTGAATTGTTTCTCTCCGGTTAAATGCAGTCAATTACGACCCAAAAATCAATCTCGACACTATCAGCCTTGAAAGCCTTGAAAGTTCTGTTTTATTATTTTTGTTAAAAAAAAAATTTTTCTGCGGTCACACATACAAAGTAATTATCACTGCTCCCACAGCCATGTCGACTGTAACGTTAATTGATTTTGTCAACACAACCGATTGACCGACCACAGACCAAGAAACACTTTCGCTTTTAGGCAAAGTCGCTTGTCATAGCCAAAATTTAATTAATGTAAGGAGAGCTAAGACCAAATGTAGGTGAATACCTATGCATGCACACACATACTCGTATATGAATATCGTTATGGTTTTTTCCGTTTTATAATAGATGCTAATAAACCCGCTTGTTTTTAGCGTCTTTCTTGTGGTAGGTCCATTCCATCGGGCATTTTAGTGGGTCACCAATGACGTGATTTTTTTTTTGGCAATTCCATCCATCTGCCTTTTCTTGGGATTATGCAACGAATCCAGGTAACCGGTCTGGGCCTCAGTTCATTTCATGTAAGCATCAGCACGATGGTGAGTGCTCTATTCGAATACAAATGCGGAAGGAAAATCGTTTCCCCAAAAGCCAACTAATGATGTAGGTAGGTATCTATCTCTACCGAGTATTCATGAGATTGTGTTTAATGTCTGGAAAATTGTCATTCCATTGCCCAAGGCTGCATTTTTTTCGATGCGGAAGCATTTTCTATTTCGAATTCTCTCCGAAAAAAAAAATGTATTTTATGGTAAACACCAAAACAAGTTCATGGAAAGATGGGCTGGCTATAGCTTAGTTGAGTGTTAAAGGGTCACCACGTCTCGGTTAATAGTCGCAGTTACTTAAGGCTTATATGCACGATTATGCAGTGCAGTGACTTATACAGATCGTGTTCGTAATACACCATGTATGGCTTGCATCATAAACAGCGAGATTTATGCTAACAAGCAAAACCGAGCCTGACCTCATAAGAGTTGTCAGAGTAACCAAATTGAGCGAAATTTGATAGCAATCTTGGCTGTGATCTAATTAAAAACAATATAGCCACGACCCGACTAGATGGGATTGCATAACAATTTTTGATTTAATAAGGTATACCTATGCAAATCGCTGTTTGTTTTTTGCGCAACCTTGGCGGTCAATTAGGATATAAATTTCATCAAGGGTAGGTCTAGGTATATTCAAAGATACAGACTTAGGAAATTATTTTTGTTTTAGGTCCAGGAGGTGACATTGAGAGAGGTTTTCCAAAAATAAATCGCATTTTGCAGAGGCCTTTGTAAGTGAAATTGGAATTTATTTCGCTGGGAATACAAAAGTGTTGCCCAACGAACGTGCATTTTAATAAATGGGAGAGTTACGGTTTTTGAGTTGCAGCCTTTTTAGCTACATAAATTATAAAGTTCAAAGTGCACCATAGGTATGCAAAGACATTAATATATGAGAGCATTCGCATAAACCCTTTTAAAGGTTGTTTAAGGAAGGGTGAGTTTCGTAGGCTACTGTTGAAGACATAATATAACATTTTGGCCGTTTGTTTGGTTTTATTTGTATTTTTAGAGATGACGCTCTAACCGATTGTGAGTCTTTTTGGGAAGCAACAGCTGCTATTTCTGCTTACCTTTTTAGTATTGCTTGCATACAAATGTACACTCGGTTTCAATATGTAAAACTCAAAAACTTGGAAATTAAGCTAAGGTAGTGCGACTCATCAATGTTTGAACAGCTTACAATCACGTTGTTTTCTATTTCCTTACTTCTGGATTGTTGGTAGGTATTGTAAGGGAGAAAAGACCCCTAAAGCAGTAGCGAACTATAGAAAACGACTTCTAAGAGCAAAACACAATAACAAATACTACCAATCTACTTTTGACAGTTAAAACTCGTTTATGAGAGGTTTCGGGCTCTATAGCAATGGTGCGATATTCAGGCACCACGAAGACACAATATTTGTGCTTTAGGTGGAATTCAAGGGCTGTCTGTCTTGAGCCATTGTTGTACGCCTAGTGAGACTCTAGATATTTTAATGAACTTTAATATTTTTTTGGTATTTTGGGTGACACGCTAAGGCCCTATTTCAGAAAAAAAAATTGTAGGTAGCTCTCCGTGCAATACCCACTTTAATTTTGATCTGAGGCTTTCCTATAGGAACACGAGCTACTTCTATAAATATTCAGTAGTCGTTGCCCAAGTTTAGGATTACCTTAACTAAGAGCTAAAATTGGTCGACTAAAGTCAGAGGATTTAAAAAGGGTACCGACATGAAGCCTCGCTCCATCCGCATCGTGTGACTGTTTGGTGCGGCTTATGGTCCCGCGGGGTCATTGGACCTTACTTTTTCGAAAATGAGGTTGGATCAACAGTTACGGTGAATGGATTGCGCTATCGAAAGATGATTAATGATTTTTTTATGGTCGGAGTTGGATGGTATTAATCTGGACAACGTTTACTTTCAACAAGACGACGCTACGTGCCAAACAAGCAACGAAACCATTGATCTTTTACGGGAAATGTTTCCGGACCGTGTTATCTCTCGAAGAGATGATAACAAATATTGGCCTCCGAGATCTTGTGATTTAACACCTTGCAGCTCCTTCCTTTGGGGCCACGTGAAAACTAAGGTCTACGCCAACAGTCCAGCGTCGATTCAAGACCTCAAAGATAAAATTCGTAAGGCTATCGAGGACATATGGCAATACATAAGTCTAAGGTTTTGAACTCCGTGATGAGCTCTCTGATTTTTGGTTACCCTTCTGAGCCTTCTGATAGGAAGTCGCATTATTGCCTCCTAGATTACTCGCCTGTTCACGTGGTTCGTTTTTATTACAAACTAGCTGGCCCGGCGAACTTCGTTCCGCAAAAATTCGTTAAAGTAGTTAATGAAATTAAAAATTCCGAGCTTTCGCTTCCGGTCAATTTAAATTCTTTATTCAAAATTTATATTAAAATAAATACCATTGCAATAACCGCAGCGATTTACTTGTCGGCCAACCTACCGCTTTTTCGCTGAAGTGCTTTATGGTACATAGCATTTTTCGTTCCATTCACGGGTGCGTAAACGTACAAGCCGACACGTGAGCACGCCACATACAATTGACCATGTGAGAAACATGGAACGCTATGCTGATGACGTTTGTGCTGTTGTCTATCTCGGTCTCCAGTATGGATGACTGCATGATATTCTTTCCCGAAGTTCCGACATATTCTTTCGATTGTTAATATTCCGATCTGACTGTTCGTCCTGATTTTCTGCGGCGTGAAACGTTTGACCTTCTCACTGGCGGCATTATCAAATTTGTCTTGGAATCCAATCGAAACCATCAAGCTCAAAATTAAAAACTACCCATCCTGTCTCGAGTTATGCGCGTAAAAACTCAAAACGCTCAACAACTCCTGTGTTGCCTATCCTCATCGTCATCTCAAACATTTCAACTTACTCTACTCCATTTCAAAAAGCTACTTAATGTAACAATACATAGCAAACATAAGCAAACTTATTAGGTGTATTTAAAAAAAATAAATTTCAAAATTGTTTGCAACAACAATTTGCTTGCAAAATAATTAAAATAATTGACAACAACAATTGGCATTAAAATTAAAAATATTTTTTCTTTGTATATGAAGTATCACTACTCGATTTCCACCCCGTTTATTTTTTTCAAAGTGCATTTCCCCATACAAACTTTCATAACCTTTTTCATCCCCTCAAAGTTTTGTTTTCGCGACAAAAAGTAGCCTATAACCTTCCTTGGTCCAAAACGAAACCGTCAAGCCCAAAATCGTTGAAATCCAACAATCCTTTATCGAGTTATGCGCGCACACACGGACTTCATTGCCTTTTATATATATAGATTGAACTATAGTGGGTGGCAGCGATGCCAGATGTGGGGATTTTTCCCCATTTTGGGGAATTTTTGACTCAATGGGGAAAATGGGGAAAAGTGCTCTTAAAATGGGGAAAAACGGAAATCCATGCATGTTTATTAATTTTGCATAATTTAAAAATAAAACTCGTGTAGTTGACTTTCAAATATCTCCCGAACATAAAAACATCACCGCGTTTATAGAATCTAAGCGACTTAGCTCGAAGCTGAAACACTTTACGGAATTTTACAGACGAAATTATGCTGCAAAAATGATCAAAAAGTTGCGTTGATCTTTGCATCGATAAAAAATTCTTGGTTTTGCACAACAAAAATATGTACCAGTCGAATGGCGATTTGTGTATCGATATTTAATAACTTGTATTAATATAATTTATAACTGAAGTACCTGAAATATTTTTTTATTTATCATTTTTTTTTTGTATTTATGTAGGTACCTTTTAGAATTATAATTTACTTTCAACCTGCCTCGTTATTTGTGAACTACCTATGCCTTTTAAATCGATTCAACGTACGTGCAATATTTGCTTTTAATTTAACTTATTTTTGAATTTGTTTAAACTGCAAAACTTTGAACATTTTTGTTTTTTTTTTTTTTATTTATGTACTACCTTCTTTAAAAAAATGGCTAAATAAAAGAAAACAAATTTTTGTTATATTAAAAATGCATCTTTACTTCAATGAATTGAAATGGGGAAAAAACGGATAAGGAATGGGGAAAATTTTCAAAAAAATTCCCCAAAAAATGGGGAATTTAGGCAAAAAAAATCTGGCATCACTGGTGGGTGGTAGTATTACAGATTTGGCAACACAGTTCCTTTTGCGGTACCCGTTTTGTAAATGACAATAACGAACTTTGTTATAAAATTAGTTAGTTGCGAAATGAACTAGATGTGTTCCGAGTTGTAATTATTTTTCTAGCAATTTTGTTTTTTACGTAAGCCTCTGCTGTTTCTGATTTAAAAAAAAACATACACACAAAGCTATGCGACTTCTTTCCCTTGTTGATGAGCCCAGTAATCTTAAAACTTTTGTGAAAACCCCGTCCTTGAAGTGCTATGAGACACAACAGTAGCCGTGGCAATGTGCACTCTAAGAACTTGCTGTGGTATTTCACCAGATCCAACATCCAAGACCCGTCTTCATTGGTCTTGCATTACTCATGGTCAGCTTTTAATTTGTTGGAAGCAGAATCTCTGCTTTCTCCTAATCCTTATCCCTGCGATCTTTTGCCACTTGCATTACAAAGGAAAATCATTTCGACAAAACGGAGCACACAAATCAAATTTTCTCAAAAGAGGAACCTTCCACCTAATACATTTTAGACAATCCATAGAGTGGAAGTTTGAAATTCTTCTTTAAATGAACTTTGAAAGTGGCACATCGCAGTATATTAAAATTCATTCAAACTGTCAAGAAGCAGCTTCTCCTTCTGCTCAGCTATAAATGCAATCACAATTATGACTGCAATTATACTAAGAAGCCATGATGCGTAAGTCATTAAACTCCATTCGAATGATCGTATAGTGAGACTGTCCGGTTCTCAATGGCCAAAAGTATACAAACAATGTGCGAATGAATGCTAGATAGGTTTAACGACTATAAATGCATAAGCCACTAGGCACAAGGCATCTAGTTAGTTGAGATATTGATGTCTGCTTACTTAATCCGATGTGTTAAGTAGTATTATGCTCGAAGATTTACAGCTCTTAATATACATTTGGCAGATGAATTATGCAATGCCAAAATTACCATTTCGCGGTATACGGCACGTAGATATAATTTATCCTGTCTTTGAGTTCATACATCGGTGTGTGGGGCATGCGAGCGCATGTTTTAAATGCGTTTCTTATTTACGGTTGACATTTTGTTAAATTGCTGGCCATGAAGTGGAATATCATTCGCAGTAACCGGTTGCAATTGTATGCGAATTTTTTTCGCATAAGTGGCCGTAAAACCAATTTTTGGGCTCAGATTTGAATCGGATATAGTGCACTTGTTTTATAGTTGTATCAAAGTCAAATTCTTTAAAGTTGTGGGAGGTCCAGCTGTAAGACTTGTCACTATTTTAAGTGCAGTAGGTCTCGCTGTAAGACTTGGCCGTGTTTTGAGTGCAGTTGCAAAGAAACGCATTCCGAGTGCAAAAAGCATTCGCCCACGGTGACTGGTTTCTGGTGAGTTTTTTTCGTTTTGTAAAGGTGAGTATTTTGCTGTTGAACTGAGAGTAGGAGTAAAAAGAAGCAAAAGTCTGTCAGCAATATAAAGAACAACACTTTCAGAGACAGCTTTCCCTACTTATAACTCACTAAACAAATTTGTTATCGAATATCCAAACCATCTGCCCGGACGCTAGCTCGAGAAGAGGCTCATCCTGGTTCTATAAAAAAAGTAATATGAACCGATTTGCGGCCCATATCCACCGAGCTGCGCTATAAAGCCTACTCTATTCTGCCCATTAGAGCAGGAGGGATTTCCCTGCTCTTTCTCACATGGTCGATCTCTTCGTTTGACACTACTTGACTCATAAAATAGGTCATCATCAGTAGAAACATCTCAATTGAAAGTGTTTAATGATACCTGGTTCGGTATGAACGGACCTCGTAAAAATAGGACTCTTAGTCGGACTAGACCCTCAAATAAACAAGAGTTTTAGAACAGAAAAAACATGCGTGTTCCACTATATATAAAGCCATGGAAAAGCAATGGTGAAACAACTAAGCCTTGAGGTACTCCACTCCATTCTGGAATAGAATTGTTCACCCACAACATTCGTTTGCTGATTACCGATTGAATAGTTGGTAGATAAGTTTTATGAAATATGTTGTAAAGAATTGAAATTGTCAAATAACTTGTAATAATTATTATTTGAGAGGTGTTATTGTACTGCGACCTTTTCGTCTATTTACCCCCTGCTTATGCCTTAGAGAGGTCTATTCCCTCAAAAAGAGTTCCCCTCATAGTATAATTCCTTTCGGAATCATTTTAGAGGTTCTTGTACTTTTTTTCCCCTTGGCGGAAGAAATCCGTCCTACAGCACTCTCTCCAGTCCAGTTTCCTTCAAGAATCTAAGGATGAGTGCTGGCTCCAGTGGCAGTATTTCCTCATCAGATATAGTTGGTACTTGCCCAAGTATTTCAGTCTTTTGTGGGTCAGTGCCATCACATGATCCCAGCAAAAGTTGTGGGATTTCACTGGACTTATCGCAGAATCTACAGAGACCTTCTTCAGATATACCCAGTTTCCTGAGGTGTTCCTTGAGTCTAAACAGTGCTCGTTAGAATACGAAAGTTATTTTTGCTCATGCCGATGCAAGCTTCGAATCCTTTCCGTTGTATTGTCCTAGAAGTTGCTTGGCCTGCCTCATGCCCTGAGTGTTATGCCAGGTTCTTGCCCTGTTTTCCTTTTCCAGTTTCCTAAATTCTTCTTTGAGGGTGTGATCCCCTATTCCGCAGAATGGTTCGGGACCTATGAAAATTTCTGATGCTCCCTTTCTTGCTAGGGAGTCGGCCATTTCATTCCCCTCTATTCCTACGTGGCCAGGCACCCAGCAAAGGGTTGTATTGCTTCTCCTACCAAGTTCATTAAGTTTTTGTAGGCATTCCCATACAAGTTTGGATTTAATGATATTGGAATTAAGTGCCATAATAGCAGCCGGGCTGTCTGACATTATAGCTATATCACAGTTGACTCTGTTTCTGTCGAGGTTAATTTGGACACACCTGTCACACCTAGATTTCAGCCTGAAAGATGCTGGTACTTTTGCCCATTGGTTCAGAATATTTGGTTCCTGGCCCAAAAACTCCCGCCCCAGTTCCCTCATCAGTTCTCGACCCATCTGTGTACCACTTTGTTGTGTGATTGCTCAGTCTGTGAATTGTGGGTTCATTGCTCCAGTTCTTCTTATTGCTGAGCTTAGTAACAAAGTTCTTTTGGAAATCAAATCTTTTGATGATGTCGTCTCTAGGAAAGGTCAATAGTGGTTGTTTTTTGAGTAGTACGTCAAACTTTGTCAGTGTGATGCACTTTCCTCTTCCTATTCCTTCCTTGGCCATTCTAAGGATTGTTTTACTTGCATATTCCTTAACCATAAGGTGGAACGGAGTTAGTTCCAATAGCACTTCCATAGCTGCGGTTGGGCAAGTTCTCATAGCCCCTGCAATACATAGGCATGCCAGTCTTTGCACTTTATTGAGTGTCTTCCTTGTAGTGGATAGACTGGTTCTTTTTGCCCATGCAATCGCTCCATACGTGATCATTGGTCTCACAATAGCAATATACATCCGTCTGAGGATGGTCGGTCTACATCCCCAGAATTTTCCAGCTAGGCTCCGGCAAATCATTAAAGCCCGCGTTGCTTTCCTGGTTATCTCTTCTGTGTGTTTTTTCCAGACGAGTTTGCTTTCTAGGTTATGTAACAGATATTTAACTTCATTGACTGATGTCAGTGTTGTACCTGATAGCCTTCGGCCTTAGTCGTTCAAGTTTTCTTTTCCTCGTGAATGGTACTAAAGGAACTTTTACGATCGGAATCTTCATGTTGTCTCATGCGATACATTTTCAGTTTGTATCTTTTTAGTGAAAAATATATCGATGGGCCGTGGTCTGGATTTTGTTTGAGAAATCAAAATATTTTAAATTGTCGAACAAGTGCCTCCCGAGTAGGTGGTTCCTTCTAGGAAATTTTCTGACAGAGGGTTTAGGTCGCCACTGTAGGTGCATGCATTATCCGTGTTCGTCATACCTCATCTCATTACGTTCTTCCGCAGTAGAAAATGTCCAACAGGTATACCCCACGCTAATTGTAACCGTTTTCTGTTGAGTTTAGTCAATTCTCCTTATTTTGTTTCGATTTAAAACAAGTCACAAGGCCGCGGAAACCTTGTAACCAACGAGAGTCTGCCGTTGTGAAATTTGTAGCGAGAATAATCCTCCTGTTCACCGAAGAAAAAATTTACATATTTTTGAACTGATTCATGCAACAAAACTTTTTACTTAAGTAAACTCATCTCAATAAAGAGCAAAACGAAACCAAAATGTCCTCAAATTAATCTACGCTCCACCTTGAGCTTGAGCTCAACTATCGAACCTTCCATCATCAGCTGACATATTTGGCTTGACAGTCAATTCCAATCAACAGTTTCTAGCTCTAAACAAATAGTAGCGGCCTTGAAGAAGCTGTTTACTGTTAATGGCCACCCACTTGGGCAACTTTTCGACTAATTTCAAGCAGATGAGCTTATTAAGTCAACACACTACATAGTTTTCGAAAGCTAACCGGGCAATGATACAAGATTACCGAAGCACGCCTGCACTCCTTGTATTGATCGAGAAGCATACCAACTCGCCGTGACTACTATTGAATTGCCTTCGTATTTAACGACTTCCTACAACATATGTATGATTGTGTGTCTTTGGTACAGCAAGATACTCCAACCGAACTGCAGCCAAGCGAAGGTAGTCCGAGTTGGTTTCAATCAAGTTCGCACATCAACTCTTTTGTTTTTCATGGAAAAACTAACACAGCAAACTTTTCACTACACCAAACTTAAGCTCTCTCCACTCTCTCTCTCTCTCTCAACTACCACTTGCTTCGGTGAATGGAGAAAAACAAAATATTTCCGCATTCGCTGGCCAAAAATATCTAAAATTGTGCAACACTTACAAATTTACCAATAAAACTCCAACTTACCGTTGAAATTAGTTCGATTGCTCCTTCTCTTTCTTGTCAGTCTCTCACTCACTCGATGTCTTTTCTCTTTCCCGATACAAAAAAAATATCCCGAATAGCACTAGATAATTGCCCGACAAAATAAAAAAAACACAACACACCCAACGAACAACAAATAGTAATAGCAATAGCAACAAAAGCCAATTCCAGCGTATCTACTGCGTTGCCGACAAAGTAGACTTTACGGATCACTTCAGACTTATACCAAGCTAGCTAATTAATTAATGACAAGTTATTATTTTCGTTGGTTTTTTTTTTCTTTCACTAAACAATTTCAAGATGCAACCGACTCTTGAGAAAGACCGTCTCGAAACTAAAACGGAGAAAAAAAGTGTAAGCCTCGAAATTTCGCTGTTACCACAGAGGCACAGACCCTGGTCAATGCCAATGATTAGTGCGTCATAGCCTTCGTCGTTGTTTTCGTTGAAATCGAAAGTTCCACATTACCAAGTGATACGGAGCGACGGCGACGCGACGCTTACGCGAAAAGCTAATAATGAAAACGAAGAAGCGCCACACGAGCTAAGTGCGTGTGCGAGAGCGAGACTTTCGATTTTTTCCCAATTGCGATGAAATTGTGTACTGTTACTGTGATCGCAATCAATACGGCTTCGCGTGGAGGTATGACAGATTTCCCTTTCTTTATACTTTCACGCCGCAGAAAGCTATTTGCTTGCCTTTTGGTTTCATATTCGCGCCGGAGAAATGCAGCAGGAAAACGAATGAAATGCAACACAGAGAGACAAACACACAGGTTTCGGATATAAAAAAGTAAATATTTACAGCTTATGCACTAACTTATGTGGATGTGTTTGTACTACGCCTAAATAAAAACGGTAGGTTAATGAGGCAGTTTCGGATGTGATGAACTGGCAGACGCGGATGATGAGGCCTGGGCGGATCCTCCAGATGCGCCAAGTGATGCATTCAGCACCAAGCTGGTAACGCCACCGACTAAGGCGGAGACAATCTGCTTGATGAAGCCGAAGGAGTCAGATCCCGCGATTGGATTAGGTGGCGGCGTTGGTGGCGGTGGTGCTTCACCGTCAGGTGCACCGGCACGATTTTTAGCTGCACCGAAACTTTGAATCAGGCTCTGGACAAACACCAATGGCTGCGGCGGTAGATCGTCATCTTCGGGATTCTGAAGAAGAAAGAATGGGAAAAGTTAGTAAGTCGATTTGGCGGTTCATCGCTCAACCCCGTGCAACCAATAATCCAGAAGCTACAGTGATTCCCATAAAAAATTAGTACTTGTTATAGGGTCTAAAGAAAATTTACAGCGCTCAGTGATGCCAGAATGGTTCCCAGGAGGTTGCCAATGAATTTTCCATTGTTTATCTGAAAAGACATTTTTTTTT
Organism: Cheilosia vernalis; assembly: GCA_949126925.1. Taxonomy (NCBI): domain Eukaryota; kingdom Metazoa; phylum Arthropoda; class Insecta; order Diptera; family Syrphidae; genus Cheilosia; species Cheilosia vernalis. The sequence continues at coordinate 58,815,457 of OX421360.1, forward strand.
TAGCTTCATCGACTTGGGTGCATGGTCTATGCTTACCGCTCCGCCGCCTCCGGAAAGACCATCGAACGCAGTTCCGACGTACTCGCCAATGACGGTTCCAAAGTTCCGATCGCCCTAAAATTAAATTTGGCTCAGAAACTGTTTTCCGCCAATGGCGACTCTGATATTTACCGCGAGTAAGCCAGCGATCAGCGACGTTCCTGTGCTGATGAGCGCTTCAATGTCCAGCCCACCAGGCTGTAAAGGAATATGAAAGTCTATGTTTGACTGCACAGAGTGAGTTTGTACTTACCCCGAATAATTGCGATATAACTCCAGTGAGGGCGCCAATCAAAGCTCCCACATCAGACCCTCCTTCACCCTGAAAATATTGACTCTTAGTTGGTTGCATTTCAAGTTGCGGATCGTACTCACACCGCTCAAGCTTGCAATGAGGCCCAGAAGACCACTGGGCACGGGCATTTCTCCTTCAGGTATTCCGATGTCAATGCCCTCTCCGGAGTCATCGATTTGGTTCGCTTTCTGGTTGTCGTCGATTGTGATTATGTCTACAACCTTCGTTAATTATAGGCAATGGGATAAGGGTTTTAGTGAAAACTTTAATTAAGCTTTGCGGCAGAAAAATTTCGACAAAATTACGTCGTAAATAAACAGTTGGAAATAATATTTTCTTGGGATTTTTTGTCTATTCAGCAGTCAGGTATAGGAAGTGCCTCTGAGTCCGTTTTCAATCTGGCTGTCATTTAGTTTGACATCAGAAATGTGTGCACTAAATTCCTGTGAGTCCGAGTAGGTACTTAAATTTAGTCGCTTTTGCTTTGAGTGATGTCATCCCTCTAACACTTATTTTCAACGAGGCTTAATCAGAAATTTTAACTTTAGCTTTAACTTTTTGAGCTAATTTTTTAGAACTGATTAAAAATTAAGAAGTTACAAATTTGTTATTTATAATATTTATTCCATAATTTTTTTTAGAAAAAGTGGAATTTGGTTATTGATGGTGGAACCAAATTTGGAATTTTTTTCAAAAATATCAAAAATATCAAATTTTTAGGAAAAATATTTTTCGTGAGTTGGTAAATCGCCAACTTAATTAAAACATGTAACTGTAGGTTGTAGTTTCCTTTTAAAGATGGGGTTTAAAGTAACAGAGTTAAGTTATAATATTTGAAAATTTAAGACTTCTTTGGATTGTTTGATTTGTAACTTATTTCTTGTTTGTATTTTTGGTTTTTCCTTATTTATTTATCTTAAATTTTATGGCGACGTTGAAGCATGGAGTGCGGAATGCACCAGGGGACGCATCACAGTTTCGAGGGGAGTACAAAAATCGGCACTTAAATAGATACTCCAGAGAAGCGAGCGTTTCTTGAGAAACAAAATAAAAGCATAGCCAGAAAGCTCGCCAAGTCTAAATCAAAAAGCATGAAAGATGTTATTTTTTTGAGTTTTTTCGGCAAGTGAATTATATATTTTTATGAGGTTTTTTAAATAATTTTCTTAAAAACAGACGACGAAAATTTTTTAATCACTGCCCCTTTTTTAAAACAAATGCAAATTTTGATTTTTTCGAACAAGACATTATTGGGCTTTTTGGATGAATTTTGTAGCTTAAATATAGCTGTTTGTTTAAAAATATATTCAACTTACTCATTTGTACAAATTGTAGCAGGAGCTAATTTAATCGAAAATGTTATTTCTAGCCCCGCTCTCTACTACGCATTTTAAAGTTTCCCGATAATTAGGTTCGTTCGGTCGTTTTTCGCAAACGTAAAATTTTTAAAAATTTCCAAAGAAACTGCGCGAATGTCAAAGAAATCCATTTCCCCATTTTCATATTTTCGCAATTTTCTACTCGCTGAATTTCGACTTACCTACAGAAATATTGAAAATGACAACGAAGTGACAGCTCAAAAGTTCGACAATTGAAACATCTTCAACAATGTCGGAGGAAGAAGTTATTATTAAATGTTCTCCTAAAACATAACATCGCATTCACAATAGTAAGTTATATACTCGTAGGTATTTATATAAATTTTTCAAATGTCAAAATGAAATTTCTTGAGCTTTTTGTTAGAAAACCGGTCAGGTACTTATCTTGAAATCGAGAGATTTCTCTCTCTCTCTCTTTTATGAGATTTGACATTTTTCATTTTTCAATACCTGAAAGTACACGAATACGAACCTATTGGTAAAAAAATATTACCAAAGTTTGATCTTAATTGTGTGTGCTCAATTTTTCTTCAGCAGTGTCATTGTTATTCGTTGTTGGTTATACAAAGTACAATAATCTATCCAGAAGACAACAAAAACTTTCACAAGTTGAAATTAGAGCGTTCGGGGCACGGCAATGTTAACAATGCCGTGGTAATCATTTTGATCGTGTATTGTGTAACTTTAAAAATAAATTTGAAACAAAATTGGTACGCGGTTTTTCCTAAAATGTAGTCCTACCACCTTTGACTTGTTTTCGCAGTTGTCGATTTTGTAAAAATCTTCGGAAAATTGATACTAAGCTAAGTAGGCATAACATTTATGTTAGTTTTGACCTCTGTCGACATACTCTGTTCATGGTTTGGGATTTTTTTGATGATCTATCAAGATTTCGCAAGGGTTTCGCGAAAAAAGAACAAAATAAATTCCAAGTATTTGCGAAGTTTCCAGAATACTTCTCTTAGAATTTAAAAATATTTTTGGACAATATATTATACATATTACATCGCAGATTGGTGAATTTTTAACTATTTTGTGGAATTACCAATCAGCTTTCAGATTAAAAATTGAAGATGTCGGAAAATTTTTTGTCAGGCTTGTTATAGCAGGGTTTGGCGTGTTTAACTAGGACAAATTGTTTATTAAATAGAGCACATAACTGCAATAAACTGAAGAGAAAAATAAAATTTTCAAAGGTGTCTTAGAAGTTAAGTACCATGACTTTTAATTTGAGGGGATAAACTAAGTAGGCTGTGCTAATGCAGATTTGTGTACGATTTTTTAAAACCGAAAAAAATTTCAAAAAATTGTTTAAAGAACTTATTGTAACAATTTTTTGAAAATTTCTAATTTTCTAACAATTTTTTTGCTCACGTACAATTTTTGGTTTTTACCAAATGCTGGATTGGTTGAATTCAAGCTAAGCGATCTCAGCTCACAATGGCAAAATTTCCACTTGAATGCAAGTCACTGCAGTAAATTTAAGTTGTAGGATAAAAATTCTTATTACCAGAACAATAAGTTTTCTAAAAAAAGCATGTTTTATTAATAGATATGATTTGTGTTTTTAACAAAATGCATAGTTCTTAGCAAATCGAAACTAGTATATCACGCCCACTTTTAAGGGGCGTTCTTGAGAAAAACGTGCTTTATGTAACAATTTCTTTAAAAAAAAACAGAAAACGAATTTTAGAACAATCTAGTGCTACATTCAAAAGCCTGAAACCTGAATCGAGCTTTTCGTACTTCCTTTATACTGAATATTAGAAAAATGGAATACTGTCGCTGGTACTAAAAAAAATATTTTTTAAGTTTTTTGAAGTAGACAAGACACCTATTTTCAAGACCAAGAGTAAATCTTCCATTTATTCTCTAATTCGGCACGACGTCAAGAAGTTTGCAAAATATATCTGCGAACACTTCAGGGACTGAATTTTCAATTATAATTGTGATGAAGTAAAAATTAAATTCCGCGAAAACTGATCTAATTGAGCCGCCTGGGATACATATTTTATATTTAACCAGTGTTAGAGTATTCTTCTTCTCCACATTAGGTTGCATAATATCACCCAATTGATACTCGAATTTCAAACCAGTTTCTTAAGTCGGTATTTTTGTACATAAAATTGTTCTCCCGCCACTTAAACGATACAAAAACTTTATAGACTACTTGTTAGCACAAAATAATCCAAATTAAAAGTATCCTTTTGGAGGCTCCAATTTCAACTCACATCATTGGTACCGATGTCAACGGTGATATTAACGTCCTTGTCATTCTCTGGTAAAGGTCGATTTTCCTCCGCCACCAAATTATTCTCGAGCTTGTCCTACAAAATCCAAAAAACACCTCCATTAATCACGTTTTCTCGCGAACATAACCTCCTTTCCACTTTACCTCTTCAAACAGAGCCTGCAACTTATTTTCATTCATGGCGCTCCTCTTCCTACCAGCCCTTAAACTATCCAATTCCTTATTCTCTTTCATATACTCCAAGGTGCTGTCAATTTTACTGGAAATAGTTTCCTGCATGCTCTGCAAATGCTCCAAAATATTCGCCTTCAACACATTAATATCCACATCCTTGTGTGTGCCTATTTCACGCTTTCTGCTCTTATGCTCCTGCAGAGTTCTCTCAAGCTGCTCCCTGTAATCCTTCATGGACAGCGATTTCGTTGCAAAATCCATTGCACTCGTCAATATTTGGACGGCATTCTTGTCCCGTTCAATGGTCTGCTCGATTTTCGTTACTTTCGCCATGGCCGCTGGCTTATCCGCCATATTTGTATTCAGTATCAAATCCGTGACAATATCCGTTAAATGCTTCGCCATTTCCTTCTCCGCCTGCATGGCTCCATTTAGTATCGCAATGGTTGTGATCGTTTTCAACTCCTGCGATGATATTCTCGGTTCCAATTTTCTGTACGCCGACATGGCTTTCAAATAATTCGGATCCAGCTTGAATTTTTGAACTCGTCGCGGTAACGTGCTAATCGCGCTCAATAAACCGAACAACAGGACTAATCTCAAGACTCGATACATGATGGAACTACTGTTTGTCCTCTTCAAAAAACCGCCGACCACTAAGCTGGCCATCCACTTTGTCAACCAATATATTCCAGATCGCGGGCATCGACACGCAAGATTGACTGATTTTGAAACAATGGGAGCATAAATGACAGGGCGTTCCTGGTGGCAGAAGAAAATCGATCGTAGTATTGTGTCATAGTGACGTCAAGACGGGAAAGCCGTCTTTGTTGTCATCCATTCGGGATCAGAACAGAGATATGCATACGATGCACGCATACAAATGGGAGGTATTGTGATGTGACATTGAGCAATCCTCCTACGAGAGAGCGGTTCGCTGAACTTCTAAGGTCTCGCTGTATTGGAGGCAGCATTTTGTAGCGTCACTTGAGCGGAAAAAACGCTTCGAAAGAAACACACATATGCAGCTGTAGTCGGCTTCGCTCGAATGGGTTTTCCAGTTTCACTTATTGTGCTGCGATGTTTACTAGGCGAATTTCATGTAACGTCGTAATGCTTCGATTCTGTACTTGTTTTATTTTTGATGTATAAGAGACATTGGTATAGGTAGTGTCATCGCGACACAGCTGGCTTCTTACACAGAGAACAAGACCTTTCTGACTTGGGGCAGCTGATAGGTACTTATATAAAAACAAATCAACAAACGCTACAGCTACAGGCCATTCCGGGTAGGATTTGACAACTTTTCACATGAGTCCCTTTTGCTTTAGGAACATATGAAATGGAAGGAACCTACAAATTTATACCAAACGGCTTAATTGAGCTAATTTTTCAGGGCAGTTGTTTCCGCATAGTTTCGAAGGACTTGCGAAACTCTGAAAGTCATTGAAAAAAGCATTAGCGCATCATTTTTGTTTTGCGGGGGTTAACTGAAAAACCCTCGCTGAGTTAAATATTTTAATTAGAAAACCTTTGAACCAACCATTTTCGACAACTTATATAGATAGCGTTTCATCACTTCATTGAAATGAAAGCTTCATGACCACAAATTATTATTTTATTGCCAAATATATAACACTAGCCGGGTGGGATGCCACCAAACACTCTAAAAGTCACACATCGGAGTCAATCAAAAAGCGATTTAATTAGCGACACTTGAACCGCTCACCATCACATCTTGGGGTGGCCTTTTTGGCACAGCCAAACGCAAATACAAACCGGAAAAGTGAGCCTTAAACGCAGAAATTCATTAGCCCGCTTACCCAATGCGTACATAACTCATAATGTGCAACATAAACGTGAAATAGTCTGCGTTGCATTGCACAACTCTTGGTCAAAGTTCAGCTTCAGATTGATGCAGAAGCCAAAATGTCCACTAACCACAAGCAACTAACCACAACACAGATATCAGTTTATTGTCCTTCGCCAAAAAGAGACTATGACGATTGTCAGTATTATTTGTATACCTTCCCATCTTCGAGATAGACATATCTATATTAGTGGGGTAACAAAACTCTGCATAGATGATCTGCCCCTTAAGCCGAGTTAATTGCGCGCCATGGTCGAAGAGCGGGTTAGATCAAGAAAACACCGACTTGCCGATGAGATTTCGTATCTCATTCCATTAGGGAGACGTCATGCCTTTGCATGTGATAAAAGCATGTGAATAGTCAGTCAGGTAAACGGTTTAAATTCCTCCCCGCGGGCGCCAACATTGCGCAATAAATTGTTTTATTGTGTGCAGCGGGCAAGATTGAACAATCCGAAATCGAAATGCCTTTCACTTTGTATACATAGTAGACGCACAAATGTATGAGGCTGCGGGATATCATTTAATCACACGGAGGATAAACTTACAACGCCTGATGGTTGCAGTACAAGTACTTTTCAGATAACTTTTTATCAGATCGATCTGAAGGTCGAAACTACCCGAAAAAGCGGGTCAATAAATCACCAACGACAAAATGTAATTCGTGTTTGGTTTTCTTTGTTTTTTTTTTTTTTTTTTGCCAAATTGAATTATGAGACGGAACTGACAGCAGGTAAACCTTGCTGCTGTTGTCATTGACGAATCAACAGATTCGCTTAACCTCTTAGCCTGAGTGTATTGTGAATTAAAAGCGAAATTACTAGCTTCGATGTTATTAGCTGGGCAGTTTTTTTAGTTGGGTCAAAAAACATTGGCGCCAGCGCAACCGTCAAATGTACTCCATAGAATTAAACTCAATCAATGGCAATTTACATCGGGTATCTACAACCGGATGGTTTTGACATCAAAGCGAGATCATAAATGGTAATAGTTCACCTAAAAGGTTGCCGATTTATTTGGACATTAAATGCAGTACTGCAGGTGCAGTTGGTGTTTCTTTGAACCTAATCAATGCGAAACGTGCTCGATATAGCAGTTCATACATCTGTAATTTGTTGCACCGATTATGGTGGACAATAACTTGCCTTCGGCTGAAGTTGTGTCTTGTGTACAGTACAATAGGCTGTACGTGACGTGAATCATCGCACGGCATAAACTGCGAAGTTGAGACCTCGCCTAAAATGACATGAAACTTTGGTGATTAAATTATTATTACCACATTTGTCAACCAACAAATTAACAGGGGAAAAAAGTGCCAACGTATTAGTAATTTTTATTGGCTTTGAAAAGAAGCGGCGTTTAGACAAGTTGCCAATTTTATTTGAGTCGATCTGTTAAGTCAGTCTGAAAAGTTAATGTAAAGGTATATGCGGAAATCGTAGGAACTGGCGAAATATAATCTTACACTTTCGTTTGCTACTCATCTTAAGTTTTATTGTAAAAAATAATAATACTACCACGTTTTGAAGCACTCTGCTAAGGGTCGTGTTACATTTTACAGAGAATGTGACTATGGAAAACAATTTTGCGCATTTTTAGCTCGACAGGTTTCTGTAAAAGATTGAAATCTTAAAGATATATATGAATTCCAACGGGTAGTGCTCGTACGGAATTAAGGATAAAAGCATTTCTGTCCCTGTAAGTACATGGTTATTTTTTATACGTATGGGACATGCTTCGTCGAATCGACGACGGCACTAAACGATACGGTCATACAGATGACCTATGTACCAACTTTTTTGGAAGTTGATTGTTTTCAGTTGTTTAGTTTACTTAGCATAAGAACAAATACAAACTTTTTTTTTATAACTCTAACCTAAAAATTACATTTTGTAAGCCTTATTTCATTTTCATACCTTACAAAATACTCCACAATAAAATAATAAAAAAAAAACCTAAGGAACATAATAGTTCATTAAAACTGATTGCATCTCAAAAGTATTATAACAAACTAAAAAAAGGAACAAGTTTTCATGACAATGAGGTTCAATTAAATACTAGAGGCACAAAGCTCAATTTTGTGCTCCCCACATAAGCTAACATTACATTTTGCATGGGATGATTTTGTCATTCGTCGCTTAGAAGAGGGACAAACTATACAAATCTTTCTCTTTCTTTCAGGATTTATTTTATCAGTACTCTCTTTATTAGTCGGCATTATGTTTTTAATATTATTTCGCAGTTGGTATTTTCAAAATTGGTATTTTCAGTCTTTTGGTTAAAACGCAAAAGTTACGCAAAGGACATGCTTCGTCGTTTCGACGACGCACATTTAAAAAAATCATAGAAAAATGTATATTCAGCTGCACGTCAGCACTCACCACCAACTTGACCACGACAAGTGCTATACGAAAAACGAGGACAAAACTTACCGAGATAAGAAAGAAAAACTGCAAAATGTAAACGAAGGTAGTCGATTCGACGAAGCATATACATATTCGATAAGAATTGTTGGACCATAATTTGAAATCAATCCAATTCCGGAAATAGCTGAAAATTGATGGTCCACTAGTAATTTGATGGCCGGAAATCTGAACCAATATCTAAGTAGTTATAGCCATCCGTAAACAAAACCGTACAAATGTTCTTCTGTTTTTTTTTAACACTTAAACATATAATAGTTGAACTCAATCCTTGCCTTAAAACGTTGATTATGAATAATAAAGTTAGTTTATCAAACAAAAAATAAACAAATAATCTTTAAATTTTCTAGAAAAATAATTTATTCTACTACTACTACTTCTCAGTCAAATCCCCAACCAAAACCCAAATCATTCCACTGAAATATTTCATTTCTTTGTTGTTCCATATGTCAGGAGTTTTTTTTTTTCTAACGGAATCCAATCAGGGGTGGTTGATTTGTTGTAGTTGTTTTCACAGGGCAAATTTTTTCTGTCAGAATCTCCGCTATGACCGGTTAAGTTAAACAAAACAAAATAATAATTTTCACACTATTCCAACTTTTTCGTTTGCATTTTACGTATGGCTATAACTAGGGCCTTAGATATAAGTTTAGATTTCTGACCATCTAGTGACTAGTGGACCATGAATTTTCAGCTATTTCCGGAATTTCCTAAGGCCCATTTTATTCACTCGAAGTTGAACACAACTTGGGAAGTTTTCCATATAAAAATCCCGAAGTTGTGTTCAACTTCGAGTGAATAAAATGGGCCTAAATCATTGACGTCAAGCATGTTTTCGGCAAGGAATTCACTACTAGGATTAAGATTCGATGAAGAGTTGCATTTTTTAATGTTCAATAGTAGAACGGTTGGATGGTTCCAAGTCGGCTGTTCACAATATATACTCGTAACTACTGGTGTTCCACAAGGTTCTGTTTTGTTTCCGACTCTTTTTCTTTCATAGAGGAGCACGCGAGGTAATAAAAGACATCCCGACAATTTTCTCAATTTCAAATGTATTTATTGTATACCGTTGTAGGTGTATTCGTTCGCGTTATAGGGGCGTGGCAACCCCCATACAATAAATGCATGAAAAATAATATTATTTATTATTACTGAGTTGAAAAAATTTACAGATAAATAATCATAGATATTTTCCTGGAGTGTTCCTGTGAAGATTTATCAATATTGGACAAAGTTATGTGTCAGATCCCATACAAAAAAAAATGTAAACCCTATTCCTCGACAGTTAAATGGTTTTAAAGGTCTCCTTATTTTATTTTCTGGATGCATCTGGAGACACCGACAAAAATTGCCCGTCATTCCTAGATTGACATCTACTGATGAAATTAACGCTTGCTTAAAGTCTCCATACTTATGGAGCTTTGTTAAGTCATTGAAACTTAATATCAAAGTTCGTGTTCAATTGCAGAATGATCCATCTGTTGAAAAATTCTCTAACCAATTGCTGAAAATTGGAAACGGTGCGGATTGATAACATTGCCAAATGATTTTTGCCATTTTGTACTGTCAAAAGAGGAATTGATTGAAAGTGTTTTCAATAACATAGCACAGCCGTATAAATGCCATTCGTGGTTGAGTGATAGAGCAATTTTAGCGGCTAAGATGACAAAGATGTCAGTGAATTAAACATGCCTATACAATCCAAGATTCCTGGCGACTTGGTTTCGTACAAGTCTGTGAATAGAGTTACTAATGAAGAAGATGTTGTGAATACTCCAAGAGAATTTTGGAATTCGTTGGATTTACAAGGTTTGCCTTCGCTTAATTGAAAGTTGGAGTCACTATTATCATGCTTCGGACCATTAATTAACCACGTTTGTGTAATGGTGCAAGCCTTTCTGTTAAAAAGTTAATAGCGTATGTAATTGAAGCTACTATTTTAACTGGAAAATTTAAAGGCGAAGATGTATTCATACCACGCATCCCAATGATTCCATCTGATATTCCATTTGAATTTAAACGACTTCAGTTTGCTGTTCGCCTTGCGTTTGCGGTTACTATTAATAAGGCGCAAGGGCAAACGTTAGGAATTTCTGGAGTGAATTTAGAGTACCTATCCAGTTTTCTCACATGGACAGTTATTATGTAGAGTGTTCGCGTGTTGGCATCGGTTTTGTATATTTACAACGAAAATGGAACAAGTAAAAATATTGTGTACCACAAAACATTACAATAAAAATTATTTATCAATAATCTAAATGAATTTGAATTTGATTTTTTTTATATTTCTATTTGGCAATAAGAAGAATGCAGGGGGTCCGCTAGTAATTTATAAATGTAAATTTTTTTAAAACAATTGGTATACATTTAGGAATATTTAGATTGAAAGTTCCTTTTTCTGCAAAACTTAAGCATTTGAATGAGTTCTTTGTTTTATTAAGTTTTAGCATTATTTTGGAAAAATAAATAAACTAGCTACTACAATATAATGTTAATTAATTATTGTTTGTATTTTTAGTAACAATATACTACTATATTCTATTTTTGACCGGACTTCTGGTCAAAGATGTTTATTTTATCTTTTGACCGAATTAAAAAAAAATACAATTCGGCCATTCACTCAGATTTTACCGGAATCACTTATTTTTAGTGGCAACACTGATCCTTACATAACTGATGACAATTCCCTCGGGTTTTCTTATTTATTCTATCGCCTTTAAAATGACCCTTAGATAATTTACTGCAAAGACTTGATCAGGTTTTTACAATTTGAGACAGGCTAAACTATGTAGGCGGTCTTAAAATTTCGAAGCTGCATTGAAGCGGATTGACGTTACACACTGACCAAAAGATTGTTTCAAAAATAAAAAATCGAAGGTAAAGCAGAAAATATCATAATTATCAAGCTCATTCCATATAGACATAAATAAAGTTCGATTTCAACTACTCCCAAAATGAACACCACGGCTGAAGTGACCTCATAGTCGTGGTTGCGCAGTCTAACGCAGCCACAGTCCGGAAGGCAATGGGTCCACCTTTGGAGTCTTCCAAAGCAGCTTTACATGGCTTGGTAGTTAGCATGGATTATATTCTTGTTAAAGTTTGGTCGAATGAAAGTATATATATAAGAAGGAGATGCTATGAACTAACTCAATAACTGCGGAAAAGTAAGTCCCAATAATATTATTTATTTCTTATTTAAATCAAAATTAAGAATTTAATTTTATCATTAAAATAATTAAAAAAAAATATTCCGTATAAAGTCTTGTCGGTAATTCTGATAACCAGTTCGGCAAATATCAGCACTATTTATGGCAGAGTCCGTCAACCAAATTTTCACCAACAAATCCTGAAAAAACAGCAGGATTTCAAGATTCAGACAACAAATTGACCTTAAAAACGTATGTAGTTATGACTTATGCAAATTTATCTTAATTTTTGGCATATCTGTAAAACTATGTCCACGACAACGCGTTGAAATCCTCAACAACAAGAACACCATTCTATTTTCAAGAATTTGAAAAAAGGTTTAAGACAGACCGAGTTTTGAAGTAGTAAAAGGCTTTGTCTATGATCAGGTTAAGAACTGCTCTTTCTGTTTTAGGCATCTTAGAACTATAGTCCTCTCTCATTGAACTTAGGAAATATTGTACCCTTTTAATCCCAGATCTTACAGTGTCGAGAAACGAATTGTACTTGTTACGCATAATTGCAGTCAACAATCTAATGAACGAGCTGGCTTGAAGACTACTTGTCTATAAAAAGTCAATCTCTGCTGGTCTATTGGCAAACATCTTCAAGGTAACCCATCTGCACCAATTTATACCTACTCTTCGTGGGCTGATGTTATTGGCAAACTCCCCCGCCAAATGATGCATCGTTCAGCTGAAAGTATTGCACGTTGCGCCATCTTTTAGTTCGATGTCACATGCAAATAAGGTTTGTTCTGGCTAATTTGCAGAAACTCGCGGTTCAGCCTCATTTAACGAGAATGAAGTGTTCAATTCGCTTAAATTCGATCATTGTTGCAGGGGACTGAAAATAAATTAAATGAGCATCCACACAAATACAAAAATTATGACTGAAAACAATTTCAGATTGCCACTCACTTCAATAGTAAAACAAAATAATTAAATCAACTCTTGAAACCTTATAAGTGCGAAGAAAAAAAAAACACCACTTCAATATCAAAACCAATTGCTGCTACACTGAAATGAAAATACTCCACTTTGACCTCAGACTAATAATTGGATTGCAACAAGCGATTCATTGCTATAGAGCCATTCATTTGAACTGCAACACTTACTGCCACCTGAGTGCCACCAGTGCGATAATTATACCCCTGCTCACAGACACTTAGAGAACGATTATCTGTTCATAATATTGTGATTATTGCAAAACGTTGTCGTTCTATTTAGTAACACCTACAAGGTTATGGATAACACGTTCCACATAGCTCTATGTCTACATCTTACTATCAGAGATAAATCGCCCAGCGGCATATATATACATATACACAGAAAATTTGTTGCATTCCGAACAGATTTCATTGAAAATACCGAACATAAATCAAGACCAGAGCCCTTAACCTCTCCACCTTCGAATAGCTACATCAACTTAACCATTTCCGCAAACATTAGCGCCGTTTGATTGACTCATTACTTTATGTCCGCAAATGAATTTCTATTCCCATTCCAATGTAAACATGTCCAAAGGTAAGGCAAAACTTAATGTCGGAAAAAAATACACACACGTTCGCAATTTCATAAAGATGCTTAGATACGTATAGGTCAGGGTTATGCTGATGTTATCCGTCATAGGTTTGGATAATTGTTTGACGCGCTGATGGAACTGACACTTTGATTAATGTGAAGAAAGTGCATTTGTTTGACAGCATATTTTTGAAAGTTTAACTCCTCGGAGCCGGAATGTCTTCGCTCGAATCTAGTTGTCCTTCAAGTGGGCGGTAGAATTGTATCCGAATATTGACAAAACTTGATCGGTTGAATGATTCGATTTCCGTTCCGATATCTGGTCCCTGTAATGGCTGTGTATAACGACCAACAAGTGATTGACTTGAAAGGTCACCATAACCACTATGGACTACAGTTGCAGGTCAGCTTTGTCCCGCAAACGATCGATTATTTCATCGATCATAATCGACTATTTGCATTTGGGGCGCCCTTCCTTTCGGATGACCGCAGGTGATCATCGAAGACCATTATGTTCATGAGCGATGACGGTCCAAAAGTTGTCTTGTTTTTTGTTTATATTTCCAAAGGTGAATGCAATCTAAAAATTACCATTGATCTCAAATCGAATGACATAATACTGAGAGTTGAAATAAAATAAAAACATCGCGCTAGCCCACATAGTCCCGCACATAATCAATTGGTTTGCAGATTGAGTTGCCATTATTAGCTCTCGTTGATAGATGAGGTATTTCAAAATTTGGGTTATGCAGATTGTAAAACGATTTGTCCTTTTTTTAATTGTTATTTCAGAAAAGCATTAGACATCTGTAAACCATGGCGTTTATAGGCTTGCGCAAGGTACATGCATTTATTGGTGCTAATTGGCGGAAACAGAGGCCAGCGCCAGTCTTGAACAAATGGAGTACTGGTAATTGTTGTACGCGCTATGGCGCTTTAAAACGAACATTTAATGGGTTTCAATTAACTTTTCGAGCAGCAATGATGATTAAGTGTCGGTTATTTTTTAATACTGGCTCAAAAGTATTCTTTGTGATGCCATAAAAGAAACTAGTCTCTTTTGTGTTGATTTTAATTCATTGCTTTTGATTATTAATCGCGTAATCGACTTTTGGCGATGTTTTATGACAGGTCCAAATTGGGAATCGAAATAAATCAGTAAATCAACTTCAGGGTTCCAAAACGCGAGCATTAAATAAAATCGCCCTTCTGTTGGGTGACTTTCACAGGCCCGTAAATCTACGTTTTTTTTTTTTTTTTGTATATAGATTATTATTATGTGGCATCAGTGATTATTGAAGATTTACTTCTGAAATATACTGCAAATTCGCTTCACGCTACCCAACAAATGTTCGTTTTTTTTTTCTCGTGTTTGACTAAGTCAAGTTTTACCTCTCCTTGTAATGTAATTTTAAATTTAGTAAAAATATATTTAGAAATACATAAGTTAAATGTAAAAACAATTGAAAATTTAATGTTATGAAGGTGTTTATTGGAAAATCGGAAAGATTTTTGTGTTCCACAGCTAAATTAAAAAAAAATGTTAAGCAATATAAATTTGTTGATGGTAAATTGATTTTTAATAGTCAATTTTTAGCCTTTATAAATCATGTAGCAAATTTCCTTGTTTTTGCTACAAAAAAAAAATTTACAAAAATTCAATGCAGTTTAATTTAGAATAGCAAGACACGCACTATACATGTTCATATATATATGTTATTATTTTTTCAGTATAATAAATGTGCAATTTTTGTTCCTCTCATTTTTTTTTTGTGTTGAAATACCTACCTACCTTAACGTTTTTTCCGAACAATTTATTTCTTTCGTGGTTTTTAAGAAATCAAAAAATTTACTTCAAAAAAATGTAATTTACTTAGTCCTTAGTCGATTTCCAAAGTCCGAACCCTACTTTAGGCTATTGTAGTTTTATTTTAAGCATATTTAAAAAGGACTGCGGATTTTCAAATTTTCGATTATAAAATTTTGACTTTATTTCCATAAACTAAAAACGATGAAACAATAAAAATATAAAAAATGAAAGCAATCACGGCGGGATAAAAAGAAACATGGCAACGCAAAACTTTAACCAACATCGCTTTTCTGTCAAAACGAAAACATTTTTATTCACTTATTTAATTACCTTTCATCTATAAATCATGCATGCTTTGTTCTTTAATTTTGGAAAAGCCTGGTCTTTCCGACCAACAAAATTTGAATAAAAATCATTCAAGTTATCGATAACAATATAGCAAAAATAGTTTTGATATTTTGTCATCCACAATAAGAAATAGACACCCATAATTCACTGGTTAATATGCTGGCCTACTGAGCGAAGGATCCCAGGCTCGATCTCCAGGAAAAAACAAAGAATGGTTGTAGCAATCAAAGCCTTGGGTCTAATACGGACTCGCATTTACTCTCAGATCAGAATGTCAAAAATATTTCTTAAATTCTACACTTAAAGTGATTATTAATTTGCATTTAAGAAATATGTCTAAAATAAATTGATGTTCTCTGATATGCGTTAACCGATTTTGTTTTTGGAAACTTTCCATGAAAGCTGACGCCAATATCAAGTTTTAAATGTACCTACCTACGGTGATCTCTGCAACCACTCAACCGAAATCAAACAAATTTTCTAGATGCGTTTAGTTTTGGACCCGATAGGTGGTCGGTTGTCGAAATATGAAAAAAAAAAAAAAAATTATATTCTTGCACGCTTGAGCTGGGGAGTGAGCTGGTGAATATGTTACGAAAATTGTGATATGGCGAAGCAACGGAGGTGAATCCTCTTGAGCTTTAATTCATAAAACTAAAATAAAAATTGTTTAAACAATTAATTGAACCTGAGACTGCAAAATGCATAAAGCAGTCCTACACAGACAATAGTTGATTAAATTAAATCTAAGTTGTAACCACATGAAAACAAAATCAAACAAAAACTATAAACATAGAAACCGTTGGATTGGATTGCGTTATGAAAACTTTTTAAATGAATGAATACACTTATCTACTGTGCTGTATTAAGATTATAATAAATTATACAAATTTCGGTTTCAATTTAGGTATATCTCTTAATATGATCCAACTCCAACACAATTGTATTTAACCCTAAAAGAGTAATGGCCGTCGATTCGGCCACATTCGTACGCATTCGTAATCTTACTATCACTCTTCAACCCGGGGCTGGGGAGCTACTAACGTGTATTCACTAATTAACTCAGTCACCCATTCGCATGCACTCTTGCGAATAACGGTTGCGCCCCGCCGGTAAAATCAGTATGTATTTCTATTTGTTTTAATTTTTTAGTCGCGCAAATTCGTCGTTTTGGACTTTTGCGGATCTTGCGCAAAGACATTTATTAGTTATTTAACTAAATTTTTATAATTTTTTCCTCATCATGCCAACGGGGAGATGCCTTTATTAAGTTTTTTGAAAACATGGTAATTTTAGACTTACAAATGTTGTCCTTACTTTATATATAATAAGAACTGAAGGGCCAAGTAAATACTTCTGCTTGAAAAACGCTGGCTGCGTTGGGAAGGCGAAGAGTCTTAGCGATGTTCAAATCTGTTGAGCAAATGCCTGCTTCTACTCCACAGTTCATCTTGGAACCATCTGTGAAGATAGGTATGTCGAATTCATTTACGACCGCATTCTCCTCCCATTCTGATCTAGAGGAGAATCTTACAGAGAAGTTTTTATGTAAGTTGAGTTTGGGTACAATGTAGTCCGTAGATATACGACCTATGCCGTCAGGTAGGGAAAGTAGGACGCTGGTATGGCCATAAGGCCTTCCGGATCTACTTTCAGATTCCTTCAATCTAACAGCGTTACACGCTGCAATGTTTTTTATATGCAGATCCCCTGGCAGAAAATTGAGAATCACATTGAAGGGCTCCTATGATTCCAATTCCAACCGTTCTTTGGACTCTACTTAATTTAATGATGTTTTAGGCTTTGCTTACTTAAGGCGGGCCACCATACCAGTGATCCGTAGGTGAGGACGTACCACCGCTGTCTATATCCAACGAACCATCTTTGGTTGAAGCCCCCACTTCTTGTTGAGCTTGCCTTTCACGCTCGGTGTTCGATATTGAACTTCCAGTTAAGTTTAAAGTCAAGCACTGTGTAAGATTAGCGGTTGAGCTACAAGTTGTGGTCATAGCGTTAATCCAAGCAAAACTGAACCGATGCTTTTTACCACCAAAACCAAAATACCAACCTTCTCACTTCCCCGCTAAAATAGCCAAAAGCTTTCTTTATCCACCAGCGCAAAGTTCTTTGGAGTCAGCTACATAATTACATACGTGATTTTTTTAATATAAATTCATCCAGTGCACACTAAGATGAAAATGGTTTATGTTTTTGAATACGAAATCCCTATCAAATACCGTCAACATTTACTTAAGTTTGAATTGTCACGGCCAGCAAAGCAGGCGTGGGTCCGCTAGCCTTACATATAAATAGGCGAAGGAAAATAGTTAAGAACCACTTACATTGCCTTAACCACAACATATTAGCTTGATATTTTTTTTGTTGGGAAGATAGTTCAGAGATGCAATGCTGCCTGTAATTTGTTTTTCATTTTGTTGTGTGTTAGCCAGCCATCTACCATCAAACATCTATCTTTCACCAGATGTTCGCATTTTATTCTTCCGAAAATCGGTGGCGATTCTTCCGTCAACAGTTGTCAACTAAAGGGGGTAGCGCCCGGGATTCTCAGCTGAACTCTCGAAGGCTTAATGGGCTCTTAAACTAATGTTACTCGTGGATCGATCTTTTAAGCTGCATTGCAATTTTTTTTTTCCCCAATATTTATACTACTCTCATAGTCGGAAACTAGTATTGATTTTTCCTCACAATTACTTTGGCAGGCACAACACAGATAATGAATACAAGGGCTTAGTTGCGGACTAACTACTCGTGCGTATGTTCCTTACTCGGCAGCAGACATACAAGGCTACACTGAGTCATCGCCTTTTTCAAATTATGCTTTGAGGCATAATCCAGCAGCTTCACTAGTCAAACAATCGGTTTTAGGATTGGATAGGGTCATCCAAATGGCATTCACCTTGGCAATACAATGGACTTAACTCGGTCTAAGAGCTCTTCATCAAGGACCATTTAAAACAAAGCAACAAGTTAGTTAAGTGCTTGTCAACAACTTCATCCATTCTTCAAACATGTTGTGGATTGACAGACACACGTCCATTCACGGTATGTTATCCCCGTATTTCCTTCTAGTCCAAATACTAAACCCCATCAGTGTATTTATATCCAAGGAATGTTATTCGCTACATACTTCTATTACATTTTACTATCATTTCCTTTTTTCAGAACTCGATTTCAGTCAGGACAAGATGGAGTTTTTTTTTACATTTTTTGTCCAACTCAAAACTTCTGGTAATTCCAGTTTGACCCATACGAACGCATACGAGGGAACGCCTGCCAAGTCTTGAACTACCTTAAAAACTTGTTGCAATGTCATACATTTGGCTCGCCCCCGTAAACCCGAACCTCTTCGAAAATTATGTAACCAAAAAAAACTCCCACTTTGACAACTTTCGTAAAATCAAAAGAGATCAGCTTCAGCATTTCATTTAATTTCCATCGCCAACATTAACCCTAATGAACTCCTGTAACCGCCATTCACCCTTCTGCATATGCGACACAAACGCGAACTCGATCTCGATCTCGATCTGAGCGTAACAATTACAATTCGAGCCGAGACCAGTTTTGAATTGGCAATCAGCGCAGAAAATCCCCCCATTCACAGCGAGTACAAAGCCTTTTGGCATACTTTTGCAAGAGTCCTCCACCTCTTGTATATGCGATCCTACTTCAAAGCAATCAACCCTCTCCCAAATGGGTAACCTGAGGAGATCCACAGTCTAACCACCAACACCATCAACCAAGTCGAGCTTTGAGTCTCAGTCTCAGTCTCAGTCGCACTCTCAGTTCAACTTCACTTTCGATTTCGTTGGCGATGTTGGACAAGAAACCGTAAAAAGCTTTCGATTTCCTTCGGGGCTAGTTGGTGTGCTAGTTGGTGTGTTCGCCGCCATACACACGCAGACTGCTTCCGACTCTCTCACGTAATACCACCGCCAAATTAGTCACTTTGTCTCTCTGGCTAGCTATGGATTACACCATCGGCCGAGAGGCGTGGAGCAGAGGATGATAAAGTTTTCAACGAACCTGCACTGAGCGGTGTGAACATTCCCAGTCCAAGTGTCGAACAAGGTAGACAAACGCTCAAACCCACAAAAACACACAATCAAACCGCACACGTCTCGGCGCTTGCACTAAGCTGGAACTGAAACTAAAACTGAAACTGGAACCTATACGAACGTCTTTTGTTTGACTATTTTTGTGAACGTTGTGTGATAAAAATTCGCTAGTAATCAGTAGTTGGTCGAAGCGCACGGATATAGCTGTTGTACACTGGTAGATCGATATAGTGTGTGACTTGTTAGCCACCGTCTAAAGCCGAATCGACGAGAGAGAGATTGTACGTTTGTTTGTCGAGTGTCAATTCTTGTTATACGATAACGAGAGACAGTTCCTTTTATCGTTTGTTTTGTTTATTTATCGATTTTTTGTTGTTTTTTTTTTTTTGCTCGGTGTTGCCAAGTGCAACACGGATGTACCGGTGGAGTGGTCCAGTAAAATGTGTTTTCAAGATTCTGATGTAAGAGCACAGGTCTAATGTCCAAACAAACACGGTGGCATGTTGTTCGCGTTCGGGAAAAACCCTCAAATCTTTATACAGTGTTGGCCAATGTTTGCATTATTCAAGACCTCACTCGAATGTTAATCGCTCGGCCAGAGTTGGTTGGCCTCGTCACGAATTTGGTTGATTTTTGTCAATTTGTATGCCCTTAATAAAGGAGCTTCTGTTTGGTCAAGGTTGCCTGGTGAAAGCCGGTATATCTCCCAAGAGATCTTTGCATAATAGCAAATTGCCTTAGATGGGGTGTTTTTTTTTTTTAGTTGCTAACCAGACTTATAACGTATAATGTTTGTTTTTTTTTTCTTGCAGTGTTGAATCGCATTTTGGAAAAAAAAAGGATTAACATTTACGAACGCAAGTGGATTATTATATATCAAACACAATCCACACACAGAAATAGTTAACAAAATGAGACAACAAACAGTTCTACTCACCTGCCTGTGCAGTGTTATTGCCATAGTGTCAGCAGTACCCCTACCCGCCAACGATCAAGAACTGGATGTGATGCAAATTCCACTGAACAATGGAAAGGTAAGTGATAAGTGCATAAGAAGTAAGGATTTATCATATAATTGACTAATTGTACGCCTGTGGACAAATGGAGGGTAGCACGCGGCGCAGAGATGAAGGCATCAAAATCAAAAACATATTCTTCTCTTCTGGACTACAGTGTAAAGCATTTGACGCTATTGTGCATAAGACCTTGACATATTGAACTCATTTGCAATGCATATTTTTGTATTGTTGTGCTTGATATTTGAGTCTCCGCAGATCGCCTCAAGGGCTTTTGAGTAAAGTTGGTAAGGCTGTTGTTTGTATCATGAAAGTAAAGTTTTATACAAATTGTGTCGGGTCTTCTGTAAGACTTGTTGGATGCAAAAACAACTGAATTTGCTGAATATTTTTTCTTCGAGTAAACTATTTCACTTCAGAAAGGTTCAGATAGAGGTGGCTTTATTTTGAAATGAAAATTTCTTAAAAAAACATTTGCTCAAACTTCCTATGAGAACAGAATGAGCTCTTTAATTCCGTAACAATCACTCTCCGGCTCTATGCAAAAGGTGAATGTTTGACTAAAGATCTTCCCTATATATACCAAGACCGACAACAACGTTCGCTTTTCCCTACCAGGATGTATCAATTGTCTTAGAGCCTATCACTTACGCCAATTGTGCGGTAAGCCCAATCCCACTCCCACTAGCTACTAAGTAAAACTCGACCATGATTTCCCAACCAAAATAAATCAATTGCTACCCATTAGCAAGGAACGTTGTTACACATGGCTTGTAGACTTCTTTAGCCCCTTTTTGTACAAACATTATGCGCTTCCTTTTGCCTTCAACCCACGAACAACTGAGTTTTTAATAAAAAGAAATGTTCGCTGAAATATTCACGTACACAAGGTTTAGTTCGACGTTTCAATCAGCTGCGGACCAAGTTGCGAAATGTTTCTTTATAGAGTAAAGACTTTTATTTTGTTAACCAAATTTCGGTTGTAGATATTTACATATGAAATGAGCTAATTTATTGTCAAAAAAAAACCATTAAAATCGCCAAAAATAGCGATGACCTGATGGCAATCAAATCAGCGGCAAGTTTACAGATTCGGGAAATATTGCTTTTAATGTGCAAACGCAAAGATAACAAGCGAGTCCAGAACAATAATTTTTGAACACATCATTAAAAATGGCAGCCAACCTCAATTTAGCTAAAACCGCTTTGTGTTTCAAAAGGTGTGTTTGGCATAACTTACATTTTGATAGTACGTTAAATGTATTCAAAATTTGTTTTCGAAAACTTGTAAGTGTATGGCAAAACTCATATCTTTAATGAATGTTTCGAGTAGCTATTTTCATATCATTCTTACCCATTTATGTAAAACGAAAACGTAAAAATGTTCTTTCTGAATTCAACCTTGGTCCTAAAATGTTGCTTATGAATTAAAAAGTTAGTTTGTAAAAAAAAATAAACAAACAATCTTTAAATATTCTAAAAAAAATAGTCTTCCGTAGGAAAATCTTTTTCCGATCTACTTCTCAGTCAATTGCAAAAAAAAAATAAAAATCATTCCACTGAAATATTTCATTTCTTTACTGTTCCATCTGTCAAAAATTTGTTTCTTATATAATCCAATCATTGGTGGTTGATTTGTTGTAATTGCTTTCGTAGGGACAAATTCTTCCGACAGAATTTTCGCCATGACAACCTAAACGTGAAAAAACTCATTTTCACACTGTTCCAACTTTGCATTTTCGGTTGCATTTTACGTATGGCTATAACTGGCGTCTTACATTATTTTACATGCCAGTTATTATGAAATTTATTGAGTAGTTCAATTTCGAAAAATGGAGCAGAATCGTTACTCGAAAATTGTGCTCCATTTCCATAATGTTCCATTTGCCTAAAAATGTTATGGATTTCAAACCATTTGGGGATTCCATCATTTTGCCTATTATCCTAAAAATAAACTCATTTCCGTAAATTTGTCTTCAATTTCACGGAATAGAAGCAAACAAATTAAAGAACGGAACAGTAGAAATTTTAAATTTTCGTATCGATTTTGTTTAAAAAATCGCATTCTCAGATAACTTCATCCGGGACAATAATATACAAAGGAAACAATTTCAATAGATATTTATAAACTTAAGAGCCTTTAGCTAACATTTGAAGCCATCCACACTCTTGGTCATGTTTCATTGCCATATTCATATAAATTGGTTGCAACAATTAACAAATCATGAACATTAATGCTTTAAGTTTTCAGGGTAAATTTTTGTTACCTAACTATAACTAATCAATAGGTTGAATGTGCCAATTCAAGTGCCAAAATGTGTACTAGAATTAAATATATCATAAGACTCAGTAGGTTCTAAAAAACCAACTTCGGCATTCGAAATTTAACCAGTTGCTTTAACTTATCGCCTTTTGTCTATCCATATACTACCTACACATATAATTCATATGCAAACATTTACGGGACTCATCTTACCATTCAAGGAATGGGCGCAATATTATTCCGATTTTGCCCTAGGGTAAATTCATTTTTAAATTTTGTTTATTCATTTTGAATCCATCGTAACACGCATCTTTCAACGTAACCTTTGTTATACAAGTTGATTATACAATGCAATCGATTTTCACACACTCAAGCACATGAAATTGGGACGGCAAATGACTCAAGGTCACCAAAAACTTTTCACAAAAGATTAACACGAGCCTTTTCTCATGAATCAGAGTTGTATTGTTTATGTGCAAATTTTTTAACTCGAACTTAAAGTTTAGGAAAGAATCGACTGTTGTTGGCTTTAGCACTGTCAATATTATGCTAAGTAATGCTAAATATTGGCATATAGATGGGGAAGTTCATGTTTCGAGGGCATGTGCATCTGTCTATAGTAAATTTATCCATCAAGCTTGTTTTGTATGTAATAGGGTAAGGTGTTTTATACAAGTAGCTACGACCTAGGTACTGTTATCAAAGAATTTATTGCCAGTCGGGGGTTGACTGAATCGGACGGAAGAAACAGCACCTAAGGGTTCGAAATTTCCGTTTTGAGTTTAACCTAAGAGCTTCGGTTCAATCACGTAATACACGCTGCTAGCCTTGACCAAGAAATTTGACATACAATTCTCTAAGTTGAAAAAACAGCTTTCACCTGTTTTTTAGTCCACATTTGTTTATTTATACATTGCACACTGTTTTTTGTTATTTTTTTTTTTTTGTTGGTAATTAATGATGAGCCAGACCCGGGGCTACATGACTCTTTATTTTCTGATTTCAAGATGATGTTACAACAAAAGGTCCGTTCACTAACGATTCGAGCACATTAGTCACAATTAGTCAAACTTCGTTCCCTTACGCATAAGTTGGCCATAAGGGAGCGAAAAAGAGAACAATGTATTGTTTCCCTCCACCCACAAATTTCTTTCGACTAGTTGGTTATAACTGGCTTTTTATTTGATTTCATTCCAATTTTGTGCTGGTACAGCATTAAAATAGATGTTAAAAGCAAAAGAAGCGAACTTTTTAATTTCTGCAATAAAAGACTCAACTCTTGCTCTTAAAAAATATAAATTTGTGTTTTGTTCTACTGACATTTCAATATTAACGCAGAGATAAAATTCACATTTTTCTAATTTGTGGTTTAACGTACCTACTCCTTTTTAACTTTCTCCATTACGTAGTAAGATTTCGAACTCAAGATATTAATAAATTCTGATATTGCGATGATAGAGGAACTCAAAAAAGTGGGTCGCAAAATGTTGCCCGTATGTCCGTCCACAGATCTACAGCCTAAACGGCTTCCCGGATTACGTTCGAACCTCGGATTTGGAGTTTTTGGGCTTACAGTTCGGGAGGTGTTTTTTTTATTTGCAAGGTAACCTCAATATTATTGGTACTTCCCATACAAAATGTTCGTACCAGTTTGAATTGATCGAAAACGGCTCTAACGATTTCAACCACAATTGATATTTAAGCTTAAGTAGGTGCGGTTGCCATGACTGCGTACGCAGTTTTTGACTAATAATTCGAGCAACGGTACTTTTGAAATTTCGACATATCTCGAAAATGGTCTATACGATTGTAACAAAAATGAGAGAAATGTGACATATTGCCATATTGAAGCAGAAAGTAAGGGAACAGACTCATTTTTTTGTTATTTTGTAAACAATTTTTTTACATAAATCTCATGACCGATCGCCAAGAAATTAACTTGATATCCGACTTCAACAAATATTTCGATTTCTTATTGTCACCCAAATTGTAATCGCTGATATTGGGAACTGTTCTTATTGTACTGCAAACAAAAACTTGGATATAAATTTCACCTCTTTAGCTTATCTTCAAACACTCATTCCAAATTAAGTCTTTAAGCTAAAACCTTTTACCTTTAACCTGTTTGACGAACCTACAATTATACTTCTATAACTTTCAGCATTCTGCCATAAAATGTCGCCAAGTGTCAGTTATGTTTGTACAGAAAGTAGCTCATTCGATGCAGCCGAACCCAGCTTGAGTAGGAATGCTCACATAGCCAAACCCAACCTTTGAAAGAAAAGTAATTTAATTAAATAACAAACGGAACGAATGTTCAAAATTTAGTTTATTGAAAGACCAACATATAACTTGTCGCGCCTCACTGATGTAGTGAAACTAAAGATCCAAGCGTTAGTGGTGGTTTCAAACCGGAGCTCAATGCGCTACTTGTGTTTTTCCCTTATCGGTAACGTATTCCCGCCACTTAAACCAACCAAACAAAGACCCACGCCAAAGAATGTGCCACACCAAGGGCTATCCCACGAAACTGACCCTATTAGACTATGAATAGCTAACTTTTAAGCCACCCAAAGGATCAAATCTAAATCTCAGAGCCATATGGTAAATAAAAAAAATAAAAAAATGTTGGTCAACAAAAAGTCCTCAAATCGGTTCGATTCTCCAATGACGTCTCATCTCCTTTCACATTAATGTATTAACAAACTTCTCACCAAAGTGTATACTTTTTCGCGTAAACAAAATTTTAGGCACAAACAGAAATGCATAACAACACTTCTCGGGCCGTTAAACCCTTCACCTCGATTTTATAATCACCTTGTAGGTCACCAGAGGCATGTGTATAAACCACATAAGACTTTTACCAAAAATTGCTGGCAAAAGCAAACCTGATCACCATCTGTGTGATTCACTGGAAGTATGACCGCCTGGCTAGGCTGCTGTTACATAATGGTCAGCTGCTGCAATCGATCGGTCAGCGAAGTGAGGTTGTGGCATTTTTAGACCAATATCCGATTTGATAACTGGTTCCAAAAACTGAACCAACAAACACGATAATCATACGATTTAGCACACACTATTGGACTGTAAGTCAGTGCAACGCGAAATGAAGACAGTAGTAAAGCGGATATACGTACAGTGTATACATGTAAAAGACCACATCCCGATCCCTGTAACATACCCCTGAAAAGTCGGCCATTTACATGCAGAGCACAACATTTTTCATCCCTACCATTGGCAGCAGTGCGCTAACCGGACTGTAGTCATGTGCGATGGTTGGTGTTACGAAATCGCACAACTACAGCAGACTTTTTGCAAACACACACAACAACAACAACAGTAACAGTAACAGAGCGGTGGCCACAAGTGAAAGTCTGACATAAAATATCGAAAAAGAAATAAAATAAAACACGAAACCCCGCGCCACCAGCTAAGCAGAGTGAAGACGCAGTGTGCTATATGAGCGTCTAGATTTCGATACTAATTCGATTTGTATGCGTATACTGCCAATCTACATCAAAAATGTCTGATCAAGTTATCGAAACTAAAACGCAGTCGGGACTTGTTTTTTTGTTGGTGGATCTGTGCCAAACAGCAAACGGCACCGCGAATGCAGCACGCGCCTTACTTGGAGGCCCACGTCTCGGAAACTTCTCACACTTAGGTGCACATAGGCACTCTCGGTCTACGATGCGAGGAAAGTCCTTAGGAGATTGGCTGACTTGTACAACGTACAGTGTCTATCTGATTTCGATTGACCCAGTTGTTCTCGATTGCAAAATAGGGTTAAGGTTGAACTGATTACCGGTTTCGAGAAGCTGTTCGCCCTCACAAAGTGCAAAGTAAAGGACGCCAACGAATATTGACAAAACACTATCTATTGCAATGCGTAATTATAGCTAACAATTATCAGGTGAAGGCTGACGCAGCTTGCTTTTCGCAACCGCGTTCTGATCATCTCATTAAAAATCAAATTGATTAGCCGGTAGCATGAAGAGGCACCGAAATCACTTGTGCGGTGGATCGATTGATAGTCCGTTAGATGATGGAGAACGTAAATCACATAATTTTATGGGAGATTGGGAGATTGCATTTTGCGGTGCGCCGCAGAGGTATGAGTAGGCTGTGCAAAAATGTAGTTGAACTTTAGTGGTGAAGCGGGACAGGTTATGCTTGCAGGAGATTCGGTGTTGAATGGAAATTCTCAGCAGTTTCTTCGAGGACGAGGTAATCATGTTTACAGAAAAGAGGCCCGGCTCGGCAACTTGGCTTGTACCTATTTCAAATCAAATGCCTGAAGACGATCCGGTGGATGCTTTATGGAAACGCGGTACAAGCAAGTGATGATGTAATCGGAGTGTAGTCGCAATAATATCGTTTCGATTAGTGAACCTCTTGAATCAACGACTTACCTCATCAATGCTGCGAAGGATCTCTTTTTCAACCGAGGGATTTAGCGCGGTTTTGAAGGAAAAACGGTCATTTTTATTATACTTATACCCTTTTCACACCGAGTCGAATACTCTCAAAAACTTCTACGAAAACAGAAGTTTCCCCATACATATTTCAGTTTTCAAAACGAGTCGTTTAAACTCGGTTTCCATGAAAACTACTTCCAGTCGTTGGGTTGTTGAACCAAACACAAACACACCTATTGCAATATTCAGCAAATTCAGCAGAATAGCTGACCGAACAAATGTCGCAACTCAAAAAAACTTAAAATAATTTTCCGCAATTAGTTGTTGGGCTTATATTGTGTTTAAATGCACTAAATTCATTTTGTTTGTTAATTAATGCGATTGAAATTTGCAACCATAAAAGTTTGCACCGAAGTTTAACAACTAGTGTCTCGCAGCTGATTGAAACGTCAAACGAAAACTAGTAGGTGGTCGGTGTGAATGCTTCGACAAGTTTTCGACGAAAACGCGGTTTTCGGCGCGGTGTGAAAATGATATTAGTAGCTTCACTGTATATGTACAATGTACAAGTACATTCTAAACCAGAAAATGCTCAAGAGAGGTGCTAGAACACATATTTTGTGTGATGAGCGAAAAAAAATTCAAAATTTCTGTTTTCTCCCCTTTCACAAAATTTGTGGACTTTCGGGGCACTATTTCCATAAAAAATACTCAAAACATTTAAACTACTTTTGGACACATTTAAGAAAATATTCTTTGTGTCCGCAACAATTATTTTGGTCCATTTCCAATGCAGAGTATTCCGTTCCCTCCATATTCCATAGACAAGCATTTGATTATGCGCTTGGATATTATTTTTATTTATGATATGTGTATATATATGTTTTGCTTTGCTACTTTTGCATATTGGTATTGAAGACCTTTTTAGATTTATCATTTATCGACGACGTCAGTCTACTTTTTGATAGGTGACATCTGCATTATGGTACCAGCTTGTGTCTGGTGTTATGAGTCAATAAATTAAGCCTCCTCACTGACGTGCATTTATTTGTTTTCAATGCTGCTTTATTAGTTAGAAATATATAAACTCTAGACACAGAACAGTTTACTTTTTACACTTTTACAATATGTTCCCCGGACTCTATCGAAAATCAGTCAACTCCTGATAATAATTTTCTCATTCAATTTCTCTCCGCATTAATAATCAGTTGTAAATAAAAAAACATATTAATTACAGTGATGTGTTGGGTGTTGCACTTGAAAAATAAAATAGTAGCGTACAATTTTCGCATGACTGGACTTGAAGTTGGCAGTAATCTTTATTGTGAAGTTGTGAGTTCGGAAATAAAGTGTTGCCCAGTAGAGCTATTTTTGTTATGCAGCAGTTTTTGCATTATTTGCTAGTAATGACTTATAGAGAAATGGGGATTTGTGGAATGACTTCCGAAATAGTTTAATTAATGTATCTTGTTTTGTTGAATACATGAATAGGCATGCTTACCATGAGTAAAAATAAAATGCATTTCCTGAACATTTTCTTATGTGCCAAAACATTAACTGGTATTAAGTAACAAATGTGCACAGCTCACTTAGTTACCAGACGTCAGTTTGCATCTAAACGTTGATAACTTTTTCGCAGCCTTTATTGACACGTTGGTAATCGTTTTCTTTAGAATTATACCTAAGCCTAATTTGCTATTGTGGTAAGCCGGTGGTAAGTTCTTTATTGAGTGCATCAAAACATTTCGCAATCTAGCAGACCTATGAACTGCCGTATCGATTGCGGTACCGAAAAATTATACAATGAGAGCGAATTATTTTGAAGCCTAATCAAATAGTTTACCATTACAATTTAAAAAGAAAGCGAGTCACTTTCTTGAGTGACCACGTGAATTTTTGGAAAATCGAATAATTAGTATTGTTTATATTTGTTCATATATTTCCTCAATTTAGTTTACCTTTTTTTATTTAAATGATTAACAGTTTTATTAGGTTTATGTTTAAGACTACGTTTTCCAGTTGAAACTCTCTCATTTCACCAATTATAACACACAAGACTGTAGTCAATTCGATAGTTGGAATTTTTTTGTAATTAAATCTCGTTGGAATAGTATAAGAATAATAAATGTATGCAGTTTGTAAATGTTGGTACACATTTGTACTATTAAATCAAAAGTCTTTATTTTTTGACAAACTAAAATTTCAAAAACAAAATAATTGAAGAATTTTTAGTTGATAAGTTGGATACCTGTTTTGATTCTAATTCAAAACTTACTCCTTTCAGCCGACATTTTTTTTTTCGGAAAAATTATATCAGCTGCCCACTTAATATTTACAGAAAAATAAAAACAAAACTCTTTGTTTTGAAGGTTCGTAACAGATTTAAATTTTTGAAGTTTAATAACAGAGTTCCATAAAATTTCGAAACCCAGAATACAATTTATAAAAGATATTTTATGGTTAAACAGAATAAAAGACTTCGCAGAATAGACTATTCTTTTAAAAGGTAATAAATTTGAGTCGTTTACGTAGTTTAACAGGCTTTAACGCGTGCCTATAATACGTTACGAACGCAAATCGAGCGCTACCCAATTAGTAATATAGGCCTGAATATTTCAATTGATGATTGCATTTAAAAACATGTTTAACCCAGTGGCGTAGCTATCATAGGGCCAGGTGGTGCAGTGCACCAGGGCCCCTTAGCTCAGGGAGCCCTCTAGCCTCAGCTTTGAAAAATTTTAAAAATTCCAAAAAAATAAAATTCTTGTGAGCAGGCTTTTTTTTATTCAATCAACATCACCAATGATAAAACTCCTTATTTGACATTTTCAACACATCCGCCAAGGTCCTCGATAAGCATGTGCTGTTTGTTTGTCTGTTATCGTTATTTCAGTTGTATGGTAGTTTGGATGAGTACGCCCGTAGCACATTGGATCAGCTAACGTGCTTGACGGTCGTGAGATCAATTCGCCAATTCCGCCCATCAACTTTTTAAAGATGTTTTCATTCGCTCTTGCCTTGCATCAGTTCTTATTTACTATATTTGTTATAAACTCAAGTTCAAATTGACGACGAGCTACTATAGAAACTAAGTATAATATCTTCTTATGAGTTAATATTGATTTTACCGCATCATTGCCAAACAAGCTGTTTTATGGTTCTTTTTTGTTGACCTTCCTGTAATCTATGCTAAACATTGACAAGCAATATAGGAAAATCTCAGTAAGTACTCCGAATTTCTAAAATTTCGATAGTTAACAATTGAAAATTATGGAAAGAAAAAAGGAACGTAGCGGTGCCGCAAAGCGGAAACAACGCTAAGAAATAGAAGAAAGTAAAAAAAAATGTCCAAGCTAGATAGCTTTTTTACGAAACCGCTTTCTGCTAGAGTTCGTTTTTTCTCTTAATTAATATATATTCTATATTGTCATGTGCGTCGTTGTTTATTTAATCCATTTTTCTTCCATTGAACACATGAAGATTTTGATAGAGACGACATATGGATAGGGATGATTCAACTCACTGTTTCCTATTCTTATTCCCTATCAATAATTTTGAAGGACAATATAAGTTCAAACTACGCGGAAAGAGGGGATGAGGGCCCGATTCTCTCCCTATGCACCAGGGCCCTTGTCCCCCTAGCTACGCCACTGGTTTAACCTTCACACTAAATATTTTCTAGGTCACAATATGCAATTTTGTATGGAAAACTTCGCCATTGTGAGTTCGAAAAATTTAACCTGGACACTAAAAAGTAACTCATGTCGCATGTGTTACCAGTAAATACATATTTAACTCAGTCTTTATTATTAAGGAAAACAATGTTTAGCTCACTCGTATGCTAAAGGGCTTTCGAATTAAAGCCAGCGCCTAACGTCCAAATGACAGTTCAATACTGCATATTTCTCTAAGATTTGTATATTATACTGCAATTTGTTCACTTATGTTTATGAACCTGAGTTCATAAATGTAATATAACACAAAATGTTTAATTTTTTTCATTTTGTTGTTTACAAATATAGTTAACGGAGAGAGCAATAAATTTCAAGTGATAAACCTGCAATGGGAACTTAATTGTTCAACCAAGGCTTTTATAATTAACAGGCTGGATTTATATATTTTTTGTTTAAATGGGATTATACTCATGCATTTCCTTGTAAACTCTGCTGCTTGCCACTTTTGTAGCCGTATGTATATATCCATACATAATCATGTCAATCAGCAAATAAACGTTTTATTTACCTGCATGACTACTCGTTATATTGCACTGATACAACTTCCTGCAAACAGTAATTGTCTCAACGTGTCTTATGATAATTCAGCAGTAACGATAACCTTTGGGTCTTATTTAAAAAAAAAATGGTTTTTCTGGACATTGGGCTTGCCAACAAACATTTTAAGTTTCGACTCTAAATTTTAGTAGTTCACAGTGGGTACATTTTCCATACAAATTTCGCAATTGTGAGTTTCCGTAGATTTAAAGTCGAGACGAAAATTTTTTATTCGTGAGCTGTAAGCTTAAACTTAAATAAGACACAATTCACCATAGGCTGATAGACGCTTTAAATTTATTGAAGCTCACAAATACAAAATGTGTATAAAAAAAATAAGGCTTTTGTAAACTTTTTAAATTCGAAACATCGTAGGGTATTTTAAAGTGGGGAAATTTTGTGAAATTTTTATACTTAAGCTTTTTTTTTCTTTAATTTAGCAATATTATTGCTCTACTTTTTGGTAATTTTTTTTTTCTGAAGCAAGTATGTGCTAACTTCCTATGAGCTAATATCCTACAGAAAGCGATTATTCCTTCAGACCGTACCGCCTATAGATCAATTAAGATTTAAGTAAGGAGAATGCCACCTTTGACAGTTCGCCATGTTTTCAGATCAATAAAACTATCCACAAACTGGTTAGTCCCTCATAATTGTCGCCATAATAATATATCGTTACAATTGTTACACAATTTAAAAATTCCATTGAAGCTAAATGTTTGATATAAATTTCAAATTGTATATGCTTTCGAGTTTGTTGAATGAGCGAACACGCGTCAACAACAACACAAGCCACACAGCAACAAGAGTTACCTTCTAAGCGACTAGACTGAGGCCTTTCGGTGAGCTCGTTGCGTTGAATGTATATTAACTGATTATATTGGTACACAACATTGAGTTGGTTTAACCATCAGAGCCGCACATTGCACTGTTAGTGTTGTCGGTCGGTTTGTTGGCCTGTGCTTTTGAGTTTGGCTTCTAGATTTCACGCCTAATTCACCTTTAATTATGCAATACGTTGAAGAAGCGAAACGTTAAGCGCAACTTGCTTTGGGTAGGTTATAATAGCGATTCAAATTGTTTCTTCTTTGTAGCAAGATTGCGTAAACTAGGGTATTTCGAATTTTTGATTGAATGTGTGTATGGTGGCTGCAATTGACTTTGATAGAACCTGGTATTTCGGAACTAAAAATATTTGCTTGGCAAATGTGCTGGGAGTGAGGGGGCGAGTGTTTTTTTTTTGCGTGGGCAAATTATGTTAATCGAATAGATTAACAGACATTTTAAACAAATAAAGTGGTCAGAAAATATCAACAATTTTGAGCTCTGTAATGGTAGAGTTGAGGCGCAAAATGTGTTGAACTCAATAGAGAAAAGAAGCAACCCTCACATCCAGGCCCACAAAAATGTATACAAAAGCGAAAGAAATCATAAAACACTCATCTGATCCTTATCGCATACACAATATGCGGTACCAAAAATAGTTCTCTGTACGTAAAGACAAATTTCGAAAGCAATTCTTTATTTCTTGTCTATTTATTGAAAGTACATATGGACATAATTATGCACATAAATATGTAAACAAAACATTTTAATGTACGCAAACAAAAGTTTAAGTTGCTTTCTAATATTTGCATTTGCAATTCTTTGTTATGGAAGATCCAGTTGGTCAAATTAAATATATTTTTGCGCACATTCGGTTGAATTTTTTTTGTTCAAATATGTAATTTTCATATGTATGATTTGGGCCGCCATTGAAAACAAAGACTTGTGGTGAATGTAAGACTTGCAAAATATGTGCGCAACGAAACGAATACGCACCAAAATTTAATGCGAACACCCTAATTATGCACAATTACCTATCGCACACAAAATTAGCACATACCTACCACTCGAAAAAGAATAAAGAACCAAGAATGTTATGTGAGATAACTATTAATGGGTTTTTATATTTTATGTACCTAGGTACGAAATTCTTTCAAATATGCGCACATCAGAGAAGATATCGGGCAATCACATGTGCTTGTGCATATTTTATTTGAACAGTTAAAGCATATCCTCGAATCAGTGACTAAACCAACTTGGCAAAACTACGTGTGCGTTGTGCGCTTCTGTACAATTTTATTACCTATACTGATATTTCAATCTTATTACTTCCATTTTACAGAGGTTCAAAGGTGCCAAAATAACTAACACGCTTTAAATCAGTTTATTATTTACATTTTGCCAAATTTGTGCACAATGCTCTCCCAATTAATATTCAATAATTCTTCTTAATTACATCTATAGCCAGCTACCTAAGGTTAATCAATAATAGCCGAAATTTATTACTATTAAAACTACAGCAACTACCTCCCACAATTTGACACGATCCAAGGATAAACGCATTGCTCATATCGATTGATTGTGTATCGTCATTTTTATTTATTTATTTAATTATCGAAAATACGTTGCACAAAGAAGAAGAGAAGAAAAAAAACATTAACTCCCAATTCGACAGCTGACACACATTGTTGGCAATAAAAATTAACACTGTGCGCTGAGGTTTCTAAATTACAACCGAGATTGAATAAGCGGCTTGTTTATTTTTAAAGTGTTTACGCTTAAAATTTGTATCGTCTTTTGGTAAAAGACTTACCAACAAACGGCAGAACTTGCGACACAAGTCAAAAACCGTATACAACTCAACCAATTCGGATGTTGAACCGTTGTAATCCAACAATTAAATTAAAAAAATAATTACAAAAGATACACAGATAGATAAGTGTAGAAAGAGATAGGAAGTGCGGGCTTGAACGCCCATTATATCATGTTGACTAAGTGGCACAAGCCACAGACCGCACTGCCACCTAACGAAATTCAATGGAAAAAATTAATTCACACGCACACATGTCACTGAAAACCTTAAGCCGTATAGCATAAGCTTCTTTGGCACTCTCAATGGAACTATACCATAGCGCAGACACTATAGGAATAGCGGGCGACGAGTTCATTAATAATATGTTCGACCTTAACCGACTTATATATTTTTATTTTTAATGAAATACAAATTTTTCAATTTATTACTACTATTTGCAT
This sequence comes from Cheilosia vernalis, assembly GCA_949126925.1. Taxonomy (NCBI): domain Eukaryota; kingdom Metazoa; phylum Arthropoda; class Insecta; order Diptera; family Syrphidae; genus Cheilosia; species Cheilosia vernalis. The sequence continues at coordinate 58,849,883 of OX421360.1, forward strand.
AATCAATGTTCATAGCCGAAAAGAAGGGGTGGGTGATTTTTTTACGAAGGCACATAGAAACGATATCGACAGATATATTTGATGGTGGTATGCGATTACAATTGTTGGTAATAGCTAAAGCTACTCAGCGGTAGGTAATGAAGAGAAATTTTGCATTCACTTTGAGTGGGGTAGACAAATGCAAGAGACGCTGTAATACGTACGCGGCGACGTCGTCGTTCTTCCGGGGTTTGAATTGCAAACATTGGCGAGTCGAGGATGGAACACGGTATACTCGTTTACACAGCAACGACGATCGTGGATGTTAGGAGTTCCATTGGAATGGGGAAATAACCTCGAATGTGGTACAAGATCAGTGACAGGCACCGTATTGGTGTTTGGGGCCCTGAGAATCGTCAAGTTGAACGACAGTTTCTTTTTGTTGAGAAGTAAAAATATTACGGAAGGTTGGACATACGACATACCGCAAGTGTGGGAATGTTAGGTGTGGATAGGAGGACGAAGATGGTCGAGTTTTTGCATAAAACGGAAGAGTTCACCAGCGAACTGGGATGTTTTGACAGATAAGTCCCTTAGGCCCAGTAAATAATGGGTAATTGATTCAATTAGTAGGGTGTTGATTAATTTCTAAGAAATAGGGGTACTTTGTAGGTAAGAGATGAAGATAAGCTGTCACAGAGTTGTCTGAATAGGAGAGGAAAAAGGAACCTGGTAGAGTTGATAAAGTTGGTATTCTTGTGAGATGCTTCTCTTCTCTTTGGGGATAGTTACCAAAAAACGTTGCAGTGTATATTGGTTCTTGGATTATATATTCATGAGTGCTTATAGCGTACTTTTACTATAAATGAAGGCTGCTTATCCTTTCTACGGCTTATTTTCGAGCCTTTTGAAGATAAGCTTGTGTTGGCTCGAAGAGGAAAGTCGGTTTTGAAAACCATTTCGTAAATATCGCTGGTACCCTCAACTAGAAAATCTGTTCTTTAATTTTCCTGGATTTTCGCCGGATGCAACTGAATTACTTTATACTTCGAATGACAGTTTTGAACCCACAGAGGAAGATAGCTGTAGACGCGCTAAGCCTTGGGAAAATTTATTTGAATATTCTCAAGTGACTTCATTTTTTTTGGAAAACTCCAAAGAACACACTGTCTCGTCTTCATTCAAATTATCTGCAGTCTATTCTGCATGTTTTTTTAACACATAGACTACCTCTCCCAATCAGACTTTCCTTCGATTTCCCTTTCAAGCTGTACCCAACCTAAGCAGAAAATCTGTATCCAAATGATTTTATTATAAAGCGCGGTTTTATAGCTGCCCATATGTCCTTAGTACGCTCGTTTAATCCCAATCTCGTTTAATATTACTTCTCAGGGTCTGCCTATTACTTTACAGCGTTGAGTCAATTAATTCAGAAACCGCACCAAATATGTGGATATCCTTTCACTTTGTGGTCTATATCTTGATGGAGACAATAAACCAAAAAGCCTTTGTTCCCTGCCGGAGAATGGCTAGTGATTAATTAAGCCCAGCAGCCTTGTCAGCATAATGGATTTATATTTAGTACTTAAAACTAGTTTAAAACTGGTCACCGAACGCACCATAGGAAATGATCTTAAAATCTATTCGACCTTCGACTTCGAGTTTAAAATCGTCAAACGAACAATTTTCAATTGCAATAAACTGCACAGGTTTGTGACTACTTCCTTTAGCCGCACTGCACTGTTCGTGCCACACTCCGATTAAGCGACAACCGCCAGAGAAAGTCTTCCTTCCCACTCGAGTTACCGCACTGCAAACCATATGGCACGCGCACAATTTACGCCTCAGGGTCCACCCCGGTACCATCATCATCTGTCCCACATGATTCAATAGATAACGCAAAATTATGCAAGCACGACTAAGCCAAAGCCCTGCATGGAAACGAAGCCAATGCTAAGTGCTGAGTTGATCTTACATCGGAGATCGCACAATGATCTCGGTATCGGCCTCTTTTGCCTACCTGTGTTGCGCTTTAGTCGATGCATTCAGCGCCACTTGCATGGATGCGTGGTCTGATCAGTCATCTGTTCCACAACAACATTCGAATGGAAATCAGAGAAGAAACAAAGTTGACGGTACGAGTATTGTGGTTGCCTCATTTCGTTTGGGGCTCCGTTACACTTCTCATTCAAGAGACGTTAAGTAATTGTAACACATTTTAGTCACTGTTGTTGCTGCATTGGCGGATGGTGGGCACTTTCTGATGTTACATCAGTTGTTTTTTTCGGTCATAAGGTAGGCGGTTATGTCAGCGATGTAATCAAATATTTTAGAGTGAACAGTATGCGCAAAGTTTTGCTTTCGAAGAAAGGAGTTTGTGTGGCACAGAGGCGCAGAGGCTCAGTGACCTTTTCGTCTACAATAGGTACAATGGGCGGGTAAAATTATTCCGCAAAGCGTTTGTTTGGGTTACAGTAGGTAGGTACTTTGCATTGTTATTAGCAAATAATATGAGTAGGTAGGTAGGTTTGCGGCAAAACGTTTTGCTATTCGAATGCTTACGCGCTCCGTTGTTCATGGTTCGAGTTTTAATGAGTTTCGGGGTAATAGCAAACGAGTTGTTGGCAACTATTTGGTCAGTGTTTGTGCTCATGCTTAAATGATACAAAAGTACAAAATACCGTCGAAACAATTGCATTGGGTCTCAAATTTGTGAGAGTCATTTCAATTAGATGGTGTATGTAGTTCTGGTTGAAAACTGTTACAGCCATGTAGTTGAACTAAGCATTAACTGTGAGGCTGCTCTCACTTAACTTTTCTATTGTTAAAAGACAGCTCTGTCTTAAAAAAGGCCTGATTTATGTTGTACCTATTTCTTTTATCGATCTTTAACGGCACCCCACACTTCTTTGCAACTGAAATTTGAATGAAAACAATGCGTCGTACTAGTAACAAATTTTTGTCTCGACTTTAAATTTACAGAAGCCACTGGGCCTTATCAATACCAATAAACATTTTTAGTTTCTACTCGAAATTTTAGTAGTTCACATACCAAATTCGCTTGTAAGCTTCACAGTGAACTACCTACTTAAATTTAGAGTCGAAACTAAAAATGTTTATTTTTAAACCCCAGTGATAGGAAAACCATAGATTATAAAATTACCGTCCCATCTTTGTTTACATTTTCTTTAGACCCCAGTTATAGCCATACGTAAAACGAAACCGTACACATTTTATTTCGATTTTTTAGACCATACTTAAACGTATTGGTTGAACTCAATCTTGGTCTTAAAATGTTGCTTATGATTTATAGAGTTAGTTTATTAAAACAAATAAACAAATAATCTTTAAATGTTCTAAAAAAATAAGTTATTAATTTTTCAATACGAAAAACTTTTTCCGATCTACTTCTCATTCAGTTCCTCAACAAAAAAACAGATCATTCCGCTGAAATATTTCATTTCTTTACTGTTCCATCTGTCATCGAAACTTTTTCTAGTGGAATCCAATCAGTGGTGGTTGATTTGTTGTAATTGTTTTCGTAAGGACCAATTTTTCTGACAGAATTTTTGCTATGACCGCCTAAACGAAAAAAAAAAAATCATTTTCATGCTGTTCCTACTTTTTCGGTTGCATTTTACGTTTGGCTATTACCATTCTCGTGACATGACATCCCCATTAAAGAGTAAAGTGTTTACGTTTTATATTATTTTCTTATTTCTATTTCACATTTTCTGTTTCGTGCAAACCAACTTACAAACACATGAAAACCAATTTGACAGCTCACAAAAATTCGGTCACATTTCGGTTACAAGTCATAGCCAAAATATCATTATGTGTGTTTCTCGAAGTAGTAATTTTATCGGCTAAAACTTATTCCCCACTTTGGTCAACGTTCCATTCTGCACTGGAAACAGTACGCACTTTGATACATTATACACAATGTTACTGTTACGGTAACATGTCTGAAATGTAGGAACACTATAAACCAACAATTTCTACTTGGGTATAACTGAGCCCTTACCATCAATGTCACACAAGCGTTGCTTTGGAAATGGAACAATGTGAGAATGAAACGCTCATGTTTCACAAAAGTTTTTTATTTCAAATTCCCTATCGATGATGATAGTCCTTCTCACTTGTTATTAATTTACCTTTTACCTATGGTTAGCGGTTAATTTTGTTCTGTGCCAATAAAAATAACCAGAAAGATGGTTGGTGGGGAAGCCAAATTCGTAAGACAGCAGCTACACATTTATGGATACTATTAATAGATATTGACATACTATATGTGGACTGCTAGTGAGATGACAGTTCCATACAAGCTCTTCCAACAAATTTCGCCAACATAACTAGCGCTCTTGTTTCAAAGGGAATAAAAAGTGGAACAAAGTAGGTCCGTTCGTGTACTTTCAGAATAGAAAAATTAAAAATGTCAAATCTGTAAAATCGAGAGAGAATTCTCCCAATTTCAATAGATGTACCTGATCGGTTTTCTTACAAAAAGTTTAAGAAATGTCATTTTGACATAATCGAAAAATGCAGCATCTACAAAATAAGTTGGAATTGAATTTTTTACAAGCTAAATGTCTATTAAACTTTCCATTTGAATGTGCTGATATGTTCTAGGAGAACATTCAGTTATAACTTGTTCCTCTGAAGTCGTCGAATACGAAAATAAATAGTTTTACTTGTCAAACTTTTGAGCTGTCACTTGGTTGGCAGTTTTCATTTTTCAGTAAGTCGAAATTTGGAGAGTAGAAAATTACGAAAAAATTAAAAGAGAGGAAACGGATTTCTCTCTCATTTTTTTAAATTTTCTCAGTACGTGGTCGCATTTGCACAAATTTTCTTAGCAAATTAAAAAAAAAATTACGTTTGCAAAAAAGTACCCGAACGAACCTAATGTCAACCATCTTCAATTTCTCCGTTGAATCCTATAGAGACACCTATTGGTTGTTAGTAGATTTGCTAAGTAAGACTGTTGAAATTAAAATTGTCGAAGAATGTCGCATCGAAAATGTGCGGAAGTTCAAATTGTTAATAAAAGATGGAACAACAAAATTGAAGTGAACGACATTTTGACAGATAGGCGGTAACAGTGAAATTGTGCAAAGTTGTGTCAAAAGCGACACGAAACGTTTATACCCACAACCTTCTCGCAGATCATCTTCCGAAAATTACTTTTGAATGCGAATTTTTTGGGAAAAAATAATAAATCTTTTTCTACACACTTTAAATAAAAAGAACAACAATAGAGTTTGGAGTAAGAAGATCTTTGTTTTTGCTATTTTTTTTATTTTAGTTTGTTCCCTATGAGTTCAATAGCTCGAAGTAATAGCTCCCTATCGTAAATTCTAAGCCGAACATGCTTTAATTCGTGTTTAAGATGACTGCTGATTAAATTTTACACATTATGACTGTACCTTCTCACTGTTCATACCGTCGGGCTGTCGGTGGAACAGAGCAATAGTTCTTGAAAACTCCTTGACCTATAACGTTTCAATTTATATGACCCAAATAAGTAATTGCACGTGAAGCCACCTGCTGGTTTAGCTCCTAGGGTTTATTGAACTCGAAACCTGCCATTAATATTTCATTTTGGGTATAATCTAGCTTCGGTAGCCTAGGACAAGTGTTGATTCAAATTTTAAAAGCTCCTCACCCTGCTTTTTGCAATTCAAAGCCGGTAAATCGTCTATCCCAAATATGTATTTCTAGTTTCAATTTAGCTGCATTCCTCTCACGTTTGACAATAGTGACCACTTCCTACCTACACTTCAACTGTTAGTTACAGATTCCGCGCATGTCACGTATTGTATGTCAATCATTTATACCGTAGAGATGTCAAGCCATAATTGTATAAGAACCCGCATTCCATAATTATTATTCCTTATTTCAACCATTTTCTAAAACAATTTTTTTTTATTTTTCCAGGAACTGGATGTACTCACACTAGGCACCGCCGAACAATTAGCCGATAGAAATAAGAGAACGATCGGCCTCTTGCGAGATCTCTTCCCAGACATCACAAAGGTAACGAATTCCTCACATTCCCATTGTTCTCCACAGTTTTAATAATATTCCATTATGGCAATGGCTTGAGAAAAACAAATCTCGACAGCCCCCACTGAATACCTAATTATTGCTTTGCCAATTGCCTTACACGGTATTTTAAGCTTCATATCAATATTCCAAATGAATACGCAAGGCGAGCAAAAATAAAAAAGATGTGCCATCTACCACCTGAATATGCAAACGGGCCAGGCGTTCTCTTTTCGCATTCAGCTCAGCTGTATCTGTGTTTTCTATAGTTATTGACAGTTTCATCAGTTACGGGTCAGAACAAAGGCCTTCCACGCAGTACTACACTATGTTTTGCATAACGATCTATGTTTCAAAGTACTATAATTCAATTAGCATTGCAAATTGCAATTTTAATTGATTCTCTTATTAGACAGTGGTTGAAGCACCCAGTGTTACAAATCCCAAGCCCCATGCTCTACATCATCCAGCATACGACAGTCGGCCGTTGAGATCACTTTCAGAAGTGGTTTTATTTTCTTGGAAAGTAAAAGGCTGTTCGCCTTGTTACTGCCGCATTTCAACTTTTTACATGCAACTTCTTGGATTACCCTTACCCGGTTGGTCATCAGCACGACGCGCAACACAGAGTTGCATGCGATAACAATTACGTTGACGTCTACTTCTGCCATGCCCCACTGCTTCTAACACAGCCTTAAGACAGAAATCTCCACAAAAGTGTGTCGACTCAGTTTGGACCAATTAATCCGCGACTGATATTTATGACACTTTGGGGGAATTGGCACGACAGCATAATTGTTATGCATATTGCGTTTATGCGTTAAGGTTGAGGATGTCAACAGGCACAAAGAAACGAATGCACGTAAAGCGAATGTATTTTTTTGACAGTTACGTATGCATTGCAGTTTATAACATGTATAAATTAAATTTAAGGCCAAACTGCTGGTTAAAAGTGAAAGATCAGTGATCTTCCGCCGAACAATGTGACAGATTATTATTTTTGCATGTTTTACTAGATAAATTATTCGCAGAAAAAATGAAAAAAAATCTAATAGCGATGTTAATTGGAAGGTTACAATAATAGTAGCTAAGAATTAGCAGTTTTTTTAAGGTACATTTGCTGACATAGTTTTCCATAATTTGTCAGTTTGACACAACATTGTAGTTCGCGTGCTCTGCAGCTATATAATAATTATTGTTTCAGTCAATGTCGGGCATAATTTTTTTAATCATCAAGATTCGTTTAATTTATTAGACTAATAACCGGATTTCGTATTAATCTGTCTCTGCGTTGCGTTCCCATTTTGGTTCATCTTTGATTTATGCATTTGTGGGTAAAATTGCCAGTTCATGGCCAATGTTTTTATTTTTGATTAGTCCAACTAACTGTCTTTCCCCTGTTGATATGTACTAGGTTATTATTAGATTTGTCATTTGAATTGTTCACTAGGTCTGCAAAATATAATCTAAGTATCCTCACGGCTAATTCTGGATCATAGGCTACAAAACCGTTTGGTTTTTAAACGTCATTTTCATGTGATCACTAGATGCTTTTTTATTTAATTTGTCAGTGCTGCCATCTCTCAATCAGTATCATTAACAATGAATCGAAGTCGAATGATATTAGAAATAGGTTTAAGCCTTTGATAATAAAATTTGTGACATCTATATGCCTATTTGATTAAAATATAAATCACTCAAACATTTAACACAAGTATCAACTGAAGCGTATATCTACTGACTCAATGACGCTACTTTGCGAGCATTTTTGAACGAAGCCTCAAAATAAACGAGTAATTGCTATAGCAGCGTTCTTTACATGAAATAGCTCAGATAACTTCTTCTTGAAAATTTGTCAACTGCAAAAAGTTGACAGAGAGGCAAAATGGATAATAATAGTAAAGTGTTGTTAAACATTCCCCATTAGTAGGGAAATATTTCCATGTTTTCTTATTTAGGAGACGTTGGTACTGTTTTGAAATAAAAACTGCAAGATTACGGCGACCGCTTAATAGTAGGTACAGTGTGTTTTGCAACTGAAATTACACAATCTCCTGGGTTTATTAAACAACTAATTAAATGGCCATAAAATCGGTAAACTAGATTTGTATATCTACTTAAAACTTTTTGAAGAATGCTGTTCTCTGAACTTACTACAAGTGCATGCCATTAAATTCAAATTCTACATCGTTAACAACAGAAGTAATTAACTCCATTAATGACCAGCAAAATCCACCTGCAACATTTTGAACTCACCCCTGAACCTCATTTTTCATCTACATGTTGTTTGCCCTACAAGCATGATTGTCCAACTGCCATGCTATACTAACTGTATCTGAATCCAATAATGCCCAATCTGGCATGACTAATCCAATTCAAATACCTATCATAATTTCATAAAAGCCACTCATTAAAATAGAAACAGAAAAGAAAGCATTTCGCCTCAAATAAAAATTCATTTTGCCGCTCACTTTTTCGTAGCAAATCGACGATCAAGCAAACCGTATCATTTCGAAAATTCTCCGCGTCCTCGGACCCACAGTCCTCCGGACAGCGATTCAAGGCAATACTGCCAATCGTGCACGCAGCGACTTCGATGCTGATTTCGATGATGACGACGATGATAGCTCCAGCTCGAGCGGTTCTTCGGGTACTAAAGTGTCAATCGAATTGCCGACATTTAGCCCCGAGGACAACGATGAGGATAGTAGTGACAGCTCCTCCAGTACAACATCGACGACAGTGTCAACGTCATTCGATGACAATGTGAGTTCAACAATGCAGTGGAATAACGCCACATTGTCTGCGATTGAATCATCAACACTGGCGGCAGCGTCGGGTGTTAATGACACGCAGATCATCAATATAATTGACAATATTAATCGTATATTAAATTCCACAAATTATTTTATTACAAGTAGAAATAACACCGATACACCACCAGTCACCAACTACAACAGCTTCGCTCCATAATATCCGAACACAGCCAACAATAATAATAATTACAGTTACACGTCATCAACAGTTGATCGTAATCAAGCTGAAGAGGATCAGCCATTATGAAAACAAAACCAGCCGTAGCCATCCATTGTCAAAACGTCAATATTTTCACTAGTCACCCACCGTCCATAAATACCTTTCGATGAACCTTCCTTCGCTTTGATAGCTTTTTTACTTGTGTGTTCTGTCTGCCTTCTTATAAGTTTACCTTTCAACATTTTGCATGCGATATTCATATTTCCATTTGCATGTGACAGATGTTCGATTTCATTTTGACAGATGTTGCATGATAAAGTTGTGCCTGTCATATTTTTCTTATCATTTGTGACTAACATCTGCATAATCGTTGGTCCAAGTTCTTTTTTATAAGGTTTTGTACATTTTCTCTCATCCATTTGCATTATATCTGTTGCTCTCTTTCTCTCTTTTTCATTTTGTGTATTTCTCTAAATTTATGTTTTTGAAGGGGGAAATCCTTGCGTTTGCCTTTGACATTAGACGCACAGGAAATTATCTGTTTAGTTGCATTACATTTTGATAAAAAAAAACTATCAAAAAAACAACAACAATCGAATTGAAACCAACTTCAGACATGACAATAATAGATTTGTACATAACAATAAAATGGCAAGCAAAACTACTCATTGTAATAGGAAACGTGTCGATAAAATGTCACTTTGCTATTTAACGCAATTAGTTGTCACGTCTGAAACTATCATCCGTAGTTTGTGTCACACTGAATAAAAAGAAAACATCTTTTTACTTTAATTTAAGTTTGATCTGTTAGTGTAAACACAAAAGAAAAATACAACAATTGGCAAAATTCATTAATCTCATGCTTTTTTTCTTTTTTTTTTCTTTCTTTCTATTTACACTGTTCGCCATAAAAATCGAAATAACGCTAACGAAATTCAAATCAAAATATAAAACAAAATTCATTTGCACAAACAAATCAAATCCCAATAACTCTGTTGACACTTTTGCTATACCGCATAATTTTTTGCATCTTTCCCATCCGGCAAAAAAAAAACACACCTTTCACCACTCAATTCCCCACACCACTACTACCACCCATAACCTAAAATAAAATAAAAATGAAACACATTATGAATTGCCCCGCGTTTTGCCCCCTGCCGACAATAAATTGTAAACAACAAATCAGCAAAGTGGCGACGGAGCGTCAATTGATTTAGAAGCGTTAAACAAACAACTGGAGGAGACAATTCGAGTTGCGCGACAAGCTACCGAAGCCGAAAGCGTTGATGCAAACCAAAAGTTGACACTTACAAATGAAGTTCAGGCGACCAGCAGTAAGGATCAACAGACCGCTGAATCAAAGTCACCAGCTATTGATGAGCTGAATTTAGATTCAAATGAAGATGCCGCTGATCCAGATGATCGTAATAAGAGGTGAGTTCATGACTTGTTTGCACAACGTTCCGTGGTAGAAATTATTGTTATTTCAGATTCTTACCTTTTGGAGGATCATCACCAAATGGTGCTGATGGTGGCAAGGCAAACTCGGGCAACTTTTTGTTTGACATTATTAGAGTAAGTATTATTCTCGTTATCTGACATTTATCACTATAGAGGCCGCTGGCGCTAGTACACTGCTAAAATAAAGCGTATTTACTTGGTGCTCTTTACGCGGTTGTTAATGGCTGATTTTTTGTGATCAGTAACAGCGTAGAAAACGGTAAATTTTTAGTGATCTGTCTAAAATTTGTTTACGATGCAATGATTTACGACACAAGAGTTTGTGAAGAGATTTATGTACAGTCCGATAGGAAATATTTTTTAGTACTTACCTACCACGAGAAAAAAATGTACACGACGTCAAAGTGCCCAACAACAGCATCGCTTTCGCTCACTACATGAATGAACTTTATCAAATTTACTTTCCACAGTTGTTCTCCGGCAGCGTGCAAACCCAAAATGGCGATGAAGCAGCTAACGCGCCCAGCGGCGACAGCACAGATGTCTCCACCGACAGCAACGACACAGATAGCCAAAGGACCGATGATGGTTACACCGAAGGTATTCCCGGACCTGTCACAAGGTTGGTGGTCCTCGCCAACCGAGGTCTGGCCAATCTTATCCAAGATCTAATTCTTGTAAGTACACAAAGCCCCCACCCAGTTTTACTTTCTAATCAAACACTTCTACCTTCACAGCGTGTTGCTGCAACAAGCGAACGTCTGGTCAACTTCAAGGCACGACTGATCACAGCACTCATCTAAGTCGGTTTTTTACTGCTTTACGCGAAATCCAAACTGATCCATCGCACACATCATGTGCCACTATTGAAATAGAAAAAAGAAAACTTGTCTTTTTAACAAAATTCGCATACCCGCAAAAACAATATCACACCCGCAATACCAATTCAACTTTAAAGCGAAGAAAAAAATTAATTTATTTACTTATAACTAATTCGTTGTATAGCTATATTATCCTTCTGTAGCCTTTTTTTTTCTTCCTTTTAAGAGTCTTCAATCTTTTGCACTTAGTGTGCACCTAGACCCGATTCAAAAAAAAAGGGGCAACACTTTTAGTGGCAACATCTTGTTGCTATGCTGAGTCTCTTTGAAAACAAAAACGATTGAAAAGCTTTCAAGGATGTCTCCAGTATAACATGCTCAAGTAAAGAACAATATCCTCCTCCATGTAAACCTTCTAATCAAACAGTGTATCTACAAAATAATTGTAAATATTTTTAATGACTGTGGTGTATTTCTTATACTTTTTTTTATTTTTTGTTTTATTTAAACGTATTGAGGCTGGAATAAAACCCCATATACACACTCAATAATGGTAGTCAAAGTCACTAAAAAAAAAAAACACGTCCTTTTTTTGTTGGTTAGTAATTATGAAAAAGAGAGAGCTGATCCTTGCTTATTCGGAGATCTGTTACCTATATGTAAATGTATATTTTATTATTGTTTTTTATTTTATATGGAGCATTAAGTTAGAAAAAATGGAGAATGTGAAAATGTTTTAAACATACGTATATGTATATTTTTAATATTTAAGTTTTAGATTGTAAATCAAGGATAGAAATACAAAATTGTATGTTTGTCTTTTTGTAAAGGCGTTTGTTTCTTTTTTTCTATTTTGGTGACCCGACATAATAGGCCTGTTCCTTGACTTTTGTATGTAGTAAAAATGGAAAAGACTGTCAAAATGGAAGTGGTGAGGATAAATTCTCTCACAGAGAGAGAGACAAGTACGAAAAAGTTAGGGAACGTTTTTTTAGTAATCTACGAAAAATGATAGATACGTAATTGAAATATTCAAAAAAGTGGTACGAAAAGTCGTTAAAATGGGGACGTTCGGATACCTAGTTTATGTAAAACGTCTACTAGATTTGTCGGGACTATGAATCCGAACGCGTTGACTAAGCAACTTGAACTGTTTTTGTATTCTCGCAGTCAACGTTACCTTTGTTTGATTTTGTAATTTTTTATTTGGAAAAGGACCTTCATATATTTTTAAAAAATTGCTATTTTCAAACAAAACGAGGTTGCCTATCACAACAATATAATATAGTCTCTTACGAACTAATGGTTGTTAAATAGCTAGCGTGCGAAAATTCTAAATTACCAGAGTAGCCTTAGAAATGACACCTTTTTCTCTCATCGGCCCTTTTTTCTACTATTCTGAATTCTGCAGCGGCCACTCTGTTCATTTTAAATTTCACTCTTCGAAATGTCAACTGAGTATGCAAGCAAGATTTTCCTGACTAGATTTTTCGGCTTCTCCTCCATAAACGTCAACTGCAAAAACTATACACGTGACACTCTGGGCCAATAATAACTGAAACACATCTAGTCAGACAGCTGTCAGACTTACTAAACAACGTCCCCAATGTCTAACTAAAAAACTTTGCTAATTTACTAAGAAATTTAGTTACATCATCTAAGTAGTGATGAAAGTGATCCGCAGTTAATCGAACTTCTTTTTGATGAATCCGAGTACCTATGTGGAAGAGTTTGACTGTAGGAACTACAAGCATTCGAGAAGCAAATGCATGGTGACTGACATCCTTTCCAATTCTTACACCCAAGAAATTTGTTGAGTAAAAATTCGTAAGATTCTCAGTAGAAGGGTAATATTTTGCTATCTCGACGACGCACGCTCTCTTTTACGAATTTTCGAGCTAAGGAGCACCATTGAGTAAAAATTCGTATGAATTAGTAAAAATTCGTAACATTTAAATGTAAAGGAACAGACACACTGTATTGGCATAATTACTGAAAGATTTCATTTGCTTAAGAGTTCATTTGAGAGCCCTCGGCAATTCAATATGTCTCGTATAAAATGACAAAGTTAGCGGCAAAAGCTGGTCACTGTCTCTCGCATAAACCTTCGTAAAAGGACCAAATTTGATAAACTAGATTTACATTTCGCATACATTCAAGAAAGCTGTGCAAAAAAAAAATTAATTGATTATTATTCGATCTTAGAAAAGCAGAATGTGCGAAATATCCTTCAGTGTTTCATTTTTAAATACAAATATTTTCAAGTTCGAACGGACTATAAGATTATCTCGAAATAGAAAGGTACTCTTCAGAAACAAGTCGAAAACCCTTCACATATCAAAAATTAAAACAAAAGAAAGTAATGTAGTAAGGAGTAACGACTTTATAACATCACGACTTTCTGATATGGTTTATAGCAGACATGATTTTTTCTCTTAAGAATATGAAAATCCTTATTTGTATTTACTCATTTATTGCTTGTTAGTCTCAGAGTATAAAATATCTATTCTATTAGCGAAGCAAAAGTCCTGAATATGTTTTGATCAAATCATTTGTTCCCACATCCCTCTAAACCACCAAACAATCATCTTTAACCCTCAACGTAGACAGCGTCTCCTACAGATATTTGTCCGGTTTTTCGTAGTCCCAAATGGATTCCCAGTACAGGGTTTACGCCCGTCTTGGCAAACTGCCTGTATCCCTTGAGCGTATTCAAAGGATTTCCATCTGGACTTCGGCTGGCAGTTTCTGGATTAACATTTGTAAAGATGCATCTGCAAAACAGAGTCAGAATCATTCATAAAAACTTATTTCTAATACAAAGCACACTTGCCTTGTGCATGGCTTGACACTTCTAAATATGACCTCGTCGCCAATCTTCAACCATTTCCAGTTATCTTCTTCATAAGCAGATGGGCCTTTTACTAGAAAATTGGGTCGAAAATTCATAACTGACACCGGATTCTCCAAGCGGGTATTCAAATCAGCGACGGAACTCTCATTAAAGAGCATAAAGCTGGTGGCGTCGTGCAGAGCTCCCTTCAAACAACAGTCAGTTATATTGAGTGGGTTAAGCGTTATCTTAGAACTCACCGAATCTTCTTTAAGCATTGTGCTGAAAATTTTATTATGTGGACGTACATCACGTGTGGAATGGTCCTCCGGGTAATACATCAATCTTAGTCCAAAGTCTTCACAGAGGATATAGCGGGAGAACCAGCGGGCAACATCTTCTCCACAGTCAACAGTTTGTACACTTTGACCCCATACAAAAGTAGTGATGGGAGTTAGCTTGGAAAGCCTCTCTACATCAACTTCGACATCGATCATTCCTGGTGCCGATAATTTCATTATATTATCCTGGAAATTCGGTTGTACCAGGACCATCTTGGGCTGTTGCCTGCCGGTCACAAATTCTCCATTAGTCGTTACAACCATGAATACTCTACAATAAGGAGTGTAGTTTAAGACTTTAAACAAGTTTGATGGGCAATTTGTCATTTTACCTATCACGTATAATTTGACTCTGTAAACCGAGTTTTGAGCAATTCATCGAGCTTACACGAACTGGTCCGCATGACTTGATGGGGTAACAAATTAGATCAGTTAGTTCTCCAATTTTTTTCCACTTCTTTGGTGGAACGAAGTTATCTCGGTAGCGTCTATAAACGTATATGGCACTAGCCGCAGTTATAACTCCCACTCCAGCCGCTATGTAGATCGATAGACGGGTTTGGTCTATGTTTTGCAAAAATGCTGAAAGAAGAAAAAGGAAGAAGTATAATAAGGAATTACCTACATAGGAAAAATTTAGGAGATGCACAAAAAACTTGTCTTATAGTAGGTCCATTAAGAGCAAAAAGCTACCTACTTATAACCAGATATTAGGTCTGTTCCCTTACTTTTAAATCTTACGAATATTTACCAATTCTTACAAATTTTTACTCATTGCTGTTCCCTTACTCGAAAAATTCGTAAAAGAGAGCGGCTTCGAGAGAGCAAGATATTACCATTCCACTGAGGATCTTACGAATTTTTACTCAACAAATTTCTTGGTGTAAAGGACCATTCACATGAGAGCGAATTGCGAACCACGAACTGGCGAATATTAGTAGATTCTGACACTTCATTTACATGAAAACTGTTTTTAGTCGCAGGTACCCGCGAATCATTTTTATTATTAAAGGTTAAGTTCGAGCGAATTTTTCATTCGCAGGTTTGTGGATCGCGACTGTTTTATGTGGATTGTGAATAAAGTATGACAGTTCGCGGCAAGAATTTTCAATTCGCGGGAGAATTGCTGTAATTGTAAATTTCGTTATTTTAATCAATCAAGTCTCGGTTTTTTTCTTAGATTAGGTGCTTTTTTAATTGAATATAATGGTTTTGTGGTAAAACAAATAGCAATTTTCAATTCATAAATACAGATAAATTGATTTGTTCGCAGTTCGCCTATTCGCAGTTCGCGCTCATGTGAATATGGTCCTTAAAAAGTGGTAAAGCTGTCAGTCACCTAACAATTAACAGCTAATTTGAAGTTTTGCTATCCCATTTGGAATATACGTGCATTTGTTTTGATTTTTTGCGTATTAAAATGGTAGCAACAGGCGGGGAAAATAAAACTGAATGTTCTCCTCCAAGATTATTTTCGAAAGTGGCAACGATATTTTTCCTCGATGTAGCCAGGAGTAATCTCCACCATGTAGTTCTTAATGCAGTGTCGCTTTTTCCTCTTTGCGAATGCTTCCACTTTCTCGGATTCATCAAGAAGAAGTTTGATTTATTTTCAGATCACTTTCATCGCTTCTTAGATGATGTAATTAATTTTCTTAGTTAATTATTAAAGTCCTCGAGTGTATCAGACATTTTAAGGAATTTTCGTACCACTTGTTTGAATATTTAAATTATGTATCTGTCATTTTTCATAGATTACTACATAAGCGTTCCCTAACTTTGTCTTAAGTGTCTACCTACTACCTACATTATGTAAACGGAAGTTGTTATATTTTGAGGAACACTGTTTGACAAAATAAATAGTTGCGTATACGCCTCCGAATTCCTTGGCAAGTATCTGATGAACCATCTACATCTTCCAATACAAAATTAATCTGGACACTTTTCAAAGCCTACCTATTGCTTAAATTTGTCTAGAATTTTTCACTTTAACTTAACGCTATTTACGTTAATGGTAGAAAGTTATTGTATGGCGCAACACTTTCATGATGAAAAATGCCAACACTGCAATTGGTTTAATTCCGGCTGCAAGTATAAAATATTATTATGATGGACGAAAATGTAGTAAAACCATTGCAAGTTCGTTATTCCATTCGTTTTAATCTTCCTGTGTTCAAAACAAAATTTGCTGCTGGACTCAATAAACTGCGAAGAACTCGGGAGACTTGTTTTTAAACATGTTCTTTGGATTTCCTTGGCCATTTCTTTTCACCCCATTATTGTATCAAATGAAATCGTATCCGACTTTATTCAAATAATCAAAATTCATTCAAATACCTACACAAAAAAAAATCTATCTGCTGCAAGCTTTAATTATTATCTAAGCGAGACGTTGACTGGTAACAGATATGTTCAAAAGTAAACGAAGAATCTCTCTTATCATTCATATCGTTCGTTCCCAATCATGCAAAAGTACAAGCCGGTATAAGTAATCACAACACAAATATAACTTCGCAACCTCGTGCAAAATTTTCCAAAGTGTATCACCATTGCGCAGGTCACTGTCAATCACCTCAACTACTGAAGGTAGCTCCTTCATCTCATTGTGAACTTCCCCCTTGCCTACAAAACTTCCCACTGACTTATGCAATCCTCAACATAAACAATTTTTATCAATATTAACCAATTTGTCACACTTACACGTCATAATACTGGTAGTATGATGGAAGACGAAACAAACAATAAACTGGCCACTAACAATTATTTCCTTTTTTTCTTTTCAATCAACTCCAGGATGACACATTCGAGACACAACACCGACACCACACACCACAATCACCGGCACTTGTTCAAAATCCTTCTCAACTCCGAATCGAGAGAAACGTGAACACAACTCAACTCTGTCACTCTTTTGCACAAACTGTCCTATAAAAGTGTGTTATTTCTGTAGAACCCAATCGAGATTTTATGTGGTTCTCTGTATGCAACCACCACAATCTAATATGAGTTAGGTGGCGGAGTGTGTAGTGGAATGAGACCTGTGGAGTCTGGTGAAGGTACCTATTTTTAAATCTTTATTTACTTCTGCTTTGCAGGCGTGGAGGCAACTCTCTTCTGCATAGAGAAAGTGGAAAAACAAACAAAACAAAATATAAGAATAACGGAGTTTATTTGAATTTTATGAACACAACTTGATGTGGTTGTGATAATGTATACGGGACCGAGAAGATTACAAAATTGATAACCATCTTTTGATCAGCCAACTAGTCCCGGTTGCATTCGTTGCACGCATGAAGAAAAGTTTGTGGAAATATTTTTGGTTTAGCCGACCAACCTGGTTCTCATAATCACAGGTTTTAAAAGTAAGAGAACGCACTCTCATGCAGGTGAACAGATAAGAATAACAATGGCATATTACCTACTTCATTTCATATTATCGTGTTTGGACTGTTCAATAATAATCAGCGGCGTTACTAATCGTTTTTAATATTTTGTAGATGACAATAGGTATATCATTATGGAAAATTACGCCATTGTGTTTGAGCTTGTTTAATTTTCTTGGGGCTAAAAATTAGTCATTAGATGAAAAGATAAGCTCAAAATTAGACTCCGTTGAGGAGACATTAATATACTAACAGGGTATAAGCTAAGTGAATGTTTTGGGGCCGACATGAAAGATGGGAGGAGTTAGCAGTAGGTACCTACTCGAGTAGCCACTAACCTGTGCTTTATAGACAAGGAGATGTTTCCCTCGGGTAGCCGTACCTCTCTTTGCTCCTCCAAAAAGGTTAAGTTTGGGGACGCTGATCATCAGATATTTAATATGTGGTTCTGTCAAATTATTCCCAAATTGACTGCAAGTCCAAGAAGATGCATGGATTTCTTGGAATGCACAGGCGTGAAATGAATATGAATTTTACAAAGAACGACTTAAAAATATTGAGTAGAGTGTCAAATTGTAGCACAAGCTTTGTCCTCGTTTTTATATCGTTTTCCATTGCGATTTTCAGATTTTGCACTCAAATTTCAAACTGTTTCTGCCCAAAGCCAATGGAACATGAAACATTTAAAAGTCAGCAATTTTTGTTTATAACATTTCAATCATTTATATATCATTTGCAGCAAACTCGAAATTTTTCACAATTTTTCGCAATCGCTTAAAAAATTAATAGGTCCGTTGGTGTACTTTCAGCACAGAAAATGAAAAATGTCAAATCTCTAAAATCGAGAGAGAAGGTTCTCAATTATAAGAGAAGTACCTGACCGGTTTTCTTACAAAAAGTTTAAGAAATGTCATTTTGACATTAATAGTAAAATGCAGCATCAACAAAATAAGTGGGAATTTATATAAGCTAAATGCCTAATAAACTTTCCATTTTGAATGCGCTGATATGGTCTAGGACAGTGATTCCCAAAGTGGTCCAGGTGGACCCCCAGGGGTCCACGGAAGACTCGACGGGGGTCTACGTTGGCTAATCT
The DNA here is from genome assembly GCA_949126925.1 of Cheilosia vernalis. Lineage (NCBI taxonomy): Eukaryota > Metazoa > Arthropoda > Insecta > Diptera > Syrphidae > Cheilosia > Cheilosia vernalis. The sequence continues at coordinate 58,868,818 of OX421360.1, forward strand.
AATCTTCACATTTTTTGACGAGTTTTGGGAATATGGTAAAAATGTAGCAGCAGGGGGTCCACCGAAACCAGGTTAATTTTGAAACTGGTCTATAAGAAAAATAAGTTTGGGAACCTCTGGTCTAGGAGAACATTCAATTATAACTTGTTCCTCTGACATCGTTGAAGACGAAAATAAATAGAGTTTTTTTTGTCAAACTTTTGAGCTGTCACAGCTGGCATTTTTCATTTTTCAGTAAGTCGAAATTCGGCGAGTAGAAAATTACGAAAAAATGAAAAGAGGGGAAATGGATTTCTCTCTATTTTTTTTTTTCAATTTTCCCATTGCGGTTGTAATGGTTGACGCCATATTGACCGGTTTATTTGCTTAGAAATAACAGATTTTAAAGAATTAATTAAATCCGCATCCATTTACCCAGAGAACAATCAAAATAATAAACACTGAACAAACAAAACGAGTTGCAAGAGTTTTTTTTTTTTCAATTTTATTTAATACAAACTCGTTCACGCGATAACGTACACGGGGTAGCCGCGCTTTACAATACCCTCTGTATGAAGATCAAAATAGATTCCCATCTCTGGTTCAACCTGTCCCGCTCTCATTCGGTACCTATATACAAGAACAAAAAAGACGTGTAACGACGCATGATTAATAGATCATCTGTAAATGGTAAATTCAAAGTTATACTACCGCTTTAGGGTTCTCAAAGGTTCAAAGTCTGTACTGCGCTCGCATGTGAACGGGTTGATGTTGGGAAGAATGCAACGGTAACATGGCGCCTTATACCGGAAAATAGCATCTTTTCCAATTCGCATCCACTTCCAGTTATCCTCAGCAAAGGCGGGCAAATGAGTGTTGATTAGGAAATTTCCACGAAACTGCCAGTGGTGGACTTTCTTTGTAAGACGTGCATTTAAGTCGGATACAGATTCATCACTAATGGCCATAAATGGACTTAGATCCTAAAGCATGGGAAAGAAACGTTGCAAGTTGGACAGTTGTTGGACAGAATTTTTTTTTCTCGTACCACATTCTTGCGGAAAAATCCATTTCTCGGTTTAGGCGTTACACAAACAAACAGCCGCATACCAGTGTCCTTTCCGAGGAGAAACTTCGAAAACCAACTTCCATACTGCTGATCGCACTCGATCAATGGAATTTGCAAGTTTTCCACAGATTTTAACACTTCCTTTCGGCCTTTAATCAACTGTGCAATGTTTAGGGATAATGGTTCCATTGATGGTGCTGTAACTTCCAACTCATTGTCTCCAAGAATTTTCGATTTAATCTTCCACATCTCAGGTCGACTGCCGGCAAAGCCTACGCGGTCTTCATCATCAATAAGAATCAGTATTTTATTACGGAAGCTCCCACACTCTAGTCCGTATTTCATGCACTTGGCCTCTTCAAGCTCGATTCCCCCACAGGACTTTATTGGGTACATAATGATCTCGTCCAAAGTTCCAGCATATTTCCAATCGCTTTCGTTTGGTGTACGATTTCTAGCATGACGTCTGTGCACGAAGTGAAAGTACAGCAGTAAAGACGATCCGGCAACTGCAACTGTCACTCCAAAAGTAACAGCCAGTCGAAATGAATTCATAAGGAAAAATTAGAACTGAGATCACAAGGCGAGTGTAAACGAAATGGTACTGCCTTGATTCTTCGTATTTCGTGAACGAGTACCATAATGTGTCAGCTTAATCGCTCCCAATCAGCTCCGACATTTTTGACATGACGGGCTATATCGGTGGAGATTCAGTTTTCGTTATCAGTGCGCATACCTACCCCTGTAGCTGTATTTCAGGTAGGTATTGAGGGGTCTACCCTGGTTGTTTGTGTTTGAAATTTCTTGATAAGCACGATTAAAATGGGGGGAAGAAGCCGTTTATTTTCTGCTTATTGGGGATATTCCTTTTCGTTCTTTTCAAAATATGTATGTTATCAAAAAATGTTCGTAATGGAATACGAAGCTTAATTTCTTAAAGTCTTGTAATTCTCTTTAATTACCGTTTATTCCGTTCGAGTACGGTAGTCCATGAGGTCTATAACCAATCAATAGTTACTTAACAAAAGGATTAATGCATGTAGTGTTTCTTTTCAAGAAAATACGGTTTTAAAGCAGACAATAAAATCGTATCTGAATAGTTTTTAAAAACGTATGTGTCGATACTTTTATAAAACAAATTCTACGTACATATACCTGATTTATAAAATATTTAAAAAGGTACAGAACGGTTTGCAGTCTTGTCATTCAACCGACCCGTGTCGGCCGCTCCCCACATTTTCAAGTTATATAGGCTTCACACCAAGCCCAAAACCGGGTTTTCGCAAAACACACGAAAACTTCATCGAAAACAGAAGTTTTCCCTTACATATTTCAGTTTGAAAAACGATTCCTTTGCACTCGTTTTCCTCGAAAATACCACGAAAACGACTTCCAATCGTTGGGTTTTAGGAACAAACACACCTTTTGCAATGTTCAGAAAAATGGCTGACCGAACAAATGTCACAACTCACATCTTAGAATCATTTTCCATAATTAATTGATGGGCTGATATAGTTTTTGTTTGTTTGTTAATTAATGCGATCGAAATTTTGAACCAAATAAGTTTGCACCGAAGTTTAACGACTAGTGTCTCACAGCTGGTTGAAACGTCAAACGAAAACGAGTTGGTGGTCGGTGTGAACGCATCGACGAGTTTTCGAGGAAAACACGGTTTTGGGCTTGGTGTGAAAAGCATATATTACATATTTTAGTTTTCAAAACGAGTCGTTTGCCCTCGTTTTCCACGAAAACGACTTCCAATCGTTTAGTTGTTGAAACAAACACACCTTTTGCAATATTCAGCATATTCAGCAGAATGACTGACCCAACAAATGTCACAACTCACAACTTAAAATCATTTTCCACAATTAATTGATAGGCAAATATTATTTTGAAATGCATTAAACTCATTTTGTTTGTTAATTAATGCGATCTAAATTTGTAACCACAAAAGTTTGCACCGAAATATAACGACAGCTGATTGAAACGTCAAACAAAAACGAGTTGGTGGTCGGTGTGAATGCATCGACGAGTTTTCGAGGAAAACGCGGTTTTGGGCTTGCTTTGAAAAGCCTATCAGAGATTGGTTCGTATTGTGGCGTGGAAGGTATCGTGTAACTTAAGTGGTGAAACAAGCCCTTAGTCACAGTTTGGTGAAACCAGGCCTTAGACAGTTTGGTGAAACCAGGCCTTAAAGTCACAAAACAAGTTCCACTCAAGTGTCACTTCCAATTGGAGACTGGAATCTGTCACCACTGAACCTTGTTCTAGAACCACTTAGAATTAGCTAGAAAGTTCTCGTCAGATGGCGGAGCGGGTATAAAAGGACAGCTTTTAGAAGAGGGCGGGACAGTTGATTTATAACAGTGATTGGTTAAAGTTCGAGATAGTAATAGTTTGTGAAGATAAATAAGTGAAAAGTAATAGAGTAAATTAAGTGATTGGTTTGAAACGTTGAAGAATTGTTTAAGTAATAGTGTTCTGGTACTTAATAAGTGAAATATTAGAATAGTCGATAAAAGTTTAATAAAAGTGAATTTTATTAGAGAAGTTAAACGGAATAGTGTTTTATCTTTACGAATCCCTGCCTGAATGTAACATTGGTGTCAGAAGTGGGATAAAACTTATTCTGTGCTAAGTGTCTAAGTGTAGTTAAAAAAAAAAAAAAAAAAAAAAAAAAAAAAAAAAAAAAAAAAAAAAAGTGAATTTGTGATTTTTTTGAAATTACAAGAGACAAACAAAATGGGTCGTGTATTGCTACATCTAAGCATACCCCAATTGAAAAGTGAACTAGAAAAGCGGAATCTCTCCACAGCTGGAGGGAAAAGTGACCTCATACTTCGTCTGCAGGAAGCTGTCCAAAACGAGGGAGAAGATCCAAAAACCATGCTATTCGACGTGTCAGAAGAACAAGTAAGTACAGGCGTTGACATTAGCTCTATGATGGAATTACTTCTTGCGAAGATGGAAGAACAGAAATATTCTATGGAATCTAAGTTCGCAGAACAGAAAAATTCTATGGAATCTAAGTTCGCAGAACAGAAAAATTCTATGGAATCTAAGTTCGCAGAACAAAAGAATTCTCTAGAACAACAGAAAAATTCTATGGAATTGAAGTTCGAAGAGCAGAAGAATTCCATGGAATTGAAGTTCGCCGAACAGAAGAATTCTCTAGAAGAACAGAAAAATTCTCTTGAAGATCAGACAAATTCCATTGTCGCCGCACAAAAAGATGCAGTGGAAGAATTTAAGAATGTTCTAGATGTAAAAATCGACGCGATTGATGAAAAATTAAACGAGCATGAAACAAAGTTTGAGGAAATTAACAAAACGTTTCAAAAACACGAGACAAACATCGAGAACATAGCTAAAGAGCTCGGAACAAACATCAAGAATATAACTAAAGAGCTCGAAATAGTCAAGAAACAGAAGGCTCGGGAATATTCTGCTGACTGCCCAAGAAAGAAGGAGATGCAGCCACCCGTTTTTGATGGTCAAACATCATGGCCGATTTATCGGAGACAGTTCGAAGCAGCTGCAACGACCAATGGATGGGACAACCAGGATAAGTCGATTGCATTAACGCTCGCATTACGAGGTACAGCTGCAGAATTGCTTCAAACTATCTCCGAAGAAAAACAACGCGACTACGAGACTTTGGTGAAGGCTATTGAGATGCGATTTGGTGACGACCACATGCAGCAAGTGTATAGGGTGCAACTGCGCAGTAGAATCCAGAAGAGGGGAGAAACACTCCAGCAACTGCAAGCTGATATCGAACGGCTAGCGCACTTGTCTTATCCCAATGCCGGCGAGGATGTCATCAATGAAATGGCTATTGAGGCATTTACACAAGCCATAGAGGACAGACAACTGCAGATGGCTCTACGAATGGCTGGAAAGAGAACTCTTCCTGAGGCACTGGCATTTGCCTTAACCATGAAAGCTGCTGACCAAGCATCTCAAGGATTTCACCGCGTGAGAGAAATGACATCTGTTGAATGTTCGTGCCAGAGAACAGAAGTAGTAGACCGTAACAGTTCTCGAAGGGGACCGATCCGTTGCTGGAACTGCAACAAAATTGGACATCTACAACGACAGTGCAGAGCCGAAAGTAAACAGGGCAGTTGTCCACATTGCAGAGCTAGGAACGAGGAGGCGTTTGAGCGTTCGACGGATGAAACATCACAAAGCCATCAGTCGGGAAACGAGTAAGAACCAACTTCGCGGGGCAGAAGCTGGTTTCTGGAATCGACGCCCCCAGGACCACAATTCAGGTTTCCCAGACCAAACGATGTAATAGAAGCTTGACAGTGGAAGCCCATATCGGCCAGAAAAAGTATGTGGCCACCATCGATATAGGTGCCACCGCTTCCATAGTCAGAAGGGACATCGTTCGCCAATCCTGGCTGCACAACACCAGCAGCTACTGTCTGAAAACAGCAACTGGAGCAACAGCAAAGGTGTATGGTGAGGTACTCTTGACGATAAACCTTGCAGGAATAGTCTTCTCCCATGCATTCTTAGTGGCTGATATATGTGACGAATGCATCATCGGAATCGACTTCATGAAGACGCATGATATAGTACTCGACATCGGTTTGCAAGTTATAAAGTACAAGAACGTTGAGATTCCGATGGTTTACGGGAACGAGAACGTCGCAGCTCTACGGACAGTTGTAAGTGAGGACGAAATATTACCACCTTCGTCAGAGACAGTTATTTGGACGAAGCTGGAAGGTGATCCTGGGAGCCACCGATTCTACCTAGTCGAGTCACATCCAGAAAATTATTATCAGAGCTATATTGTCGGAAAGATGCTGGTTGAACCCAAAAACAACATGGTTCCCGTTCGTGTCCTCAATGTGGAACACAAAAGCGTGAAACTAAAGCAAGGAGAAGTGATTGGAAAGTGCGTACCAATTACTGCGGTCACAAAGTTGTCCAATGCAAGTGATGTGAAACCGGTTAGACCAACGGAGATATCGGAAATGAAAAAGAATATACTCGGAGAGTGCGAGCTGGATCAGGAGCAGCGGTCCATGGCAGGTAGTTTAATCAACGAGTTCGCCGATATATTTGCTTCGCAGAACAGCGAGTATGGCCGAACACATCTCGTACAACACCGAATCGACACCGGAGATGCGAGACCGATTCGTCAGCCTCCCCGACGACTACCATTGGCTAAGCAGACGGAGGTTGCAGAAATGGTTTCGACGATGGAAAAGGAAGGACTGATTGAAAGCTCAAAAAGTCCGTGGGCATCGCCGGTCGTCCTGGTCAAGAAGAAAGACGGAAGTACGAGATTCTGCGTGGACTATCGCCAACTCAACAACGTCACCAAGAAGGATAGCTACCCCCTGCCAAGAATTGACGACACCCTAGACACACTATCCGGAGCCAAATGGTTTTCGACTCTCGATTTGAAGAGTGGCTACTGGCAAGTGCAGATCCATCCAGAAGACCGCGAGAAAACAGCATTCACAGCAGGAAACGGGCTTTGGCAGTTTACAGTAATGCCATTTGGACTGTGCAATGCTCCAGCTACCTTTGAACGTCTAATGGAGCGCGTTCTGCTGGGACTAACGTGGAAAACCTGCTTGGTCTACCTGGACGATGTCATCGTAGTAGGAAAAACATTTAACGAACATCGAGATAACCTTAAGGAGGTGTTCCAAAGACTACGAAGTGCGCAACTAAAACTTAACCCGAAGAAGTGTTCCTTATTTAGACCAGAAGTGAAGTACCTCGGGCACATCATCTCTTCCAAAGGAGTCAAGACTGATCCGGAGAAGGTCGATGCAGTGAGAAACTGGCCGGTACCCAAAGACAAACATCAACTGAGAAGCTTCCTGGGACTTGCGACCTATTACAGACGATTTGTAAAGGACTTTGCCAGGATCGCAAAGAGCTTGCATCAACTGACAGAAAAAGGCAAACAATTCAAATGGTCAGGTGAGTGCGAAAAGAGCTTCAAGGAACTTAAACAACAGTTGTGCAACGCCCCCATACTAGCGTACCCCACCCCTGGGAAAACATTTATTGTGGATGCAGACGCTAGTAATGTGGGAATTGGAGCCGTCCTTTCCCAGGTGCACGATGGCCAAGAGAAAGTAGTTTCCTACTTCAGCAAAGTTCTCTCAAAGCCAGAAAGGAACTACTGTGTTACCAGGCGCGAACTCCTTGCTTTGGTATTGGCGACAAAACATTTCCATAAGTACCTTTATGGGCGGAAATTCATCCTCCGCACAGATCATGCATCTTTAAAGTGGCTGCTGCACTTTAAGAATCCTGAAGGCCAAGTCGCAAGGTGGATCGAACGGCTGCAGATGTACGACTACGAAATACAACATCGAAAGGGAAGTCTTCACTCTAATGCAGACGCTCTCTCCCGTCGACCGTGCAAAGCAAATTGCAAACATTGCTTACGACACGAGGAAAAAGATGTCGCGTCCGTTCAAAGGGTGAGAGCTATGCCAATTGGTGGCTGGAGTGCGCGGGAAATACGGGAGGCTCAAAGGGAAGATCCGGATATCGAACCGATTATCGCCTGGAAGGAGCATGAGGGAAAACCAGACTGGCAGGAGATATCCAATAGGAGCCCCGAGCTGAAGGCATACTGGGCGCAGTGGGACTCCCTTCACGTACAAGACGGCATTCTAAAAAGAAGATGGGAAAGCCCGGATGGAAAGTCGTTCGTAATGCAGCTTGTTGTACCCAGGTCAAAGGTAATGGAAGTGCTCAGGGAATTGCATGATGGAGTGTCTGGAGGCCACTTGGGAATCAATAAAACGCTCGAAAAAGTGCGGGAACGCTTTTACTGGATTCATTCAAGGGAGGACGTTGAAACTTGGTGTAGGAAATGCGTTACATGTGCGGCCAGCAAAGGTCCGAGACTGAAAGTCCGTGGCAAAATGCATCAATACAATGTTGGAGCCCCTTTCGAAAGGATAGCAGTTGATATTGCGGGACCGTTTCCTGAAACAAACAATGGAAATCGTTACATCCTCGTTGTTATGGACTATTTCAGTAAGTGGCCTGAAGCATTTGCTATCCCTAATCAAGAAGCTAAAACCGTGGTGGAGCAAATCGTCAATAACTGGGTAAGCAGATTCGGTGTACCATTGGAACTGCATTCAGACCAAGGACGGAACTTCGAGTCGAAGATTTTCCAAGGAGTGTGCCAGTTACTCGGGATTCACAAGACAAGGACAACCCCGCTTCATCCACAATCAGATGGGATGGTGGAGCGCTTCAACAGGACACTGAATGAACACCTCTCTAAGGTCGTTGGCGAAGACCAGAGAGACTGGGATAAGCAGATTCCCATGTTTTTATTGGCTTATCGAGGAGCAGTGCATAACACCACAGGACATACTCCATCTGAAATCTTATTTGGTCGAACAGTCCGCCTACCTAGCGAGTTGATGTTTGGATATCCATGCGAAGAGCCCAAGAATGAGGAGGAATACGTTACAGACCTCAGGGATATCATCAAGGACGTGCATCGAGACACTAGGGATAAGATTAAGATAGCCAGTGACCGCATGAAAACGAGGTACGATACTAAAACGACAACTACAGGATTCCAGGAAGGAGATCTGGTATGGCTATATAACCCTCATCGAAGGAAAGGTTTATCGCCTAAGTTGCAACAAGACTGGGAAGGGCCCTATACAATCGTAAAGCGCATCAACGACGTTGTCTATCGCATCCAACGAGGAAGAGGCAAGCTGAAAGTCGTTCATGTGGATCGTCTTCATCGTTATAGTGGTGAAAATGTTAACGAGTTTGTTCGGGACGAACAAGTTTAAGAGGGGGATATTGTGGCGTGGAAGGTATCGTGTAACTTAAGTGGTGAAACAAGCCCTTAGTCACAGTTTGGTGAAACCAGGCCTTAGACAGTTTGGTGAAACCAGGCCTTAAAGTCACAAAACAAGTTCCACTCAAGTGTCACTTCCAATTGGAGACTGGAATCTGTCACCACTGAACCTTGTTCTAGAACCACTTAGAATTAGCTAGAAAGTTCTCGTCAGATGGCGGAGCGGGTATAAAAGGACAGCTTTTAGAAGAGGGCGGGACAGTTGATTTATAACAGTGATTGGTTAAAGTTCGAGATAGTAATAGTTTGTGAAGATAAATAAGTGAAAAGTAATAGAGTAAATTAAGTGATTGGTTTGAAACGTTGAAGAATTGTTTAAGTAATAGTGTTCTGGTACTTAATAAGTGAAATATTAGAATAGTCGATAAAAGTTTAATAAAAGTGAATTTTATTAGAGAAGTTAAACGGAATAGTGTTTTATCTTTACGAATCCCTGCCTGAATGTAACAGTATGAATAAAAACTAGCATTTGCTTTGAGCAAAAGGTTGTAGCAAAGTAAAAACAAGTAGCAAATGCTTTGAATCGGTATGAATAAAAACCTAGTTTGCTAAAGTAAGTTCGAAAATTCGAACATAGCATTTACTTCGCTGTACGTGTACTTGCCTTGCAATTTCTGTCAAACTTGACAAGTGACAACTGTCTGGTGGCTTTTTATTTTCAAATTTTTGTGGGAAAATTGTCAAAAGTGAACAAAACTTAAAAGAAAAACTGAAAAAGAAAAAAATATGCTGAGCGACGAAGAGGACTATTTGGAAGAGCTTTATGGTAAGTGTAAGTGCATCTGTATTTGATTTTTGATTGACTCTTCTGAATTTTAGCAGACGATGAGGAACTTCCATCTACCTCGTCTACTCCCAAGAGTGACCAAAATGAGTTGATGTTTGTCCAGGCCATAGAATCTGTAGGAAAGATTTTGCTAAGCAAATCCCAAACTCCAACTATAAAGACATCAAAAAAAAAACGCTGTGCGTAAAATGTGTAAATTTTTATTGTCTAGTTGCTCTATCTATCTATCTATCATCTATCTTTTAAGAAAGTATTAGCCAAAATGTCCACATTTTCACGCGTGAAACGGAACAATTGCTTAAAGTTATTGTCGTCACCAATTCTTCTTTGTTTATACTGTTTTTTATTAGCACGAACGTTAACAACAAAATGTAAAACAGGTATAATGTGAAAACTTATCGCATCCATGTTTGGTCTGGTTTTCTTGCACGAACAAAACTTAATTTATAAACAAAACATCAAAAACTCACAACGCTTAGATTTGTCTTATGTTAAAAAGTTGCGTACAAAATATTTAGCAAAAGGTCTGAGCCAACTAAATAGCAGACTCAGAATTTGCATAGCATTTGCTTTATCTGACAAGTTTTATTCATACCGATCTGAGTAAAAGGTCAGTGCCGCCGCTTTTCGAACATGTCAAAAGTGGGAACTAACTCAAATTGGTTTTTATTCATACGAAACGTAGCAAATGCTTCGCTTTTGACATTTCTCTTGAGTAAAAGCAATTGCTATGTTTTATTCATACGACCCATTAATGAGAACAAATGAGAATGCGATTTGTAAATTTTGTATAGGTAAGGTACCTAATTAGGTATAGGTACCTACAATGTCGAATAATAAACGGTTACTCTTAACCATTTTACAGAAATTGCCTTCCAACATTTCTGGGATTTCTTTTAGATTTATAATTTATTAACCTACAACTAATATCATGTCATTCTCTTTATAAATAATATAATTTGTGTCTAAGCAACTTCAAAACTTTTTTATAAATAGGATTCTACGTAGAATTTAACTGCTAGTTTAAGTAAGAAGAAAATAAAATTAAAAATATTATTTATAGCTCCCTGGTGCAATATTTTCACGAAAACAATATTCACCCTTTCGGAAGCATGGAAAAATGATTAAGAATAATTAAGAAGCTGTTCAAGCTATTTAGTACATAATTGTTTAAATTGAAAATACATAGCATACAAGAATATTATAGTACATAAACTCCCATTAGTGATAACTGTCAGAATTTCGTACCTACTTCAAATAATGTTTCTTTGTGTTGGTATATTAACCAGAAACAGCCCAGAATATCAATGGTTGGTAAACAAAATCTGCGAACTACACATGGTTATAGATATATGTCTCTTCTTCATTATTTATACATAGCTTGTGACTGCTCTTCTGAGTGTGACGCGATCGCAGTTTGCCTATTTCGATCGCGTTTTATTTGGCATTACGCAAACGCTTGCTTTCATAGCAACACCTTAGATCGCCGCACTGACTACATAGATCAAGACGCCGGCCGGCTGTACAGTGTCGCGAATTATATTATCAGTCTTTTTCAAGGTGTTGGTTGAGTATTTATACTCACTCTTTCAGAATCGCGATTGAGATTGCAAGCTGTAGGTGTTTGTTGGAGACGTTACAATCAGTTCAGTGAACAATCAGCGGTAAAGGCGAGAAGAATGTCACGTTAGTTAACATTACTTACTGCTGTTTCAAATTATTATTATTCAAATCAATCTCCTATAGGCGTAACACAAGCGAAAATTTTGGTTGGAGTGGGGCTGAGCGTTGGGCTGTCAGCACTTACCTACGCTTATTCCAAATTCATAAGAAAGGAGTCTCTACCGAGCAAATGGAAAGAAATCGGCACCATCGAAGAGTTGTATTTCTATCCGATAAAGTCATGTTCAGGAATCGAGCTAGATGTGGCCGCCTGTGAGAATCTTGGAATCCGAGAAGGTGATATCAAGGATAGAGCGTTGATGCTGATCGACGAGTCAAATCAAATGGTTTCGGCTCGGGTTTATCCAAAAATGTTTCAAATTGTTCCGAAAATTGTCAGCCGCACAAAGTTGATCATCTCTGCTCCTGGGATGAATGATTTGGAGTTTGACTACTCATATGTAGGGGATGAGGCCAACGGCGATGTTCAGACCAGCATCCATGGTGCGGATGTCACTGTAATGGATTGTGGGGAAGAATATCACAAATGGTTTTCTCAATGCATTTTGGAAAAACCTGAAGGTCTGCGCTTGGTCTACTATCCATATCCGTTCCCGACGAAACCAATCTATAAGGATCTCGTAGGTGGCGCCTTCACGAAGCAAGATACTGTGAGTTAAGTGAATCTCAATGTCCAAATCATGAGCTCACTTATATTTTAGGGTACACTTCAAGACGCCTCCAGCTACATGCTTATCAATAATAATTCCGTACAAGAGCTGAATTCCCGTCTGGCAAACAAGGTTAGTCCCATGCAGTTCCGTGCAAATTTTTATCTTAAAAGCACTGGACCAGCATTCGATGAAGACCGCTGGCAATGGCTTAAAATTGGAGAGAATGCAGTGTTCAGATCTTTGGAACCTTGTCATCGATGCATTATGATAAATATTAATCCGCTCACAGCTGAACGCAGTGCCGAAAATGAACCTTTACGGACTTTGAACTCGTAAGGGATTATTTTACTTATTTAAAGCTGCTTATTTGAATGACATATTTTTAGGTACCGTAAAATACGTGGTGCTAAAATGAAGTCCCCAGGAATGGGCATCCAATTGGGGCTGAGAGCTCCCGGTAGCGTGAAGAGAGGTGACATCGTATATATGGAGGATATTTAAAGAAATGCAGTGTTTTGTTTACTTACCCAAAAATATTTAGAACCAATAAAGATTATAATTTTGTTTGAACTTCAGTGTAGTCAAATCTGACATTGGAAGAATGATAAGGAAATTTGATATTAAATTTAGAATTTGAGCCAGTGAGTTTGGTGTCGTAAATACAAATAAAAATTTGGAAATCCGTAGCATTGACATAATGTTGTCCCCTGTCGCAACAACGCAATTTAATAAGCGGGTGACTCATGGGATATCGAGAGGTTTTACTTAAAAATACGTTAAAATTTTCATAAGATCATAACAGCTCTGTGTGGGTAATTTAGGTATACAATAACCCTCCCTGTGTCCAGTCGGGTAAATAGGAGCGCACCACTATCCCAGGGGGAACCATCATTAAAAAACTTAATTCCGTTTCCTGAAGCATTTATTTCCCTACAGCATTTAGAGATGATTGGCTTATAAGCCCATTCACTTTCTAAGTTTGTTTGCAAGAAATTGATATAACCTGGCACGGTAAGCTTTTCTCAGCGTTGAAAAACGCCTATTTATTTTTTTTTTTTTTTTTGTGGTGCCAAAGGATGAGGTAATCTTCTAAAGATGCGGTGAACGTGCTACCAACATGCCTGCGCCCAGACTTTAGCTGTATACAGTAAAACTGATGTAACAACTCTGGAAAGTAGGATCCTTCTTGCGTTGCCAGGTCCACCAAGGTTAGGCAGTATGCGCGAAAGAGCACCTTGCATTTGCTATGCTTTCTTGGCTTTACGGTCCACGTGTGTTTTGAACCGCAATCTATTGTCCACCATTACTCCGAGGTATTTAACCGCTTCTGTAGACCTGATTAATTGGTTACCAACCTGGAAGTTGGCGAACTCTGCAGTTTTTCGGCTTGTTATGAGGACATCTTCTGTTTTATGATCTGCTAGTTCTAGGCTGGCTGTTGCTGGCCAATCCTTTATCCCACTGTCAAAACGGCAATGTCGTCGGCGAATCCAATTACCGTCACTCCCTCAGGCAGTGCCAATCGTAGTACTCCGTCGTACATGATGTTCCACAATAAGAGCCCTAAGACCGATCCCTGTCGAACTCCAGCAGTGACGTTGTAGTATTATTAACCTTCATCTTTGTTATATCTCAACTTCCTGTTGCTGAAGTATCTTGTAGCAAGTAGTACAGTATATCCATTCCGGCGAGGGATCTTCTAATAAAAGCCCAGTTTGCCGAGTTAAAAGCGTTTCTAACATCCAACGTTACTATCGCACAGTACTCCATTTTCCCGTCGAGCCTTCGATGGCGATGAAGAACGCCTCTGGACCAGCGGATTTGTGCACTTTAAGGTTTTTGAGAACTCTTGCAGTAAGAAATCAACGTCCTTGAGCATGTTCACTTGTAAATATGAAATTTGAAGCGACTTAAGAGCAAGCAACATGAATTTACGCAACAGAATTTGGACTAAAAGAAATATAATCGGTTAGTTATATAAATGATAAAATCAACGTCGTGGACGAAGGAAGTAAGACTAGAGCCAAACATATCAATTGCCGAAAGACGCACCTCTACCATCGCACACCCCAAACTCCTGTGAATTACATGTTTAGTTTCTCGACACACGCCTCAGGTCCTGAAACAACGTCATCAAATCACTCGCTGGAAGTTCGTGGGGCAAAGATAAAGAAACACTCCTCGCCACTTACAAAGCGATCGGTCGATCAGTTCTCAACTACGCAGCACACATTTCGTTCCCAAAATTAAGCGACACCAAAATGGAAGCACCTCTAACCTCCAAGTATGAAACAACACAGCCATGTGTATCATCACAGGTTGTCATCTCATGGCAGACGAAGACCACCTTAATACAGAAACAGCGATGCTGCCGGTTAAAATACACAACAACATGCTCTCTCAACAATTCTTACAAGCCTGACAGTATAACAACAGGTACGTTGTTGCTGCTTGGATTGGACCATTATTTACAATAATTCACTATAAAAATACTACATCTGCCTGTTACTAAAATTGTGTCTTGCAACACTGTTATTGATGTCGTGCGTATTATGGTCGCTTGACGAAAATATCTTAAAACGATCAAGTCTTGAGGCACTTCTCTTCTACTCACTTTAAGCTTAAAATTACCATAACCTGTTTGTTGTTATTCTATTCCATCGTATGTATTTATATTTATATTCGTGCAAGGTTTTTAATACCACCGGGTAAGGCCCCACATTTTGGCTTGGGTGATCGAATTTTAAATTTTACTAAAACAACAACTGTTTGACTTTGTCTTTAAGCTTGGACAATGTCACAGGCACAGGATGGCTTTTTAGTTTTTGAAACTGGAAAATCAAAATCCAAAAAAAAAAACCCCAACAATTAACAATTTTTGTAAATAAATTTTATTTAATATTACAGAGATATTTGTTGCATCGCTCAACGCTAAGAATGCAATAATAATTAATGTATCATAAAATAAACCGCGTTAATTTCATCATCTCAAACGTTCTCATAAATTGTTTTTTTTTTTTTTTTACTGAAATTTTGTTTTCTGCTTTCGTATATTTATATATATTGATTGTGAAATATAATAAATAACATTTTGATTTATTTTTTTCACTTTTGAAATTATAAAAATAACCATAGTCCCTTTACCATAATGGGGTAGAATACGGGAAGGATTCACATGAGCTTTACTAAGTCTAAACGAATATAGTTCTGTTTGTTTGTTTGATTTTTAGTTCGGTACTAATCAATTGTAATTTTCAACCAACTATGTGGTGGACTTCATCAAATCACTTTCAAACAGAGTTAATAAAATCGACCAAACTTTGTTCAGTTCTTATTGATGCACGTCTGCCAAGCGAGACCGCCACACGCCATGCTGATGATAACGTAAATCACAAACACAATTATTACACCAACTACCACATAGAGTCGAATATTTTTCCAGAACATTTGCCTAGCCAGATTGCGTGATGCTTTGCGGAATGCTACGGACTGCGAAAAAGGCGGAAAAGGCGGCATTTAAAACTAAGGAAACAACAAACAATTCAGAGTGCACTTACATTGTTGCTAAGGTTTTCAGTTTTGTTGACCAATAGTTCCAGTTTCTCTCCTCGATCTTTAAGGGTGTCTGTAAAGGAATCGAATTTTTAGAATCATAAACGTTGAATAGTAGCGGTAACAGAAAATTAGTTGAACGAAAAAGCCAAGATACATGTAGATTGGTAAAACTAAAAATATGGGACTGTTACACCAAACAAGTGTTGGTCAACTGCACTCCACGTCAGTCGGGTTCAAATCCTGTCGATGAGGCCCCAGTGTTCACCTGGCATCATCGGCAAACTAATAAATTGGACATTGTAACTGTAGCCACAACATCCAAACGAATATGGATGATAATGAAACCGTTTCTGGTTACCTGTCATTACTAGCATCTCATGGTCTAACTAGCTTTATTAATGAACCCACCAGGACTTTTTCGAATAGCTGTTTAGATCATATCTATGGGCGCTTCAAGAACATTGGTTTTATTAAGTGCGAAAAATGTGTCTTTGATTTAATGATAACTGATCACTCTATGACTGGACTCATAGTTAATGTTTCAAAGGTTTGTAATAATCCAAACACATCCCAAAGAAAAACGATAATTAACTTTTTTAAACTTAAACACAATCTGTTTTATGAATTCTGGAATGAAGTATATGCTTCTTATGATGCATCTACTGCTTATACTTTATTTATCGACTCTCTTAAGAATCACATTTTAAGTTGTTCCTCGTCTCTGCCCTCCAAAAAATTTGTAAAAAGACTAAAACCTTGGTTATCTAGTTTCTTACTAAACAAAGTTGTAGGTAAAAATAAACTCGGATTAAAATGCAAAAAGTATCCTGATAATTTGGACTTAAGAAGGAAATATAAAAATCTATGCGCTGAGCTTAAGAAAGAGATTCCTATTTGCCGCGATAACTTTTACCAATCACAATTTAGATCTGCAAATGGAAATTTAAAGAATGAATGGAGAGTAGTTAACAACATTCTTAACAAAGAGAATCTTTCGAAAATACCTTCTATTATACGTGTTGGTGACTCCGAGGTGTCTGACAAACTTGCAATTGCAGATGCATTTAATTGCTATTTTGCAAACATAGGCTGCAATTTACAACCTTGTCCAGTCCAATCAATCTGTTCTCTCTGTCCGGCTATTTGCGAATGCACTGAACCGTTTCAATGTAATAGTTTTGTTTATCAGCCCATAACTCCTCTTGAAATCTTAAAAGTTATTGGAACTTTGACTTCTTCGAATTCTGCTGGAGATGATGGCATCTCGAATTTTATCCTAAAGCAAATTGCTTGTCTCCTTGTGGATGTATTGGCAGATGTTTATAATCGTTGCGTATTTGCAGGTGTTTTCCCTGATGATCTCAAATGTGCAGATGTCATTCCTTTACTTAAAAAGGGTTCTTCCGCTGAAATCAGTAACTATAGGCCCATTTCTCTTCTTCCAGTTTTTAGCAAAATATTTGAAAAATTAATGAAAAATAGGATAGTGAGTTTTTTATCTAATACCAAGTACTTTAATCCAGTTCAGTTTGGTTTTCAAAAAGGAAAGTCGACGGAAGAAGCGTTGTTACAGTTTTGTTCGCAAATAATGTCACACCTAGACGAAAAAAAATACACGGCGGGCTTATTTATTGATATAACTAAAGCTTTTGATATGGTTAACCATAATATTCTGTTAAGAAAACTGGAAAAATGCGGATTCCGTGGCTTCATCCTAAATTGGTTCCGGTCGTATCTTAAAAATAGGTCGCAACAAGTAAGAATTGCTGGAGTTAGGAGCGAAGTCAAGTTCTTTAATCTCGGTGTACCACAAGGCTCTGTTCTGGGTCCCATTTTGTTTTTAGTCTATATTAATTCAGTGTTTGCTCTTAATTTCAAAGGATCACCTACTGCCTTTGCGGATGACATTGGCTTCTCTTATGGTTCAAACAGTCCCTTAGACTTGGTGTCTGATTTAAACTGGGATCTTAATCTCTTGAGACACTGGTTTGCTGAACATCATTTAGTTATTAGCTCTAAAACTAAAATAATGTTTTTCAATTTATCCCAATCGTCTAAGTTTGAAGCCAACGTATACTTTCATGCACCTGAATGCCTAAGATACAAACTCACCAACTGCAATTGCACCTCCGGTCAAACTTACTGTAGTACTCTAAACTGCAGTGACAAATGCTTTCTAATTGAAACAGTAGATAACTTTAAGTACTTGGGACTCTGCCTTGACTCTAGAATGAGTTTTGCGTATCATACTGTATCATTGAAAAAGTATTTACGGTGTACACTTAGATATTTTTATTACTTGCGTAATATATGCTCAACTAAGCTTCTGAAGGTAATATATTATGGAATTTTCCATTCCAAGCTACAATATGGAATTGCTTGTTGGGGCGGTGTGTACCAGAATAAAATTCATCCGCTGCTGATCTTGCAGAAATACATCTTAAGAATAATTTGTCGTAAACCTCGCAGACATCCTAGCTATCCTTTGTTCTGTGACCTGAATATTCTTCCTGTTCGTCATTTATATTGTTTCAAGGTGTTAAAAATGTTTTTCATGATGTCTGGTCATCGCAATTTTCGTGTAATTTCAAATTATGGTTTACGTGTTAACTCCTCTCATATGTTCACTGTTCCCAATTTCCGTACCACTGCATTTCGTAATTTTTTCTCTATTTTGTCTTATCGTTTGTTTAATAAACTCCCGTTGTCTATCAGAGCAATATCAATTCCTGGAACATTTATAAAGCAAGCAAAAATTTGGCTTTTTCGATTCAATTATGCCAGCTTAGAATCAATTATTGTCTGATTTTCTGGTTTTCCTTTTAGTTTTATTATTATTTAATTTTGTGCTCTGTTGAAGTTTCTACTTTTTTCTATTTATTTATTTATTTATTTATTTTGTATCTTTGTATTAATGCTATAGATCTTATATTATGCCTCTGTATGTAGTAGAACCATTAAGTATATATAAGCTTTACAACTCATCCAATTCATCTAGATTTATCTATAGGGTCACCCCACCCATAAAATGAATTTCTTCTGTATACGCCAATTTAAGGGGCATTCAACACTATTTTTATTACTTTTGTATGTAAAAATAAAAATGTCATTAACTTTTTCTTATATTTTTCCCAGCTATTAAGTATGTAATTGTATAAACTATTAAATTGTTGTTGTACCTTCGAGGATCATAAGAAAATAAATATTATATCTATCTATCATCTATCTAATAAACGACAAACTGGCTTAATAAACAAGTTCAACACAACCTATTTATTATTTCTGTTCTTTGTTCACTTTTGAATGTTCACAATAACCATACCTACTCTCATAGTCAGGTGTTATCAGCTTTAGCACTAATAAAGCAGAAATCAAGCGGTAGATGCGGCCAAATTTGCTGATAAATTTATTTATACTGCATTCCACGCCCTGATTCTGATTAGCCATGGGTGATTGACTCATTGTTCAAAAAAAGTGTTTTCATATCTATGCTTGTTAAACTTGAACAAAAACACAGCGCAAATGGATTCTTCTGACAAAACATCCACGCACCACTAAATTCTTATATCAAGGGCCTTATTGATAGCAAGTATTTTTAATCTGTTACATATATATGCAATCATTCCAAACAGTTGCATGATTCAGAACAATAGACAGCAACTTTGCAACAAATTCCGATCTGAAATCGTGTTTTATTTAAAGCAACGCATCGGCATCGAACCGTAAAATTATCCGACGATTGACTATTTAAATGGAATGTCATCAGACTGTGATATCAAGTAGCAGATTCCATTTGCCATATATATTTATAAATCAACCACAAACAGCGCCAGTGCCTACTAATCTGATTAGGGCACACATAATACGCGACACCAATGACGCCGCAAAAGAGCTTCCTAGTAACCTGATTCCTCAGTGCAAGATAAATAAATCGGCAGAGGGAAACATGAGTAGCTTCGTACACGAACCTTCATCTATTGCACATAACTTACCAATATTCTTCACCATAATGTACTTCAATTCGTCAATCTGACCGTGTACCCTAGAAATAGCATCCACCTCCCGCGACTGGCTGAAAAATACCATTTGCTGTGACAGCATTTTGGAGAACTCCGAGTTCATGGCATAAGCGATTGCCGTGGCCACTGTAAGGCCATAAGTCTGTATAAATTTCTGCTTAATATCTGCCAGAAACAAAAATGCTCTCGTTCGATCGAATTCCTAGAAATAAAAACGCATTTAAATCATCAAAAGACTAAGCACACATGAATATTATCTGTCCTTACATCATCTGTGATGCACATATATATTATCTTGTTCTCGCAAATATAGTGAATTAGGTAGTTTCCATGCGAGTAAGTGAGTTTATGATTCTCCAGTGATATCTTCGACATGATTTGCTCCGTGACCTCGGCAAAATTGCCAACGCATTCTGCGAATTTCGCCAGGACGGTAGTTCCCCGTGAGACTACACTGTACAAGATCGGCATTGTGATTTAGGAGTGTTAATGCAGCGAAGCCTACTCTTGGGAAGAATAGAAAACAAAAAAAAATAATTGTATGGTTATCACTATAAACTGATTAGCAAGAACTGTGGATTATTACTCACCGAGTTGACAAATTAAAACATTGAACACCAGAAAAATTGCTCAATAATTGAAGGCTTTGTTTTGTCTTGTATTATTTATTTTTCTTCGTATTTATTTACGTATTACTTTCAATCGGTCCAGTCTAGAAGAATGATTTACTTTGTTATTTTCTAAGAAATCTTGTGTTACATATAAATAGCCGCGAACAACAAAGAAACGCATTCAAAATACACCACACAAAATTAGTAATTTGATAAATAAAATTTCTTTTATTTTTTCATTGAAAAGAGACAAAACCAAAATGTCAACATCGGAGAATAGCAACTAGCACGAAACACAAACACAAAGACGACAGCCGACAGTTCACTTTTTATTTTCTGTCAACGACTCTATGCACTTCACAATCAAAGTACAGTAAGAACTGTAATTTTCGTATGGCAACAACCTTAGAAAATTTAAGAGGAAAATTTTGCAGATGAGTGCAAAGGAGCAGAGAAGGACTACAACTGCTTTTATCTGGTTTTTATGACCAACATTCGGCTTTCAATTATGCTGCATTTACATGGCCACACATTCCTATCACGCAAAAATAAAGGGATGCTAAATACTAAATAGCCGTGTGACCGAAAGGGACAGCATTACCTAACACGCAAAAAAACGTGACACGTATTTAGGTCGGCCATCTTGTTTGCGTGATAGGAATTATAGGAAAGCTCTGCATGTTGATATTTTTATAGCGATGACTAAAGAAATTCCGCATTCCTATAAAACAATATGGCTTCCGGAAATGATGAACGGACAATTATTTATTTTGTTCGTGTAACTGATTGATGAATTGTTGGTTTATTTGACTGAAACTAATAACCAATCTCATTTCACATGTTCCAAATCAGAAATATTAATGTTTTTAAGCAATTGCAGAAATGTTGGTGAGCGGAACCTGTGTCTATTTCCGTTTTGCGTATCTATAATTATGGGTAGAGCATCCATGACACCATAGGCGTCTGATTTGTGATCTCATTCTTACGCCTTTAATAGTATTGACTGTGGATAAACGGATCTCTCTTTTCGGTTTTGTTGCAAAATTGCGCGTGCGTGATGATGTAAATGCGGTATTATTTTGATTTGCATTCAATTGGAAACAAAGTAGGTATCTACCTATTTCCGATAACTTGCATTTTTCCGCAGATATTGTAGCAAACCATGTCATTTTGGGTATTACCCGTTGTCTCCACTAGGTCTCCACGATCAATTTCTCATATCTTGCAATAGTCTATTGTCGTTTTCGATTTGACAAAAAATCAAAATCAGATTTCATGTTCGATTTGGCAGCAGAAATCTGAAATCTCAGATCAAAATCTGAAAAGCCAAATCGAAAACGACATATGATAAAAAAAAAAAAAATTCATTCAATATATTGACAAGCTCATTGCTTGTTTTTCATTTCCACGATGGCTGAGCGGCGAATGATCGCTAGTAGCGCTGAAACTACGTATTTGAATAAAAACAAGTCAAGTACAGTCTTGACAACGATATTATGGTAGATGGGAAAAGAGAAAGCATTTCATAGCCTTTAATACAAGAACGCAACGATGTGCTCTGATCAGCGACATTTTAACGAAATAGTAGGTATGGTATATGAAATGTCCACCCCACATTTTATTGCCGTTCTTTCATAGAATCAAATTTGACAGCTTGCAAAATATGAAAAATTGCTCGTGGAGACACCGAGTTACCTACGCCAACTTATAACCGATTTCCAAATATGATTAGGCTCATTACCATGAGTTCATACCCCTTATTTGAGAACCATTAAAAATTTGAGTTATTGTTACTAGGCAGTGTTTTATTTTACCCGGATAATCTCAGATTAAAATCTCCATGAAAAAAAAACAACAATCTAAATTTTCCTTTTGAAACCATTGAAATTATTGAAAATTATTAGAAGCAATTTACTTTGAGCAGTCCAATACATTTTCCACCTTACTGTATCGTCGAAATCGTTGTTCGATTCGAACACTTCTGGCAGTGCCGTAAATGATATTTGTCAAACTTTGTCAAAAATGGTGGCAGAAAATTTGTTTTCATCGCTCCCAAGTCCCAATCCCAACCAGTGCTGCCACAAGGGAAAAAAATTGCGCAGCAAATTTGTGTAGCAAAACTTAATTTGCGTAGCAAAACTCAAATAACGTAAAAAAAATTTTTACGAAACAAGTATAGTTGGTAAACTATATATTTTACAAAACTATAAAACAAATTCCAGTCAAATTCGAACACTAACACATCCGAAGAAATGGGTAGGTACTTCTTGGGAATGGTAGAAAAGAATATAAGTTGGTGTGGGAAAGTGAGTTAAGATTGAATATACTTTAATTAATATTTTTTTTTAAGAAAAATTCCAAGATTTACGGTGACGTTTCGCGATTTAAAAAAAGTAGCAAAATAGACGTTCTTAGGGAGAGTGCGTAGCAGCGTAGCAAATTGGCAATCGCGTAGCAGTTTTGCTACGATCGTAGCAAAGTGGCAGCGCTGATCCCAACACAGCAGTATAAAAATAGTATATAGTTAGTAGCGAACATTCAGCCGTGCTATTGAGCGGTTTTTACTGATTTTCCCTGGAAAATTCCAAGTAATAGCAACATTAATATTAAAGTTTAACGAATTTACTATCACCGAACAGATATCATTCCCTAATCGTCGCAATGAGTCTTTCTCAGGACAAGCGCGACCTCATTGCAGTTCTGAAGCTCATTAAAAAGTACAATCTTAAGCAAACAGAGGAACTTCTTCGCCAGGAAGCGAATCTAAAGGATGAAATCGACGCGGATGTAAATGAAGCCGATTTAAATCAGCTTCTGACAGGTGCTCTTGACGGGGAACATGCTGCACCTACTGGTAGCGGAGGGGATCCAGAACTGTATGAGAATGCTTTCGGTGATCTAAGAAATTTCGTAGAGGAGTCGCTAGACATATACAAACATGAACTTTCGCTGGTGCTGTATCCAATATTGGTGCAAATTTACTTTAAACTCGTATACAGTGGCTTCGAGATACAGGCGCGCAAATTTGTCGAGAAGTTTGGACCCGGTTTGGATAACTACTATCACGAAGATCTGCAGAACATTTTGCTAATCACGAAGCGGTCGCAGATGGAGAACAACGATCTGGTAACTGCAATGGAAAACGATAAGTTCATCATTCGGATGTCAAGGGACTCGCATTCGTTGTTCAAAAGGCACATTCAGGACAGAAAACTGGAAGTACTGTCGCAGATTGTGAGTAAGTATCTTCATTTCGATACATACGAAGGCACTGCACGTAGTAAAGCACAATGTGACGCCACGGCGGGGGCTCTCACGGGTGAAGCGCGACGACAGGACAATAAGGTGCGAGTGTACTACGGACTTCTCAAGGAAGTAGACTTCCAAAGTCTGACAACAACAACTACGAACCCACCTGCCGAGGAAGAAGACGAAAACGATCCCGATGCTCCCGATAGACCAAAGAAGAAGAAACCCAAGAAGGATCCTCTTTTCTCCAAAAAGTCGAAATCAGATCCGAACGCCCCAGCTCATGATCGTATTCCACTGCCGGAGCTAAAAGATGCCGACAAATTGGAAAAGCTGAAAGCACTTCGTGAGTCTTCCAAGCGAGTCGCTCTGGGCAAAGATTCCTTCCCCTCAGTCTGTTTCTATACTATACTAAACGGCGCGAACAGCGTCAACTGCGCCGAGATCTCGGAAGACTCGTCTATGCTAGCAGTGGGCTTCACTGATTCCAGCATCAAGGTTTGGTCGCTAACACCGGCCAAACTTCGCGAGATGAAAACTGCGGAATCACTCAAAGACATCGACAAGGACGCCGAGGATGTTCTAGTTCGCATGATGGACGACCGGACCGCTGAGACCGCTCGCACCTTTTTTGGACACAGTGGCGCAGTATATCGTTGTGCGTTTGCACCGGAAAAGAACTTACTGCTCTCTTGTTCAGAGGACACCACAATCCGACTTTGGTCTCTGCACACATGGACCTGTGTCGTCGTTTACAAGGGCCACCTATTCCCCGTCTGGGACGTGCGCTTCTCTCCACATGGCTACTACTTCGCAACGTGCTCCTACGACAAAACTGCTCGCCTATGGGCTACAGACTCGAACCAACCTCTGCGCATCTTCTGTGGTCACCTCTCTGATGTCGATTCTGTCCAATTTCATCCAAACTCGAATTACATAGCCACTGGGTCAAGTGATAGAACTGTTCGTTTGTGGGACGTGCTTACTGGACAGCTGGTGCGATTAATGACTGGTCACAAGGGTCCCATATACAGCTTGGCTTTTTCTATATGTGGTCGGTACCTGGCTTCTGGCTCATCCGATCATCAGGTGCTAATTTGGGATCTGTCACATGGTCAGCTGATTGCTTCCTTGTCCAAACACACCGGCTCCATACACACAATGTCCTTCAGCCGAGATGGAAATATTCTCGGTGTTGGTGGGCTGGATTGCTACCTCACTCTCTGGGATTTCTCCAAACTCACTGAAGACTATTTGGCGGCCCAAAGTGGACACAACGCATCGCACAATCCCGAGATAAACGATGGTACGGAGTACCTGCTGCGCGCGTTTCCCACCAAGTCATCACCGTTTCTGACGTTGCATTTTACACGCAGAAACCTCCTGCTTGCAGTGGGAGTGTTTAAGGCAGCGTAACGTAGAATAAGTTGGTAGTTTTTCTTATTACACATTTGACTTTGACCCCTGCCGTAATATTAGTTAATAAATTCCATTCTAAAACGCAAAAAGTTTTTTTTTCGCACCGAATGATTTTTGAAGGGATTTCAGAGAAAAAATGTGAAATGGACTGGTACTTCAATGGAAAACCCTCCATACACACAGCAGATATAACTATTTTTGAAGAAAAAAAATGCTTGTTGATAAATCTCAAAATATTGTTTACTCTGAAGCTCTTTTTTAGCTAATTGTTATATTCAACGCTTAGGCATTCTTCGCCAATGTTACTGGGAGAAGTCTCAATCATCTGGTCATTCGATTCACTGCGAAGGAAAAATTCCTAATTACAGAGATTTGATGAAGATCGAATACACTTACCTATCCAAAGATGGTTCATTGCTAAACATCTCAGTCGGAACAGTTGGTGGGGCTCTCTCCGGCACTAATTCCATTATGGACTGTCTCGACTGCAAGTGTCGTTCAACCTCCTCTGCTGTCATATGCCCCTCTGGCTGAGCACTTGTGTTGTGCTTCGGAGTTTCGGCCTTCGCTTTTTGAACAACCTTCTTTTTTCGACCACGCCCCGATCCGGTGCCTGTTGCGGCTACTTCAACTTTTCTCCTTGAATCGGAACAATTTGGCATTAGTAAGAGTTAATAAGTGTGCATTTTTAATACTTTTTAGCTTCCTTGGCCTCCTCGTCGGAAGATTCCGTCTCTTCGCTTTCAGAAGATGTTATCTCTGGCTTTTCATACTGCAGCAACCGATCCAATAGGAACGATCGATCACGAGAAACTTTCAGCAAGCGGCGTTGGCTGGAACGCAAGGCGTCTTGAAAGAATTCGTTTTCCTAACAGAAAATTTGTATTTGATTGGTTTGAATATTTAATTTAACTAAATATGCATACGTATATGAGAAACTTCAATTTGCGCTTTAAATAGCGATATTGTGTTTTATAATCAACGGGATTATTGGAATTATCCTGCCCTCCGTCCTGGCTATCTTCGGAGCCCGATTCACCGTCATTAGCATCATTGTCCTCGTCTTGGTTTTGAGAGGAAGCTGCCTGTTCATTTGCCAAACTACGGCAATACCAACCGTCTAACATATTTGAGTCCTGCAGGTTTAGTGATTTGTTAAAATTATTCTTTAATAAAATAAACAAAATTGTGGTCCACCAACTGCTTTGTTTTTTTAATGACAGATATGCACTGTATTGCCGATATACTCAAATATTTTTTTTTGTAATTGGTAGATAGGTAGTTTAGTTTTTGGAACTGTTTGTTTTGATATTAATTTCAGTCATCAGAGTTCTAGATTACGGAGCGAGAGGTTTCAATCTGGTTTCAAGCAGAGACCAACTGAGACCACCAACTTCGGCCGATTTCCCGTTACTTTGAATATAAGCTCCCATACAAAATTCTCCAAAATTTAGCTGAGCTAAATTTAGGCGAACCCACTACTTAGCTAAAGGTAAGATTAGACTGTATGCCAAGTGGTCATAAAATGCCAATTTCTGACAGTTCTCCTGTCAAAATATGGTCATACAGTGTAATGGGCATATCTCATATGCTCTAATGACCTGAATGCCACAAACGACCAGGCTGATTTTGACAGATAAAAATGCCAAAATAGCATATAGTGTAATGGGACAATAAGCACGAATGCCAGCATAAAGCCCTATATGCCCATATGCACTTTTTCGAAATTTCGTTATGGCATTGCTGGCATTTTTTATTTTTGATGGAACAAGTATTATTTTGTTGTCATCGGTGTTTGATGAGTTCGTAGGATTGGGATTTGTTTTCTTTATCTTTTTTTGTGGATTATTGAATCTATATCATTTGCGTAAATTATTTAATTGTCTACATCGCAATTTTTTTAAGTTTAATTAGTGGTCTTGTTCTTGTCCCTCATTGTGGTTGTGTATATACTTTTTTCCTGTTGTGAAATTTTGTTTGTGTAAAAATTGTTTGCTTTCTGTTTGTTTTGTGCTAAATAAATTTCCAACTTCAACTTTTTTGATTTGTTTTTCTCTACATCATTACCCTTCTACAACATTGGGTAATAAATAACAAATGCCTTAAATGACAATCGAGGCAAATATGACCGTATTGGTAATTTTAGTCATATAGTCTAATATAGAGTTTTGATAATTGTGGCATTTTGTTTATTTGACAGCTAATCTGGTCATTTGACTTTTGGCATTCATATGCTTAATTGGCATACAGTCTAATCTTTACATAAGTGGTACGCTGCTCGAGCTAAAAAAAAAGAAATCTTTTGTTTCAGAAAGTACATCGTGTATCTGTCAAAATTTAGAGTGCCCATTTAATGCGGCGGCACATTTTCCCGAGCTAAATTTTGACAGATCGTTGTGTTCTGTTGTTTTGTTGCGTTTTTGTATTGCGGGTTTTTTTTAATAAATTCCTCGTCGAGGAGTACCTAAAATCGGAAATGGTTTAAATTAAATTTTGAAGTAGAGGACCATTCACATGAGAGCGAATTGCGAACCACGAACTGGCGAATATTCATAGATTTTGACACTTCATTTACATGAAAACTTTTTTTAGTCGCATTAACCCGCGAATAATTTGTATTATTGAAGGTTAAGTTCGAGCGAATTTTTCATTCGCAGGTTGGTGGATCGCGACTGTTTTATGTGGATTGTGAATAAAGTGTGACAGTTCGCGGCAAGAATTTTCAATTCGCGGGAGAATTGATGGAACTGTAAATTTCGTTATTTTAATCAATCAAGTCTCGTTTTTTTACATTAGGTGTTATATTAATTGAATATAATGCTTTTGTAGTAAAACAAATAGAAATTTTCAATTCATAAATACCGATAAATTGATTTGTTCGCAGTTCGCATATTCGCAGTTCGCGCTCATGTGAATGGTCCTTAAGTTATTTGAAGGGAACAGCTGTTTTTTTGTGACATTTATCCACAGCACTCTCTATGCCAAAATTTAGCTAGGACTTTAGCGGAGGTTTGGAGAAGTTGGAAACCAGATAAAATTTAGTTTAGCTCGTGCAGCGTATTAAGCTACAACGATTGAAAGTTTTATGTTAATAGACTCACGGAATACATATTTCGAACTTCCGTCAATTTAAGTTTGTTTTCAGAATGGAATAATAATTTTTATATTATGACCAGCCATTATGAGTTGAAAAAATTTTGCCTGGCGACTAAAAATGATTACTGGTATCGGGGTTTGACATTTAGCAAAGCTTACCTATTGCATTGGAATTGGTTGGTTGGTTGGTTGGTTTAGGTGGCTGTATTTCCCGACGGTCATCAATAGGAAAACAACTCAAATTTTCCATCAAAACATCAAACAGACCAAGTTCATGAAGTCTGAAGCACCGGCAATGCAGTTCGTTTGACATAACGCAGAATAGTCACATGGCTACCTGCTCACAACTGGCTGAAGAAAACTCATTCAGCAAGTAGTAAGACAAAAATAAAAAAATAATTTCCACCACTCAACTCACTGCGATTTCTTCGTGTAGGAGAGGACAATTTATTCACTTTGTAGTTGCCGTTCCTCTAGTTAGTCTGCTATTAAATCGAAACAATTTTATCCTAGAACTATTTGTTAAATATCGAACAAACAATTAAATTCATCAATATTGTCGGAATTTGTTTACTTGTGTGTTGAAATCGAAAACGAAAATAAATGTGATCCCACGACAATGAACTTCCTCTCTCACAGTCCAAAATAAAAATGTCAAAAATCTTTCTCTCAGTGACACGGATTTTTATTTCTCTATCGACGACGAATTGATTTTGTGCCTAGCTCCTCTTGTGTTAACAAATAATTTTAGTAAAACTCGTGACAAGACTTACAATTGTTAGTTTCTATTGGAAAACACGAAAAACATGCATTCACTTAGCTGGACAACGAGGCTGATCTCTCGGGCGCTCCGCAATGGTTTTTCCACACTACTGGAGCCAACTGCGGCCAGCAAACCCCGACCACATTTTGTATCTGTTGTCTGTGGATTTCCCAAAGATTTCCTCACATCTAAATACAAGCCCGGCAAGTATGGTGAAGATTCCTGGTTCAAGGCGTCCACATCGAACGCAGACGTTTTGGGTAAGTAGCTTAGAACATTTTCAATAAAACAAAATTCATTTCGTAATCGCCTGGGGGGTATTTTTTTCTGTATAAATTTGAAAGCAATCTGCGCATTAGATGTGACTCGTGAGTTGGAGGATTTTCTAGTTAATTTTGGAAAATTTTTGCCTGGTATTAAATTCCCGAACCTAGGAATTTGAAATATTTATGACGCAGGTCATTACGATTACGATTGAGAGCAAGATGCTTGCCGCCTATGACTGAAGCTTGAAATTAATTTCGGAAACCCGTTTGTCACGAGAATTGAATGCGTTTTTATTAGCTTTGCCGAGATACAGATTTGTTAATAAATTTCATGCCCAGCGAGCAGCCACAGCAACCAAGCTATGTAAATTAGAAGAGGTGCTGCGATCGGTTTTCGCATTAAGAATCGAATTGCCTCTGGGAGGTGCAAAGTACGCACAGTATCAATTTGTTGTTGTAATTGAGTTGAATGCAGGTATTGTGGTGCATTCTTTTTCTTTTCTATTTGCAGCTATAAAAGCATAAAATTAGATTTGCTATTTGTTGTAGGGTAGTTTTTTTTTCCACATTGTCAGTTGTGTAAGAGATAGGGTGACTTTTAATGAGAAACAATTTAGATAAGCGTAAAAGAATGGTTCAAACAAACCTCACAATCATTTTTATGCTATCAGCTTTAAATCTGACTTAAAAATATTTGATTGCAATACGTGCAATAGGTGGGCAGATAGTATATTCGTACTATTAAGTTTACATTTATTAATTAATGATTATCATAATGGAATGGTAAGTACCTAGCCCTGGTATTGGTAGGTATAGTTTATTATGTTAAGAAGCACTGACAAACGACATTGTTATCTTATTAAGTGTTTAGGCAAACTTTCCGTGTTCGAAAGCAATTTTTTTTTGTTTATTTGAATCACATTCGTAGCCTGGCGCACTCTGCAGCTAAACAATACTTGACTCTCTATGCCAACTTGTATTTTAGTTCATGTGCTGGTGTAGTTATAATAATAATAATAGTTGGCGTAACAGGCATGTAGGGACCCTGGGCTTAGCTTCTCGCAACCATTCGTTTTGTGTGAGTTTTTAATTTTTGGAACGAATGGAAGGGATCTACAATTTTATGCCGATTCCAAACGGCCGATTGAGAAACTCTTTCAAGACAGTTTTACTCTCGAATGTTTGTCAGACGTTCGCGAGATGTGGCGCAGTAAAAAAAACCCTGCGTTGGAATTTTGGTTTTTGCGGGATTCGAACCTGGGACCCCTCTCTTAGTAATCCAACACACTAACCGCTAAGTCACTGCGCCTACCTGAGCCACTGCGCTAGTGTAGTTGGTGCGGCAAAATTGAAAGACCCAACCGAGGGGGAAGTAATCAGGTGTATTCAAGGTACTTTTCTGTGCGTATTCATGGTGAATCACAGTGTATCACAGTGTATTCAAACGAATTCGCATGCAATCACAAGTAGCAAATCTGTATTCATGGACCACTCAAAAATATTGATTACTTCCTCCTCGGACCCAACGCAAATTTTCTGAAATTATATTTCCAGAGCAATACAACTGAAATTAATTTTATAAATTGACACTTCCATTTGTGTGCCATATTAAACAACCAATCTCTTTTAAAAATTGTCGAATAGAGCTTCGATAAAAAAAAAAACGTCCACAACTCGAAAGCTTTGATTTTCAAAAGATTAGGCAGAAGAAAGCTAAATTTATTTGTCGGAACGTTGCGGTTCTAAGGAAAAATCTTACTGATCACTGTAAATTATTGTGCTTAAAGTTACTGCTCCAAGTGCGTTGTAAAATAAAAAGCTCTAACAAGAATCAGTCTAGTATTTATCGCGATAGTTCACGACTTACGCACGATAGTTCCTTTCAAAACCGATTGCGTTCATCTCTCGTACAGTACAGTGCTTGCTCGTAGTTAATTTAGAGTTAAATTTGGCAATATCTTATAGAAAAATGCATTTAATGTACATATTCTTTTTATACAGCAGTTTATCCATTATCAATTTATAGATTAGAGAAACGTTTGAAAATTTTATTGCATCGCAGTCTAGCAAATGAAGATAAGCCCCGCCGCAACTTCTTAGGTTAGGTTAGGTAAAGGGGTAGGTAGAGCAGGATGAGCCCTGCAATACCTCACCTGGGTCCTCGTGGACCCATTGTGATGCCCTTCCTTCTTTAGGGGTTAACCGTTGGTGTACCATCGGTGGTCTCCATCATCCTCCTTTGTGGTTATATGACGCTGTCTAGCCATCTCGATCTCCTCAGAAACCTGCAAAGATCAGACAGAGAGACATCAGAAAATTCATGTACGTCATGGAAGTAGTAACTTCCAAGTGTTCTGTTCCTCAAGTGACAGAGAGACGGGCAATGACAAAGGAAGTGAGGTGTGTCCTCGTGGACCTCTTCGTCTTCGCAGCCTTTACATATGTCGTCATCTTTGAGATTTAGTTTCATTAAGTGGTTTCTTAGGTAGTTGTGGCCAGTCAGAGCTCCCACTAACTTAGATAGCGATGACCTACCAAACTGTAGAAGTTTGTTGGTCCGACCTCTGCTGTATTCTGGCCAAAGCTTCCTTGATATTTTACAGGTAGTGAGTTCTTTCTACCTGTTGTTGGTTTTCATTCGAATTTTGTTGTCCACTCGTTTTCTAAGATTTCAAAGTGGTGGCTTGATCGATTGAAGTGCTCTGTCAAGATCAATTTTGGATCCCTCTCTCGCCAGTTCATCCGCCCAGCTGAGATTGGTGGTGTGCTGCGAGCAAAGAACTTTGAGCTCCTCGCGGCAGCGGTGGACTAATTTGGTTTTTATTTCATTGGCAGAAACTTCTTTTATTGCCGCCTGGCTGTCAATGAAGATGGTAATATCGTTGCCTTATATTGCCAATATCGACGCCCTACGGGCCGCTTCTGCGATTGCCAGAACCTCCGCTTGGAAGAAACTACTACTATCAGGGAGTCTGATGGAGCAATGTATATTTAGTTCCTCAGAGAATATGCCGGCACCAGTTCCACAGTCCATCTTTGACCCATCTGTGTAGATGGATATTGATTTTCTTTTTGTGGGTTCATTTGTGTTCCATTCTTCCCTACTCGGAAAGGAGTAGGTGAATGATCTGTCAAAGTCTAGACGGGGAGTCATATAGCCGAACGACGCTCCCTACGTATTTACCTAATATCTGTGCATGCCCAAAATTGCAAGGGTTCCAAGTGTTTATTTGGCACATCCTAAAGGCACTTTTGGCAGCAGATTCTTCCATGTATAGGTCTAGAGGTGTCAGATTAAGAATTGCCTCTAATCCAGCAGTAGGTGTCGTTCTCATGGCGCTGGTTGTCCCTATGCATGTTATTCTTTGTATTTTGGTCATCAACTTTAGATTGGTCGATTTGCTGGCGGCTTGCCACCAGACTATACTACCATATGTCAGTATTGGTCGCACGATTGCTGTGTACATCCAGAGGATAATGCTGGGGTTTGGTCCCCAACTTCTTCCGAAGATGCGGTTACATGCGTAGAAGGCATTCGCTGCTTTCTTGACTCTTTCATTAACATTCGGCCTCCAATTAAGTTTTCTATCAAGGATAATTCCCAAATATCTCGCACTATTTGATACCCTTAGGGGCATACCTTCCAGAGTTGGTGGCTGGAATTACGGTATTGTTCTTTTATTCGTGAACAAGACAAGCTCGTTTTTCTGCGGATTGACCCCAAGGCCGCATTGCTTTGTCCACGTATTTAATTCCCTAAGGGAGTTGCCTAACAGGTCGCTTATGGTCGGTAAAAACTTCCCTTTGGTAAGTATAACTACATCATCTGCATATGCAGTTACCTTGACTCCCAAGTTGTCAAATTTTATAAGTATTTCATTAATGACAAGGACCCAGAGTAAAGGGGCAACTTCTTACATTTAAGTAAAGTTCCAGCAGTCTAGTCTGATATTGGCATATACGAGTAAGAGGCTCGACATATAATCTCGCTTTTGATGTTTGATTAGGTTTTACAAAAGGGCGATAATTTCAGTTTTCCGAGTTGTAGGATTATTTACTTGACAGTCGGCTTTATTTGTTCTCTTATCTTAATAATTGAATCCGACGCTAACTCTGCCATCCTACCTGAACCTACAGTTTACCTGCTTTTTTCTTATCGGACATGTTTCTCGATTTGGGTAATTTGCTTTGTATTTAACCCATTTTCTTACACATGTGTTAAATAGTGGAAACACGTTTCACGAGCAAATACTTTTCTCTGGTACCTACTCAAGGCAGTATGCTACGAATGTGTATTATGTTTCATGTGTTTAAAATATTTACTAGAGTATTTATTGAATGCATCTCATTAACGTATATAAAATCTATTTGAATAAGAAAATCTCCATGTGATCACGACATTTAGTTTGTATGTACTTGCTTTTGAGAGAGCGCTTAATAAGGTTAATTATATAATTTTGTTAACACATCTGGCATGAGCATGAATGTCTTCGTAACTGAGTGTCTTTGAAAATAAAAACCGACAGTTTAAGTAGAGGACAGAGCCGAAAAAGTAAACGCCGAATGGCCTTTTTGTTTTAAGTTGTCATAAATACATACCGCGGTACTAATAATCATTATTAGTATCCAGGCAAAATTTTCCAAACTCACAATTTCGAAATTTTCTGTATAAAGTTGCATAAATTGTGCCCCACAAAATGTTTAGTGTGAAGGCTAAATTTTAGAGATTAGGTTGTAAATCCTAGGTTTGTGTTGTTGTTTGTAGATAATAGGTATGGAATTTTGAGCAAAAACTACAATAAATCGATTCTCTCTCTTCATTGTTATTCAATATTTAAAGATTGTTATGAAAATTCGTAATTTTCTTCTTTTTATTGTTATGGTATGTATGTAGTACTTCGGGAACATGGTGTCATAATGTAGAAAAGTGGGAAAAATAGAAGTAGTACTAGTTTTGGTAT
Source organism: Cheilosia vernalis (assembly GCA_949126925.1). Lineage (NCBI taxonomy): Eukaryota > Metazoa > Arthropoda > Insecta > Diptera > Syrphidae > Cheilosia > Cheilosia vernalis. Next base: position 58,902,810 of record OX421360.1, read on the forward strand.
GTAGTTCATACTACATTTTTGATTTTTTCATTTTTGATTTTTTTTTTTAAATACCAACTTATGATGAGAAATACGAGCTAGAATTCTAGAAATAAAAGAACCGATTGCACCAATTGGTAATGATTTATTTGTCCGCAGTCACATTCCCAGTGAGTGAAAAATTACATTTTTACAAAAAAGAAGAATAGCGAACAAAGCATAATAGCGGAAGATGTTTAGCAATACGTTAAGAAGAGTCTCCAAAAATAGTTCATCAAGGAAAAAATGAACAAAAAAAAATATATATTTAATTTGTACATGTCAGTTCTACTTTATAGGGCATATAACTTGTGGTTCCCCCGAGGGGGAAGTAATCAGGTGTATTAGGAACTTTTCTGTGCGTATTCATGGTGAATCACAGTGTATCACAGTGTATTCAAACGAATTCGCATGCAATCACAAGTAGAAAATCTGTAGTCAAGGACTACTCAAAAATATTGATTACTTCCCCCTCGGGTTCCCCAACATTCCGGCCTCCCTGAAGCAGCGGTTCAGCATGTAGGTAGGAGGTCGATTTTGGTGATTGGTCGAGTGAATGTTCCCTTCGATGTTCGTAGAGTCACAACTCGGAACTTGTTGTCGTTGCCTGGATGCACTTGTATGACTCTCCCTAATTGCCATTTAGCTGGTGGGCAGTTATCGCTCTTGATGACCACGATGTCGTCGACCTTATAGTTGCGTTCTGTCTGAATCCACCACGTCGACCTGCGTACATCTATTGTGCCATAGGATCAGAAGAGTTGGTTAAGGCCCATTTTATTCACTGGAAGTTGAACACAACTCGGGGAGTTTTCCATATAAAGATCGAGTGAATAACCTGGGCCTTAGGCTATTAGAGTTTCTACCTTCCTAATGTAGCTGATGATGTTTTCAACAGAGGATGTCTTTACTTCTTCTGGGCTTATATTTTCCCTAAAGAAGAAGTTCCTTCTAATACCACAAAGGGCTGGGCATTCGCATAAGATATTCTCAGTAGTTTCGTCTTCTTCAAGGCATAGGCGGCACTCCGAAGAGTCGGCTACATGTATTTTGTTTAGGTGATATCGTAAACAATGGTGCCCTCTTAGGTAGCCAACTAGGTTTTTGATATCGTGCCTACGTAGATTTAGATTTTTTGTTTGGCATTGTTTTTGAAAGGTTTAATAACTTTTATAGCCTGTCTTAGGCCTGGGATACTCTCCCAAAGTGAAATACAGTTATTGTGTTTCCAGCTTTTTATAGCAAGATTTGCCGCTGATTTAGAGATTGCACAGTAGGGTTTAGGTCCAGTGAAAAGTGTTTCCGAAACCTTTCTGGCCAATTGGTGTGCTTTTTCGTTTCCTTCAATTCCCTCATGGCCAGGAACCCACCATATTTTGGTTTTTTTTCTGGTGCATAGTGTTTGCAGGGTATTGAAGCAGTGTAAGACTGATTTAGAGTCGATGGTGCGGAAGCTAAGCTGCTTGACTATCCGTGAATATATGGATGTTTGCGCCTTTGATGCCTGAGTTGTAGATTAGGCTTACGCATTCCTTAATGGCATGGAGATCTGCTTGAAATACGCCTGGACTTTTTTCCATTGGTATTGAGACATTTTGGTTTGGTCCGAAAATGCCGGCTCCGACCCCTGAGTCCATTTTGGAACCAACCGTATACCACTTTATGCCTTTTTGACAGTTTGGTGGGCTATTGCTAACCCACGCCTCTCTATTTGTGATCTCCATGGAGAATATTCTGTTAAACATACTGTTTTTGGGAGGCGGTCAACTTCAGTAATTTATGAAAGGAGGGTCATCAGGTCCGAGTGATCACCGCTGTCCATCTCCTTCGTTTGTAACAGATTCGCAGAGCTGCGTATTGCCACTTTTTTGATGTAAATGTGGAGGGGTGTTAATCGTTATCGTATTAGAGCTTCTATAGCAGCTGTAGGACAGGTTCGCATAGCTCCATTGTGCTGTTCTGTACACCTAAGCCTCTTACGATTAAATTATATTTTAAAATTTTTTCGCAAAACATCGGTACATTCAAAAACCGTTTTAACGAAAAATCCCTTCTTACCGAAGACGATTGTTTTCGATTTTTCACAAACTCTTTCAATTTATATTTTTATCCTTTTGCAAAGAGCAGAAAAGAGTTGCACTTCTGCCTTTTCTGATTTATTTGACTTTTGGCTGTAGCTTCTGTTCCAAATTGGTACAGAATGGATAGCTTCTTTTGGGAAATCTACTTCATCAATGAAAAACAGACAACTAGTCATCAATGTGATTCATGAATGCAACATTACAACTTTAAACATCGTATTGAACAATCAAATATTGTCAATATGGAATGCTTGTAACCTGTTTCCCAAATTTACACCCAAATCCATTTAAAATATGAGCAAAATAAACCTTAGCGATTACATTACGACAGGCAAACTTGATTGCAGCGGCAATAAATTACACCTTAATAGAACACTAATTGCGCATCTAAGTTCGTGCACTTTTTATTAGCACATACCCATTTTTTATTTAACCATGAACCCGGCTCTTGTGTGTGGGCAGATCGAACTGTGTTCGATCATAGTTCTTCCATGAAGTAAACTAATTCTCAGCTTTCAGTGATGTCATATGTAGGTATATACCGAGAGCCGACAATCGCAGCCAAGATTCGGTTCGGATGATAGATTGTTTTATTTGTTGTCAGCGCCTCGCTCGGTATTGTGTATAGTATTGTTTGCTTGCGAATTGCGACTCTGATTTTGAATCGAAAAATACTACTATGTGTAATATAAACCGAAACCGCCACGCCGTCGACTGAAAGGTACTAAAAACGCAAACAGCCGAACAAATTTAAGTCACGTGAATGTTGATTGCTGTCTTGTGATTCCCGCAAAGCAAACATGTAGGTAAACATACAAAAAAAAAAATTAACTTGCGACACACACGAATTAAGAAACGACTCAAGTCATATATCTTGATTATTTCCCATTAGGGTAATGTTTCATCTCGGATTCAACAGATCGGGTAAAGATGCCCATTTTCTGCTCTAATAGTCCCGCTTTCCTGCTCTGGTCTATTAGATATGAGTTGTCTGTTTTTTTTTTTCTTTGAAAATTCTGTCTGTGGAGAGGAAATTTTTAGTCGGCAAACTGCCAAAGCTCGTGATCTCATTTATTTTAATTTTTTTTTTTTGGATAATATACACGATCAGTTATGTATAGAAAAGAAATTTATTTATGTGTATGAGTTATTTTTAAACATTTTCGGAGCAATCATTTTTCTCTTCATTTTGCACATGGAACAACCAACGAACAAGTGGAAGTTTTATTTAAGAAAATAAAAGAGTTGTTTTTACAATTTTGTAAAGCGTATTTGTTGACAAATATTTATCGTTTGCTCGTAAGACTGATGAGTCTGTTTAAGTAAACAGGCAGACGGCCTAAATAAGAAGAAAATGTATTCTTATGTGTAGTAAAATGATTACTGGCGAAAGCTGATAAGGTATTTTGGGTTTCGCGATTCAATGCCCGAACAATTATCGCGTGGCGCAATATTGTCATTGCATTATTTTCATCCACTATAGAGTCAGAGTTGAGAATGCTCCTCGTCATGATTAGCGTTATTGAAACCCTTGTCACGCCAAATTTTGCAGCGACACAAATTAGCCTGAGAATTTCACGTTAATATTAACAACTGGTGACTACCATAATTGAGGTTAAGTTTACTTTGTTAACTGTCAGCATCAAACTCAATTTATATTTGCGTTGCTAATTTTTGTTTTTCTGATATAGTCCGATTATGTCATTAAATTAAAAATTGACAATACTCTATGGCCGGCGCGTTTCAATACTGTACTCATTGATGGAAATGTGGCTTTGCTCGTCTCCCCAATTAAAGCAGGGTCAAGTTGGTTAAAGTTGCACCAAATACTCAAAATACTAAGAATCGGCTGTCATTGGTTAATCGTCTTTACTTTAAATTTTATGGTATAGTTCGATCAGTTAACTGAACAAATTATCCTTATTTCTGAGCGAGACAAGGGATAGGGCCAAGCAGACAGACATTACCCTACGAACGAATGACACTCGTCACCAAACGGTCGAGGTCCGACCTGATTGGAAGTAAAGTGAAGTTGATGTAAAGATGAAGAATTTGATTAGTTTTTTTTGGAATAAATAAATCTTTCAAAATACACAACCCTGATTTCCTAAAAAGGGGTCCCACAACATATTCGCGTGCTCTATATAAAACATACACAGGCGCAGTGGCTTAGTGGTTAGTGTGTTGGACTACTAAGCGAGGGGCTCAGGTTCGAATCCCACGAAAACCCAAATTCCAACTTAGGGTTTTTTTCCGCTGCGCCGCCTCTCGCGAACGTCTGACAAACATCCGAGAGTATAACTGTCATGAAAGAGCTTCTCAATTAGCCGTTTGGAATCGGCATAAAATTGTAGATCCCTTCCATTCGTTCCAAAAATGAAAACTCACACAAAACGAATGGTTGTGAGAAGCTAGGCCTAGGGTCCCTACGACCTGTAGCGCCAACTATTTATTTTTTTTTTTTTTTTATATAAAACATACACTGACCCCAGTATAACAAGGGTGGAACACTAATTTTTTTTATTAATCGCCTCATTATGCAATGTATGATCCGCTTAAGTACAAGTACAAGGGCACACGCCTTTCTACTCGAAGGGTCAACGATCGATTAGGAGTTTCTTCTCTTTAATAGATTTTTTACCATTTACAACATCACCAAGACGAACATCAGTATAATCACACATGAAAATGAAGTGATTTGCGTAGAAATATTTTTTCTATAGTTGTCGCTCGCCCTTTTGAGCTTTGGGCTACTTCATCGATCCGGTTTTGCTTTTATTATTCTAGCAATTCTTCCGTATTTCATGTTTATGTAAGTAACTAATCATCGAAAATTTAAATCGGGTTTTTTTTGTGCCTTAGTGCGAGGTTGAACTCATGACCATTAGTGAAAAAAGTAGACAAGAACAGACGATGCTAATCGGATTTTTTTTTAATATTTTCTGTGAGCATTTCGGCAAATATATTCATAAAGCTATAGAAAAGTCAAAAGAGCAAATCAAGAAGCCAGAAGCCATGAACTCTTGATAATTCTAGAATGTGTTCAAAGTTCAATCCATCCTTATGAAAAATCAAATGTTTTTAAATTCAAATCACGTCATTTGCAGTTGGATATTTTGACAGTAATTGGTTAATTTCAATGTTATTTCTGTCGTTAATTTTGCTTTTAATTTAGTTCATCTATAAAAAATCACTCAATGAGCTAAAATTTGTTATCTATTCTCTCATCTTGCTGCTAAAAACAAAAATACATACAAAGAGTCCTAATGAATTGAATTATAATTGTTGTAAATTTCCGTGAGTTACATGTGTGTGTTTTTTATTTCACTTCAAGCTAAAGTAATAGAGTAATTTATTTGCTCATGCTCATTCACTTCAGGCTTACCCATGGAAACTGCCACTATCAGCAATTACTTTTTTTTCTAAATTAGTGAAAACAAATTAATTGACCACAAAATAAAATAAATTGAATATGTACGAATATCTTTTGTAAACAGCTTTTTTTTTCATTTTCAATACCTTGAGTGCTGATTTTTCTTTCCAATCTATTTTCAATTGCCAACAAAAGCTACTGTTTTTGAACTGTTATGCATGTGTTATTGATAATTGACTTTTCCAGTAGTAGAAAGAGGGTGTGTCTGTCGCCCCACAGTCAACGAACTGTCGTCGGATTTCCATACATGAATAACTATTGGAAATCTTCCTCCTCTCTGCCTCTAAGGGCATATAAATATATTTTGGTTTGTCGCCAAGCGACGACAATCGATAAGTTCATATATGACTACAGCTTGAGGCGCACATACGAGCAGAGCAATGACGTAAAGGTCGCCAGTTGAATTGTACCTCGGGCAAAATATAGAAATAGAGATGTGTTTTGGTATTTATGCTGGCGCGTTCGATGAACACTGACGCCGACATAACAGCAAGCTGACAGCGAAAACAATTACGTTCAATCTGTCTAGATTCGCTGCTTTTTTTCGTGAGTGCGATTATTCAGCACTATATCACGAGGCACTGGTTACACGAGCGCATTATGTACGTACAAACAACGAAGTGCGCACAAGGTAAAAGTGATCTAATGTGTTCTCTATAGCGGTGGTGGGAGTTCGTTCGTAACGTAGTGAACTCTGAGACATGTTGCACACAAACGGGATTACGTATGGGGTTGTCATTTAAAAAGGGCTTCCAGTCTGCATGATTTAAGGTGGACAACTGTGATGTGAGTAAGTTTGACCGATGATGATTTAAAGCTTTGGTTGTCACATGACATGCATATGTTATTAGCAGGTAGATTTTTCATTTTGTGCAACAAGTAGGTACAGCTACCGATGGGGTGGATGTTTGACCTATAAGAACACCACGATAGCTTTCATATTATTATAGTTGCATAATTTGACTGAAATTATGTTAACCAATATGAGAATTTAATGAGGTATGGATACCACGGTGGGTTATTTAATTCACAATAAAACTGTCTTATCTTCTGGCAAAACCGCCAATTATAATTTCTGCAGACTGCACCCATCTATTACCAAAGATTACGAAAACAGTCAAATATCACACTATGCTGCAAAAATTGCCAGCTGATAATTTGGACAGATAATACTTGTTCCTTATAAACAGAAAAAAAAATATAGAACGTCAAAACACAGTCATTGTTTTTCAAAATAGTGGCTAAAAGGTTAAAAGTTTGAGCATATACGCGGTAAAAACTATTCAAAACATCTCTTTTAGATCAGCCCTCTGTATGACTCCATAATAGTTGCGTTATTGTGAGCTTAACTATCTTTTGAAAACATTTAAATTCACACCGTTAACACAATGCGTTGTGATAATGCAAAATGTAAGTCTGAAGCATGAACTCACACCTTCTTTCTTTTTGCTTGGCTTCGGAAGATCTGTTTTATTTTTATCAATAAATATAAATTTCGTCACCTATTACGGCGAGGGAGAGTGCTTTAGACTATGCTGTGTAATTTTTATAATGTATATTTTTTTGCGCCAATCCAATCGTGCCTCTGTTGGAGCTTTAGTGACCCATACAAAGAATTTATGGAGCAATGTCAGAGTACATTTGGTCTTTGAATTAGAAAAATACTGCGCGACGACCGTGGATAATGTCGTCAAAATGTTTGACAAGAAAATCTAATTATTGACACCGCATTTGAAGCGATCTTTAATTGGGGACGTCTAATGAGGTTTTCGATTGAAGGAAAACGAGCGAATCTAGAAGCTCTTTTTATGTTTTATTGAAGAAAAAGGTGCACTTCCAGATCAATTCTTAATGCGACAGAAGTGTCCTGAATATTTTTAAAGAATAACCCTGTACTCACTAAAACATACTGTAGAGTTCATGATAGGACACCTCTTTGTTATTCGCTTGTTCACAGTCCAGTCAGTTTATTCCAGCAATGTGTCAAACATATGATTCGTATTCGACATAGAGATCATACCCATTTTTATAATAATTCAGTACAGATTATGTCGATACTACACATACTATAACAAAATGTAGGATTGAAATGTTTGTTGCGTTGTTAGAAACAAAAATATTGTGCTATGTGATCCGAAAATTTGAAAATATAAACTTTATTTGAAATAGCTATGTTGTCGCAAGAGAAAACCCAATATCACAACACGAAGTTTATTGAATGAAGAGCAGTTCTGAATTTGGAGGCAGTTCTCTCTATTCGATTTCGCTACTTAATCCTAGTATGCTGCTCGTGCTTAAATTCAGCTCCTATACAAAAACGTCTCCAAAGATAAAATTAAGCAAAGCAGTTAAGTCAAGCAGTACGCAGCTCGAGCTAAATTTTTTAGCCACCGTACCTCTCTACAGAATTTAAGTAAGCGTATTAATGCAAAATACATTTTCCCACAGCTAAATTTTGACAGATCAGATAAAATATCGGTATTCGCAACAAAATTTCAAACGAAATAATACCTGAATGGTTAGTTTAACACAAAAAATTCGTTGTTGTTAATTTAATTTCTTTTAAAATTTAGAAATTTCTTTAGAAAGTACCAAGTGACAATCAGCTGTGCCAACACATTCCTTTTTTTTTTTGACGGAATTTACACTGTCAAAATTAAGCGAAGTGCCGGAGAGAAACATTGGAGAGGCGTTTAATTTTAGCTTTCCTGGAGCAGCATACTGGGCTTTATTTGGTATTCGACTGGGCTTCTTCAGATTTGCTGTCAGATTTCATGAAAACGCTCTTTTTGTGTTAATATTCGTGCGATTCGAATGTGTGTAGTCTTTGAAACTTTTAAAAGTGTTTTCCATTCACTGGTTTAATTTTATATTAAAACATTCTAAATTTGCATCCCGGTTGATTTCAAAATATTTGAACATAAATTATTTACAAAAATAGTTTCAACCGATGCAATGGCTTTGTTTGTTGTAGAAAAAATTCACAATTAGCTAAACAAACTCCACCAGTCATCAAACTCAAACGCACTTGTATAAGTCTTTTTTTTTGTACCAAACAAGCAAAAAGTGCTATAAAAGAAAAAAAAATACTCGGAGAGCTCCAAATCGAATAGGTACGACATTATACTGAGTAGTAAGTTGACAGATCGCAAGACATAGGAAAAGCTGCGTTACCGATATCTAGTTCTTACGTTCATGGTATCTACATCTAGTCCAGGTCAATTTACTCGACTTAAGATAAACTAGGTTTTTGAACGGGCACCTCATCACATCTTCTTTGTCAAATATGTATTCGTTTTTTTGACATTAGACTGTTGGAGAGGATGTGACAGCAACCGCACTTTTGCGCCTTTTGTCAGACAGTACTTTTCCGCCCCAAACCCTATCACTAAAAATGAAAAAAAAAAAGCAAAACTCGTTGAACTGTTCTATGCAATTTGTTTTAAATCTTTTCGGGTGCAAATTGCTACTGCTACTGTCAAACGGTTTAATTTTTAATCGGTTGGAAGTGGTTAGTCAACTTGAAGATTGAAAAGGATAGCAAAACCTGTAAGTTGGCCAAACCATAAATGCTCTATATTTCCTATTTGCATTTGTTTTCATTAACAATGTTCTAGTTAAATAATTGTGATTAAATGAGTGTGTGCAATGATAATGAAAAATATTTTTAGTTTACACGCCGAAATAATAATGATTCAAGGATCGCTCTATGGTTATAATTAGATGTTAATCCATGTCGGTTTGACGTTCTGCATAAATTTAAAAAAAAGCTGCTCTCCATAGAGTAAAAAAACAGTTCACGGCAGTTCTTTGTTTTTGTCCCAAATTATCTTTGCCCTTTGTCCATCCCGACAATTTCTTATTCCCGAACTAGATTTATAAAAACAAAATGTTTAATTCAACAAAAACTAAAAAAATTGAGTAACGTAGATTGCGACTTACTTAACCATGGTTATGCGAGAAAATATTTTTGAAATTTTTAGGAAGTTGGTACTTTCTGGTTTGCAATACATTTTTCTTTTGTTGTTTATAAAATAAACATTTTGGATCGCACCAAATTCCCAAATCGTGTTATCAGCAGTCTTGGAGATGGCCATTGTCCGCTTCGGCCTGCGATTTGACCCCTTTGGACTTATTTTTTGTGGAGAACCGTGAAGGACCGATGTTATGCCAACAATCCGGAAACGATTCAAGCATTAAGGCCAATACCAAGCGATCCGTTAGCTACATCCAGAAACCATCAAGGTCTTGGAAAATTGGAAAGACCGAATTCGCTACTGCGAAGCCATCCGAGGCAGCCACTTGAATGAGGTTGTGTTTCATAATTAATGGGAATGTTTGCTCTTACTAATAAAATTTTTAGTTTTGTTCATTTTATTGCATTTTTAAAAAGAAACTTGCTTGGCCCACTCTGGTATTCGCCGAAGTTATGTTTAAAGTTGGCAACCGTGGAACAGTTGTACCCCAGATCCGAATCGTAAGCTGTCTAATTTCCAGTTCGACGGAAAACTGTTTAACACTTTTCGCATAATACGATCATTAAACCCGTCTGTGATTGAAATCGTCAATATATTGAGAGAAAACTGTACCTAACATAAAAAGTATGACCAAAAAATACAAAATTACAAAGGGTATCGGATGATCCGCTCCACACAAATTCTATAGCCTTTCTTGCTGTAAAATTTCAATTCCAAAGTTCATATTTGCATAATTCATTATAATCGGACATGCCACATGCATAAAGAGGTAAACACATTAAATTTTATATCCCACAGCAATCGAAACGAAAAAAATCCTCGCTTCCACGAAAAGCAATATGCAAACTTTTTCGACATTGCATCAACATAAAAAGATCAATCGCAGTATGATTCATCTTACCATGTACACTAACCGGCGAAATCTGGTATCGGATTCAACGAGTTGTGTGCTGCGTTCCAACTCAAATTGGCGCCGACTGGTTTTTTCAATAGAAAACCTCTCTCACTCGAACCTTCAATGAGCACAAACCCACTTTGTTAATAAAATGTCTAATGATATTTGTTTTCATAATAAATAACGAAATAATATAGACATCCCATCATAATATTAAGTCACCTCTTACGCTTAGAAAGTATAACTATATTGACTGATTGCATTTGTTTTTTTTTTTTTTCAGGTGTTGCTGATGGTGTAGGCGGCTGGCGAAGCTATGGCATTGATCCCGGCGAATTTTCCTCCTTTCTAATGAAGACCTGCGAGCGTCTAGTCCACTGTGTTAGTTTTAATCCCCATCGACCAGTCAATTTATTAGCATATAGTTACTGTGAATTACTGGAGCAAAAGAAACCTATCTTAGGTGAGTAATATGCCAAGTGAATTTCCCCCTTCCTCACCATACTTACCTACATACCTACATGTGTGGGCTTGATATCTATCGCCGTTCCACTAACTAAAGTCATATACGAGTATATACGCATACAATGTAGGACTGCAACCCCTCGACTTGTATTTTTTTTTTTTGTATTCCTTGACATTTAATTGTGGAAGTGGAACTTTCGACTCAGATAAGCGGAATCACATAATATCACGTTTTGTGAATCGCTCCAACTCAAAATGAGAAAAATACTCGCAAATAAATACGAATTGCGCAGAAGACTTGAAAATTCAATTTATTTCGCATAAAATCATATCTTATCCCTTAAAATGTTTCACTCATTTCTGACATAAAGAAATTCAGAATAGTATGTCACTCGTGGATTCTCTCGCTGCTATCAGTTAAAATAAAAAACTCTGTTTGTGTTTATATGTTCGAAACACATCTACGGGAACGAGTGTGCTGAATCTAATATTAGTAAACAGCCGCCGCGCATTAGAGAGGTGGACGTCAATGGTATGTGACCTTTTGGATGGGATGGAAAGATATAGGCATATACCTACCTACTGTTTGTTTGAAAATAACAAAACAAATGCATAACATCTACATAATCAGAGATCAGATTTGAATCAGATACATTTGTTATTACTTGGGTTTGTTAATACAATTCAATTTCTTTTTAAGTTGGGGTGTATTATATAAATATTGCACTTTGGTATGATGTCAAAGTCCACAGCAGTAGTTGTCACCCATTAACGTGACGAGGCGAGCTCAGCTATACCGTTTATTAATTGAAATCAATTTCGGTCGACATATTGTTGCCGATATAGACTTTGATGGATGGTACTGAAAACAATAAAAAGTAAATTAAGACAAGACAAAAAAATAATCGTCCTTCATATTTGTGGCGGCATTTTAATAGCGACGATGACATTTGGTTTAAATTCAAATATTAAAACACTTTCAAATGTGCAGTAAACCGCAATAATCAGAGAGGCGCAATTGCAGCATGTAACGTACAACCTATGTCACTTGTTGGTTTTGTTGCATCCGAAACTGATAATTCTTCCTATTTACGTGGGGAGTTTAGCGCGCAATTGAAGATGAGATATTCTTCCTAGCGTCGTCCAGCGAATTGATTTGAAAATCGTTTTGGACATATTTTCACCGACCTCTTTGTCGTAGAGCTTGTAAAGTTTTAAGTTCAATTTTCTCCTCCATATTTTACAACAGGCAATAGGGGAAGCTGAAATGAAACTTTTATTCGATTTTACAAGGTCGCTGCAAGTTGGGCTGCAAATTTCGCGCAATTTATACGAAAAAATTGAGTAAAGTGTAAAAATAGCCCTCACGTGACTCTAACTACAGTCGAAGCCCTCTAAATCGAATTTTCACGGGAGTTAAAAAAAAGTTCGAGTTAGAAAAATTTATTTTTTTTCAAGCGAATTTATTTAAATTAAAAAATAGGAAAATAGGTACATTTTGAACAAAATTAAAAGCTAAAAAATTTGCTTTTTTTGTTTGGGATGTGAAAGTAGCAGTGTTCACTCGTTTAATAAATTATTCTATGTATTTTAAATAGGCAGTAGTGAATCTCCTCTGGGGCATCTTCGGTCGTGTCAATTGCAGTTTGCAATATTTCAATTGCGTTTTCAATAACATTCTTTTCCGGCTTATGGTTAGTAATGGTTTCGCCAAACTCTTCTTCAGCTCCGAGTTTTTTTTTTTTAGTTTTGTTTTCTTCAGACGAAAAATTCGACATAGGTCAATTATCAAAAAATATGGTCGAGTGAGAGGATGACTTTTCTATTCAAAATTGAAGGGAAAATTCGACTTGGAGGGAAATTCGAGTTAAAGGAGGTTCGTCTTAGAGGGATTCGACTGTAAATCCCTTTGTGGTACTAAAAGCTTTTCTCCTCTTTTTTTTTGTTGTGGACCAGCGCGTATTCTTCAATGTCATCCTTTTTACCCGACTGGACACAGAACAGGGGACATAGGCGCGTATCCTATGTACGTTCCTACGTGTCGCCCTGTAGCCCAAACGGCGTGACCGATTTTAAAGAGTGAGGTGTCATTAGATTCGCATTCTTCCGCGGAGTGTCATTGGCTAAAAAATTAAAATAAAAAACTTCTTTTAAAAAACCAAAAAAACCGACTGACTGAGTACACGACTGGTCGAACGAAACTTTCTCGATACTAGTTAAAAGAAAACAATTTTTTTTTGATATTCATCTCATATGGCAGTCAAATTAAATAACAATAAGTATAAGTTTTTCAAAGTTAAAGCTCTCAGTAACAGACAATTGTCACAAGTTAAGGCTAGAGAGCTATAAGCGTCTACTGTACTATTTTATAAGGTCTTACACCTCACGAGATGATTGAGTGCAGGACAAGCGTACCTAGTAGGAGTTTCTGATTTTGATCTACTAGGATATGTTTTTAATTTTGACTGGAATATGATTAAAGTATTCAATGTTTGGAAATATTGCTCTTTGCTTGCAGTGCTGCCACAAGGGAAAAAAATTGCGTAGCAAATTTGTGTAGCAAAACTTAATTTGCGTAGCAAAACTCAAATAAAGTAAAAAAAAAATTTTCCGAAACAAGTATATACTATATATTTTACAAAACTATAAGTAACAAATTCCAGTCAAATTCGAACACTAACACATCCGAAGAAATTGTTACTTGTTGGGAATGGTAGAAAAGAATATAAGTTGGTGTGGGAAAGTGAGTAAAGATTGAATATACTTTCGTTTATATTTTTTTTAAAGAAAAATTCCAAGATTTAGTTTGACGTTTCGCGATTAAAAAAAAGTAGCAAAATATACGTTCTGAGGGAGAGTGCGTAGCAGCGTAGCTAATTGGCAATCGCGTAGCAGTTTTGCTACGATCGTAGCAAAGTGGCAGCGCTGTTTGCTTGTGGTAGACCAATATATTCACATAGATACACTATAGGTAGGTATATAAATTCAGGCATTTTGCATTAGGAATTATAAATTGAATATCACGATGCTCATGTGTGGGGTGCAAATGAAGTTTGTTTTTCTGATTGTGTAAACCGCAAATTGTTGGCATTATTTTAAGATGCATATTCAATATTGTTGAAAAAGAAGAAGCGGTTGTATTTGCTAAAAATCAGTTTTGTGTAGTATTTTTCAGAAAGAATTGAAAAACTGACGTCTTCAAATTTTTTGCGAAAAATTAAGTATTGGAAATTAATTAGTGTTATTTTATTATCCTAAATATGTATTTTGTTCAAAATTGTTGGAGCGGTTTTTTATAAAATTGGGCAGACAAAACAGTAGGTACCAAATATTCCAATTGTTAGGTAGTTTAAATAAATACTATTTAGCTGAAAGCCGATTATAAATCATTGTTCGGGATGTAAGAATTACTTCGTTTTTAAAGTTTTTTTTTCGAAATCGAAGATTTGGTTTTAGAGATATCAGCAGTTTTTATTTTTTTAAATTAGCGTTTTCGGTTCTTCGAATTTTGAAAACATCAATTTGACTCTAAGTTTGCATTTTGGTCAAAATCATTATTCCCGTTTTCAGGTAAAATAAACAAAACAACACTTTTAAAAATTTACTATGTATTTTCAAAAATCCATTGCAAGATAATACAGAGAAAAACTGAGCTTGCCATTAAGTTATAAATGACCACATTACCTTGGAATGATTTTTTTTTATAATCGTATAGACCGTTTTCAAGATACATATGTCGAAATTTCAAAAGTACCGTTATTAACGAATTTTTAACCAAAAACTGGGTATGCAGTCATGGTAACCTCACCTACTTAAGCTTAAATATCAATTTTGGTTGAAATCGTTAGAGCCGTTTTCGATATCAAATCAAAATGATACGAAAATTTTGTGTGGGTAGTACCATTAATATTGAGGTTACCTTGCAAAAAAAAGAAAACGCCCCCAACTGTAAGCCGGGCTGCCGTTTAGACTGTAGGCCTGTGAAAGGACAGACAAACAAACACACAGACCGGAAAGAATTTTGTGACCTACTTTTTTGAGTTCCTCTATCATCGTAATTGATTAACATCTCGAGTTCTAAATTTTGTACGAAAGCAATATCTTTCTCTTACTAACCCATGGAGAACGTTAAAAACTAAAAACATAATGAACAACACACTATACCTACCTAACTGAGTGGCAGTTGGAGGGTACTCAGAATTGTGTTTAGCTGTGTTGTGTAGGTATAGTCTCCGATTGTCAATTACCTACATCGATACACACTTACTCGATGGAAAGTGGCAGGCTTCAAGTGCTTGTTATTTTATTATTTAAATCTTAAATCATAGATAATGACTGAAATTACATAATTAAGTGCAACTATAATTGCCTTCTGTATCCTCCTCTGTCATTGTTCTAATTCTATTACTGTGCCTGCGCATAATTTTTGTATCGTTCAGTTATTTAAAAACTCTTCACGCTGACAACATGATTAATTTGTCCATGTATACGCGTATTAGAACATTTGTTCGCACATTTAAAGGAAGTGTCAAAAGAATTAGGGCACACTGCCAAATATTTTTGTTTTCCGTAGTTTGGCCTTAAAACAATTCTCGATTATAAATAATTCAAAATAAACGATTTCACTCAAATATACGCATCATTTTAACCATGGACAATTTTTTGATATTGTTATGCTAACATAAGTCTGCAGATTATTTATTATCATTTTGTCAACTTTGTATTATTTACATGCCGTATTGTCAAAGAGAAGGATTCATCGCTTATTTTAAGGCATACCTCGTTTGAACGGTGTCGGGGATTCTAAAAAGCACTTTATGAAGATTAAAATGTCAATTGCAAACTAATGAGAATGACTCATGCGGTTTCGATAGATAAAACCTAACTATTTATGACAGGTAGCCAGCTGCTACGTGCTATTAAGTAAGAAATGTCAAATCAAGCCAAAGCACGTTCATTTACTAGAGGTTGTCTAAGAAAATAAAAGTAATTTTCAAGCCAAATTTATACAAATATTGATTGGGAAATATGAAAAGATTGCAAGAGGCTGGTTACACGTTTTTTCTTAATACACTCGTACAACCAGAATAGAAAAAAATCGAATAAAAGAAAAAAGTAAACTGTGCGCCCTAAAAAGGAATCTGTCGGGTAAATCGGACAAGTGGAGCACATCGCCACTTAAATCGAGCATTAACGATGGACTCTCGGTAAATCTCTTTCACCTTCTGATATCCAGTAAATTCTTCCAGAACAAGCAAAGACATAGCACATACGGACAAGTATGTAAAGGTCAAGTGGACCTTACGTATATGTAACTTTGCTAACCTAATCTGATTGTTTGTTTTCGCGGAACTGTATCTAAGTCGTCAGTAACTCGAGATCGAGTAATTTGATGATGCAATCATATAATCCGTCAATGTTTAAAGTGGTACCATTTTTTTTTGTGTTTAAAATTTTCTACTTTAAACAGTCTTATCTCAAATTTTATCTCCTTCCAAAGATAATAAATAAAAACGAGGCACTGAACGAAAAAGACCCACGCGGCTATTATCGGCGTCTGGCTGAAACCAACAGAGCCCAGATCCAACTGAACAATGGAAAAGTGGGGAAAACAAAACGATTAAGAGTAAGAGCATTTATTTAGTGATATGTTTTTGTATGACAATTGCAACAATGATGCTGCATGGAAGTCCCCTGAACATATTATGATCACGCACAGCGAGGATGATTCCAAATATGTGTCACACATGGCGGTTTTCTTCCTGATCTTTAAGAAAAAAACGCATTTTCCCATCCATATTGTCACATTTGAAATTGTCTTGCACATAATGTTCCTTTTTTTTTAACTTCACATGTAGGTATATCATTTCGTATGCTTAATTGTCTAGACAACAGTTCTCAGATAACCATGAGTTGCGGGAGGTAGATAAATGTGTTTTTTTTTTCTATTCATTGCTTAAGTGGCTTGATATTCTGTGTGTTTCTGTTTAATCATCCGGGGAAATTCTCCATTGCCTGCGCGCGCACATATGGGTTCTGAGTTCTAACAGTAGCGGGAGGGCTTGCGGAAATCATATACATACATATTATGGCAGCGCATTATTCGCAATTATATGTAATTACAACTTGTTTGAATATATGTTTGCAACTACACGAACGACGTTATGAACTCATTGTTTGTGCGAGATCTTACAGATTCAGTGACAGACAAGCACAAAGTTGTCACGCTTTTGACTTGAACAGAAATAAAATTTTGTTTAACCTCGGCAACGCTGTGACTGTAAGTCAATATACACGTATAGTCGTATAAGGCATCATATAAATAATTATGAAATTATGACAGAATCGATTAGCGTTTTAAAATCTTTAAGAGCCATTGCTTTGAAGATTGTGAGTGAGAACAATCAAAGTGATCGAAATCTGACAAACTTGAGAAATCAGGCTGTCAAAAATCTGCTATCCGGCGTGTATTTAATTCCTATAGGTCTGTTCCTAGTCCAGAACATGAGAATAACTTGTCATGTTAAACTGTCATGCCCATCTCACGATAGCGCTTAGGACACCTTGGCTCGAAGTTTATTTTTAAAACCTACGATTTTTTAGCAACACACGATCCACGCTTTTGGTATTTCGAAACGTTGTTTAATAATTGCATGGCAAGTCATCGGAGGTGTGTGTGCAAGTATCCAAGAAAAGCGATGATACATGGTAGTGTACCTATTGTTCCATCCAATTTGGAGTTAGTGTTCGATTGGCTTAATTGTGTTTTATACTACCGTCTATGGCTCTCGATTTACGATGTTTTAGTCATAAAAGGGGTGCACCCCAGGGACAATTTCGATATCCATTCTTTTTTAAACTCAGAAGTCGAATGCCTTCCAGATAAATTAATCTGTCACATTTCGTCAAAAATAATCTTGTCAGCGAGAAGTGAAATAAAAATAAAAGGATCCACGCTTTGATCAAAACACCCGGCACCTCCTTCATTGTTTGTTCATCTCTTTTGTCGAATTAAAATTAAAAAGCCTTCAGCCTTGAACTTGGAATTTATTTCATTTCTAAATACATACATACGTATGTACAAAGATGGTGGCGCCCAATAGATGAGTAAATAAACCAATTCCATTCTAATGATGTCTTTCACTATGTCTTGCAGTCACATGGTGGTAGTTTTTCGAAAATACCAACCCCAACTCGTATATGAACTAATTGACTTTCGGCAAATTCTACCTCGTAAATAAAATCATAAATTTCAACAATTCATCCCACACAAACATTCTATTTGAATACTGGCATTAATCCAAGAGATTAAAAATGTAAAATTTACATTTCAATTTTCACTTTTTAATCAAATTGTTTACTTATACATATTTCTATATGAATCCTTACAGGCAGCAGTACAGCATGTGTATTAGTACTGAATCGAGAAAACAGCACAGTGTACACTGCAAATATTGGTGACAGTGGCTTTATGGTTGTTCGTAAAGGTGAAATTGTACACAAATCGGAGGAACAGCAACATTATTTCAACACTCCCTTCCAACTGTCGTTGCCGCCACCCGGTCATGGACATAATGTGCTCAGCGATAGTCCCGAATCGGCAGACACCCTCAGCTTCCCCGTGAAGAATGGCGATGTGATTCTCGTGGCGACCGATGGAGTTTTCGACAACGTGCCCGAAAAACTCTTACTTGATGTTCTCAAAGATGTAAGTTAATGAACACCAACAGTTGATAATCATAATGAATGGGTTGTATTTGTCTCATTGTCTTAAGGTTGAGGGAGTAACAGATCCCGTAAAACTTCAAATGACTGCTAATTCACTTGCGTTGATGGCACGCTCCTTGTCTTTTGACAGTGAATTCATGTCGCCTTTTGCGATAAATGCCAGGCGCAACAATATCAATGCAACCGGTAAGTAGCTACAAACTTGTTTGACTGTTTCTCTATTTATTAACTCTTGCATTTATTTTCTTTTTTTTTTAAGGTGGCAAACCAGACGACATTACTGTTGTACTCGCAACCGTTTCAATTTGAATTTTGTAAAATTATTAGTTTGTATTTGTGAATTGTCGAAAAATAATTCTTTTATGCAAACGAGAACTTGAGACTCTTTGCTGTTTGATTTAAAAGAGTTTAGTTTAAGCGCTGTAGACTGGACTCAGTAGTGTAATTGTTAGTTGCTCCCCCTTATCGAGCGCTCTCCTCCTCAATTTCCTTTTTGTTTTGTGATTTTTCTCCTAGCAACCCGGCTGATGGTCCATCACCTACACTGCGCGCTGTTGTATATTATTTTTCTTCTTATTTTTAAAAAATAGATTGTAAGCAAACATAATTTTAAATAAAAAAAAATATATAAGTAATCGATTGTAACAACCACAACTTAAAGGACTGAACGCAATCAAAGAACATAAACATTAACGAAGCGTGCGATAGAATGGCAAACAAACAACTATGATTGTTGTAGACTAGAATAGATAATTATTAAAGCTTAGATTGTAAGGGAGATATGAAACGGGTGACAGTTGGTTGATTTTTCTCCGTCTGTCTGTCTGTCTCTCCACCGGTTTTAGTGATCGAGTGCTATTTTGAACGACCTCAGTTGAATTACCATTTTCTCTCCTATCGCAACCATACTAATTTTATTTTAGTCTTTATGGACACCTTTGTCCGGACATCCTATTCTGTTTTTATTTCTTATTTTAACTACCCTTATGTGTGCTTAGATTTAAAATTTCAAAGTAAAACAAAGGCATTTTCATTTCTTGCATATACTATTCCGTCGATCACCAGTTTTTCATTGTAATTTTGATTCCCTTTAATTTACTACATGTTTGTCCAAGTCTGCCTAATATTTAGGTTTTTATTATGTGCATTTTTGTTTGCGCCTGATTAATAATTTGAATTTCCCTTGTACAAGGTCAGAGTAGAGATTTGAATGAATAAATGATAAAGCGCTTTCATGTTACGAGTAGTTATGTGAACAAATGAACATAATTAATTGACAACTTTGTTCAAACAGAGAATAATAGAATAGAACTTCGAAACTTTTTTTGGAAATACATAAGCGAAATACGAAAATTAATTGTTGATAAGACATTTGCAAAAACAAAGCAGATAACTAATAAGGAAATCGATGCACTAAAAATAATATTGAAAAAAAAAAAATGATATAATCATGATGGTACTGTTATTAAGTTAGCTAAATCAATTAGATATTTCTGAATAGAAATGCAAATAACAATAAAGAAATCAAATTATAAATACATTTTTGTTTGTTTGTTTTCTTTCATGCCGAGTATTGTGTATACAAACACAAAACACGGGCAGTCTTCCCACTGGCTGGCCGTACGAATAGTGAGTCTGATCGGTGTTCAGTTCAATGTGTTTCGTGAAGGGTGAATTTAAGTGTTCGTTACTGGGGGCTGGTAAGCATTTTCTGTGATCAAGGTATTTCCAAAGATATAACTCGTGGCAATTGTTCACTAATTGCTGGAATGCCTTATTATTAGAGATGCCACGAATAGTTGTGGTAGGTTAGTTAGTAGGTTTCTTCCGCGTTTGAGAAGTCAAAACAGACCTTTACAAGTGGTGGTCAGCAAACGCAAAAACCTTTCACAATTTGCTAAGATTTATTTGTCATCTCCGGTAGCAGTGTTTAAAGTGAGCGTCTGTTTTCAGAACCAGGTATAATCTCTGAAGAAAAAACACAATCGTCTACTATCGACAAATGCTGAAAAAATTGTTTTCATACATCATAATTTCAAAAAATGTGGCCATTCATATTGATTTTAAAGGACCTATACAAAGAAGATGCCGTGACATTTTAATAATCTTTGATTTTTTTATTTAGCTAATTATTTAGTTGCTCAGCAAAACTTACAAGCATTGGAAATAATAAACATTCCAACTCCGTGATGCTGTTTGGGGTTCTGGGAAAAAGTAATAACGGAATTTCACGTGTGAAAATCTTGGAAATCTTTGTAAAACTTAAGCAAATGAGCATTATACAATGGCAACATGAACACGCATGGGAAACAGGCAAGTGCAGAATCGGCTAATGTGATAGTTGACAATCAAAATCAAAGCTTTACCTTTTGGCAATCGCTTTTTGCGATCAATTTCATGTGACAGCCATTTGTGTCATTTTCATAGGTACGCACCTCAGCTTCGATTGCAAACAAATTAAGGCCCATTTTATTCACTCGAAGTTGAACACAACTTGGGAAGTTTGCCATATAAAAATCCCCAAGTTGTGTTCAACTTCGAGTGAATAAAATGGACCTAAATACTTTCGTGAAAGAAGAATATGTATGTTTCTTTTCTGACTGCTTAATTTACCAACTGGAACAAGGTCAACGCATGTTCCACCCATCCACAGTGATCGCTTTACGCAGAGCAAAGGAGAGTTTATAATCAAAAACTACAATCAAAAAAGCGACAACTATCACCTTAGCCGATTCCAGCCCAGGTCCACCTCGGACTGTAGCGCCACGTAAGAAAGTATGTGTCGAATGGATAATGTAAGCCTAGTTTAAGTAAAGTTAACCACAAGAATAAACAAAACTGCGGGGATTCACCTTCTAGAATATAAATTGGAGTCAATGAACGAAACAATAAACAATTGTTTTTCTGCTAACTTGAATTGAATTATAATTAAGACAATTTTCCAGCTATACGTGAGCGAATAAGCAGATGAAAGGATTCGAGAAAATGCTGTGAAAATAAGACCGGACTTTATAAAGGTTAATTTAAATACAGCGCTTGTTATAAGGTAAAAATGGTTTAAATAGGAACATGTTGAGTTGTACACAATCCGCGGTACTAATAATCATTTTTAGTTTCCAGGCTAAATTCTTCGAACTCACAATGGCGAAATTTTCCATACAAAATTGCATATTCACCCCTATCGGGCATAATATTTCCCCGGGAATGTTTCCTTGTCAGCAATGTAAATAATATATCCCCGGGAATGTTCCCTTGTTTTGTGACCTACAAAAGATATAAGCTGAAGGTTAAAAATTATTATTGGTGAGGCCCAATCTAAATAGTTCGCTATGGAATCGCCAACTTATTTTATGGGAGAGCATAGTTATCGTGCTTTATAGTGCTCACAAAACTTACAACTGCCCATCTTCTTATCAAATAAGTCCATCATTTCCTTTATTCAAATTTTCATATGTACAAAGAAACTATTAACCTTATATTATAATTATTTGTATCCATAACTATCCGAATAGTACATTTAAATGTTTTTACATCTTATTTCTTTTATATAAAGTACAAAAACGAAAAAAAAAAAACAATTGTATTGCAAAATCGACAAATTTCAACACATCCCCTTTTTCATGTAGAACACGTACATTCTAACCTAAAGTTTGCGTCCTAGTTTTGAACTGGACGTTCAGCCGCTGGTTGATTATCACCGTCACCATCAAGTCGATTGCCTCCACCGATCTGTTCGCCCCAATCGAAACCGCCTGGACGATCCTCAGGCATTGGTTGGTAGTTTCGATCTATATGCTCGTTGAACATAACTTTTCTAAAGGGTTAAAATAGTAGATATATAATTGCTGACATTTATAAAATTGATTCCATGTTTGCTTACAGGAAGTTTGGTGTTTTTAGGAATTTGTATCCATTCTGTTGTTGTGGGAAAACGTCTTCTAGGAAATAGTATATATGACCTACTCCCATCCCAATGATGTCGACCCAAATGGTGTTGCCCAATATCATCGAGAAGCACAGCAATACCCATGGTAAGTAGGGCGCTTGGAAGTTAAGAAGCCCAAAAAAATTCATCCGTACAAACGGATTTCTTCGTGACCATACATAAACCAGCATAAGTGTAAACGCTTGCCCTAGAAACAGCAGATTCACGAATAACCCAAAGAACGTCATCAAAAGTCCACCAAAGATGAACATCATAACGAAATCAGAGGTTCGTCCGCGGAAGGAACCTTCTTCCAACATGCGACAGTAGCGGTATGTGAATATCATGTTGAAGAGGAAGCCAAAGCTGACGGTTCCAAAAAAGAGAAATGTGGTTGCGAATCGCCATAGCTGAAGTTTCTTAACGATAAGCGTCGGATGGAAGTATAATTGTAGAGGCGACACCAAGTCCAGATGCTGTAAGATACAAAGTTCAATGTTGAAATTAACAAAAAAAAATTAAACGGGATGACGTGGGAATTTTTTGTCGCTGACAGTCATGTTTCTTACCACGGCTAGTGTTGTTATAACACAGGCGCTAATGTAAAAACGCGTAACTGTAGGGATTTCCAGGTAACTCTGTCTTATAATCTGGAGAGCCATTTTATCCACCTTATGTGAATTTTCTTATTTTTGGTGGCTATTCGACTCTGTTGATCATCAATCCCATTGGTTTATTTTTTGGTGTGTGTGCGTGTCCCAATCAGTTACCGGGATGACAGGGTGCAATGTTCTATTTGGGACTGATTATTCTGTGATATACTAAATGTTTGCGACTACAAATGCGATAATTCATACAAGTTGTGTTAAAGAATTTATTTCGGTTTTTTTTTTGCAAATAAATAGCGAAACTGACGTTACCCGTCACCGGCGGAACTGTCAAAATATATCCGTGAACTGTATTATCAACGGGAAATGTGTAAAAGGCAGAACCACAATGAGAGTTACCAAAAATATACAAAAATAATGTAGGTACCTAGTCGATATAGGTAGGTACCTAATTTAATAAGAAGTGTGGGTAGGTACCTATAATAATTATATAAATTGTAACAGGAGCGAAAAACCTCCGAAAGTAGTACCTATTTAATTAACTTAGGAATTTATTGTTTTGCTAATAAAATAATAATAATAGTTCTAGCAACCAACCACGCAAATTACTTAAAATCGCAAATGTTTAACTAGGTACCTCATTTGCCAAGTAAAATCAATCCGCGGTACTAATAATCATTTTTAGTGTCCAGGCTAAATTTTTCGAGCTCACAATGGCGAAAATTTCCATACAAAATTTCTTATTGTGACCTAGGAAATAGTTAGTGTGAAGGTTAAAAATGATTATTGGTAAGGCCCATATGTAATTAGTTCAATTCGAAACCGTTATAATGCGCAATTATCTGGGGTCCTCGAACACAATGCTAATTTATGGCATGCCTACTAAAGAACAGAAATATCAATTTTTTACCAAAAGAATCAGCAATCTATTTTTGTTTAACCACAGGGGAAATTTCAACTTAACTACCCATTGGCCGCGATCCACTGCCTGCTAGATGTCTAGCACAAAATTTCACATTTGAAGGAACGCTCGCACTAGAACGACAGCGTCAGCGGGAAAGTGACAATTGTCACTATTTTTCTAATTATTTCTTCATAAATAATTTCGTGCCGCAAAATTATTACCACACTACGATTAAAAAGAAACGATTACCTATATTATAAAAACAATCTGAATTGCTATTTTACTTATGATTACCAATTTTATTACAATTTCAGCTCAGCTTCGTATTTTTTGTAAACGTTTGAACCTGGTTTGAACGATTTCCTTTGACAGATCGTTTTTTTTCTCTCAATCCAGCGGGCCTTACCAATAATCATTTTTAACCTCCACACTAAATATTTCCTAGGTCACAATATGCAATTTTGTATGGAAAATTTCGCCATTGTGAGTCCGAAAAACTTAACCTGGACACTAAAAATGATTATTAGTACCGCGGAGCGAGTTTTGCACTAGATTCAGAAATTTCCCAGAAAGGGATATTTTACAAAAAGTTCCAGCACAAATGGTGAAATGCCAATTTTGTTATATGGAGCAGATGGAGTTTGAAATGCCGCTGTTCATCTACCGGGCAGTGAAACGCGGCCTTTATCGAATGCAACACCCTCAGACTATATTCATAAAACAAGTTCAACGAAATTTCGAATTTAAAACTACACATTGTGACCTTGTCATCCATTGCAAAAACATTGAAACAAAATATAAACAAAATCATTGCATATTTTTAGCATCAGATAAAAGTTTAGCTTTTAACAAAAATAAGAGCCCTAATGTGAGTTTTTATTTTATGTATTCTTTACATAAAAATATATTTCTTTTAACTGCTATTTTTACGGTACGGATTGGTTTGGCAGATGGCGTTCTTACTTTTTGCTACCTTTATTCATAGCGCCATAATTATCCCACTCTTCACGTGATTGCTAACAAAAACTGTCTATAGAAGCTAAAGTATTTTTTTGAGGATTTATGAACATTTGCAACGTCACACAGGACACAGAACTATCACGTACGATACAATAATAAGGATGCTGAAAACCTACTTTAAGTCGAATCGAAGTGTTTGCTTCCCTTAGGACAGTGGCTCCCAACCGGTGGGGCATGGGGAGTGTAAATTGGAATGGGAGGCGTGGACACAATTTGAATTGTAAATAGGTACGATACAAGCGAACTTGAAAAATCAAAAGCGGGAAATCAGGGAAATCAGCGGCTGCAAAACATTGCTATTCCATTTTTGGTGCTCTTTTCAACAACATATTTATGCGAACAAGGATTTTCAGCTCTCCTCCTCATTAAAAACAAGCAGAGAAACAGACTTGAAACAACTGACATGAAAATTGCACTGACAAAAATTGTCCCCAGAATCTGAGAGGTGGTGAAGAAAATGCAACCCCCGAAGTAAGTCGCATTGAACATCTTACATTAAATAAAAATAAATAGTTGGCGCAACAGGTCTGTAGGGACCCTGGGCCTAGCTTCTCGCAACCATTCGTTTTGTGTGTTTTTAATTTTTGGAACGAATGGGAGGGATCTACAATTTTATGCCGATTCCAAACGGCCGATTGAGAAGCTCTTTCAATACAATTATACTCTCGGATGTTTGTCAGACGTTCGCGAGAGGTGGCGCAGTGAATTCCTCATTTGGAATTTGGGTTTTTGCGGGATTCGAACCTGGGACCCCTCCCTTAGTAGTCCAACACACTAACCACTAAGCCACTGCGCCTACGAACATCTTACATCTTCTCTATATATAAAATTGTTGCAAGTGCGTTGTGACTTTATAACTCACGAACGGCTTTACCGATTTCAATGATTTTTGGTGTGTTTTATTTGGCTTGAATCAGGGATGGTTTATGAAAAAAGAAAAGTCGGAAAATTCTCAACAGGTGGCGTTGAAGGCACACATTTCGTTTTTGCCATAAGGGGGACATGCTGTTGAAAAGGTTGTCAACCACTGCCTTACACGGTGTCTCCACCTGCAAATTTTCTTTAATGAAATCTGTCAAATTTGGTAGCTTTGAAAGAACGTCAATATGAAATGAAATGTAGGGTGGGCATTTCGTATCATGAAATTTCATTCGTTGAAATGTCTTTGAGCAGAGCACATCGTTGCGTTCTCGCATTAAAGGCCATGAAGGAATTAGAAGAATTGCGGAAACGAGCTCTGAGATAGGAAAACGTAGGTTTTTTGGTAAATCCAATTCTGGAAAAAGGGAAATGCACAATTTAGATGAACATTTATTGAAAGATGTTTTGTGGGAAGATGACGAGTTTCGAAATTTTTTCTCCACAACGTAGGCTGTTCGAAGGTTTCTAATTTTTTTTTTTTAGCTTTTCGGTGTCCTTGCCACTTTCCTTGGACAATTGCAACCATGCATTTCTTTTAAGGTCCAACCTTTTGTAGTCTCTACTTTTATAGTTCCATAAACACTCGAATTTTTCATAATAATTGTTTATAAATTTGAGCACTTCTTCTAGTCGCCACTCAGCCATCGCGGGAAAAAAAACAACAAATAATAACCAACTATTTCCAAGAGCAAATAAGATCTGTCTTGATCGACAGCATAAACTAACTATTAATAGTTAGTTTATGATCGACAGGCAAAACTATAATGCCCATGTGACTACATCCTACCTACATCCATTCTCTGTTCCCATTTACCATAACCTTGTAATGACTATACTTGTCTCGTTTTTATTCAAATACCTAGTTTCAGCGCTACAACCTACAAGCGACCATTCGCCACCAGCCATCGTGAAAACGAAAAACAAGGGTCAAACTGCACAGAAATTTCAGCCCCTTTCATGAAATCAATACCATGAAATGTGAAATACTTTTCATGAAATTGGTTTTTTCATGAAATTTGTGGTCTCCACGTGCAATCTGTCATTTCATGAAAATTTTCATGCTAAGAAAATTGCAGGTGGAGACACCGTGTTAGTAGGACGTCCAAATGCTCGTTGGATTCCTTCAAGGGGGAAAGATCGGCAGTCGACATTATTATACTCGTAGAAAGGTACTTACTTCCTTTTTAGGATTCGTCTAATTATGATTATGATTAAAACAAACAGTTCAAATTTAATTGAAAGATATGGTTTATTTTTGTTTTCATCGCATTTCAGTTTTGTTTTTTGTTTTAATTTCATAATGTTTAAGATAATTTTAAATATATATTTTTAATTTTTTTTCTCATTCAGTTATTATTGACTATGTCATAATTGTTTACAATATTAATAATAATATAAATGTAAAGTTGTAATGAGCTGCATTCACATTCCGCGGAAAAAATAATGTAAATTTGATTCCTCTTATATTCATTACAATTGCAATCTATGTATTATAATTTTACTTGTTTTTAAATTACAACTTCTTATTTTACCAGCACATTCTATAGATAAATGCAACATGAATATGTGCAGTGTATTTCATTAATTCATTTCTGTCTATTGGAAAAAAATATTTTTTTCTTTTAATATTTTCATTAATCATTTTTTTTTTTAAATAATCTTGTAATATATCTTAAGTAAACGATTTTTATAATATTTAATATTTTATTTACATATAGAAAGAAATTGAAAAAGAAAACCAATTCGATTGTTTTTGTTCTTTTTAAAATATGTTTACTTTTGCATCTTCAAAATGGAAATTTATTCAAATGAAAAATTAAAAAAGTATAAATAAATATCCTGAGGTACGATTGTTGCTTTATTTTTTTTTTTAATTAAGTTCATTTTGTACCTGAGTTGAGCTGTTTGTTTTTTTGTTTTCTAAATATAAAAATACAATTTTATGTACTGTAAAAATTGCAAAGAAAAAGAGCAAAATCTATTAACCATTTAAGAGGCAATTTTGTTGTTATTTTTCGTTTTACAAAGAAAACAAAAATCGTTTTAACGTTTTTGTGTTGTACTGTCGGAAAGGCAGCTGGTTACTTTGTTTTTGTGAATAAAGTCTTATTAGATATGTAAATAAGAAGCAACTGTATATTGTCTGCCTTATTTTTTATTTTAAAAGATTTTTGTATGTCAATATGAGGTTGGGATTATGTAAGCTTGTAAGCAGTGCGTTTGGAAAACCAAATAGAATTGTTATTTTGCCTCGGTATTACCGTTTTTTTAAATTGTTTTGTAAGACGCTGTTCAAATTGAACCGGTGAGCCTGTTGTGTGTCAGTATCAAGGATCCATCTCTATTTAAAAAAAAACGCAAGGTTGTTTCAAAATGAAAAAGTAACTTAAAGCCATTCTTTAGATGGGCAGATGAAGCAGAAACTGCCTTAAGACCAACGGCTTTTGAGCTAAGTGAAATGAATAATGCTCTAAGTTCTCGCACAGAACAACTTTGACTTGAGCGATCACAGTAAATTTACTTACTATGAAAGCAGAAAGGTTTTCGATGACTAATTTGTGGATAAGGCATGTTTTGGCACTATTATAGAAAATGGTTTGTTTGCTGTTTAGCTTATAGTTCAGAGCGCCTTCGTATAACGAAATATTTTACAATTTATTCACTTTACAAACGCCCTGCTCAATAGATTACAGAACAAAAAAATTTGTCAGCTATATTGAGTTACTTATTTTTGTTCTTCCTTGAATCAGAAAGAAAGATAGAACTCTGCATCTATTCTATTTCATTACATAATAAAGATTGTATGTGTAAAGATAAAATATAGTTCTTTCTTGTTTATATTAATGGCAAAGTTTTACATTTGTTTTTCTTTATTATTTTTAAGTTGATTATGTTTGCTGTGTGGGTGTTTTTACAAAAATAAGAAAGAAAAAAAAAAAAATTAAAAATATGTTTCTTCTTTTTCTATAATAGTACTTTTTACATAAAATGCCCTTAGTTGGTAATTATTACATTTACACATTAATGATTTAATCAAAAGTATTTTTTTGTTATTTGCAATTTTTTTTGTTATTACATATTTAGTTTTACATCTACGATTATAAATTCGGACTTTGAAGATAAAAAGTTAAGAAGTGTATGTTTTTTTATATTTATATTTTTTTTCTGTAATACTGGTTCTATTAGAAAACACGTTAATAGATAAATATACATAAATTGTTTGGCAACTGACATTTCCAATCAAAGGTAATTTGTTTAAGTTCACACTGTGTTTCTGCGGGAAGGAAGATTTTACAATATGAAAAAAAAGCTGTTGGCACATTTTAACCGAAATATCGAAGACGAAAAGAAAAACAAGACAATTATGATACATCCTAAATTGTTTAAATACATTTAAATAATTCCTTGAAAGTTATAAGATATATACTTTGTTTTACTAATAATAGGTTTAATTTTTTATTTGTGTTTTTTTTTTCTTTTTAAATATATATCCTTTTGCATTTAATCACAGATTTTTGTTTTAAATTTCGAAAAAAAGACGACGACGAGTATTTTTCCAAAATGTAATATTTTTGTTTTGTTTTTCTTTTAATTTTGACTAAGTTTTTTCTTTTACCTATACATTAACAGTGATTTTTTGTGTTTCATTTTGATATGCCTAAAATTTAATTTAATTTTTTAAGTGCGTTGGCTGCATTTATTCAGTGTGAATTTTGTTTTAACAACATCTTATTTTATTTTTTGTTATTGTTTCGAAGTACAAATAGAAGTTTTCTTGTTTGTTTTCTGACTTTCGTGTGTATTGTTAGAATAAGTAAATTTTTTTTTTATAATTAACTACGTCAATAAAATAGATTAAAAAAAAAAATAGTCCACAGTAAATAGATGTATTGGTAGATGGACAAAAAGTGGATTCATATTATGTTCAGTTTTTTTTTAAGTTAATTATTTTAAAAGTACGTTAATTCTTAAAATTACAACCTGAGACTTTTTGTTTTGTGGTCCATTTTTTGTTTTGTTTTTATTGATACAAATGTAAATTATTTGACTTGGTTATAATGTGCGTGCTACTCAAAAACTATTTCATTGAAAAATATTTTTCTTTTACAAAACTAAAGTTTGTAAACAAATATTAAAAAAAAATTGGCACAGATGAGTAAAGAAAAGCTTTTAAACTAACCTGATCCGATATGAGCTACTTCAGCGGAATTTACTCTATTTTGTGTTTTTTATGAAAAAAAAAATGTTTTAAATAATTTGGCAATTCTCGAACCACAATTTTGAATTTGTTAATTTTTAAATTCTAAATAATAATTTACTTATACGAATATTTAAAATAAAGGTATTAAATAATTTTCTTTGTAAAAAATAACAGCCGAACTAAAATTTTGTTGTTTCGAAATGATCACAGTTGGAGAAAAAAAATAATAAAAAACCATTAAAATTATTATTCATTATTTACAAAACTTAAACCTAGTTCGCAATGCGAAGGTATTCACGCGGAAGGACGTTGTTTTTGTGGAACATCTAGGTTTTGAGTTGGGATAAAGAAACACATTTTCATTTATTTAAAACTGACGAGGCGAAGACCAACGAACCAATTGAAAATCCAGAAATATTTTTTTTTTCTTCTAAACACTATTGCATAATCTGAGATTGTTAGCACAGCAACTTCAAAAGAGAATTAAAGGCACAACATTGACGTCGATGGCCTAATGTGTTCCGCGACTTTAAAAAGACATGAGGTCTAAGAAGTGCACTGTAAATAACAGTGCTGCTGTGCTGATCTGTTTTAAAAGTGTAACAAGAGCGGTGTATTAAAATTATTAAAACCCTAACCAGCGTTTTTTTAAGATTCGTAAATAAGAAGACAGATGTAGGTTTTGTATTTAAAAATGCCTTCTACAAGGTTTACAAAACTAAACTTCGGTCGATAGTTCTCAATGTCGCAAGACTTAAGTCTTTCCATTGAAATGATCTGTTTTAATGTGTAATATTTCTGCACCGATATAAACGAAGGTCGAAATTTGGGATCATTGACCGAAATTTATCAATTTGAATTGAGATCCGTTAAAAAAAGTAAACCTTTCTGAAATTTTTAAACCGCTGAAACCATTTTACGCGAATACCTTTGCAAAACGTTAAAATATTTCCGCCGACAGTTTCATTACTGTTTTTTCTATGGATTTGTCTTCGTGATATTTTTTGTTTCAATGTTTAGATGGCACACCATAATACTATTATTTAATTTTGTATTTATATAAATTGTTCACAAACCTAAAAAAAACGTTATTTAATTTTTTCTTTGATATGGTAGAGCATAATGAATTCAATTATTTTTTCATCCGGTTTGATGTAAGATACATTTTCCTTAAGAAAAACAAATTAAATACCTGAGAGCCTGGATATGTGCGAATAACAATATGTTTTACATGTTCTTCTTGTTTTGTATTGTATTTAAATATACTATATATGATTTTTTTTTTGTTGTTTTCATGAGACGTAGAAATATGTATGTTCACATTAAAAATATAAAATATGTGTTTTTTTACTTTCATTTATTTATTATTATTTTTTGTTTTATGTTATTCAAAAAAAAGATTTAATTTTTCTTCCATTTTTGTCATTTGTACTTCACTGGTGAAAAATCACTGAGTTTTTTTTTTGTTTTTTATTTGTATCTACTATTTTTTTTTCTTTACAATCAAAGGATTCTATATGATAAATATATGTGTGTTATCCCTGAAATATATAATTGTATTTATTTAATGTTTGTTCCTTCACGCAACATTTACAAATAGTTTTTCTTTTTGTTTATGTATTAAATATATTTTATTTCATTTTATAAAATTGTTAAGGTGAAACCTTTTATTTTTGTTTTTTTTATTTCATTATATTCTTTTTCCACTGGAATATTATTTTTTAGAGAAATTTGATTTAAACCGAAAATTTTATTGTAAACAAGAGGAAAACAATTAGTTATACAATTATAAATTAAAAAAACTAAACGTAGTGTTTATTCTAAGAGCTATGCTTAGACTAAATATTAGTTTAGAACCAAAATTTAATTATGAATACAATATTATTTATAAAAACGTAAAAAACGCATTTGACAATTGTACAATAAGTCCTTCTTTCTCTTCCACAGAAAATTCTGCTCAAAACAGAAATTTTCAAAAAAAAAAAAAAAAATTAAATCTAATGTTAATATGGATATATTTTTAAAGTACCTATAATTCTAGATTACAAATTTAAAAATATGCAAAATTATTTACAGAAACTAATTCAAGTTTTTAAAAACTATAAAAAAAAAAACATAAAATATTAAAGAAACTCTTCTCACGAAATATTGCACGTTCGCCAAATTTTATAAAAAAAAAAAAACGTTAAACATAATCAAATTTAAATTGCTGTTTTCTTTTTTTCTTTTATAACAAACAAAAGACACTAAGGCTTTACAGGAAGAAAAAAATGTTCTCAAATTTTATTTCTCTAAAAAATCGCATTCCATCTTAAGTCCTATTGGATGCCTGGCGGTGGCTGTCCCAGCTCACTGGTGAAATCAAACAAGCTTGTCGCCCGAGGATGTCCTGTCATCGAGTGATGATGATGATGATGTGGCACTAGTACGTTCTTAATGGCCGATGTCTTAAGTAGACGTTTTAGCATACCACTGGATCCGCGATGCTGTAGACTCTTGTGCGTGGTCAGGGAGTTCTTTGTGCGATAGCGACGATGGCAGAATTCACAGACATACAGCGTATCCGATTGCTCGTGCTTGTCTTGGAAGTGACGCTTTAGCGAGTAATAACACGAGAACGTACGTCGACAGTAAGGACATTCCTGTGGCTCATTGATGCCGCCACTAGTTGGCGGTGGCATACGTAGTGGTAATTGTGGCTTTTGATCACCACCACCCATGCCGTGGTGCGGCGATTGCGTTGTCGGCGGTGGTGACGAATGATGGTGATGATGGTGGTGCATAGCTCCAAGGAGACCACCGGACGTCAGCGACGAATTCGGCGATGTCAATGAGATCGGCGAAGGGGATGAGGTAGAATTTGTCGACGATGACGATGTTGACAATGGTGTTGGTGCTTGTTGTGCGTTAGCGGCCGAGACAATAGCATTTTGGGGGCCTGGTGGGTGGTTGGGGTTTTTGGTTTGATTTTCAATTGGTTTTTTTTTTGATTTGTTTGGTTTATTTTTTTTTTTTGTGTAACGATTTGTTTTTTTCGCAATATTTATTTGTTTTGTGTGCAGGTAGATGGAGTAGTAGTAGTAGATGGTAGTAGGTGGTTGGTGGTGGTAGTAGGTAGGTAGGTAGTAACACATTACAAATTCGTGTACCGAAAAAATATACAAGAAAAAAACAGAAAACGAAAAAACAATTTTGTAAGTTTTTGTTTTTAAATCCAATTTTTTTTGTTTTTTGTAAAATATATCTTATTGTGTATAATTGCGCACAAAGCTTTGGATTTTATGATCAGATGATTTCCTTTGCGCATACAGCTCCGATTTTGAAGCATTACTTTTTTAGGAAAAGAGAAGCAACAGATTACGGTAGTGCTTCGAAATCGAAGTTTTCGGATTATTCTAATTTCAATTGATTTTTATTTTATATATATTTTCC
This sequence comes from Cheilosia vernalis, assembly GCA_949126925.1. Classification (NCBI taxonomy): domain Eukaryota; kingdom Metazoa; phylum Arthropoda; class Insecta; order Diptera; family Syrphidae; genus Cheilosia; species Cheilosia vernalis. The sequence goes on from OX421360.1 coordinate 58,936,418, forward strand.
AATATTTACATTTTACATTACACAAGACAATTAGCTGCACACAAAACACAAACTATGATATTGACAAATGTTGTTGATAACTTGCGTATGTAGGTGGATGCAACTTCAATGAAATGCGTTCAGATTTTTGTTGAGGTAGACCTGTTTTTTCAAAGAAAAAGTTTAATAACCGTCGTTGTTTGATGCAGATGTTTGAACTCTACGTATGTAAGTGATCGCCACGACTTTCTTTAAAATAACAGAGAAATTCGATTAACTAATTTGGTAACTACGGACAAAAGCATAAGCTGTATGTGCATCCGCATCAAAAATATTGAAGCCAAATCTGTCAGGACTTCTTCAAAACATATTTTTTTATCAGTCCAGTTTTGTGAATAAAATTGACTCGATTTCCGCATTATTGGAAGGTCACTCCAGTGGCGTGACTTACATATGAGTAAATAAGTAAAATAAAAATGAGTAAAACATAAAACTTGGTCCTTAATGCTTCGGAAAGTTCAAAGAATTAAGATTTAGAGACAGAGCTGTTTTATGCATAATTAAAAAAAAAATTGGCTTCTAAATCGTCGATGTTTACGATGAAAATAATTAACCAAGTATTATATTTCAAAATGTCAAACTTAAGTTTATCAGCCGGTGTATTGAACTACACTAAACAATAGTTGTAAAATCACCGGTGTTTTTGACGATTTGCATTTGTCGTTTCAATACCAAATGATACTAAACTGTGCAAACAAATTTTTAACACTTGCGAATTGTTTTTGGTTAAAATGTCAGTGAGCCCTGCTAATGATCATTTTTAATTTTAGCAATAAATATTTTGTAGGTTACGATGGGTAATTTCATATGGAAAATTTCGCCATTGCGATTTCGTAAGATCTACATAGCTTGGACACTAAATATTTATTTAGAATCGCGCAGTGTATTCAATGAGCTGTTTCTGGCCACCATTTTTATTTTCTTAGGCATTTTGCTTACACACATCACATAGCCAAGTTGATGAGGTGTTTCAAAATGAACTCTTCTTTGTTGGGATGGCGATCATAAAATTTTTAAGACAGTGGACCATTTAAGTATTTATAAGCAATACTTTAACTAAAATGTAAGAGATAATCCAAAAAACAACATTTTGGCAACTATTAACAAAAATCCTGTATTTGATTTCTTAAATTTTCAATTCACATTTCGGGGAATACGTGTAAAGTGCTCATAAAGTTCAGATTTTACCATTGATTTTATCATTTAATTCTTCTTTCAGCAACGCATTTCCATTGAAGTTGAATCTACCTGCATAGAAAGAGATATGTTTTTTTTAAAGCAATTTTATTTAAAAAAACAAAACATAACACAAAAATGAAGAGTTAAAACAATTATTTCAGTTTTCGATTTTTTTTCAACCAACTTCCAATATGAAAAGGAAAATCTATAATTTTCCAGCATGCTTGTTTTTTTTTTTTTTTTAATATTTAGTTCCTAAGCTATAACAGTAATAGTTTTGAAAAGCTTCAAAAGCCCACAATGCAATTTTAAATGATTTCAAACTTACTTAAACACAATGAGAACAGTTAAAAATTCGTGACAAAAAAAATTCAATTCAATAAAAAATTACATCGCCATAAGCAAATAGCCAATTACAATAAAAATAAAATGATGAAGCAGATAATTTGAAAATTGAAAAATCTATGTTTTTTAAAAGCACACATTAAAAAAAAAACGGCATTCAGAATTAGTTTAAAATAAAACTCAAATAAAAATGTACTAAAATAATATTTTGAAATAAATTTATTTATGTAACGAAAAAAATTAAAGGAAAAAGAATTAAAATAGTTATTTCAGAGAATAATAGTAGTTGTCGGAAGATGCATTTTCTTTTAGCTGTATTTTTTGTAGTTGTTTTTTTTTTCAAATTTATTATATAGTATATATACGAGTATGTGAGAAATTAAAGTTTATACTTTAGCTTAAACAATATGTATGTCGTTTATAAAAACAAAATAAATAAATATCTCTAAAGCGTTAAGTAGTCTACTTGAGATAAGTTTGATTAATTTATTTTGGTGAAATTCTTTTCTCTACTTAAGTTTAACTGGAAAAAATATACTTCAATACTTTAGTACTAAATTGTGCAAAATGGTGTACTTTATGAAGTGTGCACCCAAATTTCTAAACCAAAACCATATTAATTCAACCGAAATCCACTACCAAAGAAAATGGTTTTGGTTAGAAATATTGTTGCGCAATATGAGAAGCGTTTAGTACCGACGTTTTGTACAGCAGTTTAGTACTAATAACTAGACCAAATAAAAAAAAAAAGTTTCTCTACAACCCAAAAGATGAAAATATGAAAGTTTTTTTTATATAATCGCTTTCATGATTTTTAATTTAGTTTGTTGTAAAAAGGAGGAAGACCAATTCAATAGTGGGATAGTTATCTAAATGTTTTTAAATACCAGCAGCAGTAGAGTTGTGAACAATGGAGAAAGGAATATGTATATATTTTGAAAGATTTCCAAAAAAACGTTTCTACTTAGAATATACTAAAGGCCATGATGTGGTATATTATGTTGTTTGTATGTTAGAAGAGATGAGAGAATATATATATTTATATTTTCAGTCAATCGTTGATTTATTACAATGTAAAGTAGAGTAGAGAGTAAAATAAGGCAATAATGATAGGATGCAATTCTAATCTAATTTTGCTTTGTTCTCAAAATATAAGAATAATTTACAAATCTAATGAGAGAGAGAGGTAGTCACTTAGAGAGACAGAGTGAGTGAGAGAATATACAGAGAGAGAGAATAATTTACAGCAGATGAGCGAGAGTGAGAGAGATAGCTCCCCAAAATATATATATATATCTATTATGTAAACAGACAGAGTTTTATAAAAAAAAAGGATGATAACTTTTTTTTTTTGGCTTGCAGAAGAAGGAGTAGAATTTTTGTATTTTATTTTTATTCTAACCTTGGCGAACGTAAAAAGGACTCGTCTCTCTTTTCTTTTTTGCTTTTGAATTCGACGATGAAGGTAGATTGGTGGCAGAGTAGATGGCACTGGATGTGTATGAAGCTCCTGTGTTGACGGAGTGATGGAGGTAGAGGTAGGCGTAGACGCAGCGGCAGCAAGATGATGCTGGTTGATGCATTTTCTCACATAAGATGTATGTATATAATATAAATTGACTACGATTCGATAGTAGATAGTACTAAAAAATTATGTATATGTGTATAGAAGGCGATTGTCCACAGGTAGTGTAGTATATTCACATCAATGTTAACGATTATATCACTACTAGATTGTTTATTAGTTTAGTTTCTTAAACTATTTACATATATATGTAGATATATATATTTGTATATGGCATTGCTTGTCATAATTCGAGAAGATAATTATTATTTGTCGTTGTATTTTATATAGTAGTATAGATCATTTTATCATATGTATGCGTTATGTTCATGATATTCACTTGTTGTCACTTTTAGTTGTCTTTTGATTTTTGTTTGTTTTGTTTGATTGATTTAGTAGTAGTATCTGAAGGGTAGCACTTGATGGGTGGCAAGTGCAAGGACCTCCTAAAAGAACTTAATATCTTTCATTTCCAATTCGCCGGGTCGTGACTTGTGATAAGTATATATATGTGTCATCAGGGAGTTGCGCGAACAGTAGACTCTTTCACAAATGATGCAACGATATTCCTCCTGACGTTCGGCATGCTTGTCGGCGATATGTCGTTTGAGGGAAGCTTTCGAACACAGTACCTTACCGCAGAGCTGGCATGAAAACAGTTTCTTGGGTGAACAGCCTGGAAATTTGGTTAACTAGGTTTTAAAACACACACAATACACTATTTTTTTATAGTAGGTATAGATTTTTTTTACATCCTTCCATTGTTTTTCTTTGTAAGAATATTATATAGACAAAGAGGGAGAGAGAGAGAGAGTTATATAGAAGTGGTTGCACTTGTGAATCTGGTGGGTGGCAAGTGGTAGAAAGTGGAGTACAGACCCTACCTAACACGATTGGGAATTATATATACTATAACAAAAAAAAAAAGTGTCCAATTCATATAATATGTTTCTATATATAAATGCTTCATTCCGACTACTAACAAAAAAAAAAAAAATAAACAAAAAGTAGTATACTTATATTAATTTTAATTCCTTTATTTTATTTTGCCGAGTGTGCACGCAATTATTTATTTACTTATATATTTTTTATTAATAAAAATTATAACAAAAAAATTACTTCCTACTACCTGCAAGATAAATGGATGGATTGATGGATGATCAAAATCAACTTCAGGCCCCCAATGCTTATAACTTTCTTCTCAACATCGTTCACAGGACAACAAAACACAGACATGTGCGATATACATACGTAGCTTTTGCATTTTTTTTTTGTTTCAGAGTGAAAGGAGAGAAAGTGTGCAGAGAAATGAAATTTAACAAAAAAAAAAAAAAAAAAAAAATTATGACAAACAAAAAAGTTAACTGTAGTGGATTTGATGGTGATAACACAAGAATAGACACAAGTTTTACGATTTTTTTGTTTTTTCTTTAATAACTCAATAATTTTCTTTTTATTTACGAAAATATTTTATGTATATATATATATTCTTTAAAATGTTTTTTTATGTACTATGTACGAATAGGTATTTTTTTTGTTTTTTTTTTTAAATAAAAGAAACAAAATTAATAGTAAGGAAATAATTATTAATAAATAAGTATTATATGCATTTCGAATAACAAACAGTTGTATTTTCTAATTTTATTCTTTTCCTTCCAAGAATATTACTGTAGGTTTTTTTTTCTTCTTAGATTATAATGGATTTTTTAAATGGATTCTGTAGATCAAATGGGTTACTATTTATACTGTATTTTTTAGTAAGCGATTTTGTTGTTCATATATTAAATTTCAAGTTTTATTTTTCCTCTTTATACATTTTTTACATTTATCTATTTTGAATGATAATAAAAGAACTATAATTGATTTTGGGGTTACATTGCTATTGCGTATTTGCTTTTGTATTTTTTTTATGAAATATACTGCTAAAAATATGACGCACACAAACATGTACTTGTAGCTTACCCAGTTATGATAGGTCGAAGAATGTAATTTGATGGGTGACATTTAGTTTTGCAAATAAAAATATGGTATTAAAATATAATAATACAAGGGTGAGTTAGGAGGATGATTATTAGACACAAACACGCGGAGATTCTAATAAGAAGATTCTAGTTAGAAGGTTTTTTTTATGTTCAGGAACTGTTCTCACTATAATTTTGTTGTATTTTCCGAAATGGGTATGAACAAATAGATAAATCTTTGGGAATAATTAAGCTTAGAGTCTTTATTATTTAATGACTTTTTCCAGCAGTTTAACCGAAGGTAACATCTGACTATAATATAACTAACAATAAAATAACATAAAACAAGCTATTCTTAGGACAGTTCAACGTTTAGCAATTTTAATGAAAATAAATAGAATCGGAGAGACAGGGTGGTAATAATGTGCACTGTTAAAAACAATTGCCACTGCTTGTTAAGTAAAGTTTCCAAAGTTTTAAGCAGAAAAGTAGCCGCGAACATTTCATTTGCCGATAAAATAAAAATTACTTCCTAAAGTTTTCAGACAACAGTTTGATTGGGTACTTTCTCAATACTTCAAGCTTGACATTTTGGAACGTCTGCAGAGCTTGTGCTTCTTGAGTAGGTGCAAACTTTGAATCGAGAAGTCTCCTTTGCCCCACGCAAATAAACTACCTTATGTAAATGTCTCAAAAAGAGCCAGCCGCAGTTGCGGTAGGTGCAAAAGACGTAAGAAAATAGTGTCAAAGTGAAAAGCCTTAACAAAATTGATTCAGACGTCATTGCGTGCGTAGCTAGTTATTTTTTCTCAATTCGTATACGCTTACGCTCTTTTCGACGGTTTCAGTAGCAGACAAATTTAGCAGTAATTGCTACTATAGTTTGAAAATGCAATGATAATACAGTTCTAGTTGAGCATGTGAATATGCAAGAAAGTAAGTGTCAAGTAGACTCTCTTTGAAATAATCGTACGAAAATTTGGAATGAGATCAGCATTCTTATATCTGTTTACAGATGTGATCGTATAGAGCTCTTTTTCATAATTTTACACAAATGATTAACCTTCTTCTTAAATTTCTAGGTGACAGTACCTAAGCTAATATTACATTTTGACAGGCCGATCATTATGAAGTAAACAATTTTTATAAATTTTTCACTACGTGTGGGTGTGATCGTCTGTCAAGCGTCTGGTGTCTAGTCACTCAGGCTGCCGCAGCGTACTCAACCGAGAGACACACGAGTGCAAAAGATTTGTTGTGACTTCAGCAGGCCAAAATTTGGCATGGAAAATGACTCGTGTAATCTTAGCTCTACCAATATTTTATCAATCGGATGTAAATGTGCTGAATTTGTGCCCTTTTTTATTACATCTGCCTCAGTTATTTTAAAGAAACATCATTCATCATCTACCCGCTGCGCATTAGACCGCAAAGCGAAGCTAACTACTATTTGGAGATCTATAATGAGGTTAAGACTCGTTCATCTCGAAGGAAAATTAAGAAAACGAATACCCGAGAAAAGCTGCAGTCCGTAAGACAGTCGATAAGGTAGTTGTTAGGTTTGCGAAAGCACTTTACGTACCTACATGTATAAAAGCCGATTTTTTAAATATTTTTTCGACCCTCTTTTGTTAATAACTAATTGGTTCGGCGAAAAAAGATTTTACTGACATAAATTCATTCTAATATGTAGGATTTCACATTTCGGTGCACAGGCATAACAAATAAAAAAAAGTCTGTCAGATAGAGATGAAACCCTATCATCGTGGAAGAACACATGCAAATATTCTAAAGATCTTATGGAAATGTTGGTAAAAAAGAGAACATTATTACACATTACGATACGAGGTGGTGGCAAGATCCTCTCCGCTAGTCAGTTAGTATGTACTACATCTCGATCGGTTTTTTTAAGTCAAATCAGTTTCGTAACAGATAAGAGGTTTAAACTCAGATAAAGCTAAACTTTGCTTTTCCAAATAATAATAAAAACAATGATCGTTATAGTGATAGCCGAATAGCATAATTAAAAGCTACGATTCTTCTTGAACACATTTTAGTTATATATGGTTGTTAATGAAATGGAATTTAAACACACATACATGATATAGGAGACAATGGATGCATCCCTCGCCTTCGAGAAGTGAGCGACTAGGAAATGATTGTTATATAGCTCCTGCGGTAAGCTCACACACACTTTTACGCTTTTAATACACAAAAAGCAAAACACAATAGCAACAAAATGGATGGCGTCAAAATGGTTGATTTTTGTTTTCTTTTAAATTCCTAACTTAATTTGCTTAGATTTCTTCATACAAAATTTGGGATTCTTTTTCTACACAGAAGTCACTCGATATTAAAAAAATAAAAACATTTCGTTTTATTTCTTGTATTCATAAAAAGTTTAATTAACTAAACACTTATTAATATTTATAATCTTTTCCTTCATTTTTAATTATATTATGTGTACACTGTTAATTTTAATATTTTAAGATTTCTAATAAGAAAAGAAAAAAAAATCAAGAAAAGAAAATATTTCTGTTTTTATTTTATGATTTACATTTAACATATAGTGCATTTTACGGTTGACATAAATTTGTTTATTCAATTTAAACAACGATATTTAACATAAACATTCAGTATTTTGTTGTTTAATGTACGTATTCATTTGTTTTATTCTATTTTCTTTTTTTGTTTTTGTTTTACAATTAATGGTATTATTCATCGGAGTTAGGAAATAGTTACATATTTATATATATATTTGAATATAGAGAACAAAAATTAAGTAAGGAAAAATAAACTTAACACTTGTAATACAATAAAAATTCATAAAAAATAAAGTAAAACTTACAACAATTCATTTACACGTATAATAAAAATTGAATTACATTCTATGCACCGATATTATTATTATTCTTTTTTTGTAATTTTAAAATATATATGTTGATAATCAATAAAAATAAATATATAACCATAAAAACATAAAAACACTTTCTGATTATTTAATAAAAAATAATAAAAAAAAAAAAATAAAAAATTTGGTATCAAATAAAAAATTAAAATTCAGACTTTCGTATAATTTTATAATATTCTTCTTTAAATGTCATTCTCTTAAAGAGCTTATCAAAATTTTGATGAAATCCAATGAGATATAAATAAATAAGAAATGCATTTGAAAGTTTACAAAAAAAAAAAAAAATGTATATCTACTATTTCTAGTGTGTATATAATACGAATTCTCATCTTCATTCTTACTCTCTCTCTTTATATTCTGCGCCTTAGATTTGATTTTTTGTTTCTTGTTCATTTTAGAAAAGTTAAATAAAAGTCCGCAATTTTGATTTTCTCAAGTTTTGCCATGTAAGATAGAAAAAAAGGGGCGGGGGGAAAAAAATTCAGTCTTAGGACAATCACAAATTGCATAACAAAACTTGTTCAAAAAGAAAGAGTTTTCCTTGGTTTTGTCACCAGGAATTTATGAAGGAACAACAAAAAAAAAAAAAAAAAAAGCAAATACTTTTCTTTGATTTTCCAAATGCTTTTCATGTTAAATATAAATTTTTCTTTTTGTATCTTTTTAAATATTTGTATATTTTTGTTTTAGTCTTTTTTTGCCTAAATATTAATGCCAATTATAGTCATGATCACAATTCGTTTCTTTTTTACTTATTCGGGAAGTATTCTTTTTTATACCATTTTTTTTTTGTTTTGTCTAAAAAAATGAAGTCAAATTTTGCCGCTCGAAATGAAATGAGATATTCTAAACCTATCAGTCCTTTCGATATTACTAACGAAAAAAAAAATTAATGAACTTTTCGAACACTTTTGATTTGAATTTTTGTTTTTTTTTGTCTTTAAAAGAAAATAAAAATTACGCACGACCAATTAAAAATAAAAATATATAATATAGGTATAGAACACACTTCAGTGTAAAATGAATCAAATAAAATAAAATGAAAATGTATAATTGTATCGAAAGATCTTTTATTTTCACTAAACCGATTATCCTATCATTAGATTAAATTTTTTTTGTATATATATCAGTCCAAAAGTTAAACTTTTTTCATTCAGTAATACAATTTTGTTTAGTTTTCTCCTAAAAATTCTAAAAAAAAATTATTGAATGTAAAAAAAACAGTTAAACAAAATAATACATTCGTTCCTCAGTTGAACACTGTACAAACACTTAGAATATAGTATTTTAGTATAATGAATATATTATTTATATGCATATATTACACTTTAGAGTACACAATAATTCCGATTAGGGGGGGGAGTTTCTGTTTTGTTACACATTTATATATAAAGGTCCTTTCAACCATTACTACATGAATCAAGAGGTATAACTACGATTACATAAAAAAATAAAGTTAAAACAATAAACGAAGCCTAAGCATTATATTGTCAACAAAAATTGCACATGGAAGTCTATATTATATTCGATTTACTTAATTTATTAGTTTTTCTTTTAAGAACAAAAATATCTATTCCTTAAGGCAGGATTATGTATGGGTTCTCTTTTTACACAAATTTTGCGCGGAGCTAGCTTTACGCAATTGCTGTTGTTCCAAATTAAGATTCACTTATGTTGCAAACTAATTTTCAGAAAAATGAATTCAATTTCGTCCGACATTAGCTGAAAATGACTCACATTTTTAGCCGTGCTTACTCAATTTGAATTTCGAAATCCGGCGTATGAAAAAACGACTCGGCGAAAGGAATTTAAGACTGACTAAGTTTTTCCTCAATTTGAAAATAGTTTTGATACACATATAATTTGGATATTCCTGAATAAATGGGAAAGGCCGTATGTAATTGGCACTAATAATGTTTTCTGATTTAAACAATGCAATTTCATACTCAACTAAAGGGAAAATATTAAAAAATGTGAATACAGAAACGTCGCTACTGTCTAAGGTTTTATCATTTGAACTGCGTTTAAACTCAAACGCATTGAACTGTACGAAAACATGACTGAATTGGGTGGAACCTAAATGTCACATACCAAAATGTTTAATAATTTAATGCGGTGTTTGAGCCAAATCATAGAACAAAAGAAATGTTGCAACATTAATTTTAGTTCGCATTACCTTTTCAAATTTCGAACTTAAATCGTCGAGATTTAATATATAAATTTGTAAGTCAAAATTATGAACACAGCAATCGGCGAGCTAGTTTTCCCGCTGCAAATTTTGTAAACCATTTTCTGAATTTAGAGAACTTTATTGTGACAAAAATGAAAGATGATCGGCGCATGCGCCTAAAAGTCCATACCGAAAAAAAAACTATCAATAAAAAAAAAATTCTTTTCTAAATCAGTCTGCGAATCGTCGTTTTCTTCATTACAATTCGCTGTCAAAAATATACATTTATAAAAGGCCTAACAAAATAATAATCACAGAAAATTGCATTTTATCATTATTTTTTTTCTTCTACGATTTCTTTCATTCCATCATCTCACGAAACTCAATTAAAAATGGATTCAGAGATCAGAAATAAGCAGCAGCAGCAGTAGAGCAATACAAAAAGATAACGCGACTTATGAGACAAGTACATATTTACAAAAAGAGATTTTTTTTCTCAATCTATCTGAGGCAAGTAAGTCTTCGATTTTGACCAATTTTTTGGGTAAATAATTCATTTACAAGTATTTGATTTTTTTTTCTCATTTTTTCGCTTTACTGGGCGAATTTTTGGGCGCACACTGTAAACAGTTGCCTCAGAAAGTGATGTTGCTCTTATAAGAAATCCATACATGGTTTAACAACGCCACCTGGCGAATGCTGCTGCTGCTGTGTAATGGGTGAAAGCAACAGCTCGGCGGCACTACTGCCACGGCTGCCAATGACACTACCACCCGAACTATTATTGTTGCTATTTGTCAACGAATGATGTAAGCTACTGCTATGGAAATATGAAGAATGGTGATTCTTCTGTCTTCGGTGGTAGATGCTCTTGTGGTTATTGAGACTGTTTAGGGTGCGAAATACCTTATGACATAAATTACAAACAGCATTGTTCAAGGGTTGCAAGTGTTGTTGTTCCTTGTGACGTTTAAGTGTCAGCTTTGTGCTTAATAGTTTACCACAAACGTCACAGCGATGACATGCCGTCAATGGCAACGGCAAGAGTAGGCGATTGCTGTTGGCAGCGGTTATTGATGATCCTGATGGTCCGCCCAATCCACCCTGGCCACCACCTGGAGAAAGCGAACGTCTATGATGCTGCAATGGATGATGGTGTGGCGAGTCAATTGGTGATGCACTGTGATGATGCAAATGTTGCAGGACCGCCGATGATGATACGGAAGCCGATGCAGACGACGAAGATGGTGGCTGTTGCTGCTGGGAGCCCCCGCCCTGGTGTTGAGGTGACGACTCATGATGACTTGGGTGCGATTGATGGTGATGAAGGTGATGAGAATGAAGAAGCGACGCAGAATGTTGGTGATGTTGTTGGCTGTGTGGTGGTGGTGGTTGTAGTGCTTGTTGTTGGTGGTGGTGGTGGTGGGAGGAATGATGGTGGTGATGGTGATTATTGTTATTACTATTTGAATTGCCACCGGGTACTATAACGCCACCGATAAGGCTGGTGCTTCCACCTATATTGCATATAGGAAGAGAAGAGAAAAAAAGAGACAATAGTGACTTTCAGTAATCTCAGTTTTTTTTTTTTTGTTTTTTGTTGGTTTGTTTTATTTGAGGTGTTTTTTTTATTATTTGTTTATTCAGGCAACTTGAAAAATGTTATTAAAAATTTTGCTAATTTTTGGATATTTTATTTTGATTTTTGATTTAAAAAAAATTCCGAGTTTCCGCCCAGATTTTAATTACTTTTTTTTTAAATAATCGATTTACCATCAGAAATAACTAAAATACTTTTTTTTTCAAAAGGAAGCAGGAACAACTGTTATTTTTTCTATTTTTGCTTTTGTAATGTAGAATGTATTTGATGTAAGAACACGTAGGTGTTGTAGGTTTTACAGGTTTTTTTTTTCTCATTTGTACAAGATACAAAGTAACCATATAAAATTTGTATTATTTTTTTCGTTAACAAAAATAAACTAATAAAATCGAACGGGTCCACCAATTGGAACCAATTGGTTTGTAGATCACCTAATATGCAAATTTGGATTAAATTAAAAACATTTAAAAATAAAAAATTAACGGATTTTTTTTTAGCAAAATTTTGAAAACATTTTTGGCCTGATTTTGATTCTGTTTTAGATTTGTTTTTTTTTTTTGTCACTAGTGTCTCTTTTTTTTTTTGGTAGCACCAGACTTAGTCGGAAATAATTTTTTTTGACTAAGCGGCAGTAACTCTTTTTTTGTTGCTAGTTTTCTTTTTAAATTTAACACTATATACTGAAAATGGAAGGTTTTCGGGGGAGAGAAGGTTTCTTAAGAAGGCTATCTCACGCTGTGCCAATTGGTTCCAACAGGAGAAAAAACAGTCGGATTTATTGTGTACTCTAAGTGGGGGAGAAGTGTCCATAGAAATATATATATGTTTATATAGTATGAAAGAAAATGATAAACTTAAATCTAATTAAAAAAAAAAAAAAACTTAAGAAACAAATACTTAAAGAAAAATTTTAAAAATTAGGGCTAAGCTAGGTATTTACATTTAAAAATGGCGTAATGAAAAAAAAAAATACAGAACCTGGTCTAACCAGCACCTTTATGTAGTACAATGATAAAACTTTTTCGCTTGAATTTTTTGTTTGTTTAGCTAACTATTCGTATTTACACACAGAAAAATATTTAGAAACACGATTGCAAAGATCGAAAGGTGAAACGAATTCTCTCTTAAATGTAATTTATATTAGCTAGATAATCGAAGTAAGCGAACCCCTATGATGAGCGATGATTTAACGGTGAATAGTATGGATTATGGCCCAGTGACGATGGCGAATGCGTATTGTTTGTGCTATTGCTGGTACTCTCCTCTTTGGGTTGCTTAAGGTTTCTATGATATATACTCTTGTGATTTCTGAGGCTATTCAGCGAGCTGTAGACTCGCTTGCATATGTTGCATACTGGCTCTTTGGTCGGGCGCATATGTACGTTTTGAATGTGCCGCTTAAGGCGGGTCAACGACGACAAATTCTTGTTGCAGGGATCACACCGGAAATCATCTCCACCTCCGATTCCAATGCCTTGAGCTGAACTTCCACTACCACTCATGGCTTGACCGCTACCACTGCTACTGGCGGCTAAATTTGCTGCAGCGGCTGCTGCCATTAATATGTGTGATGAAGACGGTGATTGGTTTTCGTTGCCAGAGTTACCACCAGACTGTGTGGTGCATACCAATGATGGGGGCATTAATTGAGATCCCGGTGTCGATGGCATATTGCATGTGCTAAATGTGGACAAGTTTAAGCCGCCGCCGCCGCCGCCACCCCCGCACATAGATGATGATGTGGATGGTATTGCTGAAGAAGAGGGAGGTATTTTGAATTGTTGCGGTGAATCATGGTGGTGGTGAATTGTCATAGCCGCCGCCGTCGTCGTCAGGTAACCTGACGACAAGAGGGGAGAGAGGCAAAAAACGTCGCATTAGCCCAAAAACAGAAATTTTTATTTAACATTTAATGTTTTTTTTTTTTTAATTTTGTATTTTTGGTTTTAGGGGGTTATTCAATTTTGATTTGATTGTCCGTTTTTATTTTTAATTTATGTTTTGCATTCAAATTTGTAAAATAGTGTTCAACACCATCACCATCGTGTCCGAATATATATTCATGTTTTACTTTTTCCATATAGTAATAAAATTTCGTTTAATTTCTGGGGTTTGGTATGGGGGGAGGGTGGGATTTCATATACTACGTACTTTATACAATATTAGAAAAAAATGCTAAGTCTGCTAACATTCCAACTTGACCGTTCAAATTTAAGCATACAATTTTGTTTGTGTATCTTTTTTCTTTATTTTGTTTGAGGGAGTTTTGTTTTTAGTAAAAAAGTTAGACTACAATCAAAAAACCTGAAGCGATTGGCATGTGTGTGTGTGTGTGTGTGTCTGTGTTTTTGTGTATAAAATGTATGTGATGTGACATTGACATAACACAACCCAAAAATGTATAGGAACAGAAAAATAATAACCATTTATCCGACTTGTTTGTGTACATGTGTTTTCTTGGGCGGGGCGGGTTAAATTTGCTAATTAGTAGGAGTGTATTGTCCTGCTACCTTTTGTATATATATATTTATATCCAGGCTTAAATAAATATTGAAAAAAAAAGTTTCCTTAACCAAATTACAGTATTTTTGTTTTTATAATTTCGTTTAAATTTTTTCATTCCCGAAAAGTGATTCTACAACATGTTGAATTACCGATTTCGTGTAGCGGCTGAATGCATTTAAATGCGTTTTAAACATTTGTAGAAGATTAGATCGTAACTGTTTGCCTCTAGTGTTTTTAACACTCAACAAATGTCAGTAGGCATTACACCAAAATGTTCAATTTGATATTATCGTGTAAGCTTGGTGGTTCGGATCGGATAATTCAGCTTAATGAATATACGAGGACAGATTTCGCATTCGCTTTCCATTTTACCACTACATTAACTAAGAGATTTTAGTCAGTAATGGTACGTGCTAATTCATTCTCTTTGGCACATTATGTATAGTCAATTGTAGCTGTTGTGAAAACAAAACACAAATTTGAGTAATTGAAATCCAGTCGCGATTTCTTGAACTAAGTACATTTCGATAGCATTTTTGAAGTTGAAAGTGACGTTACCTAGCAATTTCCAATTTATATTCAGGCAAAAACTTCAGCCGACTAGAATTTTGAATGTGACAGTAAAATGTATTGACTTAAATTGGATCAGCGAGTATCAAAGGTGTTTAAGTGAACTGAATCTCTTGAAATGGGGCTGATCCTCCTCTTTGTAATCGCACATTTGCTGAAGTTGGTTTATTATAAACGTCGTCTTGACAGATCTGTCAGCTAAACTGTCAGATGTAAACTGACATAAAGTAATATAATAGTTGCCGTATTATAAAATAAACATTCAGTGTATGTTTTTATTATTACTCGTCAAATAAAGTATCCGCATTTCTTTCGTAAAAAAAATATTTCATAAAACTCACAGCTGTAGAATACCACTTATCAGGAAAAAAAAACACCATCCAATCAATCGAATTTCAAATGTCTTAAAACTAAATTTACTATGTTACATATTTTCTTTTATATAAGATTAATTTTCTTAAGCACTAGAGCTACAATAATAATAAAATTCATATCCGCAATTTTGTTTGTTTTGCTGATTGCTTTTTTTATTTTTATACAATAAAATTCCAACATAATTATTAACATTCATGTGTCATCCCTAGTGCTTTACCAAAGCGTGTATTTATATATATGTTTAAAAAAAATCATGTAAAATAAATGTTAACGCATAAGAAGCATAATTGAACAATACCATCCATGTATATAATCCACGAATACAATAATAAAAAAAAAATTATGTATATATAAATCTCCAATCAATCATGAACCAAAACGTAAAAAAAAAACTTGGAAAGTAAATACCCTTGTATATATATATAGTTTTTTTTTGCTTTGTTTATGGTGTAGTACACTAAATTGGTTAATAACAACAAACTAGGATTAATATGATCGGGGGAAATTTTTGTTTAAGCCAATTGATTGTTAAAATAAAACCAAAAAATATATTAACGCCTAATTGTAAATTTTCAAAATGTATACAAGAAATATATGGAAAAAAAGACGGTGCACACTCTTGTATTCGTAAAAAAAATGAAAGGACCTTATTGAAATTTTTCTTTGCATATGCTTTGCGATTAATTTTGTTCGTTTGGTTAAAAACATTTAAAACAAAGAATGCAAATTATTTAATTAAAAAAAAAAACACATATGAAATTCAATGAAAACGAAAGAAAACAACGAAACGAATAAGTTAAGTAAAAATGAAAATAGCGAAAAACCGCATTAAACAAACAAAAATTAAAATAAAAACAAAAATGATGTAAAAATGTTGATCTTTTTATATTATTCTTTTTTGTAATTAATATTTATTAATTTGTTCTTTGTTTAAGAAACACACATACACGACGATTAAGATATATATGTGAAATTAAGGAAAAAAGAAAATGGCACGATTATCAATGTAAAAATAATAATTGAATATCAATGTACTGATATAATATATATAGAATACGAATACAAAATTAGCACACAGAAAAACCAATTCACGGAAAATATATATTTTTTTTATGTATTTTTGTTTGGCAAAATTATATATAAATTTATTAATTGTTTATTAGCTGATGTTGGTAATAGTTCTTGTTATATTTTTATTTTTTTGCGGGGAGGACAAGTTTCTGTAAGTAGCAAAGATTTTGAGTTTTCAATTGGATGTGGGTGTAATATTCAATAGCATCTAGCAATAATACTAAAGTTACGTAATCCCTATAATAAATCAGGACTGTTTGTCAGAAATACATAGGTACGAACAGGACGAAACAAAGTGTCATTCAAGTTTTTGGCGAGCGTTCGCATCAACCTCTGAACACCAATTAAAAAGAATTTAAAAAAAAAATACGAACTCTCTGTAGTTTGAATTTATTTTGGAACCTAACAAAACAAAGCAATCCCAAAACGGTAAAAATTAAAAGAGCCTTAATACTCATAAACAATTGGAGCAGATTCCGCTTTGCAAACTGAATAGTACTTCAAATGTAACAGCTTTTTGTAGGTATATTACCTAATGTCGAAAAGTCTTATATAAAACCTAAATAGGAAAGAATTTATCAATCAAAACTATTTGCCAGTGACAAACGCAAATACGCTTACCCCAACATTTCTACTGAACAGTTCACTTATATTGTGTAAATCCCTATAAACAATTGCATGCAGAGATTTCAAAAATTAATTACCTCACCTAATTAACTGCCTTCACAACGCAAATTTGCTCAATAACACCTAATTACGCACACATAACAAATTACTACAACTCTATTAGGTATGCTATTAGACTAAACCAAACTATTGCCGCAAAACTCCCCAAGCCAAAGCCGTAAACTTTCACACATCATTAAAAAGGTTTAATTATCACTTGAAAGCTTTCGCTCGCATCAAAGCCAACCTCCCAAAACGATTCGACAATTCCCATGCATAAAACAGAGCACATCATACATCACAATCTAAACTCCCATCCGACAGACAACTCTTTATGATCCTGCGATGATAGGCGTTTTTGGGGAAATATGTTGAAAGTTTTCCACAGGGCAGCCACGGCACAGAGGTGATGCTATGATGGGTATGACTGATGTGTACCCTCATCAAAACGGGATAAACGATACAGTCGCACGCGTGAGTGGGAGTTGAATTCTCCCAAAACTATTCAAATTCTGTTCACCCGTAAGTTTAAATGGTAGCAAGGGGCACAATGCTGCCTCTCATGGCATTCCACCCTACCCACCACACAGACACATCAAACGAAAGTGAGATTATGAAGAGCCTGTGGCTTTACAACAAAAACTGTTTGTTAGTTTATACTTGAATATTAATGAATGGCGCGTTAAGTGTAAGATTCTATAGGTGGCAAGGATTAAATTAAACTTTCAAAATCTCTTATATTTTGCCCCAGCTGAGAACAGTTAACCATGAGAGTAAGTGCGACGCTGTTGAGAATTTATTACAAACATGTGTGCGATGGATGGTGGCAGTTGAAAAACTATGAATGACAGGACAACCTGTTGAATGTTTATACACCCGTACAAAGGCATGCATGTATCCACAAGAGAAGACTAGGTATGTGAACGTCGACATATTATATGTAACTAACCCATTGCGGAGGGTAAATAGCGGTTGCTTTGAATTTGAAGTATCCTTGGTGTTATCTGATTTTGTGGTTTAGCTTCGATGGCTAAAAAGTGAAAGGTAAAAGTTTTCTCAATGGCTTGACTAAAACTGAAGATGTGGTGAATAATTTGCGGTCAAAGTTGGGTAATAAAAATACGTTTGCGGTTTTCAAGCGGAATTATTCTAACATTTTTATTAGTGCAATGTTTTTGATGTAGTGGAAGAGATCTCCTAATCTCTTAACTAACTCTGTGCAAACATTTACAAGGTCTGTTGTTGATGTCTTTGAATGGTATCTGTAGTGGCCATGAAATTTAGTTGAATTTAGTTTTACTGCATTTATTTTTTTCTTTGAATTTATCAGTGCTTTTAGCACAATAAGCCGCTTAATTTCAGCCGAAGTGATATTAATTGTAGTGTTGTGTAAGTCGGATGGACTTATGAGAGAAACAATTACAGATTATGATCCAATTGCGGTTACTACCAATTGGCAAATCGCGCAATGGGTATCTATGTTGGTAGTCTACCATAGCGTCGGTAGTACAGTGCGATTGTCGAGATATCGTCGACGCAACGTCTTTTTAAACATTATTAGTGAGCTTTTATAGTTCGATAGGGTTGAGCACTGCTTAAAATTTCTTAATCCTACAGATTGTCCCTCAAAACAAGTTTAAATGCTAAAATACATAACTTAAGAATAGGTAATAACACCATTTTCCAATTGCAACTCAAAATCTTTGCTTTTTCTACATATTTTTGTTAGTTCTGAAAGAAAATTTCCTTTCAAACATGAGTTTCTTAAGATTTTTTTTACCGCGACGGAAACAATCAAATAAGGAAGAAAGATCAAATGTCCAATTAGAAGTAAATTATTTTACCAGCCATATTGACAAGGATTACATAAAGGATTTGTTTTTTTTTTTTTTTCAAACGGACTCCATCTAATATAATTTCAAATAAAAAGTTAATAATACAACTTAAAATGTACCCAAACAAATATAAATAAAAAATTGTACATAGCATTCAACACACGCAATCCCAAAACAAAACTATTATTTTGCTTTCTGTTGTGTAACGTTTCTAAACAAACCATACAAATCCTTTTGTTATTATGCTTGTCCATATAACTGGGATTGGAACATTTGGAAAAAGGAATTTTCAAGTTTAGTAGGTACCAAAGGGGATAGGGAAATTTGTTTTAATGTAGTTTAGAAATATATTTCTTTAAACAATGATGTTTATTCCAGGAAATAAGAAAAATATGCTCACCTTGCGGGGACACTGCCATTTCGGCTGCAGATTGAAGTTGTGAGTTATAACCTGGAAAGAGCAACACAACAATTCGATAAGCAATCAAAATATATTGATGAGTATGTAAAATATGTTACCTGCTAGTGCAGCAGGATCTGTTAATGCCGCCATGGAGAAATTAAATGAACCAGGCGTTGAGAACAATTTTGAATCGCCCGGTGACATTAGATATGGCGGTGGTTGATGAGGATGTATGCTGTTTTCAATTTCATCATCATTTACTGAGCTAAAATTGTAAGGGACATTTTTTTGATATAGGTGGCAGCAGAATAAACAAAGAGAAAGTGTGCAAGAACTGATCTAACGGTCGCAAGAGATTTTTCATGAACTGACGAGAAATCACCTCAAAGATCCTTTGCCGCATTCGCCGCTGCTGGATCGATTTGCGTCATGTTCACCAGTCGAATCATTGCTATGGTCATCTGAAACTGGATTATTGTTGGAGCAAACCAATTCCATGGGTTCCGATTTGACATCATCAGTGGATCGTGCACGCGGAGACGGAGTAAGACTTTCCTTTTCAATTGCCAAGATACCATTGCCAGTAGCTCCATTTCCTAAACCAAATTTATTGCATTATTTCGAAGTTGAAATGGGAGACCATGTTATCTTATCTTACGTTTATCATCCTTAAGCGGTGGTGTGTTATTGTTGTTATGCTTAATCGTTGAGAAATCGGCCGGAGTCAGTTGTGGGGATGCGCTATGTAGGTCTCGACTATTATTATTGCTCGGTATGCCATTGTCGGGTCGATGCCGTTTCATTGTACACTCATCCACACCGGACGGAGTTGAATTGTTCCGATCCCGACGCAGAGATGCTGCAGCCGCACGCCTAAACAATTGATTACTTATATGGGTTGGAGGTGGACCTGGTGGTGGTGAGCCAGTATTTCGCGGGAATAGGGAGTCTTCATGTACGGATGGATGTTGATTGACAGGGGTACGTCCGCCGGCGGAGTTAGCAAGATTTTGGATTTGAGCTAATTGCTATAAAAAAAAGGGATAAAGTAGCCAATTTATTTAAGGCTGAAAAGTCGGACAGAAAATGAATGGATAAGCTTACACTATGTGTTTCCTCTGCTTGCTGCTGTGTTAAACCGGACACTCGAAGTACTTCGGCCGTTTTTAAGAATGAACTTAATGATCTCTGGTGTACGTTCACTTCACCATGATAAATGAATTCAACCAGAGAATGTAAATCTAAGAAGTTGACGTCTTGTAGAACGATAACTGGATGTTTGCAGGGTGTGCTCTAAAATGACAAATTTATAGTTAACAATTAGAATCTCCATTTGTATGCAGTCGGAACGCAATCAAATATTTGGGGCCAAACTGTGTATCAACTTCTCTGTGCATTCGAAAAGAAGTGTGAGGGTGAGGTTGCTTTGGCAAGCGTTAGGAAGTAGAATCTACCTTAAATTATGGAAGACCCCTAACGATTTATAAACGCTAATGCTCCGCACAGCAGAAAAACTGTTTTAAGATTTTGACGGACTGAAAAAACGATAAAAAATTGCATCCAGATAAAATACAATCACATATAGGTCTTCAGATATTGTTCTTCCGCGTGCTTTTCTTGCACATCACTTACCTACGCCTCTTTTATGTAAATTCACAGCGACATCAAAAATGTCACACAGAACGTTTTATCGCCTGCGAGTCTCAGACGATCGCGCCAGTGAACACAATCTTCTTCTTCGTCTTCAAATTTGTCTCTCGCATAATTTGTGCTATTAATATAATTAAATGGGAACTAAAAAATCGTAACTAGGGTTTTGGGCAACACCAACTGACATCAAAATTCTGTTAAAGCATCTGCTGTATTAAGTCAAATATGAATTAAATACGTTGAAAGGAGTATTTTTGAGTTTCTGATTTAAAACCAAAAATGCGTATTATATCGTACTCAACAAAATAACCAAAATCACGAATTTACAAACTTCTAGGTCACAATTGTCCCCTCCAATCCTACAGTTGAATCATTCAACGATAACAATTTCAATGAGAATGACTCTTATGTGCGCTCAGTTTTACGACCTCTTGGCGCCCCCAAAAAACTGTGCCCGAAATGTGCTAAATTATTATATAGTCCTAAAAAACGAGACAAAACTTATAAATATATGTCCATGAGAGCGCGCCTTATTATCGTTGCATCGTAAATTGCAAGTAAAAAGAAACATTTTCTGGCCTCTAAAACCTTCGTCTAGATGCAATAAAATTTGTTTTGTATGCAACTGCAAGGCCACTTAATACAGCTGCTACGCGAATTGCCTTTTATCCCAAACACTTGAGATGTAACAGAAAGGTTGGGCACCAAAAAAAAAAAAAAAAATTCCCAAAAACAAAGCTGCCACTTACCCAAATTAAGCGGCAACCTAAAGCAAATAGAAAGGAAACTTCCAAAAGTAGGCATCATAGCAACATCACATGAGAGGATAACGAAAAATTCCAAGAAATACAGCAAAAAACAGATTCGCAAAAAAAAAAAAAAAAACAAGAAAAAAAAAAACAAGTTGTACAAACAGAAACTCAAATTCAGATGCGGAAAGTATCTATAAATTGTTTAAAAAAAACAACAACACATATATATATATTGCAACTGCAGTTTACAGCAGCCGCCACTAAAGCCGTATAGGCAGCCTTGAAACGGATCGCGCTGCGCACAAACAGGGCATACAGTCAAACATTCAATGCGAAACTCGTCAAGGCTGTCGTGGTGTGTTGTCAGTTCGCCTTCGTATAAGTACATCATATTTATTTTTAGGGAAGACGAGAGCAGAAAAAAAGTTACAAAACGGCTAAAGTAATAAACATTTTATTTTACTTTGTCATTAGTGTGTTGCTCGGTTACAGCGCTCTGCACATGCACATTGGCAACAGCGCAATACCAGGCCAGGCGGTAAGCAAACAAACTTGGCAAACGAACTGGTGGCGGATGAAGGGTGCCCCAGCTACACTACCACCATCGCATAGCCCTCCTTTGAGTTACAACTTCCAATTGCAGAAAATATGTAGGTCAACGCAAAGAGGGCCGACGCAGCCCGACGTTGATACGGCTGCTGGGCGCGTACAATGGAAAAATTGTGTCTAAAAATTGATTGCTCTGACTTTGAACGAGAGAGGCATTGTGGGAAGTCGTTACAAAAATAAAAAATTTAAATTAATTGCCTGTGCACTGGGGACAGTGTTAGTGCAAAATCACTTGACGATCTTTTAGCAAAAATCATCGGTGTTGCGTTGATATGGTTCGACAAATTCTATTTATCAGTGTATCGTAGTGGATCTACAGCCTTCCCCCATACGAAAGTATAGGTAGAGTAAAATAATAAAATAAAAAATAAATCGCCCTATGTGCCACGGTATTGGTGCATGCAATTTTCCATTCCATGCCTAATGACTCACGGATAATATTCTAGCTGGCCTTGAATTTTTTATTTGTTGTGCTTCTCTGTGTTATGTTTTACAAAGAAGTTGGTTCTAGTCGGAAGTTTCCGCAGTCCAAGTAAACAAAACTAGGGAGAATGGGAATAGCGAAATAAGTGTTGCCATTGCTGGGCTACCGTCAATTTAAGTACTGTCAATAAAATCGGTTTTTAGTAAGTTAGAAAAATTCGAGACAGAAACCTTTTTAACAAAAGTCTACGAAAATTATAGCTAAATAGGTAGGTAGGTACTTTAAGGTCTTCCTCATCATTCAACATTTCATTGCGGATGCTAAAAAAATCGCATTTTTGCTTATACATGATGTTGCAAGTTAAAATTCTTCAAAAATAAGTCCAGTATCAACAGGAGCTATGTCCGGAGGGTTAAATTAAATTTATATTATCTTACAGTTCAGAACTATTCCAACCCTCAGCTTGCACTCAAATAATGTAACGCATATCTCTATTCATGTGATGATTGAATTCACCTTCTTAATGCAGCGCCGCAATATACGATCAAGTTAATAAATAACCAATGCACTGCCTTATCATTTACGATTTTCAAAAACAATTTAGCGAAACACAAATTTAACAGCAAAGCCATCGCGCCATACTAACAACAAATTTTGGTGTCGACTTCAAATTTACGGAAGCTCAAAATTGCGAAATTTGCATAGAAAATATAGTCATTGTGAGCTACTAAAATTTAAAGTCGAAACCCAAAATGCCTATTGAAAATGATTGAATAATCGACAATTGGTCTTACTAATAATAATTTTAAACCTTCACACTAAATATTTCCTAGGTCACAATATGCAATTTTGTTTCGCCACTGTGAGATAAAAAAAACTTAGCCTGGACACTAAAAATGATTATTAGTAGGGACCGCGAAGTGTAAAGTCAAAATTAGTGTTTTTTTTTAACAAAAACCAAGAAATTAATTATTCGAGTAGAAAAGAGAAAATCTACCGATTTTATGTTTTCACTTTTGGCATCCGAATTTGCATTAGGTTTATGCATTCAAAATTGTATTTACTACATTACCGACACATGGTGCTAAGCCAATGCTTTACACGAAATAAAACAGTAATTGCCAACAGATGTCGCTAAGAAAATCAACGCAAACCGCGATACTAATAATGATTTTTAGTGTTGCATATTGTAACCAACAAAATAGTGAGTGTGAAGGTTGAAAATGATTATAAGAAAGGCCCAAAATGTTTAAACTAAATACTACCAGCCTTACCAATAAACAAATTTGGTTTGGACTATAAATTTAGGAAGTTCAGTGGCTATATCTTCTATAGAAATTTCACAAATGTGAGTTTCCGAAAATTTAAAGTCGAGACTAAAATCTGTTATTAGTAGGTACGGCGCTATATATCAACTCAACAAAAACTCAGTTGACAGTATGGCATGGACAGCAACAGACAGCTTTTGAATCAATATTCAAATCCTCCATACATATTAAAGACAAATTTCCGGAAACTCGTAAGATCAACTTGAGAACATTTTTCTCATTTCCATTTGATTGGAATCTCAATTGCTTTGATACTTCTTCCCAAATAAAAATGCGCTCCTCAATAGACCCGCTGTAACTTTCAATACAATTTCGTTCTTCATTTAGTTAACATCAAAGCTGAAAACTGCACTAAAAAAAAACCCCCACCCGTAGTACTTGTACAAAACGCCAACTTTTGTTGTTAATCTGTTTAAAAAGTAAAGTGCAGCAGCATTATCAAGCAGATAATTGTCCTCTGCATTCCCAGCGATTGCATTCGCGTTCAACAATGAAGCCCACCATCGCCATGCATCGTCGGGCTAAATTCCTGCCCCCAGCGCCAGCGCACACAAACAGCATAGAAAAAAAGGATCGCACAGAATAGAAAAAGCTAGGTCCAGCACAAATTAACTGAACTGACAATTCAACACAACAATAAGAAAGGACAACACCCCATGGCACCCAGTACGCTCACCATTTTATATGGCAAGGACCAGAGAACGAGTACAACCCCCCGCACCAAAACAGTGAGATAAAAGTTTTGCCTCGCGAAAATGGCCAACGACAACCTAAACTATTTTTTGTTTAATCACCTAGAGGGGGTCGCGACGAGATCGAGCTGGAGATTCCGAATGGCATGCTAAGGCGAAACTGCAATTGCACAAGAATAATACAATAATACATACGAAGAGAACGAGGAAAACGAAAAGTATCTACAAGTAGATTTGTAGATTTGCATTGTATTTGCTTTCGCAATACTGAAGCAGTAGAAGCGCAGCGCTACAGAGAGGTTCTTCCTTGGCCGATGAAGACGGCATTATAGTGGTGGTGGTGTTTTTTGTGTCGTCATTGTCGTCGCATAGGAATAGCGCTTATTTGAACAGAAATAAAAATTAAATAGGAGCACACTCGGTACCGTGGAGGTGGTGCATGAATCGACCACCACCCCAATCTCAGCTCTAAACATGAATAATTAATTGACTGCAGCATTATTTTAATTAGTTTTTAAACTGCAGTCGAAATGCAGTAATTTAGCATAAAACGAACGACCATTCATTTTTATTTTGTTCTGTTTTTTTTTACTTGCTGTTGGATTTCTTTTCTTATTCCCCGACGCTGATGCTGGGGCCCGGCCAGTTGTGATTCTCCGATTGTTTTACTATCTAAGGAGATCACAGCTTTTCTTCCTTCCCCTTCCTCTTGGACCGACTGTAATTTGTTTTGTAGTTCATTTTGCTTGTTTGGGTGATAATGCAAAACGTTTCGAGGACCGGAAATGTTCACACAGAATGTGAAGAGCGTGCAAGTCAGAGATGTGCTTGCCCTACATTTCCTTAGATGTGATGATGGTTTCTTTTTTGGGTGTTGAAGTCCCATTGAATCGGTCTTGCAGAGCGTTTTCCTTTCTTTTTTTTTGTTGTATTGTAAATGTAATGTGTAAAGATGGAGAAAAAGGCAAGGAATCCGACAATCCCATAGCACAAGCACGGCTGTGGTTTTGTCCCACTTTCTTCGTTCGTCTTGCACACAAGGAGTTGGATGTGTATGACTTGCATTGATGCAGTACATTCCAATGTGCGTGTGTGAAAACAAACAAAAAAAAAACCAATTGAAAAATTTAAGAAATTTCTTGATCCCCTGACCCGCTTTTTGTTTCGCATGAGTTTTGTTGCTGTTTGTTGGCTAAAAATGGCGAAAAATTGCATTTAGACGAGACAGACGGAGATAACTTTACCCACTCACACACACATTCATACAGTTTACGACTCTGAGCGGTATTTAATTTGAATTTATTTTTATTTACATAATTCTTCTTCTTCTTGATGTGCAGCAGCAGATTGTGTATGCGCGAATAGAGTGCAATTTTTCCAGTGGACATTTGCAAAAGGGAAACTTTTTGGCTTTGCTACTGCTGCCGGCAGATACACTGATACACATGTGGTTAGCTGAGTTCTCTTAGTGAGGAGAAATTTCAAATTTCTCAAGAAAAAAGAAATCCGGAATTTGAAACAGACAATTTGAAGAGAACTTGTGAACAAATGCAAAACACGTTCCAAACGAATGTTGTGTTTTTTTTTCTAGCAAATTTCATGATATTCATAACTCATAATTCTTGAATCGATTTTCTAATTCGAAAATTAAGTCACCAAAGTTAGTACTTGCAGTTCCAAATTAAGTGTTATTTTTCTGACACTTGATCCAAAGAATACATTTCTTTCTCGTCAATTGGGATTTTTTATATTTTTGTGCTTAAAGTAAACGAACTAACCTAGATTTTGGGAAACAGTATCTGTCATTTTGAAATGCTTTGCTACTACTTTGCTACTGCAAAGACTTTGTTCAAATGGCATAATTCAATAACTGATAATGATTTCCTGCATACTTTTCATGCATACAAGTGTAATATTGTACAATTTACAGTGGAAGATTCAGCGGGTGATAAACCAACACTGTATTACCAAGGCATCAGGTGCACACATAGAGTCTATCCCATTCCGAGTCAGTAATAGAAATATTACAGAAAAGAAAAATACGTTTATTTCAAGTTGTCAGTTCAGCCTACACCTTAAAAGCTTTTTCACACCGAGTTGAAAACCGGATTTTTGCTAAAACTCCTACGAAAACAGATGTTTTCTCATCAATATTTGAGTTTTCAAAACGAGTCGTTTAAAGTCGAATTTGAAACAAACACACCTTATGCAATATTCAGAAAATTCAGCAGAATGGCTGACCCCACAAATGTCACAACTCACAACTTAAAATCATTTTCTACAATTAATTGATGGGCTAATATTAATTTGAAATGCACTAAATTCATTTTGTTTGTTAACTAATGCGATAGAAATTTGTAACCAAAAAAGTTTGAACTGAAATTTAACGACTAGTATCTCACAGCTGATTGAAACGTCAAACGAAAACTAGTTGATGGTCGGTGTGAATACATCGACGAGCTTTCGAGGAAAACACGGTTTTGGACTTGGTGCGAAAAGGCTATAAGAGCTTCAGGAAAACGAAATAGAACAAATTTTGAAAAAAAACATATGGACTATACTTGGATTTCGATGATGTTAGGTTGTATTTTAAGTAAACAGTAAATTACATTTTGATTTGTTGCCAGTGGGTTCTTAACGTGGTGTCTTCTGACACTTTATTTGTTGGATGACTTGCGGTCAATGAAAGGGGGCCATTATGTCTATGAATACAATTCCATAAATTTCGATTCGGAATTCTCTTGACAGATTAAATATGACAGTTTACTGAAATGAATAAAAAACGCGTGTCGGCAATGTGGTGTCGTATTATTCTCTTAGCAATCGATACCCCGCTTTACTATATTAACAAAATACGATATTTTTCCTCTAGTGGAGCAAAGAAATTACTAAAGCTGGACACAAATTACCACAGAAACGCCAATAGTTGCAAAATTGAACACAGACGGCTGTTGACGTAAGGTGATCTAGTTTATGACATAAGGCCAAGCTCTTCATTTACATATAGGGGTCGTCGTATTGGTGCTTACGAGTGCATCCAAACGCTATAAAGGCAATTTCAAATGAAGAACATTCAAAACAGGCTCACGTGTTCACGATCAAAGTAGTTAGGATGACAGCTGCACAAGTATTCATACCTATGTATTTTTTGTTGTCTAAGGAACATGTTGGTATAATCTAAAAACGAAAAACCTTCAAAACTTCCCAAAAGCATACTCAATTATGCGGGATAATAAAACTTTCCAACTATCATTCTAACACACGCACAAGACTCATTTCTTCGCCATTTGCATGTGCATTTTTGTACGGACACATGCAATGATAACCGCCATATCCCCAAAGGAAACCATCAACTTCCTTCAAACAAATTGCGGTGAAAACTCCTCTAAGCGACTTCATTTCTCATCAAAAACTGTTACGACAGTAAAACTCTCCTTTGATACACATTAATGCAGTGCATGCAGCAGCAATCTCCCCTCCTCTTTCCTTCATGCATTTCCCCATGGAGCGCACTGTAATGAGTGTATAAATTTTCGGAACTGTCTTTTTCACTGCCGGCATATTGCTACTAAACTCCTTGCATATTCTAACCTGTCCTTCCGAAAACTGCTGCCACCCCTCGCATTTCAAAACTCAAGACTCAGCACAAATGTAAACAGTGTATAGTGAAAAGTCCTTGCTTTTAGTTTTAAGTTCCTCTAAGTTCCGCCGCCCCGTACCCATATAATATCGCCACCCATTCTCAGCTACTACTTCTGGCATTTCACTATCCTAAAGAATTTTCAGTTAAATTACTGTTGTTGTTGTGTTAAACTTACTTTTGCTTTATACACTCTTTTCACTTTAATTTATTTTATTTTTATTTTCCGCTCCCCAAAAATTGTTTACGACTCTCCACAGTGTGTTGTTTTCATTAGGAAAAACGACGAAGAATGTTTCTTTGGGGATGAGGACGAACGGTTGTACTGATGGTGATGGTGGTGGTGGTGGCTCCGAAGGAATGAAACTTGATTTAGATGAAGTTAGCGGCGGGTATGTAAAACTTTCTTGGAATAAAAAAAAAAACAAAGTTTCTCTTGTTTTTTTTTCACTTACTCCTATGTTGCTACTTTCCTTTGAACGAAGGATAATTTTGTCCTTTATTTTTATTTTTGTAGCAAGAGAAACAAAAAAAAAAAAAATTAAAAGTTTATTTTATGAAACATGAAGGTAGACGTAGTATGCACACAGCATACAATGAAATTACGGAAATTTGATTCACTTTATTGTAAGGTTGTTGTTGTTTTATTTTTGTATTATCCATCTAAAATAGTTTATCGTCATCATGTCCTACATTAGGAGAGACGACGGAAAAACATATAATGGCGTTGCGCACCCCCCTTCGGATGGGGCGGGAAGAGCCTTAAACAATTGTTTTGTGTTTCTTTTGCAAGGATATCTCTTGGTATTCAATCTCTCCCCGCGTCTGCAATTTACATTTCAGCTGGCTTTTGGTATTTAAGGAAACAGATTGGGTATATACTCGTGGTAGGCAGTACTCCGTGGCAGTGGAGGGTCGTTTTCAAAACAGGAAACTTTTATGGCAACCTAATTAATAAAATGAATCTATTTTAAATTTGCAATTTACGTGCAAGCCGGCACAGGCACAAACAGCACACATAGAAAATAAAAAGTTTCTCTGCTGTTAGCCAAGAACTAAGTCGTTCATCGTTGTTCCTGCTCACTATGTGTTGGCTTTACATTTGCATCGTGGCAGTTTCTTTGAGCTTGTTTTGATGAAAATTTGCAAGTTATTTTTTTTTTCGAAATTAATTTTTAAGGTTGGTAATGGATTGGAGGCAGTTGGAGACAGTGGTGATTCTCAGGTGTAGAAAAGGAAAAATTAATTAATAACTCCATGTTTACTTCCAAACAACTTCTCGGTTGTTAACGTTGTTGAGCAGATATGTGCCCAATTAATTTCATCTTTCTATACATTTTTTAAGCAAATTCACAAAAAAAAATTCAGAAATCTGCCCAAAAAATCTGCGGAACCAGTCTTGTAGAAAAAGACCGACATAACATTAATATTCGTAGATTAGTGGCGACATCTATAGATAGAAGCAATACCTATGAACTAATATTCACGTAAAATAAAAACACAAGTTTGTTTAATAAGTGCCCGCGGTTTAACAATGGGATGCACAAATTCCGATGCGAACCCAATAAAGAGTTGTGCTCTCATTTGACGTTTGACATTTTATTTAAATTCATTTTTTTCACATAACTTCTCGGTAGATTTACCTGCTAATATTTATGAAGGGCCTATGGATAGAAATTTCCGTTCTACAAACTATTTCCAAAGACTACTCGAAAGTAAAACAAGTTCCGTTTATAATCCCGTCAAATTAACGCAAATTATATTTTTTTTCTATTTGGGCCCCACTGAAATCGTGCATTTCAGTTATTAGGAGAAGTAATGTAATAAATTTTCCTTTTTTCCCTGTGGAAAAGAGAACACAAATGAAAACTTTTTTTATTT
This sequence comes from Cheilosia vernalis, assembly GCA_949126925.1. Lineage (NCBI taxonomy): Eukaryota > Metazoa > Arthropoda > Insecta > Diptera > Syrphidae > Cheilosia > Cheilosia vernalis. Next base: position 58,966,588 of record OX421360.1, read on the forward strand.
TTGGCCTCAATTAGTTGCAGTAAAATATACCAGCTACAAGCAAAACTGCTGTGAGAACAGATGTAACTGTGCGATTATATTTCGCAAAACAATCGCATCGCATCAACATCAGAGACGCAAAGAAAATTCATATACGTTAATATCTAGGTCAAACACGAACACACACATAGTATATTCTCGACGTTCAGGGTTAGTGAGTTTCTTCGTTTAATTTTTTTTTAAGTCAAACTTACTTTTTAGGGCCGCCTTAGTTACGCTTTGAGTGTCAGTATGAAAGCTGGTATAACAACTATATACCAGAACAAGGTGCACACGCGTGTGAATCGTGCATGTCCCCCTTAATGCAAGCGCTGTATATCTGGTTTCCCTAACTTGTCTGCCTAATAAAAATGATCTCTTTATTGATGTCCTCGAAACAGAGAGCCGGCTGAGGAAGGTATTTTTTTTCCTGGTTAAATTGCAGCCTATTTAACAAATTAAGAGACTGCGTATGGAATTTTTTTTTCAAAGTGGAAGTCGTCACGCAACCCTCAAACCCGAAAAAGATAAATGATATCTGCACAAGAAAAAGTGATTGTATTTCCTTCATTTGGGTGGCAACAGAAAAAAGTAATGCATGACCGTTTGGGATTTGAATTTATTTCTTGTTTAAACCTACCTTTAGCAGTTCCCGAAAATATGGACTGCATGCTGATAGGACCACCCGATGTGCTTTAATGCTGCGTCCATCGCATGCTAAAGTCACATCGACGAAATCCTCATCATCGCGAAGATTTTCAAATGCCGATGTGATACTACTTTGGTAATTGTTCCATCGCAGACAGAAATGTTGTGTATCGTCCATGATTATTGTGTGGTTCTTTTGTAAGTCTATTCTGAAAGTAAAACGAAAATCATTATTAAGTAGGTATAGCAGTTTTGAAAGTAATTTATAAAAAACAAAAATATGAAGGGTTTACAAAAGAGGACCTGTCACAAATGTTGCCAAATCCAGAGTTGGACATATGTTATTTAAAAATATATAAGGATACGTCGAGGGGGAAGTAATCAGGTGTATTCAAGGAACTTTTCTGTGCGTATTCATGGTGAATCTCAGTGTATGACAGTGTATTCAAACAAATTCGCATGCAATTACTAGTAGCAAATCTGTAGTCAAGAACCACTTAAAAACATTGATTACTTCCCCCTCGGGATACGTACATAAGTATAGTAAAAAGATTCAGGAATTACTCAATTTAGTCAATTTTAATAAAAAAATTTACTATAATTTTGATAATTGGTTGTGAGCTCAGCTAAGGTTTGCATTTAACTTTTGATAGAACAAGGGGTTTTTGAAAGAGCCCGTGCAAAAAGCTGACACAACTTAAGAAAGAGCTGGTAGGTATACTATACACTTCTCAAAATGAATAATTCTGCAGCAGAAGAACTATTTTTAATGTTCAGTTTTTGACTCCTTAGATCCGAAGAGCATGCTGTCACACTTTATTATATTTTATGATTTACAATTAATGTCTCGTACATTTCCTCCACTCGTATTTCATCTCAACAAGTAGGTTTTTAATACCTAATTCTATTCACAACTGGTATATATTTAAAGTTTATTATGCCACCTGAAATGCTACGTAACGTATTTGATTCGTTTAGACATTGGACCCTTGGGCTCTCATCACGCCATTAAAATCCTTTTTTATCCGCACAACAATTCACTTTACTCACGGCACTTTAAAATAAAACTAAAAAAAAAAATATACCAGTTACCAAGCTGCCAACTAGTAATCATCCAAACACAAATGCCCAAAAAATTCTAGGTAACTAAAACTATCTTATCACGCTAGAGCGCAATTTTTTATTTATTCAACTAGTAGTCTATATTTATGTACATCTTCAATTCATAGTCCCCAAATCTGTTTCGTTTCTCCTGCAAGTAAAACACGCTCGTTTCTACATAATTCTAATCTTTTTCTGCAGCGAGGAGAAAACGAATACATATTGCAAAAACTACCCTTATCACTAGACTTGTAGCCCAAAACACTTTCACTTTCTGATAACACGATGATAATAATATGTAATAGTAATGCATTCGTTCCGCAAAGCAACACATTTCGATAATAGATAAAAAAAAGATTTTAAAACTGTCATAATCGTTTTTCTGTGTGTTCAGTCATCAAAGATACCTACAGTCAAACTAAAGTGGTACTTTTATTAAGGAAATCCGCCGAATTTCGTATTTTTAGTCGCAGAATATTATTGTAAATGCGAAAATTCTTGTATATTCTAAATTTTTGCATTTGTTTTATTTTTGTGGAAGCGAAATAACAAGAACAGCAAACAAGTTAAGTTGGGTATAGATTTCTTCAGTGTCGATGGAAAACTAAATCACCGACAGTGAGTCATTTGGTTGTGGCGATCCCCAGTTCTTTGAATGAGAAACTTGGTTATTCCAAAATTCGCAACTATTCATCTGAAATTCTTATGAATATTATAAAGAAAATAGAACACAAGATGTCGGCAGTTTATTAGAAGTTCAGGAATTTATCGCATCAGGCAAAAAAGTTGTGACTGACGTCGTAAGGTGTAGGCGTGTCTTACGTTTCAGTAGCTGAATGTTGTTATAATATATCATTGGATTTTGTTGCTATTCGAGCGTAATTTAGCATTTTCCTTAATAATTTTCTTTCGCCCATTGCAAACTATCTTACCAGCCTAAACCATAAATTACTTCCTTACCGATTTCGTTACCGACTGCATAATCTTAACTGTCAAAAAGTAGTTTGGAACCAATAGGTTAAAATAATATAGATCGATCATCAGAAGTGGTCTTTTATCGTTTTTGTTATTTTACATTAGGTGTGTTTTTTTGAGCTTCGATCTCAGCAAAGCAAAGTAAAGTAGGATTTCAGCACGAAGTGTAGAGCATATAGTTGTTGTAATTCCGTGCTGAAAATCCTACTTTACTTTGCTGAGATCAAAGCTCAAAAAAACACGGCCATTATTCTAAGCTATGCGATAGGTTCGTATATGTACCTATGTATTAAATTGACAGGTTAAACATATTACTTGCATTAGCTGTAATTGCAGCGTAAAGTGGAATTTGAATACCTACCATTTTGTTTATTTTTTTTATTGTGAGATTTTATTCACGAGACATTGAACACAAGAAAGGCTGGCAACCGTCATTAATTTTGCTACCATACAGCGTACTGATATATGGATTACCTTATACAATCCAGTTACGTATATCGATGATGATAACAAAGCGAACTAGATTTCGGTTGCTTAACGGATTAAGCTTGAAATTATGGTCTAGTTGGGTTGGGGGTGATTTTCGAGTTTGTTGCCAAAAAATCCTTTGATTTGACACAAGACTTTTACCAAGGATCGAGGCTTCAGTGCCATTGGAACACAGCTGACATTTACTTAACAAGGGAGAACGAATTTCTTTTCTATAAATTTGGTTTGCTTTTAATATCAAGATTTTGCAAACTTGTTTCTTTTTCTCTGGTTGCCCTATCAAGTCTTTATTTTTAGAGTATAAATTTGAATCTATAGATGACATGGAAATGAAATTAATTGATATACAGCTAGCCATCTACCGGCGATCGCGATTATGGGAGCTGTCAAGCTTAAATAAGGAACCGTACAATTGTGTCAAAGAAAGGTAGGTGGCAAAGGACACGATTAGCTAAATAGTTACATCAAAGCATGTGCAACGTTTTACCTCAATTTCCGTCCATCAAGAGGCAATAAGTTGCGGACGGTAGCTTTTATTTCGACTTGCTTACTGGGCTATGAAAGGCAAAGGCGGAAGTTACATGCCTACACCAATTTTTTATTTTTTACGCAAAATGCTGTGAAGAAATTTGGGACAGACCATTCAGCAAATTGCAGCAAAAGTTTAAAATGCAAAAAAAGGGAAAAAAATATTAAATGCTACAAAAAAAAATTACAAGCATCGAGATGGAAGTTTGTAAATAAAGCAAAGAATGCACGTTCTGATTTCTTTTGTCTAGACGTATTCGTAGACTATTTGTTTTAAAGTGAAGATTTTATTTTTTATTGGATAACTTCCAAGCTAATTATATTTTTTAACTAACTTGGACAATTGTTTTTTTGTCACTTTCCGGGTGTTGTTAATATACGTGTAGTTTCGCACTCAAGATCGAACTTGGTCAAATTTTAGTACGTTACTTTCCACTTCGGTAGCAAAGATGTTAACAAATCAGTCTGCCAGTTCGTAAATCTCTGTACAATTTTATGTTTATCTGACAACTAATTCAATGAGACCAATAGGGGGATCCAATACAATTTTTACTAAGAAATCGTATTAATTTTGTGTAGATTTTTAAAAATTTGGATACTTAAAGCATTCTTCAGAAATCAATTTCAGTATATTTCTGCTAATTAAACAAGCGATCGAGCTTGCCCATTGGCAATTGGGGACTGCAGTCGGTAAAAGAACCGTTATGGCAGCCACAATGCAATAAAAAATGTTATGTAAACAGAAAAACATGAGTCTGCGCAATGATTTTATTAAAGCACAATTTGTACAAAGTTAAGGGCCACAACAACCTGTTCAATAAATTCAAACATCCAAACAATGATTGTTAGCTACGATTGTCTTAATTTTTTTTTTTAGTATTGTTCAATTCAAGAGGTGTGCGCATTTCTGCATTTTGATGTTCCCTTTTTTCCATTCGATTATTTTACCTATGTGCTCTGTGCATATTTATTTCAATGGCTGATTTCAGTGACTGAGAGTTCAGAGATGTTTCAGTATAGCAATATTTATGTTAGCAATTTAAGTCTCTTCATTCAAACATTCAAAGGATGATTTTTTTTTAAAGAGAGGTTCTTGACTCATATACAAAGTTTAAATAATAAAAATTACCAGTGTCCAGTTGTAACTTTACAAACGACATTAAAATTAAACATTCAGAACTACGATAAGGCCACAAAAATTTAGTATACTATGATACAAAATATTGTTTATGTTACATTCCTTTTCAGTCGCTGCTAAAATATAAAGATAAATGAAAATTTGCCTGCTGACTAAAGACAAAATTGGTGGAATCGACTATGGATACATGACAGTTAAAAGGATTTTCAGAACTTCATCACTGCGAAGAAAGCCAGCTCAGCAGTTTATTTACTTAATATAAAATTGTACAAATTATACCAAAAAAAAAAAGTAGGCTAAACAACACAACGATTTGTATTTAAATAAAATATTTTCTAACAAAACATCACCGTCTTACCTAACATATTTGCATCTCTACTAATTGCTGCTAGTCATTTTATTCTGATTCTAAATAAAGCCACTGCACACAAATCAAAAAACCTGACTAGAATTCGTTTAAAATTCTATTGTGCACTTAAAAATTTCACGATCACTTTCTTTCCAAATAATCATTTGCTTTTATTTATTTCTCGCACATGACACACATATTTTTTGGTTATTAAACTTTTGAGATCACTCTATGTATCTATTACTAAAATAATAAATCACAAAACATTCCTGAGATCAATATTTTTTATTTGTGACAAAGTCACTTGCTAAATCAACCCGAAACAATCTTCAAACTAGAAATAACGAATGCGAAAAACAAAACAACGATTGTCTAGTTAGAACCGCGCGTTCTAGCTTCTAACGGTAAAAAGCGCATTAAGAGCACTGCCAAAAAACTACCCGAGAATATTCTCCCATACCGGCAAGGCAATTCAAAGCGGTATTTCTGTGTATATTTTTTTATTATTACTACTACTTTGTTGTTGGTCTGTATGCTTTTTTCTTTTATTGTTATTGGAATCGCGTTTTTTATTTCGCAATGCCGGTCGTCGTCGGCGCGCACACACCATGCAATTCCCCCCTAAACAAAACCGACAAAACCGAATCACCAAGACATACGTGCAAACAGAAAAAAAAAAATAGCACACAAAATTTGGAGCCTCCTTAGTATTGGAACACCATGCTGGCGCTGACTAATAGAATCCCCCAAAAATATAACAAACAATAATCACAAAATAATACACCTTCTCCACTGCCCCGCAGAAGAAAAAAAAAAACACTTTTATCGGTTCGTTTTAGTGATAGAAATGTGAACAGCCAAATGAAAGATATAGTTGTGTTCCAACAAAATATAGAAACTAAGCAGGTCTTGATGGGTGGAGGCATTGCAAACTCGTATGTGTGTCGTGCATTCGGGATGCGGCCGGGGGATGGGAGCTGCTGACAAAGAAGCACAAATGTCGTTTATTTTTTTTATAAGTAAATTCCGTAAGAATAAAATAGTCCACTAAATCAAAAAAAAAAAAAAAAACTGTATGAAAATAAAATATATAGCACACAACGATCGAGAACCACAAAATGTTCGCTAATAATAACCTTGAAAGTTCACACTGAATGAAGGAAAGATCACTCGGCGCAGTGTGTATAGACCAAGTCCAAAAATAAGTGCGATAATGTCATAGTTTTTTATTCCGCACAGCACCGTGCAATCGTTTGTTCTCTTTTTTTTCGGTTTTCATTACTCGAAAGTGTCAGTATATGTGTGTGCGAAGTATCTGTTTTTTTTTTTTTCGTACAAAAATGTAGATAAAATTTGAGAACATTGCAATAGTTTTGATAACGGAGGGGGGGAGCCAACCTGAAGAGCCAGTTGGTTTCTATTTTGTGCGAATTAGAACATTTTCCAGCTGAGCCTGCGAATATCAGGCAATGTGCAGGGTAATACAATACACTTGCCCCTAAAAAAAAAAAATCAATTGTGCAATTTTCTTGGTTTCCAGTTTTTTAGCGAAAATTTATGCGCCAATTTTGTTTAGCTAATCAATTTTTTTTTTCTTATTATTTGATGAAATAATAGAACCATTATAGAGAGGTGTATCTGTCCAGAAAGCCGATGCAAGCAAAATAAAAGTAGCACCGAACGGAAGTGAAATGACAGAGGAAATGGGGTAGAGGAATGCGTTTTCAAAAAATATTACGTATACGCCCTAGAAGCCTACTTTGGTATATACTTTCAGGATAATTCTGCGGCGATGAAAAGGAGGTTTTATCTGAAGAAGTTGTTTTCTCTAGATGGCTGAACTGCGATGGAAACAATGACAATTAACTTGAATGATTATGTTGTTCTATAAATCCTGAAAATCCCAGATTCAATAAACGGACACAACATCTAAGTACGAAAGAGTTTTAATGAATGATAAAATAGCACATAGAAATAAATTCATGTAATGAAAGAGATAGATACAGTGAATAAAAGATAATGTAATTCATTTAACCGTGTTGCCACTTTTGGGTATAACAACACCCCCTCTCAACGCGGTTTGTGGTTAACGTTAAGAACTCCCAAACCTTGAATGCATTTTTGATGGCTCGGTCCAAACAAACCTTTGGTCAATACATCAGCGATCATCTGTTGGGTAGAAACGTATTCTACATTTATTTCGCCTCGTTGGAAAACCTCTCTGACATAATGGTGACGAATGTCAATGTGTTTAGTGCGGGAATGGTAGGTTGGATTCCTCATCAGTTTTTGTGCTCCTTGATTGTCGCAGAAAATTATTGTCGGGTTAGCTCCGTCACTCAGAAAACCAAATTCCTTAAGAAGATTTCGAAGGTAAACTGCTTCCTTTGATGCTTCCGTCAAAGCCATGTACTCGGCTTCGGTGCTGGATAATGCAATTGACTTTTGTTTCCTTGATTCCCAAGTTACTGCTGCATTTGCGAGTATGAAGACGAATCCGGTGTATGAAAATCTGTCGTCGATGTTACCGCCCCAATCAGAGTCGACAAAGCCTATTAGAGGACGATTTGATTTCTTGAAGACCAATCCGTGATTCTCTGTTTCTCGGAGATACCTCAGCACGCGTTTAGCTGCCTTCCAGTGCTCCTTTCCTGGGTCGTTATTAAATTGACTTAATGTGCTTACGGTGTGTGCGATATCCGGACGCGTAGATACTGCTAAATACATCAGCGATCCTATGAGTGATGTATATGGGATTGACTTCATCTCTTCCCTCTCCGTCTCGGATATGTTTGCTTTACACAATTTAGTATTCCCATCCAATGGCGTCGATATACCGTTTGCTTCCTGCATGCCGTAATCACTCAAAATGTTACGTATGTATTTTCGTTGACACATTGTTACAGTCCCTTCGGTAATATTTTGTTCAAATTCAATGCCTAAGCAGTAATGCAATTTACCTAGGTCTTTCATTTTAAATTTTCGAGACAGATGTTCTTTCAAATTCTGGTATGCACTCTTTCTATTGGTTCCGACGATGAGATCATCAACGTAAATTACGACTATCATGTAGACTTCGTCTGTTTGTAAAATATAGATGCACTTTTCCGTATTCAGCGGTCGCAGTCCCATTGCTAATAATTCTTGGTCCAACTTCAAAAACCATTTTCTCCCAGATTGTTTAAGTCCGTAAAGCGCCTTCTTTAATGAATAAACTAAGTCGTCTTCTGCTTCAGCGAACTCCGCAGCTTGCTCCATATAAATTTCTTCATTATCGAGGTCGCCGTTTATGTACGCCATCTCGACATCTAGTTGAAATAATTCAAGATCAAACTCAGTCGCTAGCGCCATAAGTATACGTACAGAACTCTGCCTGGCGACTGGAGAAAAGGTTTCATGGAAGTCGATGCCTGGTTGTTGTGAACAACCTTTTGCGACCAAACGAGCTTTTCTCCTCTCCACGCTGCCATCTGCATTGAACTTAGTCCTTAACACCCATCGGCAGCCAATGACCTTTTTGTTTTGAGGGCGTTTTACCAGTTCCCATGCTTTGATTTCTCGAAGAGCATCAAACTCGTCTTTCATTGCGGCCTTCCATTCGTCAGCGTATGGACTGGCCATAGCTTCCTCTACCGTTGGATCAGGAATGTCGTATGCAAAGCTTGTTTCTTCCTCTTTCTTTATCTTATCTTTCTCCTTGGTTCTCGACATCAGCATATTGTATAATTTTCGGGGTCTGCCTCTTTTGCCTGTTCTGAGAAATTTGGGTCTGCCTGCTATCCTCTTAGAGGTAAGTGGTGTTTGTTGATACTCTCTTTGTTCGGCGTCCTCATCTGTGCTACTGGTCTCGGACTTTGGATCTTGAAGTGCTTCTTCAGTTTTGAATTGATCCCAAATTTGGTTTTTTGTCACGTCTTTATCATTGTCTAGATCTTCCTTATTCGTTATTTGATCTTTAACTGCATCAGAATTATTGAGAGGAATTTCGAATTCAACCACACCTTCGCACGGTTTTTCTTTCGGTTCAAGACTTGGTTCCTCGATAAATCGGACGTCTCTGCTAACAATAATTTTTCTTGCAGTGGGATTCCAAAGACGGTAAGCTTTCGATGTTGTAGAGTACCCGGTAAAAATGCATTCTATCGACCTCGGCTCAAATTTTCCTTTGCCTGGATTTTTATTTAGTGCAAATGCTTTACAACCAAAAGTTCTCAAATTAGAAACATCTGGCTTATATCCATATCTGACTTCGAAAGGAGTCATATCGTTTAAACTTTTTGTTGGGCAACGATTTCTTATGTAAGCTGCAGTGGCAATTGCTTCAGCCCAGAAGCTTGGTGGCAGTTTCGCTTGTAACATTAAGCATCTAGCCATTTCGACTAATGTGCGGTTCATCCTCTCCGCCGTGCCATTTTGCTGAGGGGTATGCGCTACTGTGTGCTCTCGTCTAATTCCAGCTTTTTGTATGAGAGTTGTAAAATTAGCTCCGCAATATTCTAGACCGTTGTCTGTACGTAAGGTTTTGATTCTGCATTCCGTCTGATTTTCCGCTAAGGCCTTGAAGTTCAAAAACGCTTCTTTGACGTCGCTTTTTGCTTTCAAAAAATAAACTTCCACATACCTTGATTTATCATCAATAAATGTTGCAAATGACGTAGCTCCTCCCATTGACCTCGTTCTCATTGGCCCACAGACGTCTGAATGGATTAGCTGTAGCAGTTTGTGACACTTAGTTTGTGATGCTTGAGGAAATGGTATCGCACTTTGCTTGCCTTTAATACAGACTTCGCATACTGACAACTGTCCTGCGATATTAACGGGAATGCCTCTAACGATTTCATTGGATATCAGTCTTTTAAGATCCTTTTCATTTAAATGGCCATAGCGCTGGTGCCATTTTTCCAGATCATTAAATTTATCTCCAGCTACGGATGTGGACTCTGAAACCGATTCAATGAAATACAAATCTCCCCGACGAGTTGCACTTACTACGTCTTTTTCTTTTTCATTTTTAATCACCGCTTCATTCTTCTTGAAATAAATTTTGTATCCGTTTGACGCTATTTTTGAAATCGATAGAAGATTTGTTTTGAGCTCTGGTACACACAGGACGTTTTCCAATCTAATTGTCTTTTGGTGATCTCCATTTTGTATATTCAGGTGGACAGTACCTCTTCCGACGATTTTTGTGGTTCGATCAACTGCTAGTCGTACATTTTGGTTTGTTACTTCAGTTAATTGAGTAAACATACGTTTGTCTTGGCACATATGCGATGTTGCTCCACTGTCGACACACCATTCGGTCATTGAATTTGAACCAACACCCATTGTAATCGCTAAGGTCACTTTCTCACTCTTGTCAGCAACAAAATTAAAGTTCTTTGCAGCATTCGCAGATCCTGAACACATAGCAACAGCAACAAAGGCATCTTCCTCGGCATTGGATGTGCTTTGTTTTGTCGTTTTCGATTTGGATTTACTCCAACACTCAGATGCTTTGTGCCCCACTTTATGACAGTAATTACATTTGTAAGATTTTTGTCCGGCTTGGTTTTTTCCCATTGACCTTGACCTTGGTTGCTGTTCATTATTATTTTGAAAAAATCTATTTTGCTTACCTGTTGCCTTTGTATAAAATGCGTCTTGATTTTGTTTTGCTTGAGTTGACTTTTCTTTTCGAGAACTAAACTCCTCCAACAATTTTATTTTCAGCGCCTCTGGTGTCGGTAAGTCATCCCTTGCCTCTATCGCACAGCGAAAATTTTCGTAGCTCTCAGGGATACTGTACAGCAATAATATAGATAAAAGATCTCCAGCCACTTCAATGTCCATTTCTACCAGCTTGTCCAGCGTCGCGAAAAACCCATTGATGTGCTCCATCATGTTGTCTCCCTCTTTCATTTTGGTGAAGAGCAGCTGCTTTAATAGCGTTGCCTTTCGCGCGGGTCCTCTGGATTGATAGACCTCTTCCAGCTTCGCCCAGACATGATTTGATGTTGCGCAGTATTTAATATGACACAGCTCAGATGGCGACATAGCCAAAATTATGTCGGCTCTTGCTTTTTGGTCTGCTATATCCCACGTGTCAATGGCGGCTTGATTTGAGACAACGTCTTGGTGTATTATCGGCTCCGGCTTAATTTTTCTTCCAGTAACATAATCCCATGAATCATTTTTTATTAGGATTGCACCCATTTGCAATTTCCAGGTATCAAAATTATCCTTACCTAACTTCTCGATATTCGCAGAATGTGCCGACATCTTGAAAATATTGTATCTCAATTTTACCCTCACTGCAATCGGCTGAATTTGTTTGGAATGCCTTTTAATTTTGTTGTCTGGATATACTTAGAACGTTATTAAATTATTTCCAGTTAATTGGTGCCTGGGCCCATAACCTGTTGTTCTATAAATCCTGAAAATCCCAGATTCAATAAACGGACACAACATCTAAGTACGAAAGAGTTTTAATGAATGATAAAATAGCACATAGAAATAAATTCATGTAATGAAAGAGATAGATACAGTGAATAAAAGATAATGTAATTCATTTAACCGTGTTGCCACTTTTGGGTATAACAACAGATTATGTTCACATTAGGTCTGTTTTATTGAACATTTATCTCAACAAAAGGAAAGGGGGACAAATGGATAAATAAAATTATTCCAAGTCACATTTTGTGAAACTACACCTGTTTGTCATTTGTCGCCAAGGATTTGAAATAAAATGGTGTACTTGGAACTTGTTTTAGACAACCAAACTGAAGCTTCTTGAGTTTGGCTAGACGCTGTTATAATTTAAAAACTGAATGTTTGTTACTCCGGTTTATAGCTAGACTATGTTAAAGTTGCTGCCTTGAAAAGGACACTTAAACCAAGATTCGTATGTCCGTTGTCATACTAGTCAAGTCTAACTTATTGCTGTCAAAGAAATAGTATTTATACAAACCACGCATTTACAGGCTTTTTTTTAAATTTCGTGTATCTAAGAAATGCAGCCGATATTATGTTTTCAGTCCTATCAGTTTCTGAGCCCTTTTCATTCCATCAATTCATTAGCCCGCTTCTCATTCAATAAACAAAAAGGCAAGTGGTCACAACTTGGGCACCCACAAAAACTACAAACACAAGTGTACTTGAAGCTCAACAAGTCCTACCTATTCCGTTGACATGAACAGAACACAAAATGTCTAAAACACTTCCGACACACTTCGCATACTGAAAACTGTGCGTTCAACTATGTTCATTAGTTTGTGCGATCAAAGTTCGTAACTTTCCCCCCAATGGTGTGTGTGTGTGTGTGTGTGTGTGTATCTGGAAATTTCACCGAGACCGACCAGAGGTAGGTACTTTTATGTGTCCATGTCGAGTTGTTTTTGCACCCCGTCCGCACCCACTCTCAACCAGTGAGTGATGGCTTTTCTCTATTTTTCTGTTTACAAACGATGTACAAGAGCTTGTTGCCCTACACGCGCTCTATGTAGCGCCGGTAGTTTTTCCTCAACGAATGCAAAACAAGAAAAAGAACTAGCAAGAGCCAAACAACAACAACAGCAGCACAACAAGAAAAAAAAGAACATCCTTTAACGTTTTTGCTGCTGGAAAACTGTGCGCTAGCTGGAGCTGTTGCATGTGAATAAAAAACTTATCTCCACTTATCCTTTTTGGTGCACATTTCCACAAAAGGCACCTACATCGTCATCAGCGACATGGTCTCGGCGACTACTGCATACCGGTACCTACAGATGGGGTTGGGAGGACACATCTCCTCTACGGGTGCTGATGCTGGGCCGTCTCATGAAGGACATGCATTGCACATACATGATAGGGGTGTGCCGCCTCTCGTAGTTCATAAGCTTTGTTTCTTTTCTGCAGCTACGAGTGCTGATGGAAATAGTGTTTACCACTACCACTGCAGGCCGATTGTCGCTGCACTATACTAGTGAAAGCGAAAGCGTTCATTTGCTTTGTTTGGTTTTCTCGTGAACTTTCACTTTCGCTCATATGCTATACCTACCGAACTGGGTGGTGTGTGTATGATTGTTTTATACATTGTGCACGTCGTTGTCGCGTGTGTGCTTTAATAGTTCTCTTGTTTTACCACCCCACACCTATACTCACATGTAAGGGTGCGGCGGTTGGGCATTTTATTCATGTGTCAAATCTAAGCCGAATGTGTCGGCACCCTGACACCGACGACACCCACAACAAATGTCACACCCCATGCCCTGACAAAGCCGCCGTCTGACAAACAACAGGTTGCAGGGCTTCCCTGACCTTGGTTAATCTTGCTCTCATACTTTCACTCTCTTTCTCTTGGGTGGGTTTTCTCGTGTGACAAAATGAGCCCCCCCCCCTCCCCCAATGGGGTTTATGTCGTGCTTGCGTGTGTGTATCTGTTTGTATTCATGTAGTGTAATGTTTTCCTTCGAAGAAAAAGGAAAATATGCTAATTCTAACTACTGACCTGTATGCAAAGGGGTTCAAAAGGATATTCTTATTGTGTTCTCTTATGAAGGTTACACAGCAACCAATACCATGCAAAACTACAAGCTGTATAAATAATAAGAAAATGATTTCGCCTCAAGGTCAGACGTGTCTATATTTAGCCGAATAACCAACTAACACAAATTTTTATCTACGTATTTCTATTTCTTCTTCCATCATTGTATTTGCTTGTCTCGCTCACCCATGAATTGTGTTTTTTCTAACACCTTCGCATAGACCATAGTGGAACTATATATTATCACCCGTGACGAAATATCACCCTCTCCCCGTCAACATACGGAGTGATAGCGATAGCGAAACTTTTTCCACAGTAACAAAGACAAACGCCATGCACAAAGAGATGAGAGAAGTATAACTAATTAGCTGTAAAAAAAAAAATTATTAACACAACTATAAAATTAGCGGGCACGATTGGTTGGCGGGGTGTCGGTGTACCTGAGGAGCAATTCGCAAATAGTGGATGATTAGATTGTTGCTTATGGGGAACGAAATAATTGCGAGAAGGTGAATACAAGTATATTTATCAGTGAATTTGTAGTGTTGGCGAGTCTGATGAAATGTGTTTCTGTTTTTTTTTTTTATTATTCAAAATGCCAATTTCATTCGATTCAACTGCTTTCATTTCCGCCCACGTCTCGAATTTCATGCTTAAATTGAAAAGTCTGTACTACCGATGAGCTTTGCCTTAAAAAGTATGGGATTAGATAACTAATGGTGACAAATCTCAAACCTACATTCAAATGTCACACAAATTTTGAGTGAAGTCAGCAGATAACTCTTATATTTTTTTTTTGTTAGCACTGAACACGTAATAACTGCCTTATCTTCTGCTTTTTACCGACTACAGGTTTAAGCCGTCAGTTTAACTAGATTAACTTCAGTTTTCAACAACACCGTGACCAGTTTTTGATTTGCATCAAAAGTAGTTTTCCTGTCATATTTTTACTCAAATGATATAATAATAATAATGGTTGGCGCAACAGGTCTGTAGGGACCCTGGGCCTAGCTTCTCGCAACCATTCGTTTTGAGTGAGTTTTTAATTTTTGGAACGAATGGAAGGGATCTACAATTTTATGCCGATTCCAAACGGCCGATTGAGATCTCTTTCAAGACAGTTATACTCTAGGATGTTTGTCAGACGTTCGCGAGAGGTGGCGCAGTGAAAAAAAAAAAAATGATTTGGTTTCTATAAAACAATACAATTTTTTGAGGCTAATGTATGTAACTGACAGATGGCTTTTGTTTAACTGACAGATGGCTATCAACTTAAAATGTCAATTCATGACTGGCTGCTTGTTTTATTTAATTTACTGTCTTTCTTTAATTAACAATGTAATGGATGCAACAGAAAAGCAAGCAAGCAAAAGAAATATTCAATGCAACTGCATTACCGACTACCAGGTCAGTGCTTTATGTTGTTAAAAATTAAACTCGTACCGTGTTGGAATGTTTGGTGCCCACATGATATGAAAGTGAGTTAAGGTAAAAATGAATAGTTTGTATAGCCGGTCCAGTTTTTCACAAACATTCGTCAGTTTTTATTCTTGTGAGTTGTTAGTTTTGGAACGATTGGAAAAGAATATGTCAAAAATAGAGCTCTTAATTTCAAAAGACTTTCTGCTGGATACGGTAGTTGTTTATTTCTAGATATGTCTTCAAATGACTAAATTTACTTTAAAAAAAAATCAGCAACATTTTGTGAGCATTCATCAACGCTTTCCATTTTCCATTCCCGTGTTCATAGCGGACACTACCTAGTATATGCATCGTATATTAAAACTTCTTGTGTAAAATATTCGCATTCCAAGCTGTATGTATGTATTATCTAACTCGATAGAGCTGGTTTACATATTCAGACTGCAGCTTTTGACGTTGCAGACTCAATCAAAGTGATTCAAAGACGAACCGCCCAATGTGGTATCTACTGATTATTCATATTCAGGGGAATCATATTATAAGTAGCGAGACAGACATTTTAGTATTTATGAAAGCAAAGCGAAAAAAAAGCAGCTCAATTCCACTCAATTGCCGCCATAGTTCCCCAAAAGTGTCCCCTATCACATGGTATAATTTGACTAGTCTCGCCAAGAGGTAACACTACTGCCCTACTATTTCAAATACCCCACACAAAAGTTTCCTATGCATATCGTATTTTATTCTAATGCCACAGATGTGTGTGTGTCTCCTCTACACTTTTTCGAGTCGCCGCTGCATAGAGTGACCTTCACCTTAACCTAGTGACAGTGTCGGACGAACGGTCAATTACCTTTCGGGTTCCCTCTTGTTTATTATTTTCATTTGCTGTTCATATTAGACGTTTCTGTTTGTGTTTGTGCCACGCACACTCTTGCATTAGAAATGGGATTAGATATCGTTGGGAGAGCTTTTCTCGCTCATGATCACACGATCGCAGACCTACAAAGATGGTGTGCGCAGTGTCAGATTTTGATTTGTATGAGTTTGAGATACTTTTTTCTTTTTCTTGTTGTAGACTTGAACGATTGTAAGTTTTTTTTTTTCTCGTTCCACTGATTCCCCTGCTGTTGATCCTTCCTTTTGGTCGATTTTAATCTGTTTCCTATTGTCTGTTTATTTTCTCTATTTTCCAAGAGAACTTCTTGATTTCGTTAGAGGTTTGTTGGATTTTTTTTTTAGTTTTAGCTGTCTGCAGTTAAGAAATGAAATAGAAACTGGTTTTGAAATTTGCGGCGATTTTTTTTTGTATAAAGAATAGGAGTAGAAAAAGAACTTTGCAAAACAAAGCTGCAGACTAAGTGGAATGTAGCTGCACAGACGGAATAGTTATTTGAGCAACACAGACGGAGTAGGTGAACCCTCATGATCAAGGTCAATACAATAAAAATGCCATTAAGCAAATGTTTGGCTATTAGATGAGACTAATACAGTTTGTAGCCCCAAACTGGATAAACAACAGAAGGAGGGAGCGTTGGTTTAGTTTATATTTGAATGAGGTAGGAGACTGCAGGTGGTACAGGTGCACCTCTGTGATGGATAGCTGACTGGTATTAATTTGGTTTGGAATGGTGTGCAAAGTAAATGCGAAACTATCAATAAAAATTATGATTTAGAAAAGCTTTAGATCTTCGGTGGGATTCAAAATTGCACTCGGCCCTAATGGAAGAAAACTTCTGCGAAGAGCTCATTTCGTTATTGTTGAGAGAATCAAATTCAGATGCAAAAATAAGGATCAATTTATTTATAATTAGTTACGATTCGGCCACCTTAAATAACGATTGAAAAATCTGTCAAAATGAATTACTTTATTCACTATAGTAAGACACAGAATTTGCTTTGTATTAATATTTACTTTGTGGTGAAGTTACGGGGCAGGATAAAGATTCAAATTATAAGAAAACATAATGCTACATTCCAGAACTTAGAGAGAACCGATGAAAATATTGTATCCGAGTATCATTTGCTAACTTTAACATTCTTTCTTACTGACTGTGAAAAGGGCAGGCACCTATCGAGGATCTTCAGTCGTTTGGCGTCGAATTTTCAACTTAAAAGCAAACCCTAAAAGATAAATGATGGCTATAAATGATCAATTAAAATTTATGTTAGGTTTTCACAGCTCCTACACGAAGACTCTTTGACTTCTACCCAGAGGAAAAACGTAGAACAATATTTCGCCCGGACTGTACATAAATCTCTCCACAAATCAAAAAAATAAGTCGACTAATAACTGCGCGGGCAAATTTTGACAAATCAATAAAAACTTGTATTTACTTACAAAGTAAGTTATACGATAATTTTCCATAAACACTGAATTACAGAACAGGAAAACTTTGAAGCCTGTTGCCCAAAGGCATTTCCCCAAAGGTTCATACAGCTTGCAAAATAGCTTTTGAAGCGTGATCTGCTCACCTTTCTCGGAATAGTGCATATTTCAAGAACAAGGAATTTGCAACCAACGTAAACTCAAACCTTTCATAGCTCTCTTACAGCTTGTCATCTTCAAAAGTATTAAACTGGGACGACGCCATTAAAGTACCGATCATATCATTCAACCAAGGGCTGTTTAAAATATGTACTAGGTACACACAATGTATCGACAAGCACCCATTCTTCGATCGCTACTGTAACCGTCCTTGTAGTATATGTTTTCTAGCAAAAGCTTCCCATCGGAATTAAGAGAAACCAACCTCCTGACCTCCTGAAACTGGATATCAACATAAAAATCCCAGTTCCTATAAAAAAAGATAGGCTTTTGGATCACTGACACTGGCACTGATTTAAGGCCCTAACGTAGATCTCCAGCATGTGAGAAAAGGAGAAAAAAAAAAAACAGTCCCATTCCGTCTAATTTTACCCACAATTCAAAGCTCAAAGCGAACGGTACCAATGCCATATACAACAAAAAAAAAAAAAAAAACAATTTTGTGAAAAATTTCCCAAAAGCCTAATAGGCCTACAAATACAAAACACTATCTCTGAGCATAAGAATAAGCTTTTATTTTATTTTTTTGCTTCTCGTCTCTTATTCCTTGTTTTTCTATGCTCCAAGTAACTAGTTCCACCTTCGATGGAGTAGTGTACGCGCACAAGCCAACGCCGCATAGGAAAAGTTGGCAAAAAAAAAGAATAGAAAAAACTAGAAAAAAAAATGCATTTGCCTCTCCTTCGCAGAAAAAGAGGGGAAAATCTAGTTGCAGTAGTGTTTGTACTATTTTGTAAGTACGGTACCATCAGCTTTTACATCGTTCGCTTTGATCAGTTTTGGTTTTCTAACGCGCAGTGTAAGTGTAAGCGGTTTACTTTGAATAGAAAATGTTCCATAAAAAATTATTTAATTTTCCCTCAAATATTGAATGTGAAAAAATTAACATAGTTATGGTAAAATAAAGTGATCGAATAAATTTATAAGATCGTCTTTGCATGATTGTTCCGACTGATTGATCGTTTCACAAAATGGCCGCTTGCCTTTGGTAAGCAACAAAGAAAAAAAAATTATATCTGTGGGTGTGCATTTGAGAAAAAAGCAAATTACAACAAAAATATTTCACTATTGCCAGCGTTTATGAAATAAAAATTTATTTTAATTTAAATAAAGTATGAGATCCTTGTTTGTCACGAAATAAAAAAAATGGCGATGGTGTTGTGTCAAATATGTGGCCTAAAGCGTGTAATTGGTAGAATTTAATTTCTCTTGAAGTGATCTGTGATGTGGCATGTGGGTGCTATGCAGTGAAGTGACATGAGCAACAAATTCAAATCATTTGCTCATTTATGTGTGTGTAACATGTCCGTACAAATTTTGGATTACGCGCTCTGAATCAATTTGGGTAAGAAAAAAGAAATAGATGTGTACCTATATCGGAAATTTTCCCTATTGATAATAATTTCTTCACATAAAATCCGACGAGGCTTACGATGGACTTTAGTATTGAAAAATCGCCACTTTGAATCAGTATTTCATTTATGTCTCTTGTTAATTTTACAAGTTCAACGCCACAAAGAAAACTCAATATGCGATACTTGTAATAATGTACGAAATCAAAGTGGCGATAATTCAACAAATGATTTCCATCGGGTACAATAGTCTCTTTGAAGCCTTGGAAAAATCGTTAAATGTGCGCGTTTCATTGACTAGGGGCATCTCAAAATCGGCAGTAATAGGAAGCCCGTTAGAGTACTTTCTATGTAAATGTCAAATTATAAAAACGTTTTTAAATAAAAGCGTGTTGAGTACGCATTGTAATTACAGAGAAATATAATTCTTTTCCTTAAATTTGTCGCTATTTTCTTAACGTGGAATTTCGAGTTAAAAACAAGTATGGATTTAATGACAGTTCAAATGGTTTAAGTCATATTTAAGCTGGTGTTTAAATTTTGAAAGAACTATTATTACCACCAATATAGCCATTCCGCTATACTTATAATCATTTCAATTTTTCAAATTCACAATGGCGATATTTTCCATACAAAATTGCATTTCGTAACTTAGAAATTATTTAGTGCCAAGGTTAAAAATGATTATAAGAAAGGCCCATTATGTTTATTGTTCAGTCATCCGATCGTGCCTCAAAATTTGTCAGGAGGATTAAGTTTTCTGTTCTCTAAGGCCCTAGTTACGTAACTTTTCGAACGTACAACAATTAGCCCAGTCTTATCAAATCGAAAAGGAGTTATCATTCCGAAAACGATATCGGTCAAGTCAATCACCGTCATATGTAATTTACCACAAGGTTTGAAATATTGCGCAAGTTGTGGGTCTCGAGAGCGACTAAGCAATAATGAAAAAGTTACGAGTTGACTGAAAATATTTCGAGATTCTCCTTTTGAATCCTGATTCAATTATCGGCCTCTAGCGATTCGTACATTTTTCCTATGGACTTTCCATTGAGTTTTTCGGAAACAAATAATATGCTTTAAGACCCGTGGTTATAGGTCTTCTGTCAGAGGCAATACCAGCGAACAGTACTTTTAGCTTGAGCCATAAGATATATTTTCTACGTTCCTACGCGTGAGTAAGGTGTCATTAGTTTCGTATTCTTCCATGGTTGAAGTTAATTTTATTTTGATTGTAAATTCCACTAACTAACCCAACTCGAAATAGAACTAATCGAATTGAGCTATTTGCTCGCCGTAGTTGTCTCGTTTATTTGAACAAACAAAGAGATTATTATTTGTTATCCATACTGGTAGACAAAAGTTTTCATTGAAAAGCTATAGCTTTCAATAATCTTTCCGAGACGATAATGT
Source organism: Cheilosia vernalis (assembly GCA_949126925.1). Lineage (NCBI taxonomy): Eukaryota > Metazoa > Arthropoda > Insecta > Diptera > Syrphidae > Cheilosia > Cheilosia vernalis. The sequence continues at coordinate 58,987,069 of OX421360.1, forward strand.
TGCTTAAAAACCGTCTGACCTATGCATACAACGGCCGACAACAAAACTTTTCTAATCAAAAACACCCACACGAAAACAATAAAAAAGAAGAAGAAAACAACAGCTCTATCCAAAAATACAAAACAAAATGCAAATCTACTTTCTAAAGTCTAAATCCACAACGAAATACGAAACGATCGATGCAAACAAAATAATATTGTTCTGTGTCTCTATTTGGGTCGGACTTAATACTGTTTTGTTGCAAAGAACGTGCAATAATTTAACTCATTTCGACAGGCACCTTCCTCTCTCGCCGCCATCGCCATCGTGTTGTCCATGTCAATGCGATATTGCGATACCCTTGCTTTGGGTGATGATAATGATGATAATAACTATCTCTAGCTATTTTGGTTAGTCGATTCAAGTTCAAGCTAACTTTGAAACAGGTCATGGCCATCCTTGCACAAATATATCCACACATAGATACATACATACAAAATTCATTAGATACCAAATGACGATCTATTGGCTGATTTTTGTTCGACAATCTACGTCGGCCACCGGGACTGAGCAAGATTCAACAAATTCAAGAGAACTCGAAACAGCTCTCACGACAAGATGCAGATGTGTTTGTTGAAAGCTTTCTCTCAGTTTTTGGCTTGGTGTTAGAAAATTGTTTGTGTGGGGACGAGTGGGACCGTAAAATATGCTCGACTAACATCTTTGCTCTGGCGATGGTCGCGGTTCCCTTCGACTGTATGTTTGCTGTGTAAGCATGCGCGAGTGCGTTACCCTCAATGCATCAGCGATATTTATTCGTGAATTATAAAATTCTACGAGTGTGTATAGAACGCATAGATTCAAATGCGACAGCGACACAACTTACTCACTGTGTGTTCTGTGTTGGTTTGTAAAAAAAAAACGCTTTTAGCATTTTGTGTTGGCTTCATTCTTCTTTTTTGTATATTTTTGGCAAACGTTCAGCTGCACTTGTATAAAGCGTCACACATGCACACATACCTATTGTGGGCACACATTTGAAAATTTTGCCATTATCGCAAGTTTTTCGCATTTTTCTGGTAAATTTTTGTGTGTGCATTTGTTTTTTTTTACACGTCGCTTCACCAGAACGTTGCTAATTTTATTTGAAGCTTTTTTCGCAATGTACATATTATATACTTGTGTGATTATTTTGGTGTGTTCTCCCTCTCTGAAAGGTTAAAAAACTCTTCGGGTTTAATAACATCTCCAAGGTTAGATCGAAAAGCAAATATTGAACAATCGGTAGACGCGGCGCATTGTGCATTTCTTTTCGAATTCAAATTCACTATCGAAAAGTGAGGTTAGTTTTCAGCGGAAATTGAATAGAACCTATATGGATTCAGTTCGGATTTGTGATGACTGATGACGGAAGGAGACCTTCAAAATTAACTGCAATACGAACACCTTATGTAATGCCAGTCGTCGTCGTATGTACTTGTAGGTATATTCAATTTTCATGAATAACGTGACGAAGAACCGATCGACTTCCTTTTTCCTGCTGATGATTGTGAATTAAATGCAAAACAATTATTACGATTATAAAATATGATTACGCTCATAAGCATACAAGAAAGAAGAAAACAACAAAAGGGAACCCATGATTCCCCCTCAATTCTCTTTGTGTTGCTGTTGCGTTTTTCTTTACTATACACGCCCTTGACAGTCCAACTACTTGTAGGTTTGCAGCCACCATATATCTGGACAATGTGTCACCCTTAAAACCGCATTCCGCAAATTAGTTTCTTGGAATTCTAATTAATAATGATCAAGTGAGTCGCTTCTCGCTTCCCAAGTTGAGCGCTTTTTTCCCACACACATCATACAGGCCGCGTCATTGGATAGGTTTATGATGGACTACTGGTAGGGCTGTCATGTTCTGCACACAAAACACAACACACACGTCTACACAGTGTCGCCGCTGGGCAACAGCGAGTTAGTGTAGGGAATGGAGAACAGAGAACCATAAAGTCTGTTCACAGTTTCTAACGGTTAATTGAGTGTAACAATGGTCAAGGCCAACGGATGTAGTAGGCCATTGCTGCCATCCGAGTCATACCTAGTTTAGTAGTATGCACTCATAAAACCAGTGGGTAGGGTATGGGTGATGCTGTATGCACTTGTATATGCCCGCTCTACGTCAAACGAACTATATGGGAATATGAATCAGTGAATTGTGAACGCAGAGTATAGGAAACGAGACGCACAAAGCGAATTACGTTGCTGCTGCTGTTTTTGATGTTGATATACTAGTTGTGCAAGCAATGATTGGTCTAGTACACTGAGCGAAATCGCAGAGAGTTTGTAAAGGGAATTTGAGAGAGAAAAAAAACATGTACCTAACTGATATTTAATTTATATGTCCTTGTTCATAAATAAACTCTAAGTCAGTTTGATACTAAATGAAAAAATTGGTCTGTTATAGCACGGCTACCAAACGTTAGGTAGGGTGTAGGTACTTTGCCACTTTTCTTAAAAATACTGCTCGCTTTCGAGAAAGAATCCATATTGGAAAATGTTATTTCCGAGAAAAAAATTTTACTTGGAAAGCTGAAAACTCAAGTAAGTTTTCTACGAAAACGACTTCCAATCGCTGGTTTGTTAAAACAAACACACCTTTTGCAATATTCAGCAGAATGGCTGGCCCAACAAATGTCACAACTCACAACTCAAAATCATTTTCCACAATTAATTTATGGGCTAATATTGTTTTTAAATCCACTAAATTCATTTTGTTTGTTAATTAATGCGATCGAATTTTGTAACCAAAAAAGTTTGCACCGTAGTTTAACGACTAGTGTCTCACAGCTAATTAAAACATCAAACGAAAACTAGTTGGTGGTCGGTGAGAATGCGTCGACGAGTTTTCGAGGAAAACACGGTTTTCGACTTGGCGTGAAAAGCCTATAAATCTGCGGCTTGTTGCCCTAATCATACTACTTGTGTCAGACATTTCTTGAAACTGGAGTTCGCCCAGTGGTAGACATTCTACCACTATAGTGACCATGCTTATGCATCTCTGCACAATCTTAAAAAAAAAGAAAACAATTCATGCGATATACTAATAATCATTTTTAATGTCCAGGTTTAACTTTTAGAACTCACATAGTTTTGGCCTCATGTGCATAATATCAGTATTGCCATCTAAATACTGTCATTATTGATTTGTAGTGAACGACATCGGTTTGTTCGATAATCAATTATCACAACCAAACAAAAAAAAAAAACTTCCGCGTGATTTCAATAAACGATGGAGTCTTTTGTCTAGCAAGAAGTAAGTCTTACTTATATCGCATCAAGCAAAAACGTCAGCAACAGGTTGGTAACATAGACGTCAAACGTGAATTGATTTGACTAATAAATTAAATTAACGTCCTGTAAAAGGCCTGTCGGCTGTTTACAATTGAAATTAAGTGCTAATAAGACATTAGTCATAAAGACACTTATAAGGGAAACAGAGAAACTGGTTTTAACTGATTTTAACTGATTTAACTGAGTCATTGCACAATTTTGTAACGAAAGAGGTTAGTGTCCGGTTTTCTCTGTTATTTTTTATACATATCTATTGGATGGGTTTTTGTTTTTAAATAAAAAAAAAACAATCATAAGCAATGACCTGTTCTGGTAGGTTTTACTCACTTACAAATGAAGCGCAGTTGGTGTCGTTGTTGGAATTGTATTGGCTAATAGATTAGGTATGTAAAGCAACATAAAGAAGGATTTTCAGCACGCAATTACAACAACTATTGCCAGTGTTGAAGTGTTAAGTAACGCGTTGTTGTTGTAATTGAGTTCTGAAAAACCTACTAACGTAAAATAAATATCTTATGAATTATTGGTATGCAAAAAACTTTATCTCGGGTTGAGTAATGTTTGAACCGCAAACTTGTTGCACGATCTCGGTTTTGCCGCAGAAGAAAATGAATGCGTTCAAATATTTTGAATGACTTTATTCTAAGAATGAAAATATTTAATTTGATCGTAGATTGACTAATTCTTTTATTTTTAATCGAACTAGCATTTTGGGGACAAATCCCTTTTTTTGTAGGTACTATGAGGTTTCAAAAATCCCTTTGGCCCTTTTACCTTATTTTAAGTGAGAGAATCCCACAAAAAGGGAAAAATCCCTCGACCTGGCATCACTGGCTCAAAGTTCTTATGCGATCAATATTTATGTCATAAAGGAGAGGATTTTGCAAATAGAAGCCTGTTTAGAGAAGCGGTCGGTTGCCGGAGATGTTGAACTTATTTATCTAAATATTCAATAGTGACAAGAACTGGATTGTGTAGAAGGGAAGACAAGACTGAAACCTATTTAAGAGATGGACAAATCTATGTGTTATTCAGGAACAATACTTAATCTTTCCTAGGAGCATTATCAAGCATAACATGCGGGAGTAATCCGACTTAAGCCAATGTGCCATAACACTGAATTTGAAAGTACTCTTAGGATAAGTGTTTCCTTTCAAGCGTTTGACTGAACTTAGGTGGTTTTTTCCAAGAATTGAACAAAAATACCGCAGCCAATCCAATATGGCTATGAAAGTCAACTTTTGTTTTTGCATAAAAGAACCATCAACGCCGACCTGATCCTAAAATAGTCAGTGTTGATAGCTGCACCAACGCACAACGGAATTAAAACTTATAGACGGGTTAAAACAAGTGCAACTTCGTTGCCCGTTCCGGTTGGCATAAATGTTGGTGGCAAAGGGATAAAACCTGATTTGCATTAGCACTCATTTGGCACCGTCCTGAAACGACACACCTTCTCTGAGTACTCTATTGACAACTTCCTGTATATGAAACTAGGCCATATGCTTTACATTCCCAGAAGCCGTACGAGGTCCCTATCCCTATCTATAGCGCTACCCCGGTCCCATACCTAACTACTTATTTATTCTTCAGCGTGTTGTTCGTGGTACACATCGATGAACATTGAATTGCAAAACTAGATCCAGAAACACTTTAAAAAGGGAACAACAAGAAAGAAAACGACTTAAATTGAGCAAACTTTTTTTCACATGTGCATCCCAATCTCAATACACTCATGACCACCGTCATCCATTCTGTACTCCGAAAGCACTATTCTACCTCCTCACCACCACCCAGAAGCCATCACACATCTCCAACCTCCGCTACCGCCGCCGTCGCCATCGAAGCTATTGCGGGCAACAACAACAGCAACAACAAAAAGAACGACCACGACAATGAAATTGAAGACCAAAGACGAGGCGAAGCAGAATAGCTCAACGCAAAGCGCACCCGAGAAACATAAGAAAAGAAAGCAAAGGAACAGCAAAAAAACAAAAGAGGAATCCAGAAAAAAAAAATGTGTTAGTGGAGTAGTTTCCATTACGTCACCTCTTCATAGTCGTCTGTCTATATATAGCCATAGAGCGCACCGCATAGTACCTATAGCTGCTGTGGGAATTGGAATTGGAAACTGGAAACAGACCGAGCCAACACAAAACGCGTGTTTTCAAGATCTAGGCAACAAGACGACACTGAATTCCACTACTACACAGCCATTTGGCCGTGTGTGAGTATGGGGTAGAATATGGCCAACCGCAATTGAAATTGAAAGTGCTCCTTCAGCCAGCTATAAGCTATATCCACGTCTCTATGCACTCGCGTCGTAGTTCATGGTCTACATATACATACATAGAGTGCATGGGAAGCTTGGTGGCTATCCCTCTCCTTCGTTGGGGTGCGCGACTAAGTGAGAAGCTTTGATAGTGTGTAGTTGCAAACAAAAAGTTGCTTACAAACACAACGAAGCAACTAATGATCATGGCAATGGCAATAACAAACGATCCAACAATCTGTCTAGACTAGACGGGAATAGTGTGTGGATTGTTGTTGTTTTTTTTTTTTTTTTTTTTATGTGGAGTGGGTTACAGACGGGCCGGGAGACGGGACGGATGTGTGTTGTTCACAGTCTGGATTGTCTATATTATATAGTTTGCCATTGACAATGTAATACCCGCAGAAATGTGATTAATAATATTGCCCATAGACTATACAATGAATTTTATTGACAGCGTCCAGATCAGCGATGAGAGTGATATGAGGGGAGTAACTGTTTTTCTTTTCATTCTCAGAATAGCACTATTCATATTGATGTTTGGAACTTACCCGACCGGTTACCTATCACATCAGTAACTTGACAGCAACTTGTCATAATAGTGGGTTCGTACACTTGCACTGGAAGGGATTTTAGGTTCTTAAACTTGCACCAGAAGGGATATACTTTTGTTGCTTTATTTTTTTCTTTTATATGTATTATTCTGTCACACAATTACTATAATGTTCATATAGCACGATGACAGACGTCAATATTATAACCGATTATGTCTGCCTATATCAAAACACGCGATACAAAAAGAATACATGTATTCGAAGGGAAGGAAAGCGTTTGACTGAATCAGAACGTAATAAGTGTGGTGAGATCCTTAATCGTCTACTGTCTATGCGCGTTTCTTGCTTATTGCCGTCTGGTGATGGGAAAACCAAAATACACTGAACACTGCACAAAAAGGAGGGCACACACTAAAAAATAAAACGAACACAACTTGCGAACAAGAATAGGAGGAGTAGGGCAGCAGCGCTTTGATAAAAAAAAAATTAAAACAAAAATAGGTACACAAAAGAAGCAGAGTGGAACAAGTTGAACCAGTGTTGCGTTGTGCTGCGGGAGGATACCGATGTAAAAATGTAAAAAGCTAGAGAAAAAAACAGTATTGAGGGAGGTGCGTAAAAAGCTGGAGAGTGGAGGAAAAGTTCCAAACAGGTGGAGGACAACTTTTGGTGTTTTCGTTGTTCGTGATCCTGGATAGGGTTATATTCAATGGAGGATCACCTTGATCGTTGTATAAAAAAAAAAACAAAAAATTAATACAGAATGATCATCTCAAGCTTATAATCTCGGAGTTCGATCAATTGACAGCTGTCACTTTATTAAATAATTTTTTTCAGTTTTTTTCTCAAGTATCTACCTATAGTTCAATATTGCCCACTCCTTTCAAGAATTGTAATATCAGAAATACGTAATCCAGCTTAAGCCTATGTGCGATTAGGTACATTGAATATATGGAAATGCACTCAAGCTTAAGTTAGCCACTTCAGGTTGGCTTCCAAAATGGAAATGTTACAAAGAAAATTTGCCATTTCAACAATTTTGATGTTTTTGACAGTAGCAGCAGCCCACATATACTTCAACAGTGTCCACTCCTTTAAAGGAAGACAATACCACAAATACGTAATCCAGTTTAAGTCTATGTGCGATTAGGTACATTGAATGTATGGAAATGCACTCAAGTTTCAGTTAGCCACTTGACGTTGGCTTCCGAAATGGAAATGTTACAAAGAAATTGTGTCATTTCAAGAATTTTATTGTTTCTGACACAAGCAACAGCCCACATAAGTAGTTTCTCTTAAGTCAACCAATTATTTTTCTGTAATTTTTATAGGTATTGTTTAAGTCGATGTTAATTCGAAAAATCTCAAAACCTGTTGCAAGGAATAAAGTCTGTCAAATCTGAACACAGTTTTCTAAACAACATATCTCGGTGAAGTCTTGCTTTTAGCGACATTTTCGTTTGACAGATTGCGATTTTTGAAACAAGTTCCTTTTACAAAAAAAATAGAAGCGAAAAACCTTGTTAATAAATGCCTTACTCATTGTTTGTGTAATCAATTCCTTTGACATTGGAACACTGCTTCCACATTCCTAGTAGGCATGACGCACCCACCACTCACCGAGTGCAAAACTGTTAACGTTGTTGATGTCCATGCAAGGAAAAAACAACATCAGCTTAAGCTGCCTGAACGAGGAATTACTAGGAATTTCCGGTTTTGCTCCTCTGTTTTAGTTTTCATTTACTAACATCCTTCGCCAAGGCCCAAGGATCACAATCACAACTGCATATAGTGAATCTTCATCGTGTTCCCCTCTTCAACCCATAGCAGACGAAGTGGAAGACTACAGCGACGACGACAATCGATTTGTACTTATATTTCAATCTTACACAATATTCTTCTTCTCCTTGTTAGTTGTTATACGATGCTGGCCGTTTCCAGTATTAGTGTTTTATTCGCTCTTTTTCTGCGAACAAAACAAGCACAGTGAATTAGTGGGACATCGGCCAAAGGGATAAAGGAGGCGGGATAACAAATGTTGTAATAAATCTGGAAATTATTACAGCATTACAGCGGGTGATGTTGCCGACGTGATGGAGGGGGTTGCGATAGTATAGCCACCGCAGTTATGGTGGCGTTTTGTATGGCTGTGTGTGTCCTATATACACTGTTCTGTGCTTTAGTTTTTTTTCCTTTTTTTGTAGTTGTTTACAAGTAGGCGATAGAAATAGTAATAGATTTTTACGCTTAGGCTAAGATTGATATTTCTCTGTGCCAAATGAGGGTTGCGGATGCAGTAGTGGTAGTTGTGTGTGTGTATCGAGTAGAGAGGGTTAAATTAATGTTTTACGCGATGTAAGGGACATTTACGAATGGGACGAGTGGGTAAGAAGGGTGGGCGCTGTACACAATTTTGGCATTGAAAGTAATGTAATTGTGGGCAGTTTTTTGAATTGCACATAGCGGCAGATTGATTTTAGAACTCTTTTTAAATGGAAATGGGAATGTAATTTTTACGAAGTAGGGATGTTGTTTTGATGGGAAGGCACTGGAAGGGTGAAACGACGGAAAAGCTTAAAATATGTACAACTACATTATGTAGAATAGGCACATTTTAAATCTTCACATGCATACAGGCGTGGGTCCACGGAATGTACATTTATTCGACCACAGGACAGTTGATTTGAGTAATCGCTATGTACCTAGTTTGTCATATTCACCTGCTGACGAAGCTGCTGCAGCTAGCAAATAGAACCTGTGGGGCTACCAACCAGACCTTTAAAAAAACCGCTCTTCTACCTTAAAGTAGGTACCAATCAGACCTTCAGAAAAGCTGCTCTTCTACGTTGAATTACGTTTCTTTGAAAGCTTCGGCGATCTGGTCAAATTAAAACTAATAGAACTTGAGAAGATTCATCAAATTATACAAATGGTTCTGGTTAGTGGCGTATCTAATCATACACAGTCGGGAATCTCACAACGGTCATCCTTCATGCTTACGTGCAATGCTTTTAACCTAACCTTTGTCATTGCCAAAAATTGATTGACGTTCAACAACTGTAAAATAAGCACAAATTTTGATTTACGCAAATCCAACGACAGACAGCAAAAACCTATCTAATTGCTAAAATATCGTAGAATTGAAGTCCAATGAATCTAGACAGGATGCAAGTGACTCCGAAGCTACTGCTTGCGATGAGGGCGAACCAAACCCAGCTCAATCCTTCGAACTTGTATTTGCCGGCGGCATTTTGACACTATATGGTGATAATACAGTGGAACCTTTCTGCTTGAGATTTCTTATTTCGTACCTAAGTTATCACGCAGTTGTGTTGATTTAAACTGCATATACACCAGAACGCACAGGCACACGCATTTTTGCATGAAACGGAACAGAGAAATCCGTTTATCCGCAGTCAAAACTATTAAAGGCGTAAGAATGAGATCACAAATCAGACGCCTAAAGTGTCATGGATGTTCTACTCATAATTATAGACACGTAAAACGGAAATAGACACAGGTGCCCACCGCCAACATTTCTGCAATTGCTTGAAAACATTTCTATGTATGTATTTCTGATTTGAAACTCGTGAAATCAGAGTGGGAATTAGTTTCAGTAAATTAAACCAACAATTCATCAATCAGTTACACGAAAAAAAAAAAAATAAATAATTGCCCCTTCATAATTTCCGGAAGCCATACTGTTTTATAGGAACGCGTAATTTCTTTAGCCATCGCTATAAAAATATCAACATGCGAAGCTTTCCTATAATTCCTACCACGTAAACAAGATGGTTGACCTAAATACGTGACACGTTTTTTTGGGTGCTAGGTGATGTTGTTCCTTTTAGTCACACGGCTATTCGGTATTAGCATCCCTTTAATTTTCCGTGTTAGGAATGTGTGACCGTGTAAATGCAGCATTAGTTCCCTATTTTCCAAAAATTAAAAGACGTAGGTATTCAATATTTACTTTGGCATATAAATGTAAACCTACTACAAAAATTGGGTGTTAGAAATAGAACCGAGTACTCAGTGGATATGTCGATGAGTACTGAAAAAACAACAACTTCAGTTTCGATTTTCGCAATAATTGACTTAGTGACACCTACATTACCGACTCCAGTTTTTTAGTTCAGGGAAAGCCTACCGCAGTTAAAGACGAATAGACCAGATAAAGACAAAAATATAATTTTAACGACGAATTGCTGTTTTTTCTATTTTTTTTTTAATAAAACTGTTGAATTCATTAGGTGAACTTACAATATACTCGTAAATAAACTTTTTGAGAATTGAGACTCAGGTGTTTTTTTTAAATTTCGAAATTCTACAATCTCATCAGTCGTCGTTTGCGGTGTTTTTATTTTGATATCCTTATCAGGCGAGATTGAATTTTAATTGGGCAATATTAGCGAAAGTCTGGCTTCCATCAAAATAAGATAACAATACTCTGTTTGTCGCCTCTTTCTGCGCAGCTGTGACTAATTGAAAAATAAATAAATAATATAGGTATAGGTACGTCAAGCTTACTGCGTTTCTAGGTTAATTGTTATACCAATTCAAATCGTTGCGCCATTTCTTCCATTGTTGTCTGTAACGTTTTATTTTTTACGAACTTTTATCAGAACATTACCTATATATTTACAAATTCTGAAAAAAAAACAACACACCTTTACATCTGCTGGTGTTTCTTTCTACGCAGTGCGCTTCAAGCTTAAAATTGTGCAAAACAAAATAAGTACGATGTAGGCTTGTGATTTACATTCTAATAGCCGAACAAGTTGCGAAAAGCTTGAAGCTAAAAATATCGCCAAATACATATGCAACAGGCAATCAACAAGCCAAAGGCCTCGAAACGAAAGTGTGCATGTATTGAGTCTCTTACACTACATACGAGATGATAATTTATCCAGATTGCTCAATGTAAAAATGGCGGCCGACAGTACTAGATCTACTTTATAAGGCGAATAACATGCCTGGATGACACACAAATGTCTGTCGGATTGACTAGACTCATGTAGTGGACATTTTCCAAATTCAGTTCGTAGTTGGACAGTCCTCTATGATAGATTTGTCAGAAATTAATTTGCATTTGAGGCATAAAGTAAGATTTGTTCAAGTCTTTAAACTTGTTCACGAGTAAATTTTAAAAACCGTTCGATGCTTACGTAATTTGCAAATGTATTAATGCAATTCAATTTGTGAACTATCCTAAAAACATGTGAAATTTTATAATACCTACGCATTGTTTTCGAAAATATTCAACTTAAAGGGTTAAGTTGAAAATAAAATCACAGAAAATAGGTACCTATAAGTAAAATAATTGGCAGCTTTACAGAACCAAGCCTTTGTTTAAGACATACCTACTGGGAAAATAGAAGCAGCCTACAATAATTGTTTAAAAATATATATTACATAGTACATGCTTATAGATTACTATAATTGAAAATTAATTTGCGGCTGTGGAACAGAACTAATGGTGTTCCAAAAGAACGAAAACCAAAGGATTCCACTTTGACATTACAAAATATTATTTAAAGAAAGAGCCACGCCTAGCCTATTTCTATAAACTTGTACGATAAGTTAATATTCACTAGATGGAGTCAGAATGTTTAGTTCGTTGCTGAAAACTGAATTAACAGTAGTACCTACGTATTTCCTATTCCTTAATGCTAAATTAAAATAATCAAGCATTTTGTATCACTGTTAAAAAGGTCCAATTAGAACTGTCTAACATTAATTTAGAACTCCATAAATACATTTAAAAAAATTAAAGACTTAACACTCTCAACGCAATTAACTTTACGATATTGCTTTCATAAAACAAATTTCACAATCGGGCATAAGTCACCACCTTTAAAAGTAAAAGGTCAACAAACTTTGCCAAAATTCAATGCCCCGCGATGAGATTATAAATAATTCCACACCACAAAATTGCGTATGTAGGTACATCTATAATCACGTTATGTATGAACTCCATCTGTATTTATGAGGATCTCTTTATTTAGGTTAAGAGGGAGTAACTAAAATTCAAACTTACTATGTAGAAATTCGTATAAAAATCCCACTAAAATTGTTTTAACTTGTTATTGTCATTTTTTTTATAAATAAAAAAAAAAAAATGTAAAAAAAAACTTTAGTCACTTTTAAAAAGATTTTTGTTTCTTTGTAAATTTTTTTTTTCTAATGCTCTTCAAATGCACTTGTGTATAGTTTCCAAATCTTATTTGGTTAGGAATACACTTTCACTTTTAGATAGTTTTTTTTATTTTTTAAACTTTTCCAACAATTATGATCCTTGCACAAAAATGTAACAACTTTTAAAATTTGCTTCCACTTGTGAGTTGTGATCTAGACGATCGTCCGTGTGATCTCGGATGCGTGCTTTTATTATTCGCTTAGTCGCGTGTGTTGCACCCTCCTTCTTTTTTTTAGAACTAAACTAAACTAAACCTTTACCGATTGAATTAAAAAACTCAACTGAATTTCGAAAAAATGCAACTCAAATTGAATCAAAAATTTTTTTGTTGTATATTTACAACATTCAAGCGCGCGGTGCGGCGCAGCGACACACAAAACGCACACCACATAATAGGTTTAGTGTTGTTGTATATTTACTACACATGGTGTATAGTATAGATACACTCTACACTCGCGCGCAGATACAAGTTATTTTTTAGACTTTGCTCATTTTTTGGCACTTTTTTTCCGCGCTCGTCGCATTATTATTTCGTTGTTGTCTTCGCCTCCGTCCATGTCGTTTGTTTACAAAAAGCAAAAAGAAAATATAAGGCACAACAAAAAGGGAAACAACAGCAGCAAATATACCTCGTTTATGTCTGTATATAGGTATGTGCTAAAAAAAACTGCACACACAGTGAAGGCCACGATTGCATATCTACTCTCAGTCCCCAGAGGGAATGCAAAAAGATACAAAAAACACACAATTGCAATTGATCTGAATGTGTGTGTGATTTCTCCTAAATCTACTGATAATTTTCTTTTTTTTATCTGTTTGATCGAAATTAAAAAAAAAAAAAAAAACTGTTTCCCCCATCGCCGCACAATGTTACATCGACCTGAATTTAGACTCAAGGTAGTAGGTGATCTTCACCAATACCCCAACAGCTTTTGGAAGCTCTTTTCGGTCTCCCATTGTCTGCCATCCTGATAATTAAACAAACAACCCCCTCGACTGACAAATGCATAGCCCAAGAGACTACAGCACCAATACATCGGCGCAAAAGATCTGGAGGATCGCCGTTCAGGGAGGAAAAAAGTGTTCCGATCATTGACACCCCAAAAAGCGTATTTTTTTTTCCAACCATATTTGCTCTCCACAAAACGTCTCGGCCTCGGTCTCATCCATTCAAGAACAGTATATGAAAGAAGTTTCTCAAAAGGAAGGCCCAGAAAAAGCTACCAGCAAAGAGGAGAACAAAACACATAAAAAAAGTGAAATTCCCGATTAATCAAACACTGAATTGCGAGAGAGTACTCGACAACAACAAAATAAAGAATAAAACACTGTTTACTGTTTACACCGTGTTTGATCAGTTTCAGCTTTCAGTCAAAGTGGCAGAGTGGCAGGCGGAGGGCAGTCAGTGTTAACGAAATCCCGAAGACAGATGACAGCAGTTACCCATTTAATGGGGACGATGCAGTTCCTGGCTGGGAGGGGGGTGTGCTGCAATAGGGCACAGATAAAAGCGAAATATGCGCACCAGATAAAGGTAGTTGATCTATGTCGTTGTAGTACTGGTATCTCTCCGAAACGCACACATACACATAAAATGCTAAAGTTCGCAGAGCTTACTTTTTAACTGCAGATTGTGTGAGCTAATAAGAGAAAAAGACAAGAAATAAACATATTATTTCGGGAAATTTAACAATCATTACTCGCGGTCGATCACCCCCTAAAATTTGTGTTCATGGAGGCAGAAAGCGATCTGCGTCACGTTATATTTGTTCAGTGTTGAATTGCGATTGGTTATGTTAGAAAGTTTGCACTGGACGATGGACGCAGTTTGAAAGTTAAGAAATTTTACTTAATGAAGATTCAACCATTATATGGCTGTGTGGACTTTGTCAAAAATAGATGAAGTCCACAAACGTTTGCAATGGGCTATTGATTCTATTGCGCACTTTTTATCCTCATCCTTTTCAATGTCCCGTCTATATTTATACATACATATTTGCAGGGTCACAGGTGTAGTATATTCGATATCAGAATGCAGTTCTTGGCTTCAAACATGATCCTGGGGTGGAATCCGCTAAGGTGATAGTTGATTGTTGACAATCAAAATCAAAGCTCTACGTCCACGTAAATTGACAATCGCTTTTTTTGCGATCAATTTCATGTGACAGCTACTTAGGTGTCGCTTTCATACATTTGTGTCATTTTCATAGGTATGCACCTCGGCTTCGACTCCAAAATGAATTCAATACTTTCGTGAAATAAGAATATGGTTGTTTTGGGACTGCTTGATTTACCAACCGGAATAAGGAACACATGTTCCACCCATCCACAGTGATCGCTTTACGCAGAACAGAGAAGAGTTCATAATAAAACACTACAATCAAAAAAGCGACAATGAACTATCACCTTAGCCGATTCCAGCCCTGTATGATAAGGGGGAATTTGTAAAGCTAAAATTGTTCTAGAAGAGATCCATTTTTTTGAAAACACGAAGCCCTGTAGTAGCTAGTGCTACATTTTATAATCAACCTGTATATTTTTAATTATTGGTTAATAAATAATAATAATAATAATAATGAAATTTTCCTCCTTTTCAATTGCAAGCTTTTGAATTTCGATCTTTTTCGGTGTTATCAACATTGGAAATCTGATTGTTCATATTATGAACGTTGTCATTTTATTTAAAAATAAAATTCCCTCAAGTTCATTGCAAAACCCTTGTTTTCCAGAATTTTTTGTAAATGTAATCTACTGCATTAAAATTTAAATTATGTTATATTCGGATAAATAAGATCAACTTTTCTGAACGCACTCTTTCTTCTTTAGTAGGAAAAATATGCTCATACTCATACATAAATGTTATTAAAATAGAATAAAAAGAAATTGGTTGTATTTAAATAAGTGGCGGTTAGGTTGACTGAAATCAATCAAGCACAAACCTATAGTTTGTGACACGAACTCTGACTACCTATGATCTATGAAGGAGTTTTGTACACTTGCCAATTCAACATGGAGACGATGAAAGTAATTATTATCAGATTATTATTAGGTATATTATTTTTAAAAGTGAACTAGAAAAGATATAGAACTTAGGACTCTGTAATGAGAATAGGTTAATATTCCCCTCTGATAAATATCAAATATTTTTGAAGTGTATGAAAATAGTCCAAAAATGCAGGGCAACTTGGGACACTGTAATGAGAAGTTTTTTAGGTTAATATTCCCCTACGATAAATATCAAATATTTTTGAAGTTAAACTTCTTAGGTGGCAGTGAAATTTCAAGGCCATATAACGTTTTGAAGAATTTCAGTCAACTAGAGAGAAGAAATTTTTTAACGTGGTCAGTATCTTAGGTATATAGCTTCGGAGTTTTCAGCTTCAAGGCCATGTAACGTTTTGAAGAATTTCAGTCAAGTAGAGAGAAGAAAATTTGTAACGTGGTCAGAATCTTAGGTATAGCTTCGGATTTTTACTTCTGATGATGTGTGGTCACAAGCACACTTTCTTTTTTTTATTTCTTTTTCGATATAGTTATGCAATGTCTACGACTACGACGACTACGGTTTTAACGGAAACACCGGACTTGATTTAATCTACAAAATTTTGTTTAAAATATCTCTTCAGTTCTAGGAGCTTTCTCTAAAAATATAACCGGTAGTTTGAATCTTAAGTTTTAACATGTAAGTGCAAGAGAGTATGTAGAATAAACTGTGTTTTTAAAAGAAAAATAAAACATTATAAATGAAAAAGAAAATAAATAAATGTTTTAAATGGTAGGTACACTCTGTTACACCATTATCGGAACAACATAATAGTTAGAAAATATTTTAAATAACCGAATAGGTATAAGTCTTAACATTTGTAATGGGTGTTGGATAAAATGCCAGTCCTTTTTATTAATACCTGGGCTCCTGTTATCCGGTCTGTTTCGAAATGGTCAAATGTTAAGTAACAGTCCCGTCTTTCAGGAAACGTGCCAACAAAATTTTTTTCCCGAATAATAATTTCTTACATTTGAGTTTAGCTTTTGAATTGATATATTTTTTTCTTTGTTAAGAGTATGAGAACTTTTATTTGTTTTGAGCTTTGTAAATTATTTGTTGTGATCTTTCATAAAGACGTAGGCTTATTATTTTTTTAATTGTTTAAGCAAAACCTTCAACAACTGAAGCTACACTGAACGTTGAGGTAAAACTTACTTAAATTGGGAAGTTATATACCTACTTTTTAATTCGGAAAACCATTTCACTTCAGGAATGTCTAATATGGCTTCGACGAAGCTGAAACTAATGTCTATTTGTTTTGAACTTTTCAAATAAATCAAAAAATCTAGACCGTTGTAGTTGAAATAAATCTACTACATTTTAAAAGTTTTTGATTTTAAAGCTATAAAACTAGGTAGGTACGCAATAAGATTTTAATTAAAAAACGCATTATCCGCGCTAAGCGTGACCGCTGAAGATTTCTAAAAAGTCGCAAGAAAAAAGGCCAATGACATAAAAAAAGTGTCATTTCTGAAGCTTTTCTGTACATTTAGTATTTTTGAAAGATATTTAACAAGCATTGGCAACTGTGTTATATTTTAAAGGTTTTTACCTATTTGGAAGTAAAAGCCTTTGAAAAATTTGTAAAGCGCCTTCTTCAACTAAAAAAAGGACCAACATAGCTAAAAAAAAAAAAATTGTAGCAGGCTCTCAAAAAAGTGCCAAATTGCAACTTTAGTCATACTACGGTCACGCTGACTCTAAGTAGTGCCTTTGTTTTCCGAAAGAGGAAATTAGTCAGTTTGATAGTTTTATAAGCGCTTGTTATGAAAACAAATTGTTGACATCGAAAAACAAAAGCAGGACAATGCCATTCAACTTATCTAAAACCATCCTAATTAATGGTAGACTAAAAACAATTTTCCTTTTAAGAGTCATCCCATTTTTCGACCAACCTAAATACCACTTCTTCACATGAGTCAACCAAATTTAGATCCACATAGCACGAGCTTTGAATTTACGTGCCTATCAACAACCAAATCGTCTAAAATATTTCAGGCTTGGAAAAATAAATTTAATTTGAAGAAATATTTACTAATTTAGTTATTGTAAGTAGTCTTCCATCAGTTTTGCTATAAATACCTACCCAACTTACTGAATCTTCCAAGAAGCTTATACTTTTGTTGGTATGCTCAAGCAATGACGTGTTTTTACTATATATATGTGCAGAACTTTTCTGGTTATTTTTCAAGGAATTAATGGACTTCTTAGTAATTAACCAATAGACAGCCTTATATGGCACTTGTCGGCTAATGTATTCACAATTTACTGCATCTGAGTCATGTTGCGAAATAATGCCTTCGAACTTTCTATTCTAAGCAACAAGCTGATTTTGGAAAATCCAAAGAGTGGGTCATGCATAATATGATTATGAGGGAATTGTAGTAGAAGTCTGGTACAGATGGGGATTTCCTTTTTTTGAGATATATTAAAGTTGGGATTGGGATATAAATTGGATTAGATTTTTGGTTGCCTCGAATTCCTGTACCTACAGAAGAAATGCCCTGTAAATCACAGTGGATTAACTATTGTTCCAGATGGGTTGTGTGACTGGAGTGAATTAAATAGTAGAACAAGCGGTTCTGCGATAGATAGTTTGAAAAGGCACAACTTTCAACCTAAAAAAATATAACGACACTAAAGCTCAATTAACAAGCTGCTGACAACCGCAATATACCTACATCAGACTTCTACTTTCTTTCAGTCATGTTCACTATGGCCATCTGATTATTTAACAAGAGTTACATCGTCACTTACGTTGAATCCTGTTCCGAAGGTCAATGTATGTTTTGCGCTTCCTTAGTGTTATTTCATGTTGATATTAATCCTTCGGCTTGTCTTTTTATTTAAAAGAAAAATATATCTTATGTATAACTTTTCCTTCTGTAATTTGCACTTATTTTTCTATTACAAAAATATTGCACTCCTTTTCAAACAAAAAAAAATTAAATATATTATATTACATTCCCAAATGGAAATAAAACTTAAACAAAACTAAATATCGTTAACACAATTCTCTTGAATTCAAAAGAAAACACTTGAAATTTCTTCAGTCACACTTGTATCCAACCGGCATCGTCTCCCTCGCATACACCAAAGTCCACGATGCAGGACAATCTCTTTTTTATCGGCACACAACTTGAATTTCAATTTCTTATTAACTTTTCTCTCACAACAAATAAATTTGGGGACTGCTTAGCTAAAGTGCACAATATTAAAAGAATATCCTCCAAAAACAGTTCACACTCAAGAGTCAAGTCAAAATAACTCCAATGAATAATAACAACAACAATAGCAGCAAGGAAAATAATATCCAACACAAATGGCGACAACAAATACGGAACGGACGAGACCAACCAACTATGTATGACTGCCTAGTCTGGCGGTTAGAAATCTTTTGGCTCTAAACGTTATGATGCTATGTGTATTTTAGTTTTGTACCATTATAATAATCACACACACATTATGACACGGACGAACAGCAAAGCACACGAAAAAAAAACCCATCATCATCCACGAAATGAAAAGGATAAATAATGGGAGAGAAAAAACACAACATGAAAATACACGCTCGGCGGAGAAAAAACTCGAACAGCGAACGAGCGAATCAGAGGAATAAAAAAAAAAGCCGCCGCACACGAACGTGCCAGCAAGGAACACAAACTTCACTTCACAGCCCCCCGCAGGATAGAGAAGATGTCCTTCTCAACCATCGTTGTCGACGTCGTGCTTTCATCCCCTTTTTTTTCTCTTTCTCTGTCGCCGCACCAAATCATATACGGAGCCCATCAGGGAGCAAACACACAGAGTGTGTGGAAAAAAACGAACCCCAGAACCCCCATACCCCTCTCCAAAAAAAATCCTTATTCCCGTTTTGATCCCTTCTGTGTGTGTGATGGCTGTAGAAAAAACACAGGACTCCCGCCGCCGATATTTCATTATATCTTTTTTTTTTTTCCTCTTCTATGTATGAATGTGTAATGTAGGATGGATCCTTTATAATAATCAAATACACTCATGAAAAATTCCACCGAAAATGAAGGAGAAAAAAAATATCCCTCCTCATTGCTGTTTATATCTGGCATCCCCAAGCCACTGTATCGGGCCCACCCCCTCAAAGGAACGAAAAAAAGGTCCCCCTAAAAAAAAAGCGGAAAATGGAAAAAAATAAACGCGAGAGAGACACACACACACTTGTATTCAATCGTCCTTTCGGTGCGCTTCATCCTGGAACACGGAGCACATGTTGTTCGATGAAATTTGCTCTCTCAACAAAAAAAAATCAAAACAAAACTGAGATACGACGATAATTCAAGGTTGAGGGGTTGAAGTGGAGTTTAGCTCCAATGTTGGTGCAACAGTGGGCTTTTCCTCTGTAGAACGCGCGTTCGACGAAAACACAAAACACCGCGTGTCCTTACCAACAACCGCGCCGATTATTTTATCGCACGCCACCAACTAACCGGGAATGGACAAACTTTCAAACGATCAACTGAACTGTTAGCAATTAACTGTTTTCGCCCAAAGCTAGCGTAAAAGAACGAACTCGAAACACAAAAAGAACGACCAAACTGAGTCGAGGGAAGAATAATGATACACTGGCCAGCTGCTGAAGTTACAGTATCCGATTCGGCGATTCCATTCAGATTCCCAATACGGCGCCAAGAAAAAGACGAGAATGTCCTTCGATTACTGGATACTACTACACAGAAGACAGAACTGAAATTCCAAAGGGACGTCGTCGTCCAAAAGAGAAAATACACTACACCAGTGGCACCCACCTGCCCCCACAAAATACCTTACATACCTATCTCTTGTGTGCCGCTTTTACCGTGTTCGTTTTTCTTGTAATCACCGCGACAAAGTCGCGTGGCAGGATTTTTCTCTTACAAGAATATCCCTAGGTGGCTGCCTTCCTCTTGTTGGTTAATCTAGTGTTGGTCGTATAATTTTTTCTCACAAACACAATCACAGATAGATGGGATGCCTTTCCCTTTTCCCTTGGCGACTAAAGAGAAAGACCCGTGCAAACTTATAATACACTCTCTTCGATTGTCGAATTGCCGTCGACAAAAAAAGTTATACTTTACAACTTCATCCCCTTCGTAGTATTCCGAGGAAATTATTTGTTTCCCCTGCTCGGGCTCAGACAGACAGCCCATTGCCACCCCTTTCTCTAGGTCCTTTCAATGAAAAATCCCTGTCCTTCCTTTTGTGATTACGCGAGAGAAAGAGAATAAACGCACACACCGGCTTCTTCGTTTTTCTTTTGCAATTCTTTTCGTCCAGAATCGCGCGAATATGATGGGAAAAAATTGGGGAAAGTGAAAGGGATATTTTTTGCCCATGCTGTGGGTGGCAATGGATGCAGATGGGGGTGGGTGGCGAATTTTTCTGTGATTTCTTTGTATCGATGTTTTTTTTTTTTGTTGGCTGTTTTTCTTTTCTTGTTTCGTTGTGGAGGGGAAAGTTTTACGCGATGAGAGGAGATCCTCATGCGTTGGTTAGGGGTAAACGACGACGTTGATGATGATGGGCGGCCTAACAGTAGGTGACTAACATACATACAAACAAGGCAATTGAGCACATTTTGGAGTGCCAGAGTGTAATCGAAGAGATGAGGTGTTAAAATTTCTGTGTGATCCTTTTTGGCTGCGTGTAGACGGTTTTTATGGACGTTGTGTAGTTTTTTTTTTCTTGCTATTCTGTTGGTCCTTTTTTTCTTTGGGGTTCCGTTATTTTTTTGTTGCTGTTGCTCTCTCCTCTGGTGGTGTGGATTTATTTATCAGACACGTTATGGACTAAGTGTCGTCGTGGAGTTGTGGGTGCCATCGCCACTAACGTCGTTGTCATCTATTGCAGCTTTCATTTAGATTCACCTGTGCAATTTGAATTGAATGAATGTTAACAAATATCTTATGGGATGTTTTTTTTTTTTGTGGGGGTGGCGGGCAATGAGTTTTGTTTGCAATTGTTTGGACTTGTTTCTGATTGTTAATTTATGTTTGGAGGAACCTAATGAGAAGGGATGTGCGAGTGTTTTAATCATAGGAAAGACGGAACTATGTTTTGATAGATCAACGTTTCCAACAAATCGGAAATAGGTGGGTAGGAGGGTACCTTCGAGAGTTAGGTAGCTTGGGAATCAACAGACCTTTTAATCTTATTTGTCAATGGTGCATGATCTTTTATGACGATCTCATAACCCCACTCAACCTAACCTAACCTAATAGGTTTACTTTTGTAAACATAATTGACCTCGTCAAGCAATAGATAGTTTTTAAACATTTTGATTTAAGTTTATGATTTTATTTATAATTTTTTTTTGTACATAGGTGCCTAGTTTTGGGACATAGTTATAAATTAAGGTAACTAAAAGGACAATCTCTTGGGTTATGCACAGGCTTTTTAAAAAAATCGACCTTAGCTAGGTATGAATAAGGAATTGAAGTGTTTTGCTATAAGTTAGATACCTATGAAATTAAATTTACACTCAACCTTAAAGCTTATGAATGCCTTGTAATGATGACGAATTTTTTGCTGGCTTCAAGTCGAGAAATAGAAATGAATTATGCTTTCGTGCCACCAAAATCGCACAATAGATCTTTTGTTGAAAAAACCTAAAATTGTTCAGCCGTTGCTTTCTAAAACAAGCTAATCGGAATTTTTACTCTTCTAAGTAAAAAAATATATTCTACAAACTACTGAACCTAGTTTATCTATTTTCCAGCTATCTAAATATAGGAAACCGGAATTATAAATGGTCGTCTGTTTACCGTTTAAACACTGAAGGGGTAAGACTGTAGGAAATATGTATGTAGATGACAGAAGTTTAGCCGAGAAGTAAACATCTTGTGCATCGGTTAGCGGCTGTGCTTCCCGTTAGTAAATACCTAAGCAAAAATATATAATTTCGGCTCTAACGCAGTTTGACACTCACTCTCACTCTTGTTCGATAAGTCACGCCGTAAAGTACCGAAAAGTCTAAAGACAAGTGATTAACACTTATTTTCTCCTCTAAATTAATAATCAAAATTTAAACATAAAAATAAACTTGAACTCTAAATTAATAACCAAATTTAAACATAAAGATAAACAGAAAAATAAACTTGAACTTTAAATTACAACCAAAAAGGGAAAGTGTCTTTTTATTGAACCACATGTATATAATTTGGTACTGCATTCCCGGTTCATCTCTGGCCCTGTGAAATGTTAGATATATAATCGAAGACCTATTCCGGCATCATCTGAATATTTAAAACCTTGAACAATTAGTCCTCACGTGCTCACGCACTTAAAATCATTATAGAATGATAGACTAAAATTTCTACCAGGGTTTCATTTCAGGTTTTCTTATTTTTATAGGTATGTTAAGCCCTTGATCTAATAGAAGTGCGTTGGGTGGACTGTTTGTGGCCTGGATTGATGGGTGAGCTAGGGGTAGGGTCGGTTCAACATGAACCTCTGAGAGCCTTTTTATAACCCCACAGTCTACCAATTTTTAACTTTCTCCATTACCTACGTAGTAAGAGTAATATATTTTAAGTTTCGAACTCGAGATGTTAATCAATTCTAAGGAACTCAAAAAAGTGGTTCGAAAAACTCTATCCATCTGTCCGTTTATCCGTCCTTCCACAGCCTAAATGGCTGCCCGGATTTCTTTCAAATTTCGGTACGGGGGCGTTTTTTTTTAAGGTAACCTCAATATTAATATGGTAGGTACTTCCCGCATATCAATTTTTCGTACCGGTTTTATTTGATCGACAACAGCTCCAACGATTTCAACCAAAATTGGTATTTAAGTTTAAGTATGTATGGCTACCATGACTGCATACCCAGTTGTTGGCTAAAAATTCGAATAACGTTACTTTTGAAATTTCGACATATCTCGAAAACGGTCCATACGATTGTAACAAAAATTCCTTTCTTAGGTAATGTGGCCACATACAACTTAATACCAAACCAAGTTTTTCTCTATATTATCGTACAATCGATTTTTGAAAATAGTGATTTTTTTAAAAATTTAGTTTTGTTCACTTTACCTGAAAACGGAAATAACGATTTTGAACAAAATGCAAACTTAGAATCAAATTGATGTTTTAAAAATTCTTGTGTCCGTAATTTTCAATTCGAAGCACCGAAAACGCTCATTTTTAAAACTGCTCATATCTCGATAAAGCTTTAAAAACAAAGTAATGCTTACATCCCAAACTTAGTTTTCAACTAAATAGTGACGCAATAGTATTTTTCAAACTAGGTAAACATTGCAATATTTGGTTCTGTTGTGTCTGCCAAATTTTAGAAAAACCGCTCCAACGATTTTGATCAAAATACATATTTAAGATAATAAAATAACTCTACTTACGATGCCATACTTAGTTGTTCTCAAAAAAATCGAATAAGCAAGTTTTGTAATTATTTCTCAAAAATTACTACCCAAAAGCTGATCTGTTTTCATACGTCCCTCTTAAACTCTGTAGGTACTGCACTTCCATTAAAAATA
The DNA here is from genome assembly GCA_949126925.1 of Cheilosia vernalis. Lineage (NCBI taxonomy): Eukaryota > Metazoa > Arthropoda > Insecta > Diptera > Syrphidae > Cheilosia > Cheilosia vernalis. The sequence goes on from OX421360.1 coordinate 59,010,973, forward strand.
CAATAATAGCGACGCAAAATTAATTTTTAGCAAAAATTACGCACTTCTTTTTTTTTTCAAAATTGTTGAATATGCACCTTAAAATAATTCAAACCACTTGGTGCCTTACACAATCAGAAACTCCCACTACGTTTCCATGGGTATATAAGGTTTATAGCTTCGAATGAAAAAATAGAACAGTACCTAGGTGCTCATATAGCTCTCTAACCAGAACATGTGACAAATGCCTATTTCTGAGAGCTTTCACTTCCAATCAAATTGTTGACCAACGAGAAAGTTTTGTTCAATCCAGTCGTGCACTTTATTCTTCTTTTACTGCTGTTCATGCTACCAGCTGAGTGAATGCCTTAGCTCCTGCGTTACATATTTATTTTTCATTTTCCGTTTGAGAATAAGAAAAACATAATTTAAACGACATTTGGCGACGGTTAACCCAATAAGTCCACAAGGACTTAAGAGTGGTGCAGTAGGGATCACCCTGCTTCACCAACCCATAAATCTAACCTAACCTGTGCGCCAATTTTTTAAAAAATAAACGTGATCTTCTAAAACTCTTTAGGTACGTAGGTATACAACTATTTCTTATGGTTTTGCTTTAAAAAAAAAAAAAAAAAAAAAAAAAAAAAACGGGAACTTCAGTTAAGAACCAATTTTAAGCGGCTTTCAGAGGGTAAAACTCTTGCACATTTTTGAATTATTCTTTCAAAAAAGAAAAAAATATTCGTGCTTAGATTACATACTCAGACATTTTTATAAATTAAAGTACAAAATGTTTAACGTGATCCAGGGCCCATGTTCTGTAATTATCACATCGATATATTTATCACTAAAACGATATAAATTGAAAAACATGTTACTATGTTTTCAATGCGAAAATTTATCGCATGAGTTAGAGAAGATGGGCCCAGGACAACGAAATTAATACATCGAAGTTTATGCTGCCTTATATGACAGTTTCACACAACTTTCGTATAGACAGTGAAAGTCGGTCAATGTCAGTAAACTTTTTTCCAAAAACAATTTAAGAATGACAACCTTAGTATATAGATTTCACTAGACATTAAAAGTGATTTCCCAAATTCAGTCTACCAGAACGAACTGACAGTCTCCAATGGTGTACAGTTCACCAAGTAGAAAATTAATCCTATCTGACCAATTTAGGGGTTAACAAATTTTGGTTGGATATATGGAATTGCATTGTCTACGGTTTATTGCGTTGCCATACTCTCGATCTTGATCTCTTTTGAAATGGTAGCACAATGGTTCCCCAAACAAATTACCTTTATTACGATTTACATCATCATCATATTCAATTACATTCATCATTCCGAAGAGCGACACTTATGTGCATCCACTAACCTCCAACCCAAATTCGTCGTTTTAATGGCAACAGCATTGTTATGGATTAAATTCTGCTTTCCCCCACGCATACGCATCCCCTAAATCGCTGAGACTGTGACCTATGTAACAATACCTTGCATCACGTATACGGCATACCTCATATAACCACCATCAAACATCGAGCCTTCCATCCATCTATCCATCCCATATTTCACTCATTTATTCAAGGAAGCTCTCTACCTCAGCCAGCTCCAAATATTCTAAACATGACACACCGGAGCCGAGACTTAATACTTCATGTTCGTTTCGCTGGAAAAAATGGGAAAAAGTGCGTTCTGCGTTCTTTTTTGCACCCGCCTATAACCGGTCGCATGTCCTCAACGATGGAATTTTATTTCTAACATCCTAGTCCAGGGGGCAGATGGGTGGTGGGGGACTGGGTGTAGTGCCGCGTATCGCATACTGCCACTCGAACCGACTACATACGTATACATATGTATTACCACCCCTTCAATGACTCGTCGTCAAAACGGTGCGCCGTGTCGTTCGACGTAAAAATTAAAATTGCAAAAAAAAAACTGCGAAGAAGCAGCAGCGACAGAGCGAACATGCGAACAGGAAGAAAAAAAAACAAATTCTAACACCGCCCACTAACACATGTGTATAGAAATTTTTAACTAATTTCACATATAGTTAAAAAATTATATACTACCGCGCCGCTCTACATACATAGCGCCACCCCATCCATTCACAGCACATAGGTAATATTCAAACATTTTTTGTAATTTTAATTTGTATACCATTTCGGCGGTACATAGGGGTGAAGAGGGCTGGTAGAGGCGGAGGATTGAAACAAAAAAAAAAAAAAAAACCGACGGTGGAAAGCGATTTTCCATTATAGTGAAAAATAAAAACAAAAGTTTCCCAAAATGCTGAGCGAGGGTTGTGTATAAGCTCTCATGATGATAAGTAATAGAAGGGGGTGGCAGTTGGCTGATATGGTACACGATATTTGGAGGAATGTATGTGCAACAGCAACACAGAGCACACATATGTGTTACACTACGAAACCCCCTGCGCTGGCTGCGTGATATTATTGTAATGAAAGGCACATATACCTACATTTATTTACATTAAAAAATTAGGAAGCTGCCAAGTGTGGGTGGCTGTGGATGTTGACACTGGTGGCAGGCGTCACTCACTTGGCACCAAAGGGAATGGCAAATATTAAATTACATATTTTCCCCATCGATAGAGATGGGTCTCGGTTTTTTTTTCTTACTTATTATGTATCAAAAAAATCATTTCATAAGCCGAATGATTTGCAAAAACATTTTTAAATTATGTACAAACATGATCGCAGCGAATCCAAAGAGCGGCTATACTAGGCAATGCCAAAAGCCATTCGAAAACTGTTAAATAAAAAGGAGTTCTTTCGCGCAGAATACTTACATTTGCCACAGTAAAAAAAATAATTCCGTCTTAATAGCAATTCTCAGAACACCCCCTTCATCAAGCAATAGTACGACTATGAAGGGCAACCTGATAAAAAGCGAACAAAAAAAAATTCCCCGAGCAAGAGTACACTTTCAGACGGTAAAGTTGCCGTCGCTGTGACGCTAAGCATCACCACCCCCACCCAACCACAGCCGACGACGGTGTAAGGGGAGGACAAAAAAAGAAAAAAAAAAAAACAAATAAAAAGAGGAAAATTTTATTTTTCCATCTAATGCTCATCTCTCTCTAACTCGGCGACTGATTACTACTTTTATTGCTAGCGAATGCGAACAAATGAACGCGCCGCTCTCTAAGGTAGTTTCTTCTTGTTTCTTCGCTCCATTCCGTTGGGGTGGTCTTTACGGGCATACGCGCGGCGGCGTTCCCTATACGTGTAAGTGTGTTGATGCTGACGCTATGGAGCTGACTCGCCGCGGAGCGGAGTCTAATGTATGATTGTGTCGGTGTTCGTCCTTTTTATTTATTTTTTTGTTTTTGCTTTTGCCGTCGGTTTTTTTTTAACTACGTGTTCACAGTTAAAAAAATCTCATCTCGCTTTTATTTTATTTTATGCTGGTAGTATGTAGTTACATCCCTTCTTCTGGTAGAGCAGCTCTATTCTATACTTTGGCGTCTTGGAGTTGCTGGCTAGATTGGAATAGGGTTGCCATACAAATCTGGCTTCGTGGTGATGGCAGTTTGTAGAAAATGCAATGGATCTCACAGATATGCTAAAATGTCATTGATATCCATTCGAAAAAAAAAAACACCAAACGACCGTTTACTGCTACATGCAATATACAACATTTTCTTTTGCGTAGTTCATATGAAGCTTGTACGTTCTTGAGAACTGGCAACTGGGGTCGAACTCCTGCATCCGTGAACGTCACTGAATTTTGTGGATTTAACATGCAAAACAATAACTTATTCAGTCACGTAGTACTCGATCACGAATGTGGTAATTCAACGCCTGTTTTTAAAGAAGACTGTTTGGCGTTAGGTCTTATCGCCCAAAACCATAACGCCCAAATTGAAAGATGTCATAACGCCCAAAACATCACTAGGCAATTTGTTGGTGGAAAATTCATGTAAATTTGGGTGATATGACATTGATTTTGGGCGTAATAACATTATTTTTGCTTAAAGTAGCGTTGGGTCTTATCGCCCAAGGTTAAAGAACCCAAGTAAATAAATGTCACAATGCCCAAAATCCGTCACATCGCCCAAAATATTGAGAAAGAAAACGTCAAAAAGCCCAAATGTATGGACAAATCACCCAAAAAAATTGCAGAAAAATCCCAATCCCAAATTCCGACTGATATAATGTAAAAAAGAGAATAACATATTAGGAAATATTCTTGCGCGCAGCGAGGAGGCCCGGCGCAGCGCGATGCTAGGGCGACCGGCCGCAGCCGCGTGCCGCTTCCGCTCCGCCCCTCCTCTTCCGGGCGCGGTAGGTGATAGTATTACTTCGCACAAACATTTTCAAACATTTTTCTGATGCCACTTGAAGAATCTGTATCACTTTAAAGCACTGCAGGACTAGAATATTGTTTTTTTAATTTGTTGTACTACTTTAAGTTTATTGTACATATTTTCTTGGTCACTATGCTTATGCTCCAAATTTTTTTAATTTCGTGCAGCTACCATCCGAAGTTTCTTTTATTCTTGCATTGCAATTGTTGTAATAACAAACGTAAAATGAATTACCCTCATCCACCAATTTTTGTTTGTATAATTGCTTTTCGATTTTTAAATAAACTATTTTGAAAATAACCCTTTTACCACCTATATATTCAAAATTTTCGCACTCCCTTTCGTTTCGATGCACTTCACAGGCTAATGACTTAAAAAAGAAGCAATAAAATAACGGTTTGTAAAGAAAATGACAAAAATAAGAACGCTCTAACTAAATTTTTGCATCTTGTTTGATATTAAACAGAAGTAAGTTTTCTGGTTTTAAAAATGTCATAACGCCCAAAAACTATGTCATAACGCCCAACAGCTATGTCGTAAAACCCAAACTTAATAACAAGAAATATTTTGGGCGTTATGACATTTCTAGATTTGGGCGTTATGACATTAGATAATTACTTTGGGCGATACGTCATTCTATTTGGGCTTTGTGACGCTTTATTCCTTTAAATTTTGGGCGATGTGGTGGCTTTTGGGCGTTATGACATTTTTCAATTTGGGCGTTATTGTTTTGGGCGATAAGACCTAACGCCGGTTAAGTGCCTTTCAAGTTTGCTTCATTTCCTTAACAGGAGTAGAGCAAATTTTTAGACAAGTCGCCTATAATAACCTTTTTTACTTCTTTGTACAAAACTCTACCTTAGTTTCTTTTTCTTAAAAATATCAATTTTGACATTTTTCTACCAACGTTAATGAGCTCTCAGACTTTATACAAAAAGCTTATAATACGGTTCAATACTTTGCTAATGACTTGTGGTTTTAAAATATGTAGCTGGCCTCCATCAAGTTTTATCTTGATGACGCGATTGAATAGCACATCTTGGAAATCGTGTTGGAGATATGCGTTTAACATGACCATTCGCATTTAATGTGAAATTAGAACCAATTTGTGACCAACACAGTATAAAAGTAGAGTTGACAAGTAAGGACTATAATCTTCTGGTGTATGCCTGCGTCCGTCACTTTTTTAACGTATAGACTTTTTCTAAAACTATAATCAAACCAGCAGGCGACTTCACTCAATGTATCAACGAAGAGGCCGGATATCACAACCAGGGATACCTCTACCCCATTGAAACAAACACTTAATGCGTTACCCTTTTCTAGTAGACCTATACGCAGTTGAAAAACAGCTGCGCACACAATGTTTTCGTCAAAATTCTATCAAGAGTGACCGCAAATAAAATTCAAGTGCGTACATTTAAAAGCGGTGTAGTAGAACAAATTCCCTCTAACCATTACCCACTTGTCCTTAAAAATAATTTGTTTGCCCTTTGTTTTGGAAATTTCCAAGAACAGTGGCAACCCTATTCTATGTTACATTGATGCTGCTTAGAATCGCTATACCTCAAACAAGGGAAGAGACTCGTAGTTGTATAGAAACGGCGGATAAAACCGGCGGCGTCGACGATGACGGCGATGGGGGTTGATCAAGAAGTAACGAAAAAAAATCCCTAGTAGTTGTAAGTGGATATTATGTAGGTATGAATTTGTATTTTATAGAATTTTTTTCATTTTCCATTTTTTTTTTACTTTAACAGATACTTACCTAGAGGTAGTGTTAGTATTAGTGGAGATGTAAGTGAAAGAAGTACACATCGCGACATTATTTCTTTTTTTTTGTTAGCTATTTCTATTGCTTTTATGTGTAGGTGAATTTTTCTTCTTTTTTTTTCAAAGTTAAGGGGGTGGTGGATTAGGATATGATTTAGGACAACAACGTGGGGCTAAAGTTCAGTATTGTACTAGGTTTGCTATAGATTCTTTTTTTTTGTAAGTATTGATTATAATGTTTTCCGGGTCCGGGGTTGTGATGGCTTTTATTTTTAAATTTGAAACTCGTTATGTAAGTTTACGCGGAAAAGAGACACTCAAAATGAATGCATCATACAGCCGATTTACTAACACGCGACAGTCTGCGATGGACAAAAGTGCTCGAGGTCTCCAGCTCTTAATTTTATTCAGCTTGATTTCGTTCTTGTAACTTATCCCAGTGTGTTGCCAAGGTAATTTTTCGCCGTCGTCCGTCTCAAGGACTTTTCGGCTTTTTGGCCGATTGTTATGTGTGCGAGATGGGGGGTAGGTCGCCACTATAGAAATCAAGAGATTTCACTTTCATCCCACATGAAGGACAACAAAGATGAAAGCACTAAGCACACACAAATAAGTGATGGAAAGGACGACGAGAAAGCAACTCGTGAAATCAAAACAAGAAAACCAAAAATCGTCTCCGAGTGCTAACGATAAAAAAAAAAGAAAAGAAAGAAAATAGGTATAACCTTTGGAGAAGGGCGAGTCGGCGGGGACAGGGATGCGTGCCGGCGATCTATGCCGGAGAAAAAGGACATTTTCTTTGAATCATTTTCGTTTTTCTTCTTGACATAGAGTGACTGCCGCCGAGTGGTGGTATTCCAACACGTTGTTTCTTGGGTACTCTCCTTTCACAATTCTTAAGATGATAATGGTAGTGGCGACGACGATGCTGGTCACAGAATTCGTGTAGATGTTGCAACTTCTTTTGAAATTAGTTCACTGGGCTATCGATTAATTCTGGTGCTTTGTCGGAATTTAAGGTCAGATGAAGTCTAGCTTTTCGAGTGTAGAGTTAGGCGATGGTTCAATTAATCGATTAAATTTTGAATATATTTTATTCGAGCGCCATATCGTCGAAGCTAACATTGCGGATGAACTGCGAGCGGACTCACATCACTTTTAAATAACTTCCGCGGGTGGCAATGTCTCAGGGCATTTAAGATCTGGTTTGCTAGGGCTTCAAATTTGACTGCCAAATTAACTGAGAAGTTTGAAAAGACCCGGAACAAAATTATGGCTGTTGTTATTCTCATGTGGGTATGGTTTTCAAAAAACTTGTGATTCTCGTCCTTTCTTGTTGGCAGCACTTATTTTGTTTTGTTCCGTACAATTTTCCCTGTATTTTTTCTGTATGATATTGAAAAGGCCACATGTTAGCGCGTCAACTTGTCAAGACCCGTTTTTGACATCAAAGGTCTCGTTGAGATTATTTCCGACCTTAATGGAGCAGCGAACGTTCTCCAACAATCTGACAGGACTGTGGATCTGCATAGCTCGATTTTATTAATGCTCTCATATGCGGCCTTAAAATCAAAAGCGAGATTCTGAGTATCGATCTGGATTTCTTAGGTTATATCCGGGATCTGTCGTCGTGTGAATATTTGCTCGGTTGTCGACTTCGGGCCTCAAACCGCACTGGTAAGGACCAAATAGATAGTTAACGAATGGTTTCAGGCGGACACACAGTTCAGCAGACATGATTTATGCAATGCTAAGGAGATTGATGCCCCTGTAGCTGGCGCACTGTCTCTTTCTTGTGGATCGGTCAAACAACGAGAAGTACCTACGTGATTAAAATTATACACAACTGTAACATAAACAAGAGAAATACCACCTTCTCTAAGTCTTAAGTTAAGACAAACATGTTGTCCGTTTGCACCAAAACAAAAGCTAACACACAAGAAATGTATTCTCAGTGCAAAAACTTAAGAGGTTAGAGTTGGTACCCTGTTCAACCTGTCTCAATATTAGAACTCTGTAGCGGATGCCGGATTTTATTTCGCCTTTTTTTCTTTTCGTAAAAGTTATATCTGAATGGTTGCGATTAGGTTTTTTAATTTGTGAAAAAAAACGTCGAAAAGTTATCAACATTTTTTACTATAATAAGGAAGAGGGCACTGGATAATTTTTGACAAGCTTTCATGAACTATGAAGTCAGAATAGTAGCTCCATTCCTAATTGAACATCAGAAGCATTTGAGTGATTGTTTGACGAGTATACCTACTACCAATTCAACCATTTAAATTTTTTTGACACTAGAATCTCACAAAATTAACAGACAGGTCCTGTTCATTTAAGAAAGAAATGTTGCCTATACAAATATTAAATCTATCCAAATAGCAATTGATTTTATTTAAAAATAAAACAAGAAACATAACAAAAAAGAAAAATGAACTATAAAAGGTATAAAAACAGACTTATTTATACGTTTTTTCTTGAAAAGCTGTTCTACTTTGGACGGTCGGAACACTTCTATGACGGAGAAAAAACTGTTCATGTTTCCAGACTGTTCGTCTAATGAAACCGTTCGCGTTTCCGAGATTTTACTCGACTTCTCTCGGCGAAAACGAACATCGAAAGTACACCTAAATGCTGGCTTTCACCTTCTCTGCACCTAGACTAGAGTGTTGTATGCATAAGTTGTAGCCCTTTCTACGCTTACAGGAAGCTAGTCTAAAATGTTTCTTTTCCAAATGAATACTTGCGTTAAGTTTCCCAAAACATTATTTCTATAAATACTACATCGCAAAATCACAAATCTAATAAAAATCTAAATTTAGTACAATTGAAACACAAATTACTTTCGAACGAAATTGTATTATTACCTAAATGAAACTCATAAAATAGCTTTATAACCTATTTTAAGTCTCAGTTTATAACTAATTATTCATATGAGTCTTAGGTCAACAAAAAATAACAAATGCATGAATATGAAAACCACCAACAGCTGGGCAAACCCAAACAAACTAGTCATTGTTCATCATCTTATTTCACCTTTGAATCACCTCCATAAAAATGGCACACAAATTTAGATTCTTCCCCTGCAAACGCGTGTCTAACTTTATAACAGTACTTACTTTTAAAATAAAAAGCTTAGCCAGACGAAAGAGTTATCCAATTGCAAATACTTATTTGTCCTACTACAAACAGAATTAAATTTTAATAAATCATTTCCCACATTAGTTGCTCTTGCTATTTATAAAGCACAAGCAGTAAAACACTTGTGCACATTAATTGGACGCTAATCTATATTTATTTTTTTATAGCATCCATAGCCAAGTTGAAATATTATTATACTGTTCCGTGCAGTAGTAAAAAAAAAAGAAAAAAGTAGTAAACGATTTGTAATACCACGGATTGTATACAGTTCTGGCACAAGACTCCGTGGCGCAACGGTAGCGCGTCTGACTCCAGATCAGAAGGTTGCGTGTTCAAATCACGTCGGGGTCAAACGCTTGAATTGTTTTTTATTTTTTTTTTTATTTTAATAAATTTGGTTGTTCTATTTAATGTACGTAATGGTTTAAAATATTTTTATTAAACTTACCCGTGGAATGATCTACTTTGAATTTGATTCTGCTTCAGCTGTGTATATCTGTAAGTATAGAGAGGTTTGTTATTTTGGAAAGGAAAGAAAGTAAGTTTACTAAGGCTAAGTGACATCATTATTTAAGGCATGGACAGGACATGGGCCATAAAGTACTACAAGCGTCTGATAACTGAGAGCGATATGCGATTTTCTGCAGTCTATTCTAGTAAAAGAAAATACCCACCATACTATTCACAAAAGATGGAAAAATATGAAGATGGAAAATATGAACACAATAATATTTTTCCGTTCAACAAACAGAAAACATTTTCGAAGGATTTTAAAATCAGATTAATCTCTGTATTAGCAAGTGCTATATTTTTGTTTATTTATTTATTTATTTAAGTAGATATTTGAAGGCTCACTCGTTAAGATATTATTTCATCATTTAAAATAGTTACACACTAAATAATTGATAAAGAAACAATGAGGACTGTCATTTAACGAAAAGCATAACAATAAGAAATATAAAATTAAAAATATAAGCGTGACAGTGACAGTGTTTCCACTTTCCAGAAGAAAAATTGTAAAATCGCGTTTTTCTTTAAATAGAAAATCTTTTTTTTTCAAGATTTTTTCAAAATATGAGAAGAAGGAAATATAAGACTTAATTTAAAAATGCTTATATTTATTTTTCGACAAAATTATAGTAGGTTACTACATACTTACATAAATGTCCTTTGAAAAGATTACAATTTCAATTGTTTCAGTACTTAAATGATTACGAGATGTTACACTTTCGGGGTATTTCTCGCTTAAGTTAGTAGACATTTGCTTGTAATGGCGCTACAGTAGGTTGCAGCGTTGCCGTTTGGCCCCCTTTTGAGCCAAAAGACCCTTGGACCACACTTTCTTAAAAATAATAAAAATGACCCTTTTTTCAGTTTAAGTAAGATTTTATCCTTTATTGAGCGAAAAATAATTCAAACATATTAAAAGAAGTGTTTCGCAATGAATAAGTTTGTTTTTTGGCTAGGGCCTCTTTTCTGTCCCCTTTTTTAAGTTTTTCAGCGGCAACGTTGGTAGGCTGGGAAATACAGTACTCCCCGGATAATAGTAGGTATAAAATGATAGTGCTTATAGCCGGGTTCAGTGTTAAAGGACTCTCTCTTTTTTCTCTCACTTTTTCCTATTTCACAGTATTGAAGTTCCCTTAAAAACCCCTCGATACTTTTTTGCGAAAAATTCGGAAGTAAAATTTAAAAACTTATATTATTCGTTCGGTCAATTGCCTTTAAAAATGTCCTACGACAACTTATGTCGGTAAGAGTTTGTTACTATTTACTTCTGCGTTATAAATAACATTTTACATTTGTGTTTTATAATGGATCGATACACACTCGATCAGCGAACTGTCATCATAAATTGCCTAGACACAAATTGGAGCACTGCCCAATGAGAATTTAAAAGATGCATGTCGAAGTCGAGAGAACTGCTAATCATCAAAGTCTCCACTACTTTTAACAGATTCTACCAAACATAAGATTGGACATTGGAGTCGCGATTCATGTCGATTTGCTATCAATTTTTTAGGTCTTTATCTGACATGACAATAGGTTAATTTTACAGACTTTTCTGACCCGCCCTGTTCCAAATTAAACTGGGTATATTGAATGTAAACGATGCTAAGCTGCAGCAAAAAAAAAGGGATCAGTAAAATATTTGTAGTTGCAAATGCTTAACGCTTTTGACATAATGCACTTGAAGGGAAACTTGCTGACTCGCATTTGAGCTCGGCTTCGGGATGTTAGTTCTTTTATTTCCCGATTAATAGGACTCTCAGTACCTATACGACATAAATCCCAAAGGCGCACAAAGTTATCATTTACTTTGACTCGAAATCGGTGGGAGAACCAACAAATCTTTACAAATTATATTTTATTAACTCGTAAAATCGAAAATCTGTACTTGCAGTCTACATACTTCCTTCTCAACGGTCTGAAAATATCATGATATGGAATCGGGAAATTTTCGGATTCCCCTGTTCATCATTTATCATTTCAATACATTCCCTCCCGACTTCAGCGACAACGAGGACGACCTACGACCTACATTCGCGTTTCCAAAGCCCTCCCACCGTCATTGTGTGTTTCCTCAAGTGTTTGTTGGTGTGTGTAATTCGTTTGACCAAAGGAATGCGATTTTTACGGTTCACTGCCAAAGAAGAGGTCAACTTGTACCCTTTTGTGTTATTTTTTTTCCTCGCTCCTGCTCACTTTATTGTTTTCCTGTTCCTTTCGCTCCGCCGGTTTTTTTGGTATATATGTATATGGAGAAAATCTCAAAACTGATTCAATCAATCAAAAACCCATGATTAATCTAAAACCTCTGCACACAGCACCAAAAAAAAGGGGTAGGTTTTTTGTTTTAATCCTTTCAATGTACGACGGCCGTGCCGCTGCCCTTTGGACGATGGATATCCTCCACTCGGCTGAAGGTAAATGGGAAATAATCGGTCAGGAACTACTTTAAAATGCTGTATGCTCTTGTTTTTCCTTCGCCGCGCCACAACATTTCTATGCCCTAATCAACCCTTTTCATCGAAGCTGAATTGAAAAACGAAAAATGGATGAAAAAATCAAAAAAAAAAAAAAATCAGCACGGGGATGGATGGTAATGGCATAGAAAGGAGGAAAAAATTAAACTTAACAATGCGGCGCTTCTCTTTCGCTTTGGAATCCTCCGCAGGATTTCTTTCTGTCGCTCTTCTGTGTGCGCGCCTTGACTAAGATTTCGTTTAAAAAATACTTTTTATTTCTTCTTCCTCCCGTCCATGTACCATCGTTGCTCTACCAGCCATTAAGGGTAGTTTTTGAAGAAATACAAAAAGAAAAAAAAATCTAGAAGACAGAACTCCCATCGTAAACAACAAAAACAACACCAACTACAGTGGTGGATCGGGCAGGAAGGGTGTAATAAAGAAACTGCTGAAAAACTGCTCTCGACTACAACACTCTAAATCGATAGTAACTTTTCGCGACGAGGGATCGGGATGTAGTCGAATGCTGTGTGTCCTGCTCTCCGCCCAACTACCACCTCATCTCACCGCACGCCATCATCGTCATCATCATCTATATCGTGTTTCTTATTTCGCTTCTCGAGGTCCTGTGAGCTGTGTAGTTGTATAGTTTAGAAAAACGATGTAGAAACGATGAAGAAAAACTCACCCCCATCGCTTGCCGTTCACTAGCGATATTGTGGATGAAGTAATAATTTCTGCAGGTAGTTACCCTTCCTCCTTATGTCGTTTTTCCTGGAATTTTTAGTTCAAATTCGCGGGCGGAAACTAGAAGGGCGGCAGCGGGGTGAGCTGAACGAGTATTTTGAAAGAAAGGACGATTTGTTGCCGCCGTCGTCGATGCTAGCTACAACTGTTGGAGAGGGTGGTGATTTGAAAATGAAAACTTTTGTGCTTCCTTGTGTTTTTCTCATTTTTTCGTTTTACGTTTTTTTTCCGCCTTTGCCTTCCATGTCGTCCTTTTTTGTGATTTTTTTTTTTCGTTCTGTGCGCTTTCATACAATTTTGTATAGATACTAAATTTTCTAGTTCCTTTTATTTCCTTTCTGGTATTAGTGTTTATTTTCTGAAAAGAAGATTTATGTATATTCCCCCCCATCCGCCAAAGGGGGTGAGTTACGACTTAGAGGGAGACTGCTGGTGGTGTGGGGTGCTTTCGTTTTGAAATAACTATAAAAAAATTAAAGGCTGCCGCTACCTTCTTTACAGCAGCCGCGCGCGCTCGGCGATGGTATCCAGGACGTTTTTTTTTTTTTGTGTGTTGTTGTTGCCATTCTTCCTTCGTCTTGTTGGGATTGGCTTTGTATTGCTTACCCGGTCCAGAGGGGGGGTAGGTTGGATTTCTCCAGCATGCTACCTACCCCCTGCTTCATCTTTTTCTTTTCTACTGCTTTAGAGATTTATGTTGGTGATTATTTCTAAGTTTTTGTATAGGTAGTAAGCTCGCTCGCTATAAAATAGCGCGAGTGAGCATCCTTTGAATGGAGGCGGTGGGCTGGGCGCGTGGTACAAGGACGGGGAAAGTAATGCCACTGCTGTAATGTTGTGATGTTACTTTTCGTTTTCTTATTTTTATTATTCAAGTCGTCCTTCTTCGCAGCGGCTGTCGTGGGGCTTGGGGAGGATGTAGAACTAAGCTTTTTTTTCGCCTGTACAGAGCGCACTACCATGTACCATCCACTATGTTGGCGCGTTGATTGTGTGGTGTCGTTAGTTGTTGTATGGGCTGTGCAGGGTACAGTAGCACCCATCCATCTAGCATCCTTTTTTTGGGGATTTTATGTGTGTTTGAATTTAATTTCTGTTCCCTTTGCGTGGGGTGGTTGGGTGGTTGGCTTTGGGGGGCTGACATAAATCGTCCGCTATCTTTATACTCAACTATGAAATGTAATACAATGATGCGAGTTTAAACGACATTAGGAGGTGGATGGTGGTATTGCGGGGGGGAGCTATGCAGCAGCGGCAGCAGATGAAGGCCACTGTGAAGTACAATAGGTTGTTGATGGCATCTGGGGAGAGAAGGGCAGCAAGGGGTACGTGCTCGTATTATTGCAGGATGTGAAGGGATATTATTATTGCTTTTTTAGTGGCTCAATGGTTTAGCAGCGAAGGGAATTAGAAATGTACTAAAGGATGCCGATGAAAGAGAAGGAGCGAGAGGCCAGAGAGAGAGTCAGCAAGTGCGGAAAGAATGAATGCCTGGGAGTAATGGGTAGTTCTTCCTTTAGATTTATATCTGGGATACAGACTTTTTTTTTTCTTTTTTTTTTTCTCTAAAGTTTGGTGGATATTGATTTTTGAATTTAGAACGGATATACTTAGACGTCGAATGGGAGCTGCCATATTGCACAGAGGCTTTCAATGAGTCATTAGGATTGGCGGATGTAAAATTGGAAAATTGTAGTGGCAGTCGATAAATTTATTCAGCAAAGTTCAACTCAGAAATTATTTCGAACTTTCTTCGTTAATTTGAATTTTTGGAGTGTATGCAATAAAATTTTGTAACATTCGGCAAATAGAATCGTAAACTGTGTGGAACTTATCTACGCATAAAAATAGACAATGCCTAGGCCTAGGACATACTTACAGAAATTGGGAGAACCTTTAAATAAAAGAGGAAAAGTAGCAACAAAGTCCAACATACAAGGATTGCAAATCGAAGAAATAATTAACAGCAGCAGTCGATTCTCAATCGAAAATATATGAAAGACAGACGGCCTTACCATTAAACATTTTTAGTTTCGACTAAGTTCACAGTGGCCATAATATTATCTATACAAATTTTGCAATTGTGATCTTCCGTAAATTTAAAGTCGATATTAAAATTTGTTACTAGTACGGCGCAGAGAGTCGCAGAACTTATGTCTGTTTCTGTCTGTCTATGAAATGTCCACAAACTCCACCACAGAAGTGATAACCTGAGGAGCATTAGAATGGACCTACATTCTATATTGATTAAAGTGCAACATTTGCAAGACTTTTTGGTCCCCTACTAAGGGGTGGGGAAAGTTTGTTGCATAAATCACGGATTTGCAAAACATGTTTCCAGAAATTCAGTGAAAAATTATAAATTCTCTCTGCCATTCGACATTTAGTAAATTACTTTTACTTCATAATTTTTAACACGGATTTTTATAGGACAATTTTTGCTTCGTTTTTCAATTCTATTATTCGATTGTCGTCGAAAGATTCGTCTAAAACAACAATCGAAATAAGTGCAGAGACTTTAGAAATGGTTTGAAAACGGTTACCGACAATTTTTGTCTAAGCAATTTACTGATACAATGGGCCGCCTCTTTATCGATCCTCACTTATTTTTGTATTAGTTTTTTTATTGCACGATTTTAACTCGACTTTCTATTACTGCCTTTAACCAGCGCTATTTAGATAGACCTGTTTAATTGTCCACTGTTCGATTCATGTTGTTTTTAGTGCAAGCTATTTTCTTTTTCGTAAGAATGGATAAAGCTGTGAAAAGACTAGGACATTTATCGGACTACATAGTCAGAAGTAATAAGCGAGGGGTCTTAGGTTTAATACCTTGAAAAATACCTATAATTGGGCCGTCTAACAATGCTTCTCATTCAGTCGGTGTAATTCGACAGCCTTTTGTCACCTTTAGATATGATCTGACTATGTTAGAAAAGTAGTAAACCAATTTGAAATATTAAAGGTAGCCGACGAGTTCTTTTAGTTTCAATTTGCGTGTTAATACTTTTCATGTCGTTTTTATCAACATTTGTAGATGTACAAAAAAATAATTAATGTTAGAAAAATGTCAAAGTTAGTCTTCTTCGTAAATATGGGTGCTGGTAGTTTTTTTTTTGGAAGCATGCTGTGGACGGCGCAGAGACATAAGTCCACCAGACATAAATCCATTATGCACAAATTCAAAATTATGTTAAGGCCTAATGTCTTTTCGCAGTGGGACATTTGTCCATATAAAAACATTTATGGAGTTATGTCGATTTTAATATGTACTGGGAATTTTATGTTTGGGTTTTTTTTATCTTTTATATATATCAAAATGGTGTAAAAAATGTACGGTAATTCATCAATCGAGAACGGCTGGGGCTATTTGGCTAAAATGATTTTTCAGTTGTTCGTAATTGTCAGGAGAAGGTTTTTACGAAAGATGTTGGGAAATCCCTCCGGAAAAGTCGGAAAATTGAAAAAAATCGAAAATAGATTTTTTTGTGTGGATTTTTTCCAGAATGACCTTTTGAATGGAAAAATCGAAAATTCTTAGTGGAAAACTCGGAAAATTACGGAAAAAAGTGAAAAATTAAAAAAAAAAATTCATTTTATCGCATGTTTTGATGTAAAGGTGTTCATTGTGATAAAAGACGTTTTGCATCCATAAACATTTATCGAAGCTCCTCGACTCAATGAAGCAAAATATGTAGTTTAATTTTTAATTTTTTTTTAATTTTAACGCTAGCAAAGCAGGCTGGGGTCCGCTATAGTACTATTGAATAAAAGCTCAAATTGTTTAAAATGAAAGTCCAATCAATATATTATTTTCCGCGATCACGAATTTTTTACTTTTATTTTCTTTTTATTTTTTTCTGACATTATAACAAGCAATTTTTTTTTGAACTTTAGGAAACTGGAGAAAATGGGAGAAAATACTCGATCGAAGCTCATCATTGGTTTCTTTTTAGTTTTTTATTATCTTAATACATATAATTCTACTGTACGTGTGTATGTCACTGAACTCCTCCTAAACGGTTGGACCGATTTGAATGAATTTTTTTGTATGCGTTAGGGTGGCGCCCTGGATGGTTTAGATTTACAAATCAGCCCAAACCAAACTCAAGTAAGGAAATGCAACCCCAATGTTGACGATATCAAGTTCGAATGTAGGTAAAAGCAAGTGCTGTGCTGACTGTTCTTACTCAATTTTTCAAGTGAACATGTCGATATAAATTGAACAGTTTTAAACCACAATTTTGATGGAAAAGTGGGCAACTGACAAATGATTAAATTGGAATTCACTCAAAGCAAATTATTTTTTTTAGACGAAAGACGAAACAGACTTTTTCGAAGCCGACCACTGCAATTATGAAGTTTTGTAAGCGCTTTAATTCTTCATAGAAGTGTGATTTTTGGTTAGATGGACATTTCATAACAATTGATGCCCTTGATGAAATGTTTGTGTTACTATAGTCTCTTATTGCGTTAATTGTCTGTTTTAAAATTGCCTCCAATTCTATTCATGGTGTTTCCCAGAGTCGATCGTTTTTTCAAAACACGTATATAGTTGGAACACAGGAAAAAAGCGTAGGTAACTTAAAGGGAACACCATACGTCACTCAATGCTACCTGGGTTTTGATACGTTTTGTTTTGTTTTGTGGTTTTCAGCCGGTTGAGCATGATTTTTAACTGGGAATACGAATGAGCTTCATACGGTCACATAATTTTTAATTTCATTTCCATATCTACACCTCGGTTTCCCTTCGACTGTGGCATCACAAAAATCAAGCCTTCCACTCAGTAGGTCGACACAATAGACGCATTTGAATTGCAGGTCGTTAAGCGTGATATACTCTTACGTGATCTGCGACCGGCAAAATGTTACCCCCTGATAGGTTATCGTTGCTGTTGTGATTTGTGAAACCAGTACATGAGGAGGTATTCTATGAAACTGCTCATCTCAATTTGCTTTCTCTGACTTCTCGAGGCTGATGTAGATTTTGTAACATGTAATCACCAACGTACATCTACATGTCAGTAAACGCTCCAAAAATAAGTTTGCTATCTCGAGACGCGTGCATCCTAGCTGCCATAAAAATTCCCATTAAATGTTAATGTAAAATATTCTGCGTTCTTTCTTTGCCTTCATATACGATAACAATTAAATTTAATTTAAAATTCAAATCAATTTGTAAAATAATACGAGTTGTTAGCTTACATAAAACTTTTCTTCATATACATTGTGCGCTCTTCAGAGCTCAACCCCAACGCAGCCAGAACGCTTACACAACGACACAACTATACCTTCATTCCTACCGCTATGTTTTTTTTCCCTCCCAGGTTTTGTGTTATTTTTTATCCATGGTTTTTGCTCGTTTTCTCCTAATTCATATATGTACACATCGTTGCCAGCCAAATTCACACAAACACACATACTCGTACATTACAAAATACACGTAACGTATGCATGCGGATGCGATACATGGGGCCACCCTTCTAGTTCCTAACAACAGAAAAATGTGAAATAGGAAAGCACAGGCGGGCTACATCAACAACAGCAACAACATCAGCGGCAAGGACGAGAAGAAAAAGTTGCCCTTAGCCGCGAATGGAGGTTCATCTTCATCCAGCAGCGTGTTATACTAGTACAGCCGCAGCACACAACTGGCTGCGACGATGTGTTAGATGCGAAGGGATGCCAAACTAAGGCCAGGGATGCGGGTAAGCCATACCGCGCGCTATACGACTGATTTACATTTTTAATTGTATATACACGAAGGTATAATACCACTTCATTCCGCTCCCCCGAGCTCCGACTTCATACTTTCAGCTCCCCTCGAGCGGAGCAACTTTCACGCGGGTACGTGTTCGGATTGCGGGTTCTCTACTATTTTACATTTTCGTTTATTTTTTCTTAGCTGCGGTGGTGGTGGGCTCGCACTTGATGTCGTTCGTACGTGTATTCACCGAGCGGAGTTGGGAGAAAAAAAAAAAAAAAACCAAGAAGAACCGAGTCCTCCGCTTCCTCCTCTTGTTTAGTCTTTTTTCTAACAAATACACAAAAATCCTTTTTTCCCGAAACTAAGTACGTCGGGATGATGCTGTGTGTGTCGCCCGACACCGCACCCGCACCTCGATGCTATCGCTAAAGCCTGCACTCAAGTGCTGTATGGGGGAGAATATAGTGTGTTTAGAGAGAAAGAAATAGGTTTCAAGCAATGGAGGGGTGGGGGGACGCTGGGAGCCGTGTAATATTAATGGCAAAAAATGGGGGACTACAGCAAAACAACCCTTGGAAGAGGGAAGCACACAGCTAACGGTGGCATCAGCGACGAGGACGCACATAAAGCAAATTTATTAGAAAGTTTTTCCTTTTTTTTACAAACTGCTTTTTCGATGGTTGTTTTTCTATTCAAAGTCGTTACGAGGTGGGTGGGGGTTTTTCGGGTGGCAAAGATGAAGAGAACAGCAGGAACAAAAAAATCAACTTTTATTATTGTATGCGTGTATCAGTTAATGCAAAGTACAGATGGTAAGAGATAAGTTAGCTTTACAATGATGCGGGCTTTCCATATATATAATGTACGTATCTACTTGTATGTGTACTTGGGGTTTTAATTGTCTAAAAGTTTTGTTGGCATTCGCTGTCACTGTCAGAGGAAGGTCCTCCAATTTTTTTTTTCTACCAAATTAGAATGCGAGCAGATTTGAAACTGCAATATGAGTTTTACTGTGTTTATATAGGTACCAACCAGTTTTGTGATCTTTGGGTAAGGAGGTTTAGGTCTGCTGTCATAATTACTGAACTGAAGTACGTAACGAAGGTTTACATCTATTACGTTGAAAAGATATTCTACTACTCTGAGTACTTTTGATCACATTTTTTCGAACCTAAAGATGGGCAAGTCTTGCTGAATTGGAAACATCAGAACTTATGATTAAGATGTGTGGTTCACTCTCAATATTTACAGAGAGTTAAGTTATAGGTAGCCAGTTATCGGGTGAAACTGTGACTGTGAAATATTAGAAACCTTACACTCAACTTCATTTAATGACAAATCCTAGAAATAAGTATCAGAGGAAGGGCGGCCTAAAGTCTCATTTTTAGAATGATATTGAATTGATCTTTACACCACCTGAGACAAGGATTTGAAATAATCCCCCAGAGATGTAATAAAAGACGCGTCAGTCTATGTTTCTTTATATGTCCTAAGGTTAGTCATTGAGTATTTTTTCGGGAAACTCCATCGATGCAAAAGGAACAAAACATAGCCCGAGGAATCTTTGTTTCACAACGTCATAATGCTTTCGACAATGTTCATGGTTCGGGTCGGAATAGTCGAGGTAATGTGTGTAATATCTCCTTACTTCTATGAGATCTCTGGTACCTTCTTAAGCCCTAGCTATAGCCATACGTAAAAAAGTTGGAACAATATGAAAATTATTTTTTTTTTTCGTTTAGTCGGTCATAGCGAAAATTTTGTCAGAAAAATTGTTTCCTACGAAAACAATTATTACAACAAATCAACCACCACTGATTGGATTACATGGGCAAATTTTTTTTGACAGACGGAACAGTAAAGAAATGAAATATTTCAGTGGAATGATCTGGTTTTTTGTTGTGAAATTTACTGAGAAGCAGATCAAAAAACGTTTTTCGTACGGAAAAATGAATAAATAATTTTTCCAGAATTTATTGCTCAAGATTAATTGTTTATTTTTTTGATAAACTATAACATTATAATTCATAAGCAACGATTTAAAAATAAAATTGAGTTCAACCAATAGGATTAAGTGTTCTAAAAAAGCAAACGAATTTTTTTACGGTTTCGTTTTACGTATGGCTACAACTAGGGCCCTAGTCCAAAACACATAGATGGCGAAGAGTGTCGTAAGTAATCTCTGAGCCGAGGTATAGACACTAGGCAGTCTTTAAGCCGCATTTATTGACAATTTTGTCCTCAATAACCCAAATACAAATTTTCGCCACCACTTAAGTATTTGCAAAAATGTTCAATATTATCACCATGAGCAAGTAGTTGGCCGAAATTTTAAAAAATTATACCCCTCAGATGCTGACTTGTGAGTTTCTTAGTGCGCTTCTGTTTTTCTCGTTTTGTTTTGCCTTATTTAGTGTTGGCCGGGGTATTAAGATGTGGGTTTTTAAACTAAAAAAAAAAAAAACACAGAAAAACAGATTTGTTTGTCTAAGGTGGTTTGGTCCATCCGGTGTGGAAGCTACCTTACAACCGATTCAAACATTATTTTAAAGAAGTCAAAAAACAGGACGTTGCATTTTTTGGCAATTGTCTATCCCATTAAATAGATCTCTAGGGTTCATATTGAAGGCATGGGTATTGGGTTGGTATATCAAAAGATCTGTCAGAGTATGAAATTTGCATTAATGATTGCCTTTGCCTACCTGCGAGTTTCAAGTTCAAAGCCTACATTTTACAATTTTGTCAGTAGGTACTATCGCGAATGACTGACAAAAGTTAGAGAGAGAATGTTTTGACGAAAAACATCTCAATACAGACGTTTGGAAATAGCAACAAATTATGGCTACCTTCTATTCGTCCAATGCGTTTTCTTTTTCGGTCTGATGTTATACCAATTTTGTGACGTCAAGTCTTCTCTCAGTGTTGACACGCTTTGGATACTTGCACCTATTCTTTAGCTTTTACTTTTAAAATACTGAAAGCATGGTTGGCATCACTCAAGTTTATTTTGTTGTTAAACCTTTGATTTATGGAGACCACCAATCTTATGCATGGGTTAATAGAGTTCCTAATGACGCATTTATTCCGATATTATTTAAAAAGAGCTACAGTCAGAAAGTGTTCCTTGTAAGTTAAGTTTATGCGGCCCTTCTTCTGATCAGTTTGTAAATGAGTATGTACATCAGCTAGAAAAAAAACAGATCACCGTTCAAGGCATTTCATACTCCAACTTGGAAGTCGAAATAACTACAATTCTGACATCTGACGTGCGAAAAAAATTAATTAAGTCTTGCTCAGAAAGAGAAAAGTACCAACTGAAAAAATGAGTGTCATGAAAGTTATTTTTGAATTCTCAAAATAGTCGCACAACATTACTGTAAGGAAGAATCCCATCGTCGTCTTAAACCATACTCATAAAATAATATCAATTCGTTTCGCCTGATCTTCTCCTGTAAGCTCACATACATGAATGTATTTCGTTATAATATCCTTTTTGGTAACCTTAAATTTTGAATGTTATTTTAAAATGCAGTTAAATAATCAATCTATTACAAGATGTACCAAAACGCAACATGCGTTGACATTGCGTTGTATTTATTTGGCGCACACTTTTGCATTCGGAAAAACAAACTTAAGGCTCCGTGCATCCGTTAAACAGAACACGTTTTTGACACCACTATGCGATTATTTTACCCGACGCGACGGTAAGATTATTTGAACACGACGTTCCAACCGCCGCGTTAGAGAACGTCAAACTGAATTGTAGCTGTCATAATTGTATGAAAAATGTCAAGTAGCTAGAAAAAAAGAATTAATATTTCTAATTGATGTGGCACGCAATTCGCGAAAAAGAAAAAGGATTATAAATAACTATGGAAATAAATTGCGCAAATGATTCGTGAAAATCCTGTATTTTGCTTTACCTCTATAGAAATTTCAATAGCACAAATACAAGAAAAAAATGTAATGCTTTCCGTCCTTATTCAATTGTTTTGAAATAATTGTTTCCAATATTTCTCCCTAGATATAAATGTTTTTGTCCATTTCAATACCCACATTGTACAGACATATTATTTCGTACACATTATAACAATGCCGCGGTGAATTTGACGCGACGTTAAAAACGCGCTCTGTGTGACAGGGGATATGACGTATTGTTGCAGTGTATTACATTACAACTGTCAAACGCGGCGGTAAAACACGCTCTGTTTGATGGAGCCTTAAAATGTTCGCGTTTCAATTTCAAAATTTTTTTTTCAGTTGTACAGAAACACATACAAAAATAATTGCAAAAAGAGAGGTTTTTTTTTGAATAAAGTCGCAAAATCGGGTGGTTTATCAGAGTTATCTGGGTGAAAATATTTTGACCGCCTGGCAACGCTGTAACTGCCCAACTTTATTTTTGTTGACAACATCACATGAAAAAATTGTTGCAGTTGCATCATACGATTTAATACATGAACAATGGACATGAATCCATTTAAAGCGACTTTATACAATAAGTAAATATATAAACGAATATAAGTGTTTGAGTCTTGATATAACTATAAATATAATTGAGGGGAATTTTCGACCACAAGTGGCAACTGAAAATCTGTTTCTTAAGATCACGAATTGCAAATAAAATTAGGGTCTTGCTAGGTTCGTTAAAATGTTCCAGCTATCAAGCTCCCGCTATCTTATCGCTTTCAACTATTGTACAGAAAAACGATCCATCCTGATGACAATAATATTCTGATTGTCGTACCTACTTAAATCTCGTGAATTTTCGAACGAACATCTCTCGGAAGTTCCATAACAAAGAGTGTTTTTTTTAGATTTTGAAAATCAAAACCATCATCAGCATTCCAGCAATACCAACGGAAACTAAGGGTTTTGCTTACAATTTTCGTTTTTTTTATAAACAAAAATAGAAGCCAGCAAAAAAAAAAAAAACTTAACCCAACCAGATTGAATAACATTAGAAGTCTATTTCTATACGGCTTGTTCTGCTGCCAGACTTTCAAGACAATAACATTTTTGACATGAAAACAAAACAACAACTGAAAATAAAACAAGCGAACAACACTGCAACATCTACTTTTACTTTCGCTTCGACGGAGACAAAACTTGATTTCCTGTCACAATTCCACCTCGTCAACCCCTATCACGATGACAAACACAATCACATTGAGCGAGTTGCAACCTCGCACCACCTTCAAGTCAGTGTTTTCTTATTTTACTTTCTATGCAAGAATAAAACAACGGGCACAAAGAAAAAAAAAAGTGTAAAAAAAATATTTCTACCATCAAGGATATGGAAATATTATCCTTTAGGCCCTAGCACAGCCTCAGTTAGAAAAGCCAGGCAAAAAAATATATGTAATAAAGGACCAGAAAAAAAAGTACGCAAATGTCATAAACAGAATGCTTCAAATCAAGGATCTAGCAAGAGAAAGAAATAAAAAGTAAAATGGAAAACAAAATTGCAGTTACCAGCCACTTTCAAGTACAGACTTTGTCCTAGAATCCAATGGAGAGCAAGAACGAATGAAAGAGTTCATCATCATGGCAGTAGAAGTAAGTTGTCGTCAGACTTGAAAAAAGAACCGCTTGTTCTTCCTGATTCTATGATGATTGCGAAGGGGAAACCATTTTTTTTATTTTTCTAAAACAGGGGTGGGCCTGACCCTATTGTGGATATATGTGAATAAGGTTGAGCTGGGGTGATATATCCTGTAATTGGACGACCAGACGAAAAGGGTTTTAGCTTGGAAACTATCCCGCAACTTATGGAAATTAATTGGCTGGGTCATACTCGTTGACCTACGGCCTCAGATATTGACCACAAGCAACCCTCTAGACTCTATAGGTGGACAATAAAGAAGCGAACAGGAATTGAGTTGAAAATTAGACACCAATGGCGTGGTGTCCTGCACTTGAATACAAATGAGCACCGGCATACTCACTCACGACCAACCCTCTTAACCTTTTCGACATACATACCCGAGAGCTATACAAGCTACCCTGTCATCGCAATGTCATCGGTCCCAACAACCAATTGTTTTCTCACCCCTGACCCAGGTCTATGACAACACACAACAGAGAACACACGACCGCCTGACAGCAGTGGGACATGGGGGCCGCAAAAAGAAAATGATATCCCGGGTTAAGCCGGACAAACTTATTTGGGAAGATCCTGAAAATTTCCATATTATCTGAAGGAAGATATCTCTCCTTAAGCATATGTGTCAATTTGCCAAAAAACCACACAACAACAAGTGTGCGTTGTGTAAGGAGGATGATGTGTGTTAAGTTACTACGGCACTAGGATGGGACAGACTAATATATTCATCCCTTAAGCTTGGAGGGCATCGAAGATACCCTCTTGAGTACTGTGTATATGTGTGGTGGCAAAGAGGATGAAGAAGAAAAAGATTTGCGACGTCCTTAGCGTGTTTTTTTTTTTTCATTTTCTTGTTCTTAAATTTTTTCTTCCAGCTTAGGGTTGAGTGGAGAGAAATTGTGGCTTCATTGGCCTTCGTCACCTTCCACCCCCCACCACACACATTCAGCAGAGTCCGGAAGTCCAAAATCTTAAGGAAGTCCTGAAGTTGCTGCTACTCGTCGCGACACATTTGTATACGATGAAGACGACGACGAAGCAGACGATGTCGACGGGCATGTAGCCGACAAATAGATGTCTTTCTCTTCCCTCAAGAGGTGGGTGGTTTTTGAGATAACCAGAACCTTTTTCGTTTTCGTATATTAACCAACAAGGACGTCAAGTGAAAGTCTCTGGCACGGCTGTGCGGTATGGTGAGTCGGTGTGTATGTTGTGTTGATTTGGGGCCACAGTCGGGGGTTACACCATCCTGTGATAAGGATGAGAATCGTTTTGTTAAAGAGTCACCTGTTGCTATTGCACTGTGCACAGAATGATTTTCACACCGAATGCTTCTGCTGCTGTCGGTATATATATATCCATGGATCGAGCGAAGTGTGTACAGTGGGTGGCACGTGGGAGTGGGGAAGTCAGTTCGGAGTCCTGACCTCAGAGAAAATTGAGGAAGACGAAAACATTGAGAGTGAGAGTGGCTGCTATGACTGCGAAGGATGTTTTTTTATTTCCTCTTTTTTTTTTAATCCCGAACTGGGCATTCTGGCTTTGCATGAATGAAACGAAGAAGATGGTGGTGGGTTGGCCACAGACCACCACACATTCTCATTCAATATCATTCAGGAGGGCGGGGAAATACCGGAATTCAGTGAATGAAACGAGGTCGAGACAGAAGTTGAACCTTGAAAAACAGTAGCAGACTGAAATTGAGGGTAATTGAAAAAATAAAACCCCCCGACCCCGACAAGAAAAGGATGGACATGGACAACTGTGCGTACATGGAAATGCGATACTCGGCTCGTCTTCTATGTCACCTCATCACACAAACTAGTTTATGAGAACAAAAATTTAAAAGAAGGCAAATAACAAAATTTCGGAACACGAACGAAATTCCAAAAGATCATTAGCATATGGGAGAGGTGTTTGGTTACTAGAAAAAGTCTGCCACTTAATTTTGTACTCGTATTATATCCCTTGGGCGGGTTTTTGTGGCAACTTTCTCCTTGTGTTTCTTGTTAACAATATCGATCACCATTTGATGAGAGTTGGCTATGTTGTGTGAGGGCGACACACTGCTGTCAGACTTTGACGAATTGCACCTTCCTTGGCGTCGTGATGGTAGTTTGCTCTGGGAAAGGGAAACACTTGAAGGTCTAGGTATCGGGTTTCGTGTATGAGGTGACGACAGCAGACCCTTGGAGAAATGCCGATGAGAGGAAGCCAACGGGAACGTTGATTAAATTCCAACATGAATTTATTCGCGCCGCTGCTAAATGATGTGTTGTAAATATTTAGAAAATGTTTGCCAGGCTAATTGTAATGGATATATTTATATACGGGCTTAAGCTTCAGTGGATGTAGAAAATGCATGACCAAACTATGTCATTGGGAATTTGAGAAACCCAAACGAGGTAAGAATGGCTACTTAACAAATTCTGACTTCTGCTCATTTTTAAAGAAGAAATGGGAATATTGATGTCGTTTATAAGATGTTTTCTTTTCTGTCTGTGCGACAAGCAAATTGGGATACGCTTCTATATTGAGCTATGCGGAAAATACACATTTTTCCTAACTAGCTAATTTGGGCTTCATAGGATAATCAATATTAAAGCCTGCTCATCTTATAAATGATCGGTGTGTGTACCTGCTGAGGAAAAAGATTGACACCCAAACCATTGTTACAGTAAGTATCTAACGATTTTTTAGCTGGTTTGGTTTTGGCAACACTGGTTTTGACAGCTGACGTGTGTTTAGTACCTTGTGTCACTGTGAAACAGCTTCAGTTTGGTTTGCAATTTAACCATGGATCGTCTTACAAATGAACAACGCTTGCAAATTATTGAATTTTACTATCAAAATTCGTGCTCGGTTCGAAATGTTCATCGCGCGCTGCTTCCATGAAAAATTGTGTTCAGCGATGAGGCTCATTTTTGGTTGAATGGGTACTTAAATAAGCAAAATTGCCACATTTGGAGTGAAGATCAGCCGGAAGCATTGCAACAGCTACCAATGCATCCCGAAAAAGCCACTGTTTGGTGCGGTTTATGGGCCGGCGGCATTATTGGGCCATATTTCTTCAAAGATGATGCGAATCGCAGCGTTACTGTCAATGGTGAACGCTACCGAGCGATGATAACAAACTTTTTTTTTGCCCGAAATGGAAGTTCTTGACTTGCATGATATGTGGTTTCAACAAGACGGTGCCACATGCCACACAGCACGCGAAACAATGGCGCAATTGCGAGGCGAGTTTGGTGAACAGTTAATTTCACGTTTCGGGCCGGTCAATTGGCCGCCTAGATCGTGCGATTTGACACCATTAGATTATTTTTTGTGGGGGGGTATGTCAAGGCTAATGTGTATAGGGACAAGCCCGCTTCGATTGACGCACTGGAAGCCAACATCCATGCATTCATTCGTGAGATACCGGCCGATATGTGTGAAAGAGTATGCCAAAATTTGACTCAGCGGATGGGCTACCTGAGACGCAGCCGCGGTCAACATTTGCATGAAATTATCTTTAAACATTAAATTGCAAGGTTCATACTATCGATTCAAATAAATATTTCATTCATTTTTTCGAATTTTTTGTGTTTTTTTTTAAAAAAAAGTTCTAAACCTCTTAAAAAATCACCCAGCATTTGAATTTTAAAGTGAAGATTGAGATAGATTCTTAGTGTTATTGATATAAAACTTGGTTCAGAAGACTGTAAACAAAACACTAAAGACTTCTGCTTCAGCAAAGCATGTACAATTGTACATGTTCTTTGCTAGGCATAAGGAGATTTATTCCAAAACTTGTCTGGCTATTTTAGCGCAATCTTTACGATGCAGCTGAGGTTTGTCAAAATGCTGTTAAGTCTATTTATGGAGATTACGATAGAGAGCAGGCTGATGTTTTCAACTGCTATGACTGGCTCAATTTCAAAAATTCACCAGATGCCCATTTTATGTTACAAGGGTCTTAAAAACACAGTAACATTTAGTTGAAACAATTTCTTTCTAAGAAACACTGTAGGCTTGTTCTTGAGCATTAATTTCGTACCCACAAAGTTGGACCTTTTGGAGGACATTTTTCACTACATTTGACATTTCGTAGAATTTCTGGTTTTTTGGTTGAGATCTCATTTAGGTTAGGTAATTTATGTTATTTACGTAAACGCTTTAATTGAGACAGTCACAAAGTAGGAAGCATGGGCCTGCTACATCCGTGCTTCAAAATTTACTGGGCTTCTACATTTAACTATATTCGGTGAAAATTATAGCGAGCCGGTTCAGTTCCCGGACTGCTTTAATTAATCCATTTGAGTCCTTTTTTACATCCACCTTTGCGATGATGATTTGTCACTTTATTTCCGAGGTGAGTGAGGCATAATTCATTGTGACTAAAATGCCTCCTGGCGCCCTGACATAGTGGGTTGTCTCACATTGAAATACCGGCGGTAATTTTTATTATTATCATGCGCAACAGAGACTGGTATCTTATAAGAAAGTTGCAGAGCCATATCAACATTTTTCCTATTTTTTTTACAAGCTTTTGTCCAACTGGAGAGTGCAAGGAGCAATTGATTTTCTGTGGCAATTTTGCAGTTGCCTATGATTTTTACCAGCCTTGCTTTCCCCGCATTGGAAGCATAAGAAAATTGAGAACACTGGTTCCGCGCCGTTGCATTAGTACCAAAACAAAGTTTATATCGGACCAAAGTCTGGAACAGCAAATGACAGGAAAAGCGGCCGGCATAATAGAGCTGAGTGTTGCGCGTTTTAAGTATAGCAGGAGCTACATCTACTACAATGAAAATAATACTGAAGACTGCGATAGATCTAAAGATGGATTTTGTTGCCCCACCTGTTGATCCCTGCGGAACAAAGATCAATTCGAAAGCGGTTGAAGTCATGAGAGTCGATCAAGGCAGAAAAGAGTAAGTATATGCCGAATGGGCTTTAGGTATAAATCAGCTGGAGGTTGGTGGTCGTCAATATATTAAAAAGTGGTCATAAGATCAGCATTAAATTTGTAAAAATAAACTTGCACTACAACTACTTGGAGAATAGCCCCTTCAGCAGGTAGGCTCCTGCAGCTTCACCAAACTGTTAATGACTATTTCGAAGAGTGTTCAGCATGTCAAGGCCTTCGCTACGGTAAACATAATACCTTTTAATACTTTTATCAGTAACTTTCGTTAGCTCGGCGTTCTAAACGGATTTACGACCTTTATTGTATTATCCTAAAAAGAATGCGACATTTTTGGATAAACTTTTTAAAAAGAAGGGGTTTACCCCAGAACTTGGTAGCCAACTGGTACTTCGGACGTTCGCTGAGGTAAATCAGCAAAAAATAGTTCTGTGAGTGAAAATTTCAACTCTGTGTTTGTCAAGTGTTTATAAATTATTGACAAGCTCAAACCAATCGTTTAGGCTTTCTGGCAGTTTTTTTTTTTCCAAAGTTTCTTAAGTCTGGGTTGGACTAAATCATTCGTTTAGGCTTTTACAAGTTTTTTTTTTTTAATTGTGGGTCGTTTAATCAGGTTTACTTTTGACTGGCGATATATCAATGAAGGCCAATTGTATTACAGCCCTGGAACCGTGCTTGATAGGATGGCCAAACTGGTATCACATATCTGCAAATGCTGTGGAATAATATATATAAGTTTTAGAAAACAATAATTGAAATATTCACTAAGCTAAGGTTCCGACAAGTGCAATAGTACATCAACTTCTCGCAAAAACAAAACTTACATAATTTTCGTGATCATCAGATCAAAAAGCCTGTGAAATTATGTCATCGTAACATACACGCAGAAATTTTAACCTTAACCAAGTGGAATTTTTGCTCAGTTAAAAAAAATGGGTTAAAATTAACTAAGAATCTGTATAAAATAAACGAGAATTTGTTGTTGAAAACTATAGCAAGTTAAAAAGGTTAAATCATACTGTTAAAAATAACACACTTTATCAGTTGGTATCAACCATGTTACTCTGTTGTTATTAGTTAGTTTGTTATTAACCACCGAGAAAATTTGGAGAGGAAATTGATAAATCGGTTATTTTTAACCGAGCTTCGTTAAACATTATTTTTAATCCACGAACTCTGTAGGAGCTATATTAACAGTATTACTTGGTGGTTTATAACCGAAAGTTGATTGATTTTAAATAAGTGAATTTTCTGCTGTGTAGCCTTAGGTAGACTGCACGTGCTAATTAATTTTCAGGCATTTATCACAGAAGACAGAAGTTTCCTATTTATCAAACTACGTCGATGACACATGAACTTTAGGGACTAACTAAACAAATTCTGAGCGATTTTTTTATTCTTTTTTTATGAAGAGATTGATCATTATTCAAACGTACCAAACTTGATAATATTTCGAAATGTTGTTTTTTGGGCAGAAAGCTAATTAAAAAAAACTTAGTTATTATTTTCGGTGTCATACCCACGTATTTGTGACGAATGCACACTGGTACCGCTTTTGCAAAACCAGCTCGATTAAATAAGTAAAGTGCGGCGCCTCTGCCGGGTTTACAGTAATAAATGCCGTTATTTTTTTTTTATATCTTTCTATTCGAGTTAAAATATTGAAATCGAGATGTGTTTCTGATAACAACTGATTGCGCAAAACAAAGCAGTCGAAAGGCTGTCATTACATACTTCAAACGTATAAAAACATATATTATATAGATATTTTTGGACATTGAATGCCCATGAATGGAGCATCCCTGATCTTTAAATAGTTAAACCATCCACAAAGGCGGATATTTCATTTGGTTTTGATACCGTTTGTGATGTGCATACATATACCTAGAGCACACACACGCCTACAGCTTCTTTCAGCGTTTAATTTGAAAAACACCCCACACCCGGAGGTCTTATTAAAAATATGGACCAGCACAAAAACACACCGTATCCACATGAAAGCCATACATATATAGTACGTATGTCATTGTTTTGTGGTACGGGATTAAAGTTAAAAACGAAATTACCCCATAAATCCGATTGTAAAAATAACAAAGGGCCAACAGCCAGACCCGGTAGCTGCATCATCCAACCAGCCATCTAACCAAATAAGCAATCCCTATCCCCGACACCTCCGCACCCGTTTGCCGTTGTAACACAAACGAATGCCGATATGAAAAGACGAACAAAAAACAAAATGCTCTTCGCCTATCTTCAACACTACTCTGCCGCCACAATACATTACATTATCATCCCTTTACGTATATATTTTTTATTTTACATTCTCTATGGATTTTTGAACCTAGTCCACCCGGCCCCCAACTCCTTGCCACCTTAATGCTACACATTACATTAAAACTTGTGTGATGTGTTTTTTATGATTCCGTTTGCTGTTGTTGTTGCTTGGTTCACTTTTTTTTTCTTTTTTTTTCTTCCCAGGATCGAGCTGCTGCTCTCATTTCTCATTTAGTTTCACATAATAATAATAATAACACAACAAAATAATGTATAGGTATTACCTTTGCCATCATCATTGCCGCAACCGTCGTCGTCGACGCCGCCGCCGCTCGCCGCCGCCACTGCCTCTGTTGAGGCTCTATGAAAGAACCGAGAGCGGATATTAAAAAAATAATAACATTTAACACACTGTGAGAGTGGGTGGGGGGCATATCCGCACAAATGGCAGAAGCAGCAGATGGTGGCGGGGCATTGCAGAAGAAAGGACGAACGAACAAAAAAGAAAAAAGAGCCGAAAAAAAAAATCCCTAATAATTTTCGGTGATGCGCAAAAATTTACCCAAAAGCAGTAAAAAACGAATGTATACCATACTACCCCAAATGAGGTGGTGGGGCTGTTTTTAACTTCCAACCTAGGTAGGTTAGGTAGTAGGTAGGTAGGTGCCCCTCGCGTCACTCCCTCCCCACAATATCTCTGTATAGCGGGGCACTATTTTTTTATTTTTATTATACCTACCCTCTGCGTTTTCTTTTGCAGTTTTGTTTTTACTTTTTTTTAGATGTATTAGTAACTTTAGAAAAATAACACAACACTGTTTTCTGTTGGGGGGTTGCGAAACAAAAGGGGTGGGAGATGGAGTTGCTTTTTATGCCTCTATGTTTTTATTTCATCCATTTTAATATTTCTCAGTAAATGGGAGGGGGTATAGTCCAGGGGGGCTCGGATGATTTGAAGAGGGATTTTAATTCTGCCAACGCGAGCGGTTCGGGGATCCGGTCCTCGTATAAATGGTTTAGATAAATTCCACTACTTACACACGAACAGGAGAAGAGCGCACCGAAAGGGGTGACCATATCCGCCTGCTCCCCACGGTGCTCAATCAGGATACATGTATATGGATATTTTTTGATTGTTGCTTTCTTTCGTTTCTTGTTTGCTATGAAGGTACGAGTAGGTATGCCTAGCCCTCCTGCCTCTAATCACCCTTGATTATCCACAGTCGACCAAGTTCGTCGACACACCGACTGACAGTGGAAAAAGTTCGCGAATGTAATTTGTAGGTTTGTTGAGTGAAAAATATTATTTTACAGTTAGAAGCGCAGCGCAAAGTTGAGAGAGGGGACTCTGATGGAAATGATGTGTAATATTTGTAACTAAAATAAAAAAAAAATAAAAACCAACAGAAACGGGTCAGGATATGGATCTATTGGTTGGTATAAGCTTTTCGCGGTTCGAAATATCTTCCGAATGAGATAACCGAACGCGGCGCCCTGATGGAATGATATAGATGCAGTTATCGCGGCCCGATTCAGTTGTATACATTATACCTTGATAGCCTTAGGCAAAATGGCAGCAATAACACTCGTAGTGCGGGTATGAGGCGAGGTGGTAATTGCGGAAACTCATTACTATTATGTTTCCTGCAGGCAGGATTGGGATAAGTTTTCAATTTTACGTTTTCCTCATGCAGTAGCTGTTAAATGCCAAATGCAGATATGATTATGGCAAACAGCTTTATGGGTGCAGAAGCATGTAATAATTGCACGATATTTGCTTATCACTTTAGCAGGCTATTCGTGTTTATGAGTTTATAGGTTGTATGTGTCGAAGTGGGATATGAGATCTGTGTCTTTAAGAATTACTATATCAATTATTGGTAATTGCTCTCATTAGCTAGTTAACTGATTGTACAATGCGACTAAGTGGGATGACCCTCCCTATAATAAACTTAAACGAGAAAACTGATATCCAGAATTTACATACAAATCTAGGAGTGTGCCACAAGTTAGCATGATTGGGCCTCTATTGTACCATATATCAATAAATGCCACAGCGATATTTTACAACTTCCTTTTACATATTTATAAACAGAGTCTGAATTTGAATTGAGAACAAATATAGGCAAGTGTATTGTGTATCTTTATACTTGTATATCGCAATTCACATTTGAATAGAAAGTCGTATGCAACAGAGAAATGAGAAGAACATCAGAATAAATATGGGAAACCTGGGTTTTTGAAAAATATTCCAAGCTTCAGTTCGAGGACAAACATTGTTGAGCAAATGCTAAATAAATAATGGTTTCTGCTTCAGACTAACAAGTTAAAACTTTTTTTCAATGGGCCTTACTAATAATCCTTTTTAAACTGTACAGTTGATATTTTGTAGGTCCTTTCCCATTGTGAGTTCGAAAAAATTTGCCCGGACATTAAAAATGATTATAAGTATCGTGGATTGACTTATGTAGGAGCTTCGGAAATGAAAATGTGGAAGTGACCATTGTAGAATTTTATTGTCCTGACAATGATCGGCAGTCGACACTCGGATTCAATTTAAATTTCTTGGTAGCGGTTTGTACTTTTTGGTAGTAGAACTTTCTACTCTTTGTGACACTACAAAACTACAAAACTTATCGGCGGTGTCTATATACAACCATTTTTCCCACCTGGCAACTGAAATTCTAAAGGCTGTATCATTGGAACAACTCAATGTAAGAATTTTTGAAAACGCACGAAAGCAACACTAAAGAGTATTGGGACACCGACCTCCAAATTCTTGACGAAACTTTCAGACCAATAATAATTGTCAACTGAGTCAAAACTGCAGAACAGTTTCGTAAGTAAAAGTTGCTATCAAAGACACAGTTCCAAAGTTGCGATGAATCAGTCGTCGATTCGAACTTATAGACAACTTTAAGCAGCAAACAAAGGACTGAATGAGCATGTCTTCAATTTCACTTTGGTCTGTTTTGAGGAAGATTGTGGATTGATAACGAAAAATTTGCATAGTAAAAATAATAGGCCTTGCAAAAGTAACATCTAAAATGAAGTGAAGTGAAGTGAATTTTAATGACTAAGCTAGCTACATCTCTTAGGCCCGTTTTCTGATACTACTCATAGCGATTTATGTTCCACTTAAAATCTTATGCGACAGTTTATGATAAGGGAAAAGTAGCCCATAAGGTATTTAAGTAGAACTTATGCGACAGTTTATGACAAGGGAAAAGCAGCCCATAAGGTATTTAAATAGAACTTAAATCGCTATGAGTAGTATCAGAAAACGGGCCTTTATGCAGTTCATACTCATACTGAAATGCAGTTCTATAATCGAAGTTAGTCAAAAACAAAAATTTGTGACAGGAAACAAATAATGTCAAGTGAAGAAAAAAAGCACGAATTAAATACTATATGAAAATACACTGCGCTGATAGGAAGATTATCCTGTCTGTTCTTTTTAAGCAATCTCCAAAGTTGAGGCCATGGGATGCATACTTCAAGCTTTTATTTGCCAATGAATGTGTTCATCTACAGACACATACAATTTAGATGAGCTCACGCTTTTATAGCAAAATTCAAGATATCATAGAGATAAAAAAATGTATGACAAATTGCAAATGCCCTTTGAAAATTAATTTATTAGCTTGATACGGTTTTATCTATCAATCGCTACACAAAATCCAAAAGTATTTATAGATTGCACTCTTGTTATAATAATGACCTTATCATTAACGAAACAATTGACTTGCGAAATTTTGTTGTTCAAGCCGCAGAGATTAGCGGGCACATTATATATTTTTAAATGCAACGGTTCGTATTGCATTTTCATGTGATTATGGCTGATAACATAATCATTTTTAGTAGTTGTTTTGTCAGTTTATCACGATTCACGAATCAAATTGGGTTGACTGTATTTACCCGAGGTACCTATAATAAATTAAATTTTTCTTCAACAAATACTGAGTTCAAGTTGGGTTTTTATGTGACAGATTAGCTACAAGGTGGCACTGAGTCTGATGGATTTGGGACGGAGTGACACTGCTCTAAAACCTAACGAATGCTATACGCTTTGCGGTTGATTGACGTGTTTGCATTGTTGATGTGCGGTTATATGGTTAAGGTTATGCTTGTCCAAATATAATCAAATATGGGTACACGGTTATTTTAAAACATGATTAAACCTACAAAATATAGCTTTGAAAAATAAGTGAATAAGAAATTTTGCCGTATTTATTAAATAGTTTCAACTCAGGCTTGAATACGGATTTAATACTAATTTTAAAATTTTAGAATTAATGTAAAAACTATATCACATAGGTATCTGGATCGCATGAGACTTTCACATTCTAAGTGCTGACAGCCCAACAAAGAATAGCGCGATGTAGTTCCTCAAAAAAGTGCAGTAGTTTTGATTATTACGCAGCAGATTATTTTTCTTTTACAAAAAGAGTATTTTTGAAGGTGAAGCTATGCTAAAACAACAATTTTAAATTTATTTATTCATTGTATCAAAAACATTTAGTTCGCATATTGAATGAGGTTTCTTTATCCTAATTTTACAATATACCGAGCACGCAATTATGTGTGGCTTCAACCAGCCGACCTCCTTATTTTTTGTTGAGTGAATGAGAAAACGGAAAGTTATATGTTCTGAAAGAAGTGCAGTAGATTGGATTTTGTGGCAGTAGACCTACTGCAATGGGCAGAAAGTGCCAGCACTGCGATACTAGTTCATCTGATTAGGCGATATCAACAACCACCTTTGGTTATTTTGATGGGAGCGGTTCGAAATGATTCTTTGAAGATTCTGTCTTCCCACACAAAAATTCAACTTTTCATAATTATTTTTTTAGTTCTGTTTTACAAGATTCTGCTTTTCAAGAAAAGCTTGTTCTGCTTTCTTAAAATAGAAAACATAAAACAAAAAAAAAGTAAAAATGTGCATACTGAAAAGAAAAATTTAAAATAAGAAATTTGAAAAGAAGCAAAACAAAAAATAAATTAAATATCAAATTGCGAACCTTTTCCTTAATATTTGCAGAATTTTGTAAAAATAATTTTTAACCCATGGAAAATTCTTATCCCATACTATATTTCAATATTGTTTTTGAAATGCAGTTTTATTTTTCAAAATGAAAGGGCAGTTTAAAGAAAATGCAAAGACGCTGTCTTTTTTTAAACATAAACTTGGCGACAAATGTTAAACTGTGTGTTCAAAATGGTAAGAGGCGTTTTCATAAAAATTGTAGTAAAAAATTGTTTAACTTTTAAAAGTAATAATGTGAAAGATGATAAATCAGCAGCGGGATATAAATCAGCAGTCACTTTAAAAATGAAGTAAATAATTGCAAGGCTCAATACGCCAGATGGAAAACAGACAAACATGACACCTAAAGCTTCCTTATTATAAACAACAAATTCATCATTAAGTAAGAGAATTGTTAAGGTTACGTAGAAAAAGCAACTGACTCAATACACATGTTCAATGACTTTTATAATGCACTACATAGAACATTCATAATCAAATTAACGAAACAAAGAGATGAATGTATTATTACAATAACTAACTGCAACCTGCACATCGAATGTACACGGTGTCTACCTATTTTTAAACACTCCAAAAAAGGTTGGCAATGACCTTTCCGTACGATTCATCTTTCACCTACCTTGTTTGGAGCAAGTTCGATACGAAACATTTATTGTTCTGATTATTCTAATCTTCTTCAAGAGTTAGGGTTTTGCCTCAAAATTCCGAAGCTTTAATATTTCGACTTTCCATCAACATTCCATTTCTTCCATGTTTGCTTTGGTTTTCGGGACTGTTTTTTTTCTCTCAATAATTTTTTTCTTGTGATAAAACTTATAAAATTTATTTTTCTCTCACATTTAAAAAAAAAAATCAAGAACTGCTTCCAATGGCTGTATAAACAAGCACTCTTAAAATATTTGTCTAATTAATATAACATTTGAGTAAGGTTATTAAACGTCAGGCTGGGATCGCCTTCTGCCCTTATGGATGGAATTTATTTTTGGTCCCTACATATATTTTTCTAAAGTTTTTTATATTTTACTAGAAGGCTGAATGAAATTTTTCTTCTCCGACTTTACAAGAAAAAGGATTGTTGCTTCTGTATTAATTTGCTGCGGCTGTTAAAAGGCTTTTAGCTCTTCAATATCTATAGATATGTATTCCTCTATTTAAATATGAAAATAAATAAGTAATTTTGTTTTAAGTCAATTTCAGTAATTTTCACTCAATCATCGCTACCTTCAACAAATAAATCACCTGGTGCAAAAGCGTGTGTAATACCTCTTTCTGATTAAGACCCTGTCGGACTGAAAGACTTTCTTATATTTATATAATGTATTATATACATTTTTTTATATTTATTTACATCTTACAATACATTTATCAAATAGTAATGTCAATATTAAAGCATATATATAAAATATGAAACAAAAAAAACATTTTCCCATGGCCTGTGTCACCCTGTCTGATACGGTTTACTTGATATTTTTTCTTCTTTCTGGCGATGGTATAGATATACCTAGGTACTCCAAAAAATTTTGAAATATGAACTATGTTTCAAAAAACATTTTGACGTGATTTCCAGGGCCAAATTTGCCCAGCATTCGTTTAAACTCTACAGGATAGACCTGCGAGACCAAACATTTTCTTCAAGTTCTTCTACCATCATAATAGTAGCTCATACTTATTCTGACAAACCTGTCACTAAGCACTTAAAATTATAATTTCCCGCATTCTTAAATGCGGCAGGTATATTGAATACCAACTTACTAATTATTTTCGCTAGATTAGCAGATGTTATTTTCTATACTGAATTTAAATTATAATTTCCATGTCGTCAATTATTTTTTAAAAGAAAAAAAATGAAGGCCATTTATAATACCACTCAAATTGATTGCTGATAAGAAGAACCTCATTTTTAATCAGTCAGAAAACGTTCAACCAAAGGTATTTACCTACCTATACTAGCCGACTTATAAAATGCGGTCAATGTCTGCCCCACCATGGTAGACAATCGAAATTTGCCCAGTTCTTCGCTCTTTTCAATATTAGCCCAATACACATAGAACTTTTGAACAATCCCTAATCAGTTGCACAGATATTATACCTACGTCGTACGTCAACTTTTATAAAATTGAGAGTTGAACAGCCTGTATTTCGGAACACCCCATTTGCGCGAGAAAGAAGGTTCTATTGTGTTAAGGTGTAGCCTCTGTGTTGCACATAAGTGGTGAAATTTGTGTGAATCACATGTCATCGAATCGGTGAACCAAACGCCAATTTCAATTCGTTATCCAACGCGACCTACCACATCACATTTTAGGCACGTAAAATACCCGAAAATGTTTAGTGTTTCTGTGTGCATATACGTACTACCCCCATACGGTAAGGCCTTGATCGAAATAAATTTATTTCGGCAGGTCATACACCCCAGGCAGCAAATAGAAAGAATACACAGTTCAGCTCGTCACATTGAACCCTCTCTGTGTGTTATGGCAGTACGAGTACAGTCTAATGGCTAAGTCGTCAGAAATGCTAAACAAAAAAAGATCACTGACTTTGACTCGGGAGCGGCACTTGATCTTCAATGTATCTAGATGCAGTTCTCTGTCGACATGTTGCTCTTTCTGTGTGTCATTCTGTGTTGTATCTTTTTTTAGTGGCTAATCATAACACAGTGTCATCGAAAATTCGTCTTCTTTTGTGTGCGAGCTGTCTTCGTTGTTACACATCATCTGCCGACCGATCGACCGACGCGACGTCGACATCTGCTGTGGGCAAGAGCAAAGCTTTCATCAGTTTTATGTAGATTGAATGATTAATCACACCTGTCTGTTGTCGGCGAAGAAAAGATGAAGATCGACGTGCCATAGAGGGAGACGGAAACGGATAAGATCTGGCGATACGCAATGAGTCAGAGCAGGGAAGAGTATCGTGCTGGTGCTGTCGGAGAGGTGATAAAAGTTCAAGTGTCCGAATCGCTTGATCGTCTATTTAGTCATTTAAATGGGACATTGACCGCTCAAGTGAATATGAAGGATCTTAGGCTGCACTCTGTAAGCTAGGTGCACAGATTTCTGTAGCATTTTTAAAGACGAACCGGTCGCTTCTATATCTCGATGTATAATAGTGCGGTAGATGGACCCAGTTTCTACTGATTTCATCTTCAACTCACTGTAAACATAATCAACATCTTTCTCCTTACATCTGTTACTAAAAAGCTTCACCATTAGTTGGAGGGAAAGATCTTTGGAGCATTATAGTACGTTTAGGGGAAAAGTTCGACTTGTATACGGTTCAACGTGACCTAAGTGAAACACAAAGCTGCCATATTATAGGATACTCACCAGCCCTCTGATATTCGGATTAAGATTCAAGGATTCTCTTGACAGATTGTGGACGGGCTTTTCAGCTGTTTAAAATTGTCTTAGCTCCTATTTTATTTTTGCAAACGTTCCTGTTTCTAAATCTGAGTTAGGTAAACTAGCAGATTGCTTCTGGGTCACTGAAAACCAAAAGAGAGCTTTGCAAGAGGGTATGATATGAGATGATAAATTGGTATGGAAATGGCCTTCGCAATAGCAAACGGTTTATGTCGTCGCAAAAATAGTTTTTGAAGCGCACAGACATCTGAAGAAGTAAACGGAGAAAACGGTTCATTAAAAACCTCAATCAACAAATGGAAACCCAGCTACAATGCGGCTTGTGAGGATCAGTATAAGTACTTGAATGATCAGAGGGGAAGTCCGAGGCTTTTTCGACCCAGCTCTATCTATCCCTATCATATCCCGCATACGCTAAAAGTCGACTAATTTTGTGTCTAAAGCTTTGCAACTCAATCCCGTGCCCGGTGCCAATTTGCATTTAAGAGTGCCTAATGAGGTATATCGTTGTGAAAAATACAAAAATTACAATACCTAGACCGTCTTGGCAGACATCTTCCTCCCGCCACAGCGGCTTTTCCCTTCCAATCGGCTTTCAAATTCAAATGCTTAAAATTTTTTTAAAATATCGAATATACCATCCCATTCAGCAAACACCTACCACTCAGAACCCCATTCCTTTCGCAACAAACATACTTATTCAATGTATTCTCTCGCACTACACATTTCGAGTACAATTCCCGGGAAGCCATAATAATAATTTTTTTTTCCTCCAGAATTTTATTGATTAAAAAATCGATATCACGCGGCATTATTACACCCATCTGAAGCTTCGCTCTTCTTGCAAGAACAAAGGAAGTACCCACGTCTTCTGTCCCCCCCTCCCCTGTCATACTACACAATCTGTTACATTGCACATTATCTACATACTTTGTTGTTTTCTAAGGCGACGCTGCCATACCACTTCACCAAACTCACCGCTACCCCCTCCAACACAAGTGTACATTAAAAAAGAACCAAACCAGAAACTTTCATTTTAGAAATTTAATACACTTTTTCCTTGTACCCTGCACTACACTCACTCCCGTCTTTGCCAAAAGAAATATCTAAAGTTCGCCTTCCCCGTGTGGAGATAGAAATAAGAAAAACTCCACCAATCACCCGCGCATCGAGCCGGTACCACGCTCCGCTCTATCATCAACACCGCCGAAAATTTGAAAATTTATCATCCCTTTTTTCTGGAGCCATCCCTACTGAAAAATAAATCTCCCACCAGCTCAGTGGTGTCTTACGAAATCGACAACTAGTGTGGTGCTTCAATATACCAGTCGATATCGAAAAAGAAGGCGAACAAAAAGCCCCCCCTCCCTCGGCATACAATTATAGATTTCTCTTGTAAGTGTAATGGCCGTCCCAGGGGGGTTGAGTCGGGTGAAACAGCCTCTCTATTCAAAAATACTAAAAAGAAAATCATTCTTTTTAACCCCTGGCACTAACCGCCCGCTGCCCCAACACCTCGCACTCCAGTCGCAATATAACAACTATCTACACTACCACTCACTCATTCTAATTCAAGTTGTGCTCTCTTTTTGTGCTGCTGTTGCTGGTGGTGTGCCCCTTCTAATCTCATCCCTCAGCGAAGACGAATCTTCTTTCAAAAAGTAGAAAAAGGCAAACTTTAGAATCTCATAATCGGGATTTTTTTTTCTCCCTCTATTCCTTCTTTCTAGTTGATGTAGTCTTTGCTTAGTTTCTATAATACCAAATGCTACCCTTAAAATATAAATTTTGGAAAACTCGGGCGTATAGAAAAACTTGTTAACTGTATGAATGCGACAGTTTTTTTTTTTTATTCTTTCACTCAATCAGGCAGAGGCAAGAGGCAACCCTCTTTTCATAGATACTCTGAGAGAATGGCACAAAGTTATAGATGTGGATGCTGGTGGTGGATTTTGCAATATTTTTTCCACCACCACCACCCACACTACACTTTCTATCTTTAGTTTTGGTTCTCTCTTACGAGCTAGAGTTTGGGAAGAGGAAAAAACTTTTTTTTTAAACGATAAAAAGCACCACTTCATCTCTTCTGCCTTTGAGTGTATCGCGGTGCGCTATAGGAATAGGAATAGCATTTGGCGGCGCCCAAAACTTTTCTCCACAAACACAATCATCTCTCGATACAACAACAGAAAAAAAGAAAATAAATCCTTCCTTCCACCTCATCGCTGCGCCACTTTCGCTGCCATTACTGCCATCTCTAATGGCACACAGTATGTGATGGTGTACAGTTACGGATTCGCGATGCTATAAAAATATTTTTCATTCCTTCATTTTATGTATTTTATTTATTTTTTTTTTCGTTTTTTAGTATATTTTTTTTCTTCTCGTATATGTATGCCTTCTTTACTTCGTTTCGCTCATTTTCTTTTCTTTTTTT
This sequence comes from Cheilosia vernalis, assembly GCA_949126925.1. NCBI lineage: Eukaryota > Metazoa > Arthropoda > Insecta > Diptera > Syrphidae > Cheilosia > Cheilosia vernalis. Next base: position 59,053,260 of record OX421360.1, read on the forward strand.
TCTATTCCCACTAAAAATGTTTTGCCCTAGCAAAGTTTTCCCGGAATTCACCATCCCGCACCATCGGAGGAGGCTGCTCAGCATCAGCGGCACCCAAAGTCTGGGGGTTGGAACTCCCGAACCCTTGAAAATGTTGTAAGAAGGGCTGGCGTAGTAGTGGTATACAAAAAATAAAAATAAAGAAGAATAAAAGTTCTCCAAAAAACTAAAGAAAATCGCGTTCTTCATCGCTTTTCTCTTGGATGTGGCAGCAGGATGATGTAGTATGCCTCTAACGAAATATCTAACAACAGGCGCACCAGTGGGTGGCACTGCGGGAAGGTGCAGTACTTCTGTATGTGTCTTCGATTTTTGTTCTCATTGCATTTGCATGTAGAATTTGCTGGGATGTGAGATAGAGGTTTATGTTTCATTGGTTGTTACTCATCAATTGATTGGTCGTATAAGATTTGCATAGGCAACGAACATCATGGCAGGTTGCCTATAGCTGGTGTTGCAAATGACGATTGTTGCGTTGTTATAGTCGAGCTTCCAGACATATAGGTACCAGTACAATGTGTTTCCGATTTGGTATGAAATTGCAATTTTTTTAATAAATTACAAAAGCAGTTAGACTTTGAGTTAGAAGGGTGGACCATATACCTGACTGAACGGGGAGAGTAAATTTTAGACCGTTGGATGATTTCGAGGTTGTGTGATAATTTACTCGCATGCGAGATTGCTTTCGAGACGAATATATATATAGGTCTTTTAGTTTGTCTGCTCCACCAATAGTATAGGGATGACTGAAAGGTTTGACAGTGAAAGAAAGCCTCCTTAAAGACTGTAGGCCAGTGGTGTCGGACTCAAACTATGGGAAGTTTCCCATATAAAAATCCCCAAGTTGTGTTCAACTTCGAGTGAATAAAATGGGCCTAAGTGTATTAAGTATGACACCGGGCTATACAACAAACTAAATCCGAAATGTAATACTATGTATAAGTAAAATGTATATGAAAGTTAGAGTATTATAAATATTTTTTTAAGTAAAGACTTGACATAGGAACATACAGCAGGTGAATTGTGACAGCAATTAAAAGAATTGCTCGGTGAACACTATAATAATGTTGTGAGAGGCAACTGCGTTACATTTTAAAGGATTTTTGTTGGAAACAAGACTACTTCAAATATTTTTGAAGTGCATTCTCCAACTAAAAACGGCTAAAATAACAAAAAAAAAAAAGTGCCAAATTACAGCTTTAGTCGCATAAAGGTATCACGCTCGATGTAGACTGTCACATGCTGCAGAAAACTAGAAGTAAGCTCCTTTCTATATATTTGCAGAAGAACCCTTAAGAAGGCGGTGGCGGTGTGCGGCAATTTCAAAAAAATCCCCAATAACCTGCCAAATAAGTTTATTTTTTACTCCGACTTGCTATTGTTAAAAAAATGCTGGAAAATCGTTCTAAAAGTGATTAGCAAAATACTTAGGAGTATTTTCGAAAATACTTAAATACGGTGGCGATGGGACAAATAAGTCCACGTGACATAACTTTAAAAGTTGATTGACAAAATTATGAAAGACCTAAAATATCGTACACTGGCAGAAAATTTTTATTTTAACCTTAATAAATTTAATTCAATTTAAACAAATTTAATGCAAATTTGCCAGCGCTTTTATCTCCCAAACTGTCGTCAAATTGAACTCAAATTTTTTTATTATTTCAGATTGATTTATTTTTACTTTATCTTAACATTTCTCTACCTAGTAGTTTGCAAATTTTACCTTCTTCTTAAAATTTTTTTCGTGTTCGATTTTGTTACATTACTTCTAGAATCTAGACTATACCATATGAAATAGTATCACTGTGATGAGCTGCAAGGAAACTTTACAAGAAGGATTCCTCAAAAAGGTCATAAATGTAGGGCTACCAGATTAAAAAAACTAGGAAAGAAGGACCATATACGTTTTCAGGGGCGATAATTAAATTTTAAATTAAATTTTGAAATCTTAACAAACATTAAAATGCTTTTAGTTATCAGTTTCAGATTAAAAAAATTTAAAATAAAATATTTTGATATGTTTTATTTAATAAATTCATTAAATGGATGTATTCAGTTGTGAAATTTTGTATTTATAACACTTCCTATGAATGTGTTCACTTTAGCTTCGCAAATCCAAACATTTAAAGAGTCAAACTGTTTTTTTTTCTGTTAAGTGAAAAGATGTACATAAAGCGGGACATCTCTGTACCACTTTTTTAGTTGTAATTTTGGGGGACAAAGTCATTTTTAAGACGAGAAAGGGTTATGTATGATATCCCTACGAAGGTGAATGGGTTGTCTTAAAAATTGACGAAACATTTAGAACTGTTGTATTAAATTATAAATTAGTATATTCGTTGTTGTGTTTAAAAAATTATTATAAAAAAACCCTTCCAAGAGAAGAGAGTAACATTTAAAAATGTTTGATGACTTTTCCAATCAGCGTCAGGAAAAAGTTTGTCCGACAAACTCCTCATAGTTAAGCTCAACTATGATTTGTCTTTTCTAACAGTCATTTGATTTGTTATTTGAAAGAAAAGCAACTTGGCTGAAAATACGTCTGTAGGTAATATATAGCTGTTTATTATTTATATTAATACTATTCTTTCCCCCAGCAGGAAGTGAACCATGAATTGCTTCTCAATCAATAGCTCAAATTTAACAATAACCACTAGGCCGCAGTGTTTTGAAAACGACAGAGAGGATGGGAGCCCTAGCAGACGTTTTTTGTTTTAAGCGAACATAAGTACTACAGTAAATTATTCAAGGAAATTTGAGGACCTAATTAACATCAAATCAAATTCCAGTCAATTGGCCATGCGGATGACATTTTCGATTTCATTCCATTTTCAGCACCATCAAGATTTTAATATAAATCGGTTTGTTAGGTTTTTCATAACCACCGCATTTCTAGTGCCAAAAGTCATGGTTTTTATTTTAAAATGTCATGTGATCTTCAGGACTGAGTTAGATATCAGATTTTCATGCTTCTTAATTAATCTTCGTTTGCCTCAAGATGAAAGGCCACTTTACCCACTTTAGCTCTATTTTAGGGTTTGATAGGGTCTTGTTGACAATTTTCTAAGTAAAATGCCCTTCAACATCAAAGAAGGACCTTGGTTATAATATGTGTATGGCTTGTAAAGTACAAAACAATTTTTCCAACCAACGCTATATCCTGTGTACCTATCTATATCTATACTAAAACTTTTTGCCAGACCACAAGACAAAATAAATCTCGGTGAATCCCTACAACTGCGCCTGCAATAGATACCCAACCACTTCCTTTTGTTGGTCGATGGCAAGGGGTTTGAAACGCTTTACGGCATTGGATGTTGAAACATTACAACAATTGACTGTGGTTCCACCCAAAATAAAACAATTATCTATTTCCCTTCGGTGTGTATAACAAAACCTCACACCAACACATTCTCAAAGCGGATAACATAAGCGGCTTGCATTCATGTAACACCGAAAATCTTCCAAACAAACTAAAGCCCAGAAAAAATACTTGTTGCATGGTCGACAAAATTTTGGCTGCACAAAGACCTGCTAAAGAAATCCTTCTAAATGTGGTGTTTTTTTTTTTTTTTGCCTTTTAGCCACAGAAAGGCACTGAACCTTGCATCCGGTTTTTCTAGATTTTTTTAGTGTACACGAGAATGTATGTGCCTATGAGGGGTACATAAACATATATACAACAAAAGTCGCCCAAAAAATTGCACACAGTGTTAGTGCTGTATTACGAAAATGAAAAAAAAAAAAAAATAAAAATAAACTGCAGGCGCATCTAATGAATCTTCTTTGTTATTCACCATCAAGTTTGTCGTCGTTGGCCCGTCGTCGCGTCTTCTCTATGGCTTAAGTTTTTCATTTTTTAAATAACTTCAGTAACGACTATGACAGGAGTTGTTCAAAACTCTGTCTGGTTCTAATGTACACCAAATTCTAACCCATTGAATGGCTGTATGCTTGTCGTTGTGAAGATAAGCAGCTCACGTCATCCCCTTGAGCATTTTTTTTTTCGTAAAAATTATACACTCATTCTATGGTTGCATGGTTGTGGAGGACGCATATTTTGTAATTTTGTTTGTTTTTCATTTTTTTTCGGGTGTCAATGACCGTCCAGAAAAAGCGATCTACGAAAAGCATAGAAATGGTTGGTAAAAATAAAAATTGTTTTGGTTTTGGATTTTTTTTTCTGTCATTTCCTTTGGACGAACAGAGAATTTGAAAAATAAATCAAGTTGGTATATAGTTGCAGTGAAAAGTCTTATGAGCTGCAATAGGTTGTTATGGTATTTTTCTTAAAGAAGTATTTAGGGAGGAACATTGATTTATTAAGAGTTATTTCAAAGGAAATCGTATTTGTTTGACCGAAGTCTAAGGTAAAGTAATGTTGGGTCTATTGAAAACACCTCTTCGATCGAGGTGAATAAATAAACAACAAACATAGATGATACTTTAATTTAACTGCTTAATACAAGCGTATAAAATCTAACAATCTACTAAACTTAGAACTATATATAAGAAACAAATATTGAAGGTAAAAAAAAATCGCAAACATAACACATAATAATGTAAAAGTATTTATTAAAAAATATAACAATTCATAGGTTAAAATTAAATGAGGTAGGTATTTATGGTTAGGGTAAATTGTGAAGCGCAACTTTAAGAGTTGCTTTGGTGCAACTTAGGTCAGATAAGTAGGACAACATATTTGCTTTGCAAGGCATTATTGTTAAAGGCTCGCATTGGCCATAGTTAATACGGTGATTGGGAGGGCGGAAAAAGGGAACTGATCGTAAACGACGAGGATTAGTGTTTAGTGAATAAAAATAATATCTACGCTGGACAGCTTCTAGTGTCAAAATATGCACTTGATGGTAAGGAGACCAAACTTGGTTGGCATATTCAGATAATGCCCAGATCACGAATGGATGAAACAGTGGAGACAGACACGTTGTTAATGCAATAAAATCTCGGTTTCAAGGGATGGCGTTTGCGGGAGAAAGCACCAGCTTGATATTTATTCACGTTAAGTTCTAAACGATTCTGTTGACACCAGGTGTAGAAGTGGTTAAGGTCAGATTGTAGTCAGAGAGAGTCAACGGTGCATGATATTTTTTTTAGAGAATCTTATATCATCTGCGTAGATCTCAAGGTCTGAGAGTAAAATGACACGTATAACATCGTTTATTGTCAAGTTAAAAATCAAAGGTCTGAGATGACTTCCCTGTGGTACACCAGAGGACGCTATGACTGGGTTAGAGACAGAAAATCTAAAAAGAACACTATACCTACTTGCGATCTTGTAAATAAGACTTAATCCATCAAGTAAACTGCAGTGGAAAACCGATCGTATCACTTTGTGGGAGATATTTTCGAATGCTTTACTGAAATCTGTAGCCACAACATCCTCTTCCTTACCATTTTCCAAGGCAAATAGTGTGTTAGAGACACAATTCGAAAGGTAGTGGTTGCAGATGTACCCTTGAAGATCCCATGTTGCTTAAAGGAGATACCTAATTGATTTACAATGGAAGAACATAGAATCCTAAACTATGCTCTGAAAAAGGTAAGGTATAGAAGAGAGCTTAGCAATGGGTCTATAATTAGAGATAATATGGGAATGATAAATGAGTCGGACAAGGTATACAGAGTAAAGACGTCCACACATGTGCAAAAGTTGTTATAAACTATAAGATAACTTGAGAGGTTAGACGCAGATCTGCATCGGAGGTATGTTTGTTATAGTTTGTTTCGTTTGTTCCGAAGAGATCGAAGTTCGCGATTATACCAGGTGTGAGAATAAGTAATATTTTTGTTGAGTTGTGACAGGAACAGAATTAAGAACGTCCCCAATACATGCTTGTTCTTGTGTGCTGAATTCTTTTAAACGAAAAAGCAAAATATTGTGGCAATACCTATAAATGTAATAATTTTTAAATATTTTATTTGAAAACATAATTTTGTAGTTAGAACTTTTTTATTTTTAAGAAGCTACTCCAGTACAGGTTCACGGAGAACTTAACTTATACAGTCTGACGAAATGTTTATCAGTCGTACCGAAGGAATTTATGTTTGCGTGAAACTGGAATCTTGGATAAAATAAGTGTTAAAAGGCATATATTTTGTAGGTCACAATATGTAATTTTGTAACGAATATTTCGCCATTGTGAGTTCAAAAAATGTAGCCTGGACACTTAAAATTATTATTATGTAGTAGATATCGCGGGAAATATAATCATGTTCCATGTTCCAAACTTAAACTTCCTAAGTCTAATGGCTCTGATTTATTTTTCATCCGAGAGAGGGTTTCAGAACTCAGATGACAGTACTGGCTATTGTAATCCACTTAAAAATTGGGAGCATACGATATTTTTAAAAAATATTCTTTTCAATGTTTTCCACAAGCGTCAAAATCAAAAGATCAAAAGATCACGTAACGTAACAATATTCTTCGTTGATTTCATTTCAACTATTACTGAATATTTGATCTGGTTTATTGCTCAAGCAATCAGGCTATTATTATACAGACCCATTCATTTCAATTTTTAAGGATTAATATTCTAAAAAAATCGAAGAAATTAAAATGGACCTCAGGCTCAGGTTCAAATTGGTTTCAATAGAAGTAGAATAGAGTCAGATGCATATGTTTTTTTTTGTAGAAAAAGAAGCTCTAGCAGCCTTGTGATGTAAAAATGTCCACACTGATGTTATAATTTGTCCCTTTTCTATCAACAGCATCACAAAAAGGAGATGTTTGTAAAATTCAAATCCCTACAGTGGTTTAATTTTTCTTACTCGAAAGGGCAATGCCACATAACTATGTCTATGATCTGGTACCTTTCAGCCTATGCCACCTTAAATTTATTTTCATGAATTTCTGTAAGTACACTCTGGTTCCATTAAATTTTTAAAAAATGCTTTGTGTTTTCGTTTAAATTTTTAAATTTTTTTAAATATCTACCTAACTAGAAACGAAAACGCCAAAATATCCTCTTTGCTGCTGTAAAAGTTACCCCTATCAGCTCATATCAAGAGCAGTTGCATTTCTTCCACCCGAGTTAAGAAAAAGTTTTCCGGTACTTATTATATGCATTTGAAATTAAACTTTCCAAAATACGAGAGCGTCATTCGACAAAAGTGGTGCGTAGGTACCAACATGAAATACTTATCATATAGTTTTGTCGCCAAAGCTATACCTGCCTGGACCTGCTTATCGGAATCATTGGCCACCCCATCCCCTTTATATTATTTCTGTAGTTTTTGTAGTGTATTTCTACCTTATCTTTGTAATTTTACTTTTTTAAACAATAATTGGAAAAATTTGATTTTACTGCATTAAATTTCAAGCACGCAGTTGTGTACATACATACTATGATTCCGGGAAATACTTTTCTTTCGTTCTTCATGCCCGTGAAAACTCCAAACAACGTCACGACTCACGAAAGAGAGTCGGCGGCCGAAGAGAGCTACAGTCGAGACTAGTGAAAACATAATGCTATTAAACACATTCACAGATAGGAAATCTAAGACAGAATTTTATTTTCAAAATTTCCGGGGAATTGGGTTTATTGACGGTCTATTCGATAGATGGCGCTGTTGTCGATCTCCGAAACCACTCAACAGATTTCAATGAAATTTTGTGGATAGGTATGGTTTCTTCCAGTTTTAATAATACGATAGTTTTGGACCCGATAGTTCCAAATAAAGATCACGGACAAACCGGGTGGGTACCCCTATATATAAAAGAGACTGACGTCTGTGTGTGCACTCATAAGTCATAACTCGAGAATGGATCGTTCGATTTTTAAAATGTTGGGCTTGATGAATTCTTATTGGAAGGACATAGGTATGCTACTTTTTGCGGTGAAAATAAAAGTTTAAGGGAATGAGATTGGGAACAGAACTTAGTATGGAAACCGCCCTTTGAAAAAATTCCATGAATAGAAAAACGGGTAGTAGTGCTACTTCCAATACAACAAAACTTTTTTCAACTTTTATTTTTAGATTCTCTGGACGTTCCGGGCACACCGCTACACAATTTGAAATCGAAAGTCGGCTCAGTTATAATTTTGTTGAGCAACCCCAATCAGCCGAAACTTTTTTAATGGATCGCGTTTGATTTGATTGTGAAGAATCTCAAATCAAATGTCATGAAAGCGAAGATTTTGACTTAGAAATTCAAGGCAAACATTATAATTTCGCGGATTTGTCATTGGTTTTCAAGCGCCTTCAATTTCCCATGCGTATCGCTTTAACTATGAAAAATAATAAGTCGCAATGACAATCGCTGGATATTTGTGACACCAATTCTTGAATTCCCATGATTTTCACATGTTCAATCGTATGTGGCGTACTCACATATGAGCAACATCTTCTTCTTTGTACGTAAAACGGTACACAATAAAGCAGTTTAGTGAAAAAGTCGAAGGTTGGCTGACATGTCAATCATTGCGGCTTGATTTAAACACATCGACAATGCTATACTTTAATTATTTCTATTGTATTTGACATAACTAAGACATAAAAGTCTTTTGAACGCAGAATTTGAATTGACCGAATTACATAAAGCAGCATGTGCATTGTTCATTCCCGGAGTTATTATCTTCTTCTAATTTGGGGTCAACTAGTGTTCTATATTCGTCTATCTTTGAATGAATGAGAAATTTATGCATTGCAAAAAAAAGAGCACTTGTCAGGCTTTTGATTAGACCTTGTGTGCTATAACGACTCCGTGGCGCAACGGTAGCGCGTCTGACTCCAGATCAGAAGGTTGCGTGTTCAAATCACGTCGGGGTCATTCAAGTGATTTTTTTTTATTTTTTTTTTGTCGTCACAAATTGCATGTTATTTTAGAAATTTTAATTTAGTTTGAAGTCCAATCCAATTTATTTGTCTGAATTGTCTAGCTGTCCTCACAACCACCCCTTAGCCGGGATTGAATCATCAGAAAGATTTGCGACCCCTCTCTCTAGCATAGTTGCAAGAACTCTCTTAATAAAATAAGTAACAGCAATGACTAAAATAACTAACTAACTAACGGACAAATTGTTAAAAATATAAATTCATCCATGGGTAGGTATATCTAAAATCAGGTGGCGATGCAGAACTATTATCGATTCCGATTCAAACTGCCCCAGATCGTTTTACAAAAGTCTCTTGTGAAACTCCAAGCTCCAACAGTGATTCACTTGAGAAGGAACTTCGAAATGCAAGTGTGACTAACCCTAATTTCTTAAAAGCCACTTTTTAATTGAAATCTTGCAGCTCTGTTGGTCTGAGTTCATATTTCCGTTTTTTGATTCATAAGACTTTATGGCGCGATGATAAAACTTTGCAGATCACATGGTTGCGTGCACAAATCGCCTCGCGCAGTGGGGTCAATGTGTGTTGTGCGATCAGCAGCGGTCAGAAATCTGTTTTTTTTTTGCTGGTGTTTACATCCACAACAAACCAACACCAACCACCCATGTCGATGACGATGATGATCGTTTTATTGTTGGGTCAGGTTATTGTGTGCCATCGATCAAAAACCAGTAATTATCAGTGAAAAGGACAACGTACTCCCGATCCGAAACGAGCCGAAAACCTTTCACTGTCCCGCTCACTGATTTGTTAGATATTCGATACCTGTGTCCTGCGAGTCTTACACACATGCTGGTCAGTGCAAAACAACTGCAGGACCAGATCCTCTGTACTGGCCTAGTAGAACCCCTTTCCGTTCTAAGTATTGCTGCTTCACCGTCATCGTCCGCGTCTTCAGCTTTTTCTTCTGGTTCGTTGCGATCGTTAATAACAAAAAATATATATATATTTCGGCGCAGAGCGCATTGAACTCTTGCAACTAAGCTGTGTGCGAGTTCTACCGATTGTTTATGTTGCTCAGAATGTGTGTGCATGTGCAAGTTCTGCCGAAATTTTTTTGTGCAGATCGGATGTTTTGGTATGAGTTTGCGGGACAGGATGTGCTAAGGAAGGGGGGCTCCGGGTTAGGGGGTTGGCAGCTTGCAATATTATGTAGAACCTTCTATCGTCAGCTATGTATTAGTAGTACATAGGAGTTTCCTATGTCTCTATGTGTGCGATCTTGCACGGAATCTTGTATGTATTTCGAAGTTCGACGATACTTAGATATGTTCGTTAGCCCGCCCTCTTTGTGTTTTTTTTTTTTTTTTTTTGTTATTTTCGTTTCGTGGTTTTGGGTTGGCGTCATAGCCACTTGAGTAGAGAGTGCACGATGGCGATAGGTATTCTACGTTGGCGTACGTTTGCAAATAAATTGCAAACACACAACAGAATTCATCTCGACAAATGCCAATGACCCCCGAAAAAATTACAAAATGGAAAAAAAATGTTCTCTATCTCTCTCAAGAGATACGCAGAGAAGTGGATGCAGTTGTTGTGTGTTGGGTTGGATCTTTGGGCTCTAAAATTAATATGCATGCCATTAAGGAGAACACTCTGACTGGAGAGTTTTGCTTTGCACTTGTATGGGATGGTGTTAATGATCGCTATTCTAAGGAAGTTATGTAGGTACATAGGTATATAACTTACACAAAACAGAGGGGTGATTGCAATTTATGTATTTTTAAAAAGAATTTGCTAAAGATTTGGTGTGATTTCCTATGCGAGGACATGTTCTTTTGAAAGATCGGATTTTCTAGTTAAAGAAATAAAATAAAAATCAAACCGCCCACGAAAGTCGAATAACTAAAGCAAGGTTTTCCTGGTTTGAGGTGGAGCTCTCAATTTATTTTACTGCTACAAAGCTGTAATTGTAATTCGAAATCAGTGATTAAGATTGGTACTATTTTGTAGAAGACAAATAAAGAACCCGCCTTATTTTTGTAATTTTGAAAGACCAAATAGAAATTTCAAGAAAATTCTTCCATGCATACGTGAAAGTTGCAATCGTAAAGCTTCAGTGCAGGGTATTTATATGAGATCACAGCACCCGGTGACCTGGAAGTAACCTAATTTGAGCCAAAGGTACGATTACATTGAAATTGTAGGTATGTCCTCACCATCATAGGATATTACGGGGTCATTTCATGCATTTGAATAAAGGTAATTTTTGAATTTTTGACCATTTTTGGCATATTTAGCCTGAGTTGGCACAATCCTACTGTGGTTAACTATTAAAATGTTCTTTTATTTAAGACAAGCAACAGTTTAGACTACGAAAGTAGCAATTAGAGTTTGAAACGTCGATATTCGCCAGAGACATGCACCCAAGTCAAGTTGAGATGCTCTAGGTCGAAACTGCTTTTATACGCACCACAAATACGAAGTCTCTACCGCGGACCGATTGTGAATCTAACCAGGATATTTCCATGTGCATTTGAAACCAAAGACTGGTTTTGAAAAGTTATCCGAAGTAAAAAGTATTTCTATTGGATTACACCAATCTGTGCTCTACCTAGTCCTGTGATTTTGTCATAGGTACACGATAAGTGATCTATACTATTATGAGGAAAACTCAAAACCCAGTTCTTCATACGGAAAATTTTCTAAATTTATTCAGACCATAATTTTAATAATATTCAACCATTTCCTTGGCCATATTCCGAAAAGCCGAAAATCGTGTAAAAGAAATTGCCGGACCATAGTCCGATAGAGCTCAGAGCATTAGAATGAGAGTTTTAGAATCCGTAGGATCCACAAGACGAAAGTCATTATTTTTACAAACGACTTAACCGAACCAAAAAATATGCGCCGTCTACATAGACTGTTCTAAATGACCAGAAAATCAAGTTGTACAACATTAAAGAGTGCTAAAATTAATATTTTAGTAAGCAAATTACAGCATAAAACATAAATAAACTTTTTCAAAACAAAATACTATTACTGATGGCTTCATGAAGTAAATGAAAGCATTTTTTTTCCATTTTCCGTCGGCAATTTTAAGCTATAGTAGGTACGTGAATTGAGACACGCGCTTTAAATTCTTCCGTTTATGCTGCGTACTAAAAAAAAATAGTTACTAACCAACTACACAATGCGAATGCATTTTACCAATTAAAAAAAATACTCTCCCTTGGATATCTTATAAAGAATAACCTACAATCTGAAATGGAAAATGTTCCATTGTAAGTTTAACCAGTGCCCATGTTCTGTAATTAACGCATCGAAATATTTATCACAAAAACTATATGAATCGAAACAAAATTTCATAATATCACAGACCGCAGAAGTCTGTAACTGTGTGAATCGAAAACTATATCACCAGAAACATTTCGATATGAAACCCCTGGAAATATGTGATATTTAAGTTTTGTAACTATGAGAGCGATAAAATATTCACTTCAACTGTCGAATTTTATCACGAAACACAAAGCTTGCGGTAGGTTAATAACTATATAGTATTAGAAACAAAAATTCAAATGGCTGGAAATCAAAAAGTAAGAAATAATATGACTTAAATAACAAGAATTTATTTTGTATAGGGGTTCAAAAATATCCAAAATTCCCAAGGAAATGCTTGTAGAATTTATGGCTGCTAATTTGGAATTTGCCAGAGACAAACATTTAGGCGTCAATCCCTGTAAATAATTTTCAATAATTTTTTATTGTTTTTTTTTTAAGTATTTTGACAGCTTTGGGAAATCTTTCCAACATTCCCATGAAATAAAAATTTGCTACAGAATAGTTTTCGCATAGAACACCAATAAATGCGATAAATAGCCGAATGATTTGTTCCTAAGTTGTCGATGCGAAAAGTTATCGCATGAGTTACAGAACATGGGCACAGGACACTAGAAAGGAATACTATAATATAATTTACATTTGAATACATTCTTTAGGTATATTTATCAGCTATTCGGATGATTTTTTAGCCTTAGGGCTACCTTTTGGTCATATTTAGTGTCAACTTACACCATTTCGGAAAGCATTTTTAGAATTTATGAAGCCTTGGACAATTTATAAAACATCCGAACACAACTCGTAGGCAACCATAAGACTAGTGACATTAATAACATATTTTTTCCCATTCTCCCATTTGTTCGATTTTTATCTTTGAGTTTGGATTCAGTGCGATTTTTTTCGTATTTTTGATAATAATAAATTTCTTCTTCTGATATTTTGTTTAAATAATGTTTAAAGATAACGCTGAATCAAGAGTCATATTTTCAAGCAAAATATATTTGTGTGTCGCCCTAGTCCAAAGAGTAGGTACTTAAGGCCAGGTATCTACAGTTGGTAAATTTCTTTGTCCACAAGTTACTTATTGTATTTAACAACTTTTCGAAATATTTTTTTTCAACTAATGATTATTTAACCTTTAGACCACCATGTAAATTTTGAGACCCAAGAGACGGAGTGGGGTACCTACCACTACCATAGGTCCCCCCAATTAAAGTCAGGTTTAAACTTTATTCAAGTTTACTTTAGTATTGTTAATAGCCGCAATTCATTAAGAAATGAGATTTTGCAAAAGTTTATTTTTATTTACATTCATAAAAAAAATGTTGTGGTTTTGTGATTAAAATTTGTTCTAATGTTTGTTAGCAATATACATATATGGTTTTTTTTCAAATGCAAGATTTCAATTCTATTGACTTTAACTTAAAAAAAATTTAGGAAGTAATACCCATACCAATAAAGACTCGGGCAAATCGACTATTTGACATTTTTACACAATAAACATAGTTAAACAATTTTTATCTTAAATTACGAAGTGGATGTAACTAACTTTGAAACTATTTTTTTGTTCTTCAAAGATTGCAAAAAAACTGTAATCACGTTGAATTTATTTTAAGAATGCCAAATAACTTGGCTACCTGAGTTAAGAATTAAAAGCAATTATTATTAAACGGAATATATACCTAGACAAAAACGTGGTCGGTGCTCTAAAAGTTAAATTTTGTGACTCTTTTTAAACAAATTAGATAACAAAATTGATTACTCTATCATTTACAAATATTTTTCACATAGTTATAACTTCTCTATCTCTTAATTAGATCTTGCAAATAAAATTTAAGTGAAAGTACAGGTCGCTAAAGGTACATGAAATAGTTTATTTTTTATTTTTAGCGGTTGTAGATTTTTTGAAATTTCTGGAATTGCTTGTATATATATAAATAAATCGTTACTATTCGTCGGTACTTGCAAGTATATTGGTTTTTATTTCGTCTTAAGATCAATGAACGTAGTTCGCGATTTGTTTTATGAAACAGGTTTTTATTTTATGTTGAATAAGAATGCTTTATTATTAGGTACCTACTTCAGGTGTCACATGCTCTCGTTCGCGATTAAAGTAGTCCTAAATATATTTGACTGATTAGTCGTGTGACGGAACAGGGAAGGACCATAGGATTTTAGTAATTACGGTGTGCAAGAAGATAATCAGATTAATAAAGAATACCGCGATCAACTTCAGGGGCAGATGTAATCTAAATCAAATTGAAAATACCGACGGTAACTAAGAATGGAGTACCCACAACAAATTGAATTTCATTTCACTGCACTATCTTAGCCTTTAAAGTAAGGCTATAAAAAGACGGACAATATCCCTGCAAGGCTATAATAATTTGCTAGACAACAGCTATTGCCGGGTATAAGTCTAACCCCGACTTCGACAATGTATACACCTCTGCGCTTGACGCCATCGAGTGCTAGTAGTTCTTCAGCTACGATTACATGTATCATTTTGACATGCAGACGTAAAAAAAATCCGTCTAATCGAAGCGGATAACTGCTGATTTATGAAGCTTTGGCAATAACAGCGCACCAAGGCTGGGCCGCTGATGCAATCAAAATCAAAGCCTGGGCATAAGTAGGATCCATGTCAAGCTGCATAAATTATTCCTTGTGAAGGATACCCACTTCATATGCGTGAACCCGGAACATAGTCGTACCCACATTCCAGTAGGTAACAAACCCACCTCTTCGTTTGCGGTAACGCCCCGAAATCAATTTAGACACCGCGCGATGACATTCGAACCAAACTAATGGCGGCAATTAAATGCCGTCATTGTGATTTACACACACGCCAATTCATCGTAACATTCAATTAGGTTGGTTGCGTGTTCGCAAAATTAATTTCCCTTAATGAGTCCGTTGGCCAAAAGCGCTAATTGCACCTTCACCAAACGCTTAACAGCCACCCGCATCCGCAAACTGCCTGATACTTTTAGAAAGTACCAAATACTCGTATCTCGTATATTTGCCCCCATAGAAAAACACCCGAGGACGATGATGATGTGCGGTTAGTTGGTTGGCAAATTGTGTCAAATCGAAGGTGTTTGAAGGCACCTGTTATCACAGTACCTAAGCAGATGGTTCGAAATTAAAACTTGCCCAAATTGCTGGCCGCCCATGATAATGTTGTATACGAAGTAAATGTGGTAGCAGTCGTTAACACCTATCTGATGAACTCATGTTCTTTGTGGTAACTGTGTGCGGGACGACAAAAGCAAGTCAAGTGCAGGACATATTCCTCTTGCATAACAATGGCGCTGCAGTTGCTTATAATGCACGAACTGTAAAGTTCCGGTCGTCATCGGATCGTTGTGGTAAATGGCCAAAACAGATGTACGACATTGTCGAATCAGGTCCGTATACGTAGAACGTAACTCGACAGTGCACACACCAGCAATCCTGGGCTGACTCACAAGGTGGATGTCGTGTTTTTACGTTCGTTTTTGCGTTTTCCACTGCTTCTTGGGCACTCGATGCCGAAGTCAAGTGTCTCATATTGATGTAGTGGGGAATATGACATCATCGACAGTGAGCATTTGCCCGACGTAAACCGTAATTAAATTTCCAAAAGGCATGCGTAAGGGCAACATGTTTACACGAGTTTATTCGTTTGTGTGTTTCATTCCTATTTGATAATTTTTTTTTGGCTCCCATCCCCCCTCTGCCGTAGGAAGTCCTTCACCTTATTTGTGAGGAGAGTCTTCTCGAAGGACTTCGGGACGTTTAGACGGAACTATTATTTTCCACGAGCAAAATCGTGCACGCAACCTATCAAATGTGAGTTGACAGGATATATAGGTTGGGTCGAAAATGTATTGCAATTTTCGATTCAAAACTACACGAATGGAAGATGCCTGACAAATTTGACATTTGACAGTCGTCATAAGGGCTTTTCTTACAAAGTTCAAAGTTATCCGACCAAAATTAAATATTGTATAGGTCTGTTCCCAAACGCTAATGCATTCGAACATTAGGCAAATTAAGTCAAACTTCGTGTAACTTCGTTTACCGCCAAACGTAGTTAGCCCAAGAAATTTATTTCGGATAGCTGGTTATCAAAGCGTTCAAATGCTAATTTGTAACAGTCTTTTTATTTGATTTTATTTATATTTTCTGATTGCATAGCATTAAAATAGATGTAAGAAGCAAAAGAGTTTAACTTTTTAATTTCTGCAATAAAAGCAATTCAAATCTAAAATAAATAAAAACAAAAATAATATTTGAATACTCCCGCCTAGAGAAAATCCGTATTTTTAGAATTTGTGGTTCTACGCGTTCCTTTTCTTTTTGGATATGTTACATTTCGTTGAGCCCATTCTCTCAAGAATGAGAGAAACTTGACATATTGCCAAATTGAACCAGAAAGTACGGGAACAGACTTATTTAGGGCATCGTTTTCATTCGTAGACCTGTCAATTTTTTTAAAATCGGACAGCTGAACATACTTTTATGAACGCTGTTACAGCATTTGCCTTGGTGGGCCAAATACAACGCTCTTTGTGCTCAGTTGTTGATTTGACGCTTTGACTTAAACTGAATAAATGTGACACATTTTTCGCCCTAAATCAACGAAATGCAGCCCGTGGATATAGGGAAGCAAGTCTTCAATTGCGTCAAGTAGTGTTACAGGTTCAGTAAAGTCTGAGATCTCGTATAAAAGCATCATACTTACTAGTAAACCATTTCGTTAAATGGTTAAATATTTTTCACGGAAGGGTAAATGGACAAATCCATGCAGATTTTGGTACAATAAAACTAAAAATTACTCTCAAGATTGAACGTTAAGCTGTCAGATCATGACACCGAACGTCCTTTCTGAAAAGCAAATATTTTTACAATACACGAAAAAATGCAAAAAGCTGACAAAAGCCTAGCTTCTCAACAAATGGAGACAAATCGAAGGGACCTACTTACGACAAATCCGCACAGATAAATAAATGAGATAGTTACACGTATACTCTTGGATGTTTGTCAGATGTGCGCAAGAGATTGGACATTGCGAAAAAATCGTTAGATGCAATTTTGTGGTTTTCCGGCGACCGAACTCGAAACGCCTCGTTCAGTAGTATACAACACAGCTTGGTGTCAAATTTCCTATTTTTCAATGAAGTAGAAACACTGCAAGAGTAAGATTTTGCAACAGCCTTCGCACTCTGAATGCGTTTGAAAGATAGACATTAGTAATGTTCATCAAGGTCCTAGTTATAGTCATACGTAAAATGCAACAGAAAAAGTTGGAACAGTATGAAAATGATCTTTTCTTCGTTTAGTGAAAATTCTATCAGTAAAATTTTTCCCTCCGAAAAGAATTCTACAAAAAATCAACCTCCACTGATTGGATTCCACAGAAAAAAGATTTCTGACAGATGGAACAGTAAAGAAATGAAATATTTCAGTGGAATGATCTGGGTTTTTGTTGTGGAATTGACTGAGAAGTAGATCGGAAAAAGTAATTTGTCCGGAAGAATTCATTTATTATTTTTCTAGGAAATTTAAAGATTTTTTATTTACTATAACTTTATAATTCATAAGCAACATTTTAAGACCAATATTGAGTTCAACAATTATGTTTAAGTGATCAAAAAAATCAATAGAAAATTTGTACGCTTTCATTTGACGTATGGCTATAACTAATCTAACCTAAGCTCATGGGAACTCAACTTATGGAAGTACCTTTAAGTTTATCAGCCATACACCAGCGATTAGTTGGTTTTCTCTTTTGTACGGCAGTCGGTATTTTTGGTCAAACTTTTGACTTCTGTGTCTGTTTTGTTGGCAAAAGTAGCTGAAGCAAATGTCATGCAGTCAAGCGCAATATTTCCAAGCCTCTAATAACTTCTAAGAGAGAGAGAGAGAGGAGCAGACAGAAATACTTCTTTTCCTCCAACATAACCTAACCTTGGTGACTGTAATTTCGACCATCTTATGATGAATCATATATAAGTCCGAAAAAAAACTGTGGCTCCAAGAGGATGAGTGGTTTCCTAAATATGGAGAAGTTGATTATCCATATTGGGTGGTGATGCAGTCGACACTATTTCCAAGAAAATTCAGAGGGCTATCTTGGTTCAAGATGTTACCAAGGTCTCAATTTAGAAAACTGATTTTCTCGTAAATGCTTTCCGAAGGTATCAACCTCTAGGAACCCTATTTTTTGCTATTAACTTTGGCGTGGACCAAAACGCTCGCAAGTCTACACCCTCGATTATTTTTGTGACTCTCTCATTCGCCTATTCCATAAGTTTGCATATATTTTTGTTACCTCAATATGGAACCTTTTTTGATCCGCAAAGTCTTCTTTCTGAAGGCAGTGGCATGAGTTTTATCATTGCATAGCGAGGGCTGCAGGGCTTCAGTGAAATTATTTCGATTGGATTTTCTGTGTAAAGCCACCCTTATACTAATGGCATCAAATTCCACGTGCCTTCCTTGTAAGCTTTGGAGAATACTAATCGGACGTTTGTTATCCGATGTTTACTTGCTGAAAAACTATGTGCGGAATTAAGATGTCATGTTTTAGTGGACAAAACTGGCATTGCCGACCTAGACTAGGAAGTTGGGTCTTCTGTTGAATGCATTTCGAACAAATTTCAGGTAGACCTAGAAGTAGGTAATTACCTTTTGTTCATCTAATGGTCATCAACGTATTGACAGTAGGAATCGAAGATTTGGATTGCCTTGCTCCAAAACTATCAATATAAAACAGCTGATCACCCAGATATACGAGTAGTTGATGGTTGGCATATGTCTAAAGCGCCCCATCTGCTGACACTTACTTTGAAAGCAAATATTGTTTTTCGCTAAAATGTGCGAGGTGTGTTATTTTATGTTAAGACAGATTTTTTAGCGCTACTTTTTGTTTTCATCAAATTCCCATTTTGGGTACATATTGGTATTATTTTATGGTGTTTTAAGTACCTACGTTCCAAATTTCTCTTGTAGATATATATTTTTTGAGCAAATCAAAGAGAGTTAAAATTGAGTGTCATTTGCCATACCTATATATATGAATCCGAATCTCTTCCTCAGGACAGTTATATTCGTGGATATGTGCAAACTGTTCCGGCTAGGTTGCGCTGATTGAACAACCTTCAAATGTAGCTTTATGTTATAGGTATGAAAGGAGTCGAATTTGGCGATTTTGGTATGACCCCTGTGTCACCTGTCACCTGTACCTTTTGCACGGTCAACGTTTGCTACACATCGTTCTATTCAAATTTGTTTACGAAGAACAGTTATTAATGCCACGTGAGGTGAGCTAATAGAAGCCACATACTTAGCCCCTCTCTGTAATACTTTCGTAAATGTTCAAAGTCAGTCCAAATTTGGCCTCCTATTGCAGTTTCTGTGTCATCGCGTTACCCAATGCCACCACTATTATCTACATCACGTGTTAATTTCACTTTTATTGCCACACAATCCTATTCCACCGCCAAGCTGTTACGATGTTAACCAGATTTTGTAACTGCCGCAGTCTTTGTGTCCAGGCTCTCGCCGTATACCGTGCACGTCGCCATTCAAGGCTGTTCAAGCAAACAAGGTCAAGTGTGCAGATATGATGCCTCTCGCGCCACAAGCACAACCCATTGCATCGTCACCGCATTAGAGCTAGACGATAGCGACGTCGACCACGACGATTACGACAACGTCCTCCACGGGGAGATTGAACATCAACTTGTTTGCTCCTACTATATGCGCGCTGTAGTAGGTGGGCGCTTCGGTCTTCCCTCGTGGGGATTCCCTATTCCGACGACTCCGCTCCGTTGTGTTCGTGGGTGCCGTTGCTACTAAGCTCGATGAATGCATTGCGAGGATGAAAAGTGCTGCCTGATGGTATGCCATAGCAAAAACGGCCACGTCTGTGCGACTTGATGCAGCAGCATGAGCCCACATGGTAAACGGCACTCTTCTATGTGTTATTCCTTTTACAATTGTTTTGTGAATCTAGCACACAGGATTACGTGTGCAATGCGCTTTGTGAATGGAGCCGGGTCTGGAGACGGAAAGCGGTCGGTGGGGAGTGCAAATGCACACATGCTCCCTCCGTGCTTAGATAGATAGTTGCACTTGCAGCAGTGCGGGTTTCGCACATGCACACAGTAGGCGCTATTCGACTCCTTCCCTGACATCCGATGCTAGTTTTTGTCTTGCCGCTTGGCGTTTGGCGGTGGGTCGACTTTTCTATGCAATGCACATATAGCAGCCGGTAAGGCTGTTGTTTTGTTTCCGTTCGTGTGCAGTGTTTTCTGCTGGTTTTCCGGGCATTTTTTTTGTGGCGCTCCGCGGTGTTTCAGTTAAGTGTGCGGTTCACCGAGAGTGTCGGAAGTGTATTTTAGTTGGAAAACATTTATCTCATAGTTGCAAAGTTTGCGTGTGCAGTGGCACCCTTTTAATTGCTGCTTTGTGCCTCCGGTGTGCGGTGGTAGTGGCTGTTTGGATTTGTTCGGTTCAAATGCCGCCGGAACTTGACGTTGGAGCATCCATATGTTGACCAGTTACACTTTGTCAGTGCACGGCTTTGATTTGTCGCCCTCTTAATGATCTTGGGATTTTAGGAGTCCATTGTGATTTTTTCTGTTTCCGTTTTTATTGCCAGCAGATGCATATTTGTTGCCTACACTTGTTCGTTTCGTTGCGGATGCTTCCTGAAAAAAATACAAAAATAAACTGGTCTCGTAGCGACTGTGATGCTGGCCTTGCTGGAAACAAGTTTCCCATCAGGGTCACCAGCGACGATAAGCTTTTATGGGTTTAAGAGCTTCAATTTTCGGGCCTTGGGATTAGTTATAGATTTAATTAATTACAGTGCGGGATAAGATAGAGGAACTGTGCATGGTCTTGGTTTCGTTTCTGCCGACTGTGGATGGTTTCATGCACATGATGACTAAATGGTTCCTCGTTGCCCAAAAGAACCCCTGTCGACTGTCTCATTTGCTAGATGATGGAAGGTAATAACGACAAGTATGCGTCGACGGAAGTGAACTTTTTAAAAACAACTTGCGATGATGCACCCGCGTTAGAATGTTCTACGAGAATCGGCATATCTTGTAAAAAAAGTTAGGTACTTGGAAAAATCGGCAGTTGTACTTAGAAGCCAATTGCAGTCTTACTCACTGAGTGTCAGCTCGAACTAGTGCTTTGATGCTTCAAAGTAACCAGTGCAGCAGTTGGCGTACCATACCTTTTTCTGACTTTCCGTCTTCTCCTGTATATATATGCAAGAAGGAGTTGAATTACCGCATCAGTCTTCTTCTTCTTCTTCTCATCAGTGTTCGAGTAAATTCAGTGACGTAAGGCTCGCTCACGGATGCGGTAATTCGGCCACAGACTTCGCTTTAACAAGGATGTTTTGAATTTTGGATGAAGGTTAAGCTTGAACCATACACAGGATGTATGTGTTTTATTCGGTGCCATGAAATAAGGCCAAATCTGAAAATTTGGCCTTTTTTCACTTTACAAAAGTGAAATAAATCTATATTTCAACAGTTGGTCTTATTTCACTCCAACAAAGTGCAATAACGCCAACAAAATTTGAGTAATAAGACCAACCTTTTCAGATTTGGCCTTATTTCGCTTGGCCTTATTTCACGGCACTGCTTTATTCTTCTTCAGGTAGATGTTTCTTCGGTTTTAGTTCCCTGGTGATGGTGACGGTGTATTTGCTAGAGCTCCTCACATAAAACAGCACAAATTCGACGTGGAAATCATAAAGTGTCTTGTTGAAGCTACATAATCTTTAGGCTTTACTATCATTATTAGGCTGGGGTTCCAGTGTATTGACAAGAGACAGTCTACCGATTAGGTATAGAATACAATTTCATTTATGCGACTTGTAGTTTATATCAGAATCGGGATATTTTTATTCTACCTAGTCAAATATCTCCTTAGTGATATGTAAGAGCGGGCCCTACTTCTTCTAAGCCCGCAAAATCAGCGACTACCAAGATTTACAATTCGCTTGATTTTTACATCAAAGTTATTCTACGAGGCAGTTGAAGAGCCGAGCTAGACATAGTCTTGAGATACTTTAAAGCTGTAGCTTTCTTTTAGTTTGTGACGGTTTCCCTGAGTCGCCATGCGAAGAGACCTACATAGTTTTCTCCTCGTTAAAAGCCAGACCTATGTTCGTGCCTCTTTTTCAAATTTGGTCTCAATTACTTCGAGAATGACTTTAAGGAAGTCACCGTGCCTTAAACCCTTGTCGACATCAAATGGTTCAACGATGTTCTTATGAATACTCATGGAGCTGCGAGGTTTTACAAGTCATACTATAAAAAATATGAATTTGAAAGCGGCACCAAAACCTGGAATTGGTTTTTAGTTCTTCCTTCAGTAAGCTGCAGTATAGGCGACTTTAAGTCCGCAAAGAGTTGCTCTGAATCGATAGGGTTCTCATGCGTATTTTCTTATTTTCTGAGACATTTGGAAGTATAAAGGTTTGTTTAAAATTTTACCATCCCGAGTGTACTAAGTTCTGTTGTTCACACACAGTGAAGTCGACAAGATCTTATATACGCGACATTCAAAAGGTTATTCCTACTGTAGTTTACGCAGATCTCCATTTTTTCTGGATGCATCAGAGGTTCTACGCATCATAAGTGTGGATGCATCTGTAGATTTTCAACCACCTGAATTTAAATTTAGGGAAGTCAAACAGACCCTATACGATTATAGGAATGTGTGCCCAAAATATTGATTTATTAGACTCTGTAAATAAGTTTAAAATATTTTAAAATTACCCGGTGTAGATGGAAATAATTGAAAGTGTGTTTGGTATTTAATTAACTACCTTCCTAAGCAATTACTATAGCGGGTCGCGATCATACAGGCTATTATAATTAATAGAAAATAATTGAACATGTTCTTACTATGTTCAGTTTAATTAAAAAAAAATGTTTATTTTTACATAACAATTGATTTCACATTTCGATATTGTTGCTTTTCTTTATTGAAAAAAAAAAACATGGAAATAAAAACATCCTTCTAAAAAATGAAATATTTGAATAAATTTCTGATTTTTATTGTTTGTATGATGTACCTATGTCTCCTTCGAATTACGTTATGACAAAAATAAAGTCTCAATAATGAAATGAACTGAATGAATTAAATCATTCGATAGTTGAAATCATTCAGTTACTAACTATCGATAGTTGTATTCATCGGTGGTGCCTATCGCTAATTTTAAGCTCGTTATTCAATGCTCGAAAAATTGTTATATCCGCAGCTGTCTGACATATCCCTACAAATCATAGAGCATTAGTCTTGCATCCTTGTGATGGTTGTTAACAAACCTAAAAATGGTGATAGTGGTAGGCTGATTTTCGGTTATGGTTTAACAGTAACTAACTACCATTATCTCTTATGGAAGATCGGCTAAGAAACGCATCTAAGTAAACTGTAGGTATACCTACATAACATAAAAGTTAAATAATTTTAACCAATCAAAGTTTAATAGATAAATCCGATCATCAACTCTGTAGCGTATTTACCACAGTTGAATTGAAAATAACAGAGCTATGTACATCGCAATGGATTATATGTCGCAGTTGAATCTATTCTGGGGCTTTACAGTGGCAACCAAAAAACTGCATACATACTCGAACACAACAGACTTTATTTCCGTCCATTCCACATCATCCTTGGCTTGATGTTGATATTCTTATATGTATGTACCTACTTGGAAATAAAAAAATTAATGTACGACCTCGAGAATTGTTGTTTTTCTTCTTGATCGTAATAGAAAGAAAACTTGCCTGACCTTGGTCTGAAGTCTGAAACACAGATGAAATTCTAGAAAGATACGCAGTTTGCGTAACAATGCCTCTTTTGACTTATATTACCAACGCCATTGATAGTTACATGTCCATTTCGTCCTTGGTAAATTAAACTGACTGCGCATTATAGAAACTTTTATAGGCACCAGTTCCGCTGGAATTTTTTTTTCTTAAATTTCTAAAACAGAAATAAACGCAAATATTTTCAAAATTATGTAGGAATGTAGGTAGCTATCTAATTTAATTTTGAACTGCTGTTTAAAATCTAAGCAATGTTAATTGCAATTTATGTAAAAACCGTAGTGTATTAGATAGTCTGTGCATTTCGATAGAGAAACGGAGTAGATCTGCTCCTATAGGAGGTAGATGACAAGGCAACACTGAATTCAATTCAGTTTAAGTTGTGTTTCGTAATACGTATGCTTATATCCGAGCTTATTTCACAAAGAATAGTTTCTTAGGGAGAAAATACTGTGGACGGAATGGCTGTAATTTGACATTTGAGTCTACGATCGTATTTGATTTAATAACTTAGTGGAAATGTATTAATTATATTTTTACAAAGTCAGTGATCGTGGTTGCTGTTTCCTAAACTAATTTCAGTCTAGGGTATTTTCCTAAATTTTATAAATAATACCACATCAAAAAATGGTGCGCACAATTATATGACATAATAATAAAAAAAAAACCGAAAAAGCGAGAACCTATAGTTGTTATCTTCAGTCAGCTATACCTATATCCTATATGTCTGGACTAGATGTACAATGAATACAAAGATAACCTATTTGACAGTAACGTAACTTTTCTTACGTCAGCCATATACACAGACTGTCAACTCAGTCACGGATTTCTTGACTAGATTCGTTGCTTCTGCAAAAACCTTAACTAAAATTGCTATTCATATGAGCGATCTTGGGTTATCAAAACAGAGACACATCAAGTCTAAGCTAAGCTAGACACTTGAACGTTCCCATTTTTGCAATATCAGAAATCTATCAGAAAAGTAATATTTTATTGCGCAGCATCGATGACACAAACCTAAAAAAGTGAATCGCAGTTTCGTCATTCCCGATTTTTAGTAGATAAAATCAGTTTCTTACCCAAGATCAGATCAAGCACCAAAAATCGAGAGAGATCTCTCAATTTCAAGTAAGGTACACTGGCACATTTTTAGGTTAATATTTTACAAACAAATTTAAAATCCAGAACAAGTCAAATAGGTACAAAAAATGTCAGTCAAATTGAGGGTGAGTAAAGATAAATGCATTAGATTAATAAATCGAAAATGCTAACGAAACTGTATGTTCTCGGTGTTATTCATTAAACATTAATAATAGATACACCCTACAAAATACCACATGTCAAATACTCCAACTGTCAGAGTCAGTGCAACTGATCTTGTTCTTGTTGTAGGTACGTAGGTACTTATGTGAAAAAAATGAGAGAGTGGAAATTGAATTCGCTCTTTTGTTTAATTTTCTCAATGTTAGTCTTCACACTCCTTACAGCAAAGTTTTAACAATTGAATGTTTGCAATCGACTGCGCGAACAGATCTTTTATGTGTATAAGCTAAACCGCCCGTATTAACAAACAAAATTGCGAAAGCCAGTAAGATGGTAAGTGAACCTTAGATGCCATAAGAAATTCTATAAACGTTTCATAATTTTAAGGTGGAAATTGTGGTAATCGTTCCATTTAAAGATAACATTTTCAGTCATTATGTTAAATATGTCAACTTTACCGCATAATATATTTATTATAATTATTATAGAAATTAAATCGGGCATTTTGAAATGGTATTCTTTTTAGTAGGTATTCTGTTTATAAACTCCTAGAGTAAAAGTTTGCGATATGCAACGGGTAGCGTTCAGGTTTCTAGCCTACTCAATGTGACAGCAGAGTGCAGAGTTTAGCCATTTTTCACTCTTTTGACTTGTCTCGATTCCGATCGTGTTGTTAGCGAGAGAGACGAAAAAATTTGTCCAAAAATGACTGCACAAGTAAGTCTAGTTGACATTTTAATTATCAGACGATTGAAATAAGTATTTATGGCATAACATACGAGTATAACCTTGGCAAGAAAATTCTTCTTTACTCTCCGAGTTGACATTTCGATATGCAATTGGGATTTTGTTTATGGTTTTTGTTGCGCAGTGTCTGTTTTACACGTAAAGGAAGTCTGACAATTTTTTTTAACATAAGTAACAACGACATTCTAGAAGTGAGATGGACAATTTTAAGAGAAAATAGTAGAAACTCCCATTTTGTTTTCACATCGGCTTTAGAATCTTATGTAATTATTCGGAAAAATCGTTTTATTTCCTATCGAAAATGAGTCAAGAAAAACAATTTGGTTACAAATGTCAGATCTAGCTACTTAGTAAGCCATCGCGTTCTATAAATTAAAAATTAAAAATAACGAAGTAGAACTTAACGTGGGTATAAGCCAACCAACTGATGTCATTGAACAACGTTTCCGTTTCTTTTTTTCTCTTGAATGCTTCGCAGATAGCTCTGTTTCATTTTGTGTTCCTCTGCCTTTTCAATTGGTTAAGTTGCGAGCACAGAGTTTTTCTCTACCAAGGTTACGAATATATATTAAACTATATAAATTTTTGTTCAGCTACATAAATTGTTTTGTTTACGAGCACAATAATAATTGACTTACCTTAATTAGGTATATTACGACAGCAATTTTCACAAACTTTCAAGTCTTTACTTCTTCTTCGAGTTTGTAGATATTATTCATAAATTTTTAATAGTTTTCTTAGACAGTTTTTCACCACCAAAACTATTAATGTTTTCCTCTAAAATAATAAACCAATATTTTTACTTCTCATTTACCACTTGTACACAAACACAAAAGAAACGAAAACTTTCAATTCTCCAATTTAAAAATATGTACGCATAATCCAAGGGCGCCTGCGAATTTCAATTTGACAACACACACCGAATTGAAATGCGCAGCATAAAGCAAAACAAAAAGAAACCAACAAATGACCAAATTTTCGCTGTGCAACAATTTGCATAATGGAAACTTAAACAATAAAAAAAAAAAAAAAACAATTTGCAAAATTTACATAACGATTCGTTGCTTTCGAAATATCTTCTTTTTTTTTTTTAACAAAAACAACAGAAATATAGGTACTCTTTCTTCACTCCGAAATTATGTAGGTCAAAAACCACGATTTCGAAAAACAAGTCCTTCAGGACAGTTTTTTATTAACTGATGATCACTTGAATTTTTTTGAAATGTTTTAAAACATTTTCCAATATCGAGTTTGAAAGGTGGTAACAAAATATTTGCAATATCACTATTTCACATCGTAGACCACAGGCAAGAGTCAAAAATTGTTACAAGTTTCTATTTGAAAAATAATTCAGAACGGATGGCAACTGTGAACACGACCAATCCAAAAGCTTACTGCTGTTCATCTAAACGGATCCGCACTATCCGAAATAATATTTTCGGTCAAAGTTTTTGGAGTTTCTGACTACGCTGATGATGATGACGATGAGTGCCGTCTGCCGTGTGGTGTTGGAGGACCAGCAATGCACATTCTATGTGTATTGTGTGTGTTGTTGCAAGTTGCCTTCGTAATTTTTCCAATTCCTTTGCCAGTGGTGATTCGTTTTTATTTTTTTACATTTTTGTTTGTCAATGTTCTCGGCTACTTTAAATGTATATTTGCGCGCTGCTTATAGCATTACACACTCACATGGACCAGCAACAGAAACAAAAAAAAATAAAAACAACCGAGTGAACATAACTACACAGCACAGTTTGTCCTCCTCTATCGACACACAAAAATCGGCCCAAAAACACAAAATATCCAAAAAATGCAACTCCATCACAGAAAATAATCCAAATTGGGAAAAAAACGAACGACGCAACAACAACAACACAACCGACCAGTACCCCCAAAAAAAGGATCAACATTATACCCTATAAAAATGCAATGCCGTCCAAAAGATGCAGCTCACACACAGGTACACTCTTAACTACAGAGCGGGGCCACTACCGCCGCTCACCACACTCACATCGGTGCGCACCACCTAGCGGGTGTACACACTCTACAAGGGGGGTTGCTGCCGCTGCAATGGTATGGGAAGATCCATTATAGGCATGTATTTTGACCGAAAACGACCGTCATCATCATCGTCAGACCACTACAAGTTTAGTGTAATAAATAAAAATTTTGTACCAAAAAAGTATAAAAAAAGGAAAAAAAAAAAATAAACACCGAACAGAAAGACGAAACAAACACACAAAAAGGAATCCGGCAAGGGCCGAAGCGGGAGGAGGTTAGAAGAGCGAGAGCCTATGGTTTCCCATACGTACGTTCATTTCCAAAGCCCCCGAGTGTGTGCAAATAAACGAGAGAAAAAATGCACACACGAAAAAAGAATTGTATGAAACCGAAAAAACATAAAAAACAAAAAAAAATTAAAAAAAAAATCCCCGAATAAATATAAAAATTCACTGTAGTGCGTGCAAGTGTATGCGTGCACAGTGCAGTGCCCGAAATTCGCACTAAAATGCACTGATTCCCCCCGGTCGCTGCGCGCGGGGCATAGTCATACTTACAAATAAAATGTGTGAGCGGAAAGTAAAAATTCGTATGCGCGCGAGAAAAAATCCAAACGCTACCCCCCAACACAACCCCCATTCCCTACGTAGAAGAAAACAAAAGCAACAAAATCTCGCGAATTATATCCTGCCTGGCCTAACACACGCATAACACGGATAACAATTTTTATATTTTCCGCCAGGGGTTGGGGTTGGCTCCAAATGCAACAACACTTACCTACTACCCGAGCACTAACACTCGAGCTGGCGCTCACGCACACATCATTTAGCCCAGTCAATAATAATAAGCAACAACAACTGACAATTGAAAAAAAAAAGTCAAAAAAGTTAAAAAAAAGAAGGTTCAATTCGCTTTTTTAAACACATTGACATTGAATGCGCCCACAGGAAAAAAAGCGAATAAAAAAATTGCCAAATGCACATTTGGCCCCTCTTCTGCTGCGTGCTGTTGCGGGTAGGTAGGCATAGTCCTCGTCCTCGTTCTGGCTCTTCCGCTGCGGTCGGTCGGTAGTGGTAGTTATTAAGCAGCCTATTGGGGCTGATTGGAAATCGGTGATACCACCCTGCGCACCCCCAATTGCACAATAGCACACACTTAACCCTTATTTTGCGTTGGGTGTTCTGCACATGAAGGACGAGGGGAATCATCCTGGTGATACAATTCGTTTTTGTTTTATTGTTTTTTTTTCTGTTGCCAAAACGAAAACAAATAGAACAAGTAACGAGAAGCCATCAAAACAAACTAAAGCTACGCACACACTCCGATCGGGCTGTGTGTGACTCCATGGTTGGGGTTTGGGGATTGCCAAAAAATATCAACGACACGATAATAATAATACAGCGGCACTATACATGCAACGCATGGTGACAGTGCAACATGTCAGTTAGTCGAACGCCTGGACAGGCAGACAAACCGGCAAGGGGGACTCTTTGGGGGACCCCAAGTAGATGAGATGTGTTGTAGAAGAAAGCAGTCTATTGGCCACCAAAAAAACAAATAACACTACACACAGGATAGTAGGTGCACACACGACACACTATACCAGGGGCACACGTATAGTACGCAGCTTCGAAACCAATTTGTACATGCCTTGGTTAATGTAATATTTAAAAAAAAAAATATTGGTTGGTGAGGGATGGGTAAATAGGGGGGAGATACACAAAAAGAGCCGAAAAAAGTGTTCGTTGTCATTACGATGGCCCCCAACGCAACGTTCACGTGATGGTGAAAATGTGTGCATACTCGTGCAAGTGCAACCGAGCCGGGAGAAACTAAAGTTTCGCGTGTGACAACTGAGATTCGAAATAATGATAGATCGGTTGCATTAAGTCGAGAGGCGTATAGCGAAGTCGCCTTCATGGCGACTCTTGATCGAAGTAGGTGCAGTCCACATCACTCAAGCTGAGCTTTCAATGCTGTCTGAAACGCAAAAAAAGCGATCTGGATTTGGAATGCTAAAGGAAACAGTGGGGTGAGTCGTAGGCAACTGAACGAATTTTGTAATGGAATGACACTCATCGAGGGATAGAAAACGGCTTCGGAGGCATCAACATGAATGAAAGTCATCGCTTCATCTCAGCCTTAAATGAAAGTATGTAGGTCTGTCGAGTTTATGTTCTATAACGCAAAGACCGCGGTTGCAAAAACTACCGAAAATATCTAATTTTTTGTGTTTTCTTTCCTCATAGTTCATAGGTTGCTTTACGTAGAAAATACAGGACGTAATAAGAGGAAAATCAAGTTCGCCAGTAATTTGGAAGCAGATCGCAGATGTCGCGGAAAATATCTTCAGCAGCATTCTGTCAATTGTGCGAAGCCAACCTCGGAGGTAGAATTTTTCAAATATTCAACTAGGAAGGTGAATGACTATGGTGAGGTGATGATATTCAAATTATCTGGATAACGCTGCAATTTGTCAGTGGTGCCGAATTATTTTTTTTATTTTTAGCCAACGCGTTCCCCAAGAAGGAACAGATATCAGCAGTATAAAAAATCCATATTTAAGAGCAAGAGTTTAATTGTTTATTGGAGAAACTAAAAAGTTTGTGCCTCTTTTGCTTGAAAAACAAAAAAAAAACATATGAATGAAATCAAATAAAAAGTCGGCCTTCTGCAACCATTTGTTGGCTATCTATAACCGACTTGACAAACTTAATTTTGTCTAAAGAATTTTATTTAAAACTCTGCGGCGAAGATTGATCTATGATTACTCCTGCGGACAAAACGGTGTGGTCATAGAGAAAGGACTCTCAAGACCGGCAAGTTGGCCAAACAATTTTATGGACAGAAGTACAATAATTTAAAGAGTGACGGTAATACCAGGAGATGATTCAATAACGAACCTTACAGAGACGTTATAACCTGTTCAAAAACTTAAAATATAACGGCTGAGACAGTTAGGGCAGACCCCAATTCACAAATTCCGCATAACATAATTCGTATACGAGCAAATCCGCCTGAAAATTTCGAATACGAGAAAAATTGGTATTCTCAAAGCTGTTCGATTTTTTTTTTCACCTCTGCGAAAATTATATTCACCCTTCGAATGAGGTAGAATCTTACAGCACGTCAAGTTAACCATTTTGACAGACTGTGAAAAAAAAACAATACACACTTAAATTTCAATTGTTTTGCGAATTGGTGTTTTCGATTGACAAAAGAAAGAAATATTACTGTATGTATGTTTATTGAGCATATATGAGTTTTCGCAGTGCTACTTTGGGCGATATAAGTTCAGCATTTGTTCGATTCTCAATGAAGCAGTTAAGCGAAATCGAAACATACCGATCTATCCGAGAGACCCAAGACTGCTTTGGACGAATAGCCATATTTCCAATGCTTTCATTTAAATTGTTTGATTTATTTGAACTTGTCTTTTATTTTCTCACACACAAATAAAACAAAATTGGCTTAGTGGGTTCGGACAGACAGACAGACAGACGGAGAGACATCCGAGCGAAACTAATAAGGTTACGTTTTTTCCCTTTGGATACGGAACCTTAAAAACAATCCCTTTTTTGTAGTATCAAACTCATAATTCCGTATATACGAGATGCAAATCCGCATGAAAAACACAGACGAGTAACATTCGAAGAGAAATTCCTCACATGCGGATTTTGAGATTTGCAAATTTCAGTTTTTCGCATAGCATCGGAGATATTGACTGATAAACGTATATGCGAGAATTTTCGAGAATTGGGGTCCTGGAGGGAAACAGACGTCGCTTTAGCTGCAGACAGACCTGAACCCTGAACTCTTTTTGAGGCTCAAGACACTTTTCCATCACTTTTTGAAAAATAATCTATAAATATCCCCTTTTTCAGTTTAGTTAATATTTTATTTTTTATTGAGCGAAAAAGTATACAATCATATGAAAAGAATCGTTTCATGATGAGTAAATGTTTTTTGATTAAAAAATAAATGAATTATTATGTGTTGGCCCCTTTTTGAAATTTTGCTGAGGCACCGCTGGAACCCATTCAGTTTATGTGATATACTGAAATTGAGTTCGTGGTCTAAGGTCTAAGCGCCATCTGAAATAAAGTGAGTAAGGTGCTAAGAATGGTTGAGGCTTTTATCTCTATCTAATGGTAAAACAGAAATCGCTGTATTAGCATTTAATAGCAACCAAGAAACTTAGATCATTAGTTTAAGTAGAGCTATCTAAACAAATAATATTTTTTTTTTTTTTTGTTTTAAAAGGGGATTCCAAATCCCGGAAGCACTCAGACTCGGAAATTGAGTTCGTGGTCTAAGGTCTAAGCGCCATCTGAAATAAAGTGAGTAAGGCGCTAAGAATGGTTGAGGCTTTTATCTCTATCTAATGGTAAAACAGAAATCGCTGTATTAGCATTTAATAGCAACCAAGAAACTTAGATCATTAGATTAAGTAGAGCTATCTAAACAAATAATATTTTTTTTTTTTTTGTTTTAAAAGGGGATTCCAAATCCCGGAAGCACTCAGACTCGGTACCGGTCCATTGTATACTACCAAGCAGAAATCCTTTTTTTTAGTGTAGGTAGTGGTAGAGAAACTCAGATGTTAATCGTTTCTCTTTATGGTCACAGTGGAAGTGTTTTTGCTGTTCCCCGCTGGGGCTCGAACCTACGCCGATTCGGGGCACAAGCAAACACTTCGCCAATTACAGGGTGAGCAATACAATACTTTACAAAATATTTTCGATTTAGAGGATGAACATGAGAAAAATTCGGACCATAACCTCTTTAGTGCGTGTTTATTATAAAAAAAAAAAAACAAAAAAAAAAAGGACAGCAATGAGTTATATCTGGTGGCAACGAAGCTGAGTTCTTGATGCAAAATCATATTTGAAAGGGATGGCTATGTGGTATTAAGAACATAAAAAAATAGATCAAGCTAAAGAACTGCCAAAGTTTATCAAAAACCGATGACAACATCTATCATTATTCGTTGAATAAAAAATTTCTAGAATTGAGACTCTAAGGAATCTGTGTAATTCCATTAGTTTTACCTACCAGAACTAAGCTTGTCGACACTACGCCTAACAAAAGGTTCAATTGTACAAATGTTGTCAAGGTGGTACGTATATAGGTATACCTACCAGTTATCCAAGATTGGGGGGAAAGTCGGCAATTTTGTTGATTTTGTCTAACAAAAGGGTAAAAGAGGTGGAAGGAATTTTTTTTTTGGTTGAAAACAATCTAAAAGGGGGAAAAACATTTGAGATTTTATTTAAATAAAGACTAAACTATTTTTATATAAAACAAAAACACGAAACAAACTGTCTACTACCACTTTGATTGGAACTTTGTACACATCAAATTTATTTTAAAAAAATGATTGTTATGACTTTGTGGTAGAAAAAGGTTGCTTTATAATTCACAATAGTGCAATGTACAAACTTCAAGGTACCTATAGATTTTTAAATACATATACGATATACCTATTTATTGATTTAAACATAAAATATGTGATTTTAAAATCAATACCTAACTAAATACATAGTTATGTACGTCTTTTTTTTTTTTTTTATTATTATTTCATAATACTGACTGAATTAAATACGTCGTATTATTTTTTTGTTTGCTTTATTCTAAAATTGTTAAGGGTTTTTTGTTTTTGGGGAAAAAAAGTAAATTTTATATTTTTGAAAAAGGGGAATACATATCGTTTTGGTGTTAAAAAAGGGGATTTTCTCTTTTTTAATCTGGGAACCCTGATGGTACCTACTTTAAGTCAGATAATCCTGGTCGACCACGTCAAATAGAGATCTGTATTGTACAAAAATTCAAAATAAAGTGTTCATTAAAAAAAAACAAAGCAAGTCTTAGCAGACCCCTGACCCAAAACAAAATATGGCCGGTGTTCAAAAATGTACCTACAGGCTCTAGGCAGTGAAAGTTGGAAGAAATTTGATAGGTACTGCCCCATTTCTCATTTAAGTCAAACTATTAATCTTCAGCACTGTTGTTCTTCAGATTGACAGCAGGCTGCTTATCGCTAAGCTTTGACAATCATTTTTATTTCCATTATTCTTGAGAATCGTCTCATTTTGAGACCAGACCTGAACGAGGCCATATATTTCTCATGCTCGGTAACCTGGGTTTTTTTTCCAAATCCCCAAGTTTGCTATATCTGAAAAGTATGGAGGTTTTATTATAATAGTCCAGTGAGCCTCCCCTCTTCGTAATTCCATACTGAAACCCGGTGAACCGTTTATCCGTATTCAATCTATTCCTCTCCGCAATTGTGGTGATAAAGTGGAGGAGCTCTTGAGATTGGCATCGCATCTATACCTACTGTAAAGTATAAGCCGCGGACCCGTGGTGTGGAGTCCAATGGAGTCAATGAATAAATCTGATCCTTTACCCGGAGACATAGGTATGAGGACAAAGACCAACTATATATAACTTTTTACATCACGTAGTAGTGCGACTCGGAATACGATTTCTGAAATGCTTGAATAGACCATATTATATAAGTTTCGCTGATTGGGGTGTATAATTGGAGGTCCATAACGTTCCGTGAATACCCCCTACCCTATGAATATTCCCGTTCAATTGCAGTCATGTTTTGCGTTTGGTTTAACTTTGCAAATTTAATTAAAATAACGCATAATAGAAAGTCGACAAGAGGAGAAGATGTATGCTTTTCACAAACTCGCACATTCCAGGCAAAAAATAAAATAAAACAAACTTAACCATAAAACATCCTCTATTGGGCCGAAACTGTATCTCCCAACCAGAAGCCACCTCCTAACATGCTCCTATTCGCCAGTGGTATTTTTTCCCAGAACCAATTCAGCTATTTAACTCGTGCTTTTTAGATCATGCATGTAGCCCCCTTCAGGTTCCGCAGCTCTCCCATACTCCCATATCTGTGTGTAATATGGAAAGGGGCTCGATTTTTATATCAGGAAAAATTAAAAACGCATGTATAAATAAATTCAACAAAAATAAAATAAAAATCAAAATATGTTGTCCTGAAAGGCAAAAAAAAAAAAAAAAATTGCATTTTTAAATAAGTAGCACTCTTCACTCCAATGTGCGTACACACGTTGGAAACATTAAACTGGAGGGATGTTCTTTTTTCGTATTGCACTGCCAAATGTAAACCATACCCCCGATCTATTAATTTTTTATTTTAATAATATTTTGTTTTTTATTTTTATTTATTTTTTTTTTTGTTTCACTGCGGAAATAATTTCAGTGCACATTTTTATTTTTTGATTTGCTTTTTTTTTTTTTTTTTTCTTTTATTGTGTGTGGAAATTTTTTGTTAGTTTCTTTTTGTTTTAACATCGATGGCCGCGCGCTTGGTAGTTGCGAGCTAGAGTTGATGGAGGTAATGTTAATGCAAGTGCATACGCATTAGTAGAAAAAAGCCTACCTAGTATATGTACGTTGAAGGGATGCACTCGAAGAAATTTTGCGGTTCGAGTTAATTTGTGAGGCAGTAAATACTTGGGTTAAACTGGTGTCTAGTGGTGCGAATGGTTAAAGTTGTTCTTAAGTACCTTCGAGCCTCAGCAATCTTTAGCTGAAAGGCAAACGAATAGTTTCAGCTTGTCCCTACCGCTACGCTTTGTGCGATTATTTTAGCAATAGTTTGGACAGACGTTGTCGTACTGTTTACGGCGTTGTTGCACTTAATTTCGAAGCAAATCTCCACCAACTAGTTTAGAACTAGTCCTCTTGTCAAAATACGTTGGACACTCACAACTGAGGTCGAAAAAGTTGTAAAATCCCGGAAAACGCCAACCATTGAATATAGAAACTACCAACTATACTAATTTTCACATTTGGAAGTCAAAAAATAGTATGTCTAGGACCGAGAAATCTCTATGGAAAAAAATGTCAGCCTCTCTATGAAATACCTCATAGATGTCGCAACAGTTCCCTACAGGATAGTGTTATGGCTAGCTCCTCACTACTGTGCCTTTGGGTGATTTAAATTTGTGGGACACCTTGCTCGAATATGATAAATGGAGTAAACTCGAATCCTATGTCATAATCAGGAAAATGTGACCAATCTATAACAAACCAAAGACAGAAGCAATTCTACAAATGAGGAAACAATCGTTATCCTCTCTTAGGATCCTGTAGGCATTATTACAGGACACAACGTGCTGAAATATCACACCAACAAAATGGGATTTACCACTGATGACCCGTGCAGACAATGCGGCGATGAGGATGTGCATGAGGACACTCCACACTTTGTTTGCCACTGCCCGGTACTCTGTCACATCAGATACAGAATTCTTCAATGACCTAGAAGACCTCTCTGAGAAGTCTATAAAAGACTTACGAAGATTTATGTCGGTTTTATAGGTTTCCACAGTATGAGGTGATTAGAACCCCAAGGGCATATCAGCGGATCTACATTGATCCAAGTGTGGCGGGTTCAGGTTCCCCCTGTCTCGCCTACCCGCTAACCTAACCTAACCTAGCTCGAATCCCTCGAATATACGTAAGCTGAGTAGCTTTTATGAGAGGATAGCGAAAAACTAAAAGATGTCTTCTCTGGGTGCCGAACTTGGTAACGACATTTTATGGGTATACGAATATTGTGTGGTCCAAAGACAAGATAACTTGCCCGTGTTGATGGTTAAGCCAGACTTGATCCCGCAATACAAAGAAGACAAAAATTGGAAAGGTATTTATTATTAAGTCTTAAAATCATTGATATTTTTGTTTTTCTTAGAACGACCTGCTGATTGAGATCCCTTTCCGATCAGGGAGAAGAAGATTCAAAGACGTTTATGGAACCTACAAGCTACAACACAATAAAACTCTTAGCTTTGAGATTACCCTTCAACAACAGAGAAGTGTAGTGAGCGGCTAAAAGAAGCCTCTTAAGAAGTACGTTCTTCCATGAACAGCAGTCTCAAGCTTTTAGGGATGAATAAATATACCGGAATTTAATTTCTGCCTAAACCTGAAATACAGCAGTACGGAAAAAACAAGAAAAGAACAATGGAAATCGGCTCAGCGGTTATCGAGTTAATCGTCATCAATTATTTTATATACCTACAGGAGATTAGCTCTCAAATTATCGTTTCGCATTTATGACACTTGTAGGAAGTTAGAAGCGATACAGTCGTACACTAATTTTGTCAGACTTAAAAAAAAAACGCATCTCAACTAATTCCAATTTTGTACCGTGTACCGGAAAACTCCTTTTCAGCCGATACTGCGTCCGGGAATTAAATTTGCACTGTGCTCCACGGTGCTGATGAGTGGGTGGTTATGGGGCACACCACTTGGGCTTCGTACATTTTCGCCATAGTGTGAGATGTATACCCGTGGAAAAACTAAAAAACGAAGAACATGTCAACACGTGAAAAGGGGAGTCAGAGCAAAAAAAAAAAAAAGGAGAAAAAAAGCAAAACCACCCCATCCCCTTGGATGACCAACGAAAAATTCGCGTACAGTGGTCGTTTGGATTTTTATTTTCGTGCGTGTAGTTGGCACCGCACCAATCTATCTAGTGCTCCTTGTTTTGCATCCACTTGTGCACACATACACGCGTGCATTACCCGAATGCGACAGTGGGCCACATGCCCAATCATCGATGAATGCATTAGAGAAGGATATAAAAATGTTGGATGAGGATTTTTTCCATTTTTTCGAGTTTTTTCCTTTTTTTTGCGTGTAAAACTTTTTCCTTGTTTTGTTTTGATTTTTTTTTTGTTTGTGTTTATCACCGAGCAATGAAGAGCTGTCCTTTGGTTGGATTTCTTTTTTTTGATATATTTTTTTTTGCAATTTCGCCGATAATGTGATATTCGAATTTCATATTAGCAGCCGCGCTGGAAGGCAATCCTACGCAGCCAAGCATCGCTGCTATCGCCCACTCCTCTCTATGTGGCGGTGGCGGCGGCGACGGCCCAGTGTGTATGATGCACTTTTGTGGGCTGCCATTGTGCAGGAGTGTGATGCGTGAATGGGAATATGTGTGTGAGTTTGGCTATC
Organism: Cheilosia vernalis; assembly: GCA_949126925.1. Taxonomy (NCBI): domain Eukaryota; kingdom Metazoa; phylum Arthropoda; class Insecta; order Diptera; family Syrphidae; genus Cheilosia; species Cheilosia vernalis. Next base: position 59,091,317 of record OX421360.1, read on the forward strand.
CCATTCTCCTATGCGAAATGCGAAGCATCCTGTGATAGTCCTTTCGCAATGACGGCAATGATCATGTTGATGGGTTTGGCCGAGTTTTGAGTTTAAGTGGAGTGAAAGGCAGAGTAGTGCATGTGGACGTGGAAGGATACCAACCTTTTTAGCTGACTTCGGTTTTGTTTTGCTTATTCCGAGGCGAGAATGGTTTGGGGTGAATTAAATTCTCCACATGCTTATATCTCGGGTATTGGTGGAGCGATGGGTTCCTGTTTTTTTTTGTTCCTATCTTCGTTTTGGTTGTTTTTCATACAGGGGAGCGAAATTAAATTATTTCGTTGTGGGTGATGGTGGGGCCCACCAGCGCCCATTCTTGCTGTCGTCCCCGCTTTGCTGTTTGTGCAGAGTTATTTTGCGGATTTACCAAATCCAATGAAGCACAACAAGATGCAAATGTTAATTAGAGGATAAAGTGAAAATGAATGTTCGTCGATGGAGAGAGAGAGAGAATTGAAAATTCGGATGTCTGTATATCCACAGCGTCGTCCCGTGAAATGTGGTTGCGAAAGAAGAAATTCAATTTGAAAATGTGGTTCTGAAGGTTCGGTTTTTTTTTTTCTTGTTCACTCATCGAAGAAAAAGAGGTCAACATCTTGTCATCATTACTCTGGCTCTGAAGTGAAAGTTGAGGCCTTAGATTCGGGCAAGAAATGCTCCACAGCCTACAGCACATTTGTCGGTGCTGTAGTTAGGGTTCCATGTTCATGATGAAGATGCAGCTGCGTTGACCAGATGAAATTGAGTTTTGTAAAGCAAAAATGAATGACCATTTTTGACATAGGTAGGTATTTAAAAAAAAACTATTTTTTGTCGTAATCTAGGTACATTTCGACGAATGTTTTGACGACAAAGCCTTATGGAGTTCAACAATCCAACATCTGACGTGGAGCAAGATATGAAACTATACATCCAGCAAATACTGGCCAATGAATGCTTGTTCAATATCATTTCTAGGATAGATGACCAATTGTCATAAAACAAACATCAAGGTCAAGAAATAATGTCAAATATGCAACGATAGTTGGTTTGAAAACGGCGCTCAATGTACTACTTGTGTTTTTCCCTCGTCGGAACGGGAATACACGCAACGATAGAATTTTTATAACATGGTGTCCTACATATTTACAGAACAGCTTAGAAGGGAAATACTTAAATGATCCTCATGCCTAGAGAAAAATACCCAGAGCTCGTTGATCGAGATCAATAAGACGATATTACATATATGTATTTGTAGCTTAGCTTGGTTCTAAGAATATTCCTGACTTTTCTTTGAATATCTGTTGTGTAGGCTTTTCAAAATCTCCAAACCGACGTGCAGTTTTTATATTGTTCTACAGATTTTTCTAAATCAGAATAACACTTCCCCATAATGCAAACAAATTTTAAAAATCAAAATATCGAAAAATCGCGTCATTGTCACCAAAGTGACCAATTTTCTCTTATGTAGATTTTCTTTGTTTGACTATTTCTTTACAAATGTAGACGACATAGATCCCGAAGAAATGTTGTTCCACAGAAGAACGACCCTACATATGCAATGCTGGTCAATGGAAGTACCTACTAGCTCACTGAAGAGACGGTTCAACGACAACATATAGTAGGCGGAGCAGTGAATTAGTCACCGAAGTCTTGGGTTTTGATGCCACTTGACTGATCCTTTTGGATCTACATAATTTGTCGTTTGATAAGCCCCAAATTTTTTTTGCTGGTGCTTGATCAGTTTTTATGTCTTAGACCTTTTTTCGGGGTATTAAAGGTGTTCTTGCTCAATAAGTAAAATTTTGTTAAATAGACTTACCACAGCTGTAACTTTCTGGAACCAGAGTGGCATTTGTTTTCAAAGCTTTATAAAACTTCTGTGCATACCACCGTTTGCTAGAAATCGTGCCATCGATGTCATTTTTGTTGATCACAGGGATCACAATTTTGTTTATAAGCCATCACTCAAGCCCTACGATTTCTGACATTGGATGACTTTAGGCAAAAATACTGGTTATGTGAACCTGCTAAGCTTTAGAACTCTAACGAGTTTTTGACCAACTCAGTACATTCGCTGCATTCGTTGTTTGGCAATCTCTCATACATATTGAAAGGACTTTAGCGTGTATTTCAAAAAAAAATATTGGTAGGGTGAAACTATACAAAACGCCCCATGAGTCTGGGACGTACACCCAGAGAAAAAACAACGTAAAATCAAAGTAAACCACTTTAAATCAAAGATTTTTCGGAACGATTTAGCTTCGAATACGAACATTTTAAAATCAAAGTGATATGACATTAATTCAAAATGCTTTCCCACTTTAAAACGAATGTATTTCTAATTTGATTCAACCACGTTTTTACCTTGATTTGAGGTGGAATCATCATGAATCAAATTCATTTATCTTCAAAACAACGTTTATCAACTTTGATTCAACCGTAATGCATCTTAGATTAAAATGCATTCAACTTTAAAAATACTATGCTATAACTTTAATTTTATAATGAAGCATCATACAATCAAATGCGTCCGACTTTAAAATCACTATGGATACATTTTGATTTAATCAAAGCGCATTTTAGTTCCAAATATACCCAATTTTGAATATACAATGTTTCAACTTTAATTTAACTTCTATCAATTATTGATTTAAAGTGAAACCATTTTGAATTATCTTTTTTTAACTCCAATCTAACCATGTCGCATCGTAGACTTAACTGCTTTCGACTTTGAAAATATCACATTAAATATTTTTAATCCAACCATAAGAAAATACAGCAATTCAGAATTTATAAATTTTATTTCCAACAAACATAATTACATAAAGTTCTTAAATTTATTTACTATAATATCTTATTTACTAATGTAGGTATCTATCTCTAAAATAATTTTTTTTTTTGGCTAAATAAAATTATTTTTAAAATAGGTTTTTCCATTATTTACAGGGCATAAATGTAATTAATTTGTCTATTACCTACTTTAGATTTCAGCCTCATATGAAATTACAGCTGCCGGTGAATTTGTCGACTCTAGGGCTGCTAATGAATTTGGTTTAAAGTTGTTCCTATAATATATTTTATACATTATGTATCCGTTAATAATTTTAATTTTTGTCAATAATTCTTACCGCCTTTTTTCTCCACTTAAATAGTTTTGCTCTGATTTCTGCTCTTCCATTGAGCTTACTACCGCGACACTTAGCTGTATTTCCCTTTTCACAAGAATGAACCCGTTTTTCTTTTAATCTACGTTGAGCGTTATTAAAATGAGTAACATCAAAGTAAAAATAAACATGATCTACTTTGATTCTACATCGCTGTCACTTTAAACTGAATATGCAACACCTTAAATCAACGTTGATCCAAATTTGAAGTTACATTGTAGGAAAAACAATGTATGTTAGCATTATTTTTACACTTAAATATCAACACAAAAATAAATAGGCAACATTTTGAAGTGGATGGCGTTTTAAAATAACTATGCAGTACTTTGAAAGTACGTTAATGACACGTTGAAACTTAATTTTTGACAATTATTAGCATGTTGCACTTTAAAACAACGTTGAGAGTACTTTAAATATTACAAAAAATGGTTTCAATGTAAAAGCGACTACGTTTCACTTTGAATCTATGTTGCCTATATTTAAAATAACATTACCTATTTAAATCAAATAGTTTTCAACGTTAGATTAAATATGCTTCAGATAACTTTATTCAACGTAAAATCAAATAGAACATAGTTAATTTTAGAATTCATTTTTTCCATACAAGTACATCAGTGTGGTTATATGACTCACGTGAAGCTCAGTGGTGAATTGCGGTAGTAGGCGATTGTGTTTTTGTTGTCACTTGTGAAAATAATTGTTGGCGCCCAAACATATTGCGGTACGTACAATAGAAATTGTATTTCTTCAGAAACAAAAAACGTTGCACCAAAGTTCTTAATATACTTTTATGAAGTAAGTTATATTATAGTTTCAGTACAGTTTTGCTTATCTCTTAGAAAGGGATGGGATATCCATAATTTAGTGGGGTCTTTTGCACTTCGAAATTTAAATGCCCTAGTGGAGTACCTAAGTCTAAAACACCCCACCCAATATTTTGATTAACATGGTTATAAGAACTTCTTTCGATATTTATTTTTTAAAGAAATGGAATTACAAAAGAACTACACTCCGGGCATCGTGGTCTGACAAAACACAACGAAAGACGAAATTTCAGATTAAGATTGTAAAAGGTGTATCGAGAGTACTGAAAATTATTACGAGACCGCTTCTGTTGCCGCCCTTAGGCATCCACTTTCAGGATTTCTAAGCGAAATTATAAGACACCAGCTAAATTACCCTGTAATTCATTGGTTTTCTTTTATTTGGTCTTTTCTTTCTTCGTTAAAAAATTCTTTTAGTTTTCTTTCTATCTCCGGCCACTGGTAACCTCAAGATTGAAAATGAGCACGTTGGTTTATTTTTACTGACAGTTTGTGACGTTAACTTGTCAAGTAAAGTTCGGCTGTCGAGGCAGGGTTGTTAACAGCTTCTTTAGAAGATTGGACACGGTGTATGTTCAGTCAGGGCTGGTTACATGAATTTTGCCGAAAAGAGAAAAGACGGACAATGCAACGTACTTAATAACTTGTTTTTCATACTTTTTTCTTAAGGGCGTTTTGTCAATAAATTGGGGCTTTTTACACAACAACCTATTTACAAAACGCCCCATCTAAACTATTTAAAAAAAAATATAAAAAATAGTAATTAAACAAATTTATAAAAATTTCAAATGGCAAAGCCAAGAAAAGAGAGTATTTTATTTGTATGAAATAAAAGATTTGTGATTTTCTTTAATTTTTTGCCTTTTATTGATGATTACTTGAAAGTGGGGCGTATAGTTTTACCCTAGAGTGTTGTCGTTGAAGTGCAGTGCCGTGATCATTCACAGCAAGAATCTCCTGGAAAGGTTAAGCACATGCCTATCCACAGTCATTGAAGGTAACTCTTATAGGTGCGTTAGGTGTAGTGATTTGTGTGTTTTGATTGGGCAATGAGATCGATCTCCGTTTAGCGTATATTGTCATGGTACAGTTGCTTGCTTCTTTTTTTACTTTGTGGCTGCAACTTCTTCTAAAGGGTGACTGTAATCTCCGGTTCTTTTTTATGGAATAGAATAATAACAGTATGACCTCCAGTTCAGTATCGAGCTAATTTGAAAACAAAAATGTGCTCTGCATTGTTCGACATTGACACAATCCCCAGTAATGGAATATTCACAAGCATATGTCTATGAACTTAAAGTGCGACGAAAAACAAATCTGCTCACCTAGCCCCTAGGGCCCTAGCCTTAGCCTTGGTCAGAGTCTATTGAATTTTGTTTCTTTTGGAAAAGTAGGTATTATTGGCTAAAAAGGCCTCAATCAGTTCTTCCTAGATTTCAGATTTGTTAACTTGTTACCGTATACGACTCTAGGGACGGAAGCAATGGCAGAGAGATTTGCAAGTCAAGTTTCCACTTCTTCTCGTTACATATGATATTCGATAGATAAGGGCCCGGGCAGAAGTGGTCTCAGAATAACATCTTAAGTTTGCCGTAAATACTAGTAATAGGTGTACCTTAGCCTCATTTTCTTAATGAAGCCTAACAAGATCTGAAGAACTAGTTAAAAGGTGCCCATTCTTAGACAAGTTAAACTAGAGTTGAAAGCGTTGCTTGTTCCGACAAATGTTCCCTCTGTTGCTACAATTACGCAACACCTTTTACTTGCATTGACGCAGAGGGTTCTTTACAATGAGAATGAGTGACACGATCAAAACTGATGATTCACAGAATTCGAAGAGAACTCCTTGATGAAATTTGGCTATTTGTAGGATCTGCTCCCACCTATAGTTCAACTACCTAAAAGTGGAGTAACTCCCTCCAATGACAAATAAATCCGAGCTCTCGGCCAACTTTGTTGATGATATTTGAAAGCCAATCGATGGTGGAGTTTTGAGTCGCCACTGAACTGCGTGCGTTCACCGTGACAGTATTCATACAACAACTTATCGTTTTATATTTTTGAACATGCATTTCCTTTCGAACTTCGCTTTGTTTATTTTATTGAAGTGCATGTCCGCTACACATTTCTGCGTAATTGAATATCGGATCTGCATTTCGTTTACATTTTTTTTTTACATTTATTAAGCGACTGCAACGAACTGTACTCCAACCAAAATAAATCGAGATGGTACCAACGTTCTGCTTCTTAAGGCTTTCGAGGCTTTTCCAACTGTTGGTCAAAATGGACCCAAAGAGCCTGTGATGCATAGAGTCCACCCAATCAGTGGGCCGCTTAGACTCGTTAACAGTTTGTGTTAGCACTTATTCGCTAGATCTGTGTTGAGAGTTAATATATAATTCCACCGTGAGCCATATTTGCTTTATGATCCGCAAAGCAATTAAGTCACCCCTACGACTGCATATTTCATGTTAAACGTCCAATTACGGCCTACTTCCGGCACGAGCTCTAATGCAAATAAATTAGATTCCGACAATAGAAACAGCTACATTCACTCTCGGCAACCACCCCCATTCAATTGGCAAGGGCTGGGGCGATTCCCACACCTCGCAATTATACCAGCCCGCGGCGCGGGTGCTATCGCTGTAGCGATGGCACCTTCAATGGCCAACAAACCGCTAACATCTTCTGCTCCCGGCCATATCGCTAATTTATTGCATTCTTTAACGCGACTTATGAAGTGCGTAATGCGAAATCAGAAATTAAATTCGCATCAGTTGCGGGAATGAATGGCCACCGCAAACGCGGCACGGCTGGCAGCAACGGCTCTCGTGTCTTATGATGTCGTGCCGGTGCCGTTTGCCAGTGCTAGTGCCAGTGCTTATGTCGATGTCGAATGTGCGAATGGCCGGGGACGTAGATGTCGATTACGGCCGTAAAATTTAAATAATTTCTGTTCCCGGTTTTGTGTTTCTTTTTTTTTCATTTGCTGCCGCGCTTCCGAGTTTAGGTTCACATTTCTTCTTGACTTTGGTAGGAGTATCTGTATCTTTTCTCTGGTTTCTCGTTAGTTTTTCTCATTCAGCGCCTTCATCGTTCGAACAATGATGAGGAACGCCACCACTAGAGACAGGAACAGAACGAGCACAAGCAGCACACACAAGACATTGCATCGCATCGACAGCACAACTGGCAATTTGCGGGTTTACTCATCACGCTTGTTTGGTGGCAAGTGTTACATCTGCTCGGCGTGCTTAGGTCGAGCACAAAGGGAGCCGGGGGAGTGCGAAAAAAAATCGTCCAAGGGGCACCCTTTCCCTCAGCGCGCACACAAACTTGTGCTCTGTACCTGATGGACGGGTGAAGGCGAAAAGGCGGTCTTGAGAATGGAATGAGCAAACAAAACGCACAGCGTTGCGTCGTCGTCGTAAAGCGATGTACGAGTATATAGCCAGGCGTCGTTATCGTCATCGTCATCATTGTTGGTGTTTGCGGTGTTCAGCAATGGTTGCGTAACATCTCGATTGCCTTGGTTTTGATTGTCCAATGTCCATCCGTCCGTCGTCGTTCGGTTGGTCGAATTAATTGTTTTATTCACCCGCTCCTTGCCTTTGCACAGATGATTTGTAGCGGCGGCGACAACGTGCGTTTGATGCATACCTAAGTAGGAATGATAACATAATTTCAGGGGCCCATGGTGCGCACACGGTTTTTTTTTTTCGTTTTCATGTAAATCCGACGTCGAAGGGAGTAATCCGAAAGTGAGTCTCCTTTGAGGACGTCTCTAAGTTTCCCCGCGGTCCTTCTAAAAAGCACGCATCACAACAAAGACGTGCACACAAATATTACCCGACGAAGTGGCAGTAGCCGAGCCGCTTATGGGGTAATCATTCGTGAGCGCATCTTAGTATCATTGTTTTGGGATCGTCTTCTTCCCCTTTACCGCTGTCCAGGTGCCAGATTTTTGGCTTGAGGGCCCCCTTTTGTGTTGCCATTTTAGAAAGTCTCTCACATTGTTACATAGCTGCGATTGTATGGCGTACGGCGAGGTATGGGGAGGAACGAAGAAGTCGCTTGGATGCAGTCGTTGGCTCTTGGCTTTCATCCTATAAAGAGTATTGGAGTAACGGTAAATGCTGTTTGTTTTCGGTCTTCGTCATGGTTTCATAGATTGGCTTTCGTCTCAATTTCTCCTGAGATTTTGTTGGTTTTTTTTTTGCGTCGAAGAAAAGTATCTGTATCCGAAAGAGGGCCCCAAATGTGTTATTGAGATTCGATTCGTGTAAAAGGCATTATGCACGGTCTTGTGGTTTTGTTTACGATCGGACATAGTTGTCGTTTTGGCATTTTGCGGGTTTTTGGGTGCGATGCGGAATTGTTCGTATAGGTAACATTGAAAGGGCGTGGTGGTGGTAGTGGTGTAGGGCGAAGCGATCGAGCCTATAGTTTGTGATCTGCTTGGATTTGTTTTTTTTTTTTCTTTTTTTGGAAGACTGCATCAATTAGGATTACTGCTGTGACGAATTTTAAGAGCGACCAATGGTGGGTCAGTTTGATAGGGAAAGAAACTTGCGCTTTGGTTGAGAGTTATAGAGCGAAGTTCAGGGATTATGAGAAGGAAAGGTCTCAAATATGGAAGTTTTCGGGTACTTTATGAATTGTCTTAGACTTATGAAGACGACTACTTACATGTAAAAGTCGCTTCCCGTTCAGCCACTTTAAGCCACAAACTTGGAAGATATTTCACAAATCACACGAGCACCTATTTCGAAGAGCAAAGAATTTTCTGAAAGGTCTACAATTAGTCTTTGTTTGCTGTGTTTCATACCCCAATCGAATTCCTATATACCTTTTAAAAAAATAAACATTAGGGTACAAAGGATAAGAAAACTGATACGCTTCATTTAACGGATAGGAAAGCCAAGGAGTGCTATAGGTAAATGGTTAAATAAAAGCGCTGAGGAAACAAGAACATTTCGCGGCTGTTGTACTTAGATCAATGGGTGTAGATCCGATGTGATGCCCTTGAGGTTATGACTTCTGTACAATGGAATCTGAGAAAAGCTCTGAATTTTCTAGACATCTGGTGGCGTTTAAAATTTTTTCTAAGTCATATACTAATTTTCTCGAAAGCACTGCGAATAGTGGAGTAGTCATGGTTTTTATTTCTGGAATGGCAAAGTTCTGGGCAGAGAAAAACATAGCTACTATTACGCACCTATACCTACGTGGAGACGTTCCTCGTTGATTCCCTGGAAGCTTGGTAGCAGAATAATACTGCCAGTCGTCTCTGCTAATGTTACCAACATCACGCAAATTAAAATGATAAACCAAAACAGGTGTCGATAGGTTGTAGAGCTGTCTGGTCATATGAATGTCAGATAAGTTTCAGTTACTATTTCGGTCGGCAGAAGCAATATTCTTAGGTTAGGTTGAAGTGGCTATCAGCGGTCCGACACTCTTAGACCATTATAAGGTCCTTTGTGATACAACATGAGTCTAAGATTTAATTCTTCCTACTCGTTGAACGAATGGGATCTTCTGATGAAGCGTAGGAGATTTCGGATGGCTGTGTTTTGTAGATCGTTCAGATTACTATAGCAGAACGCTCCCAAATGGAGTTTTCTTCTTTGTGAGAGAGAGAGGAGATGGAGAATAGTTTCTTCCTCCTCCTCGTCAATACAGCTTCTGCAAAAATCGCTTGAAAACACTCCAAGCCTTGTTGCATGCCTGCCTGAGACAGCGTCAATCAATACTCTTAAATATCTATGACTTTTAATACATAACCAGCAATACATACTTGCATTTCCAATCGAAAAAATTAATGTTTACCCAAGACTTCTAATTTTAGTTTATGTTGGTGCGTGTATTAAGAATCAGGCCCATAAAACCTCGCGTTCTAACAATTGCAGTTACCATTATTAGAATTTGCATACTTTTAAGCGGGAGTGAGCCAGACATAGTCAGCAAAGGCGAGACGTAGGAGTCCCAGCAATCTCTCCACTTGCCGTCGGCAGTTTGCTTTAGGAAAATTGCGAATATATTTTTTTCGCCAAAACAAAAAAACAACATACAAGTACAAAGCTAGAAGAGCTGTTGCTTTTTGTCACGACGCAAATTCAAACCATTTCGACAATATTTCTCTTTCAGAGGCGAATTACATCTATTTTTATGATTTAAACAAAACAGGTACAGAAAAACCCAAATTCCAACTCAGGGTTTTTTTCACTGCGCCACCTCTCGCGAACGTCTGACAAACATCCGAGAGTATAACTGCCATGAAAGAGCTTCTCAATCGGCCCGTTTGGAACCGGCATAAAATTGTAGATCCCTTCCATTCGTTCCAAAAATTAAAAACTCACACAAAACGAATGGTTGCGAGAAGCTAGGCCCTGGGTGCCTACAGACCTGTTGCGCCAACTATTATTATTATTATTTAGGTACAGAATTTGCTAAACATGTATGAAATAGTCTCTTATCATTTGACACTAACGATGTCGCGAACTACTTTGGTACCTCATCTAGTTTTCACTTGTTGCAAATCATGGTCCTTGTCCTTGGATTTCTAACGAAATCAAAATGTCAATGCGTGTAAGAGATCACATGTATCGTCGATGGAGAAGATTTCAAATCCCAGAAATCTTTATTGAATTCAAAAGGATAAGAAACAGGGTAAATTCAATGATTAAAAGGGCTAAATTAATATATTACACAAATAAATTTAATTCTAATCGTTCTTCATCTTTTATGTGGAATCAGATTAAAAAAATAGGGGTTTGCAATAAGAACAACATTAAGACTGATAATGATATTGACGTTGAGGAACTTAACAGAACTTTCACTAGAGTGTCACCTGTACCTGATGTGTCTCGTCCTCTGTCCACAAATACTCTTGTCAATACATCTGACGATGCATTTTTGTTTGATATTGTTGATTCGTTTACTGTTGGAAAGGTAATTATGTCTATAAAGTCTGAAAGCATGGGCATGGACTGCATTCACCCTAAGTTCATAAAAATATTACTACCGTATATCCTTAAGTATGTTACGTTTATTTTTAATTACATCATAATGTCTTCGTCCTACCCACATCAGTGGAAACAGGCTAAAATTATCCCGATCCCCAAAAATAATAATGAATATCGTCCCATCGCTATCCTTCCTTTTCTATCTAAAGCGTTCGAATCAATTATCTGTGATCAAATTAAAGTATATATTGAGTCAAAAAAATTGTTAACACCTATGCAGTCAGGCTTCCGTTCCGGACACAGCTGTGTTACTGCCATGATAAAAGTGACCGACGACATACGGGAGGCTATCGACCGAGATGAAGTAACTCTAGTAACTTTAATTGACTTTTCAAAAGCTTTCGACTCTGTCTGTCCTGATATTCTTAATAGTAAACTTGTGTCTTATTTCAATTTTTCTCACCTTTCCGCAAAATTAATTATGTCTTACTTAACGAAAAGAGTCCAATCTGTCTTTTACAATCAGTCCTTCTCGTCTGCGTTACCTGTGAACTGTGGTGTGCCTCAAGGGTCAATAATTGGCCCTTTGTTATTCTCTATGTTTATTAATGACCTACCACTTGTTATACGTAATTGTCATTTTCATATTTATGCTGACGATGTGCAAATCTACATTCATTTCCCAATTGGTTTGATGGACGATGCAGTCGAAAGAATGAACGAGGACCTCAAATCGTTGACCAAGTGGTCTACTGATAACAGACTCCTATTAAATCCTTCAAAGACAAAATCGATTGCTATATATAAACACTTGTTGATGTCTCACATTCCTCCTGTTGTATTAAGTGGTGTCGAGGTCGAAATGGTTTCCAAAGTTAAAAACCTTGGCATTATCATCAATAGTAACCTTACTTGGAGCGACCACATCAACTCAGTGGTGTCCAAAATCTATGGTGCTCTACGCGGTTTATCAGTATGTAGAGATAGCTTGCCAACGAACGTTAAGCTCAAACTGGTAAAGGCTATTGTTATACCTTTATTAATGTATGGTTGTGAATTGTTCGGTTGCACAGATGCTAAATCAAGGCGTAAATTGAATATAGCGTTTAATTCAATTGCAAGATTTGTATACAATCTTCGTAGATACGATCATGTCTCAAGTTATTCTCGACAACTACTAGGATGCAGTCTTGACCAGTTTTTAAATTTTAGAGCTTGCGCCATGATCCATAAAATCATAAATAAAAAACAGCCTATTTACTTGTTTAATAAAGTCGCCTTTTCACAGTCCCTCCGTTCTCATGGTATCCGACCGAATACTTATACATGCACGATAACACGCAGGCAATTTTTCATTCATGCCATTCGTCTTTATAATGAACTTCCCCTTAGTATAAGAACCAGGGTCGAGCACAGAAGTTTTTTGTCCTCAGTCTTTTCCCACCTTTGTACGCTTCATTGATGTTTCCCCCGCTTAAAGTAACGTAAGTTTAAAGTCATCACTTTCATTTTCAGTTTCTTTTTCATTTAACTCTTTTCTTTTACTTTCTTTTGTTGTTCCTCTAATTTAATTTGTACTATATTTTTCTGTTTTTATGTTATATATTATTACCTATTATTATTACTATACTGTAAGTTCTACTAAAATTGTTCTGAGTATTTTTTGTAAACTGTGCACTCATAAAGAATATATTTCTTATTGTACAGCAAATTTATATTTAATAAATACAAATACAAATACAAATACAAATACAAATAAAGGAAGATGGACAACCCGAAACGGAATCGTTTCAGTTGTGTCGCGTTTTGTTGTCAGAAATTAAATGCGCACAAAATTGTGCTTGTGCATCGTTCCAAATGTCAGCAGTCAAAAGTTAAAAATGAAGGGTCTAGGTATGTGAATATTACAATAGGTCTATTTACGTACCTACTTTTCCGAACCAAACACTAAAAATCCGACATACTCAACAAATTGAGCGAAACTCTGACAGAGAGCTGGAAATATAATCGAAAGTACGTGAATAGACTTGGAGCTACTTTGAGGTTGGAGTCCGTTCCGTCTTTAATATCTAATCCATATTACAAATAAATACATAGATAACTTATAACTTTTTGCAATATAGGTATACGAAACGTTCTGCGAGAACATTAGACCATAATCGACTTTTTTTATTTTCACAGCATTTATTTTTGTTCACAGTTGATTTTTAAGGCGAATTTCGAATTCGTTTTTTGTCAACTTTGTGCGTGTCATATATATGTCAAATATTTATCAGAGAAAGAATATGGTGGGAAACCATTCCTTAGTCCTTACTCGTTATTTTGCTAAATTTATATTTTTCTGTGGTCTTTAATGAGCGATTGCGATCGCTTTAAAACGCGTACACGAATGAACCTAATGATGAGCGGCAGTGCTAACAAACTACTGTGCTTCAGTTATGGGTTGTGAGCTTATGTACCTACCTAACTAATTTTGACAGTGCCATATGTTGAACATTTTTTAACTACCAAATTAATGACTTTGGTATCTGTACTACGATTTATTGCTTTAATGTTGGCTTTATATTTCAGAACTAGAAACCAAACAAAATATTTTTATAGAATTCTTCCTTTTTATTAATTGCTGCTTTTAGTTTGCTTTTCCGCCTGCTTTTCTCTACTCCAACTGACTTTGTAAATTTTGAAACAAACACTTCCGTTGATTGAAAAAAAAAATAATTACAGACTTAGCTTTTCGTGTCAAAAAAATAAAATAGTAAATCAAGTGAAACGAAACAAAGAAGACTGAAGACAGAATAGCAAAAGAAGACATAAAAATGGGCAAATCCTCAAATAAAAGTGACAGTGCAAAACACCATGCTATCGTCATTCAAATGGGTCCATCGCAAGGAGATGTGGGGCAAGAAGGTGGAAGAAAAACTTCATTACCTCCTTGCTACTAGTCCGAGTCCGAACATCCCGAGCTATATGGTTTCTCTTATCGGCCTTTTAGGTTAAAATCCAAATCCAAGTCAACAAAATAAGACTTGGGCTCGGATTCAGCTCGCGAAAAACTGCAAGCCGCTGCTTTTGTTATTAAGTTGAATTTTAAATTTGCTCTCTTATTCAAAAATACTTTTGCTTTTATTGGTTTCATAACAAATTGTTGTTAGAAAATCATTCTCTTAATATTAAATAGACATTTCTTTTATATAAATATATTGCATTGCATTTCTCATTTCCAGTAAAATGTATATAGATACACAACTCGGTACTTGCCCTCCAATTCGACAGGGATCAACTTGCAATTCCAATTCAATTCGATCCTTTTTAAGGTTCCGTACCCAAAGGGAAAAAACGTAACCTTATTAGTTTCGCTCGGATGTCTCTCCGTCTGTCTGTCTGTCTGTCTGTCTGTCTGTCTGTCTGTCTGTCTGTCTGTCCGAACCCACTAAGCCAATTTTGTTACCAGGTCTATCTCAAGAACCGATTGACATAGGAGGCTAAAATTTACACACAACATCCGGTATAACCTCTAGTCAAACGACAAATACCAATGGAAGCAATTCATCCATTGGTTTTCGATTAATTAGTAATCTGGTGAAAGAAATATTTTCATTCGCCCAAAAAACGGTTTATTTCTTGATTCACAAAAAAATACATAAATTCCTTTTTTGTAGATCATGTTCTTATCTATATATGTGCTGAATACTGTTTTGCCGAAAAGTTAATAGTTTACAAGATATTTTCAAAAAAGATAATTTTACCATGTAAAATACGTTGCTCTCATAAGTTTTAATCTCTACTACGCAGTTGTGCACAATTGACCCCATCAAAGACAGAACCCCATCAGGGTTCCCGCCTGCTAATTTCGTTGGGGAATATAATACATTTTTTTGGGGAGCACAGAACAAAATAAAAGTAATATATTTTTAGTCAATAGTTTTTAATTGGGACAGGTCGCATACAGAATGGAAAATTGGCGTGGGTTGGGTACTATAGGTAATAACTAGAAAATGAGATTCATGTGCGAGTAATTTTTGAGAGTAAAAATATTAAGTAATTAAATTAAACTAAATTGTGATGAATTCATGAAGAGGGGAAAGATTTAATGATATAGATTTCAAATAATATCTGATGTGTTGGAGTTTAGCCAAATAAGGAACCTTCGGTGCGCGAGTGACACTCGCACTTGGCCGGTTTTTTTTTTTTCAGTTAGGTGGGCTTACTTTAGGAATAGCTCGATGAGAAAAATCACACGAAGTCCGGGCCAGAAGTTATGTGCTACTAACGCTTAAATATATTGGTAAGTTGATTTTGGTACCACGCATGATGAGTTAAGCAAATATGAGCAGGTATGACAAAGCTGAATCAATATTTTCCTTTAAAGAAAACTTCAGGCAAAAGAGTATTGCTAGTCGATATCGCATGGGAATAAAATGTTCCATGTTTGATAAAACTAAATTTTCCTTCTTACATCAATAGGCGACCACAAAGAATAAATATTTAAACCAAGAGACAGTAAATGTTGGAATCAAGAAACATTTGCAAATATTAAAAACTATTTTTAAGCTTCTGTCGGCATATACATTTTTATACTAATTTTTATTTGAAGCTTCTGACTCGATATAACGATGTAGAGGTCAGTGATTCCAGATTGGGGCGAATAACGCTAATTTTGGCCCTTTTTGAATGAAAAATGGGAATGCGAGGGACAAGCTCACAAAAATCTCCGTGAAACGTTAAAACGAAGGTATTTTATTTACAAACATATTTCAAAGAATTAATTGTTCAACAGCAAACACAAATTCATTCAATAAATACAAACAAATGCGTTGCTATATCGTTTAACTTATTTAATACCTTACTGCAAATCGTGAATAAATTCCGCGACACATTGTGCTCATAGGATATCGTAAACAAATTCCGCAACCATTTTCTCTCGGAGGATATCGAAGCATAGCTGTCAAACATTTACCAACAAAATGCACTTCATCGCACTTCAACGTAATTCGCCGGTAGGCTAGTAGATTCTCTTTTCTGAGCTAAGCACTCGCATATGTTGCTCAGATGTTTTGTCTTCCTCGATATATAGGTAGTCGGCACCACAGGAAATTGACAAGGTGTACGTTATTTAGGTGATATCGCAAACTATAGTTAGTAAAGTTGCATTGGTTAACCGGAGATATTTCAGTTCCAAATCTGAAAAAAATCATTTTGACAAACATGATTAACAATGTTGAAATAGTGGGAGTCATTGCAACCATATACCCTAAGTCACAACTAACAGATTCACAATAATTGTCTCTCCTTCTGAAGCCAAAAGGTAAGGCATCATAAATAAAATAGAAATCTTCCGTTTCGTTTTTCTTCGCAAAAAACACCAGCCCAAATAAATACGATTTTTACACACAAATATGGAGGTAGGTACTAGTGGGGCCTGGTCTTCGATGACGATGTCACAAACCCACTCAACCTATCCTAACCTAACATAGGGACGTACTATTTACAACCGACTTTAGTGCTGACGATAATTGCTTCGCCAGAATGTTTGTTTGAAGTTTGAACATTTTATTATATGCACTAAATTCAAAATACCTACCTAAACATTTCCATATCCGCTCTTAATCTGACAGCGCGATTCTTCAATTTTGCTACCAGCTACACAGTGTGATTATTTAAAGGAAGCTTTGGTAGTTGGCCCGTCAATTTATTTAAGCAACACTTTTTGACAGTTGTTCTATCCCAGAAATGCAACGTTCATCCCAAGTGCTGGACAACCAACATTCCCAGTCACTCATAACACACAATCTACAGAAATAATAGCAACACCTACATCCAAAAGTCTTTAGAATTAAGTTTAATTTTTCCAATTCCCTAACAGTTCCATATTTCCAAATGTCACCAACACAGTCGCTTTTTTAGTGCTCGCTCACTGTCGTAGCCATTTCAAGCGGCAATGTGTTCCTATATCCTTTTATCAACGGTATAGGTTGAGGCGCCACATATGCGCTGCTCAATCAAGGGTACAACGTCAACATAACATCATCGTCACATAATCGGTCAACATGCGGGCAAAATTGTTGCAATCTTATGACTTGAGAGCGTCCTTTCATCAGCAAAATTTGGCCGCCGCTAATGCTAAACTTTAATCGATTCCGACAGCTCATGATAGTTTTGTCCCGAAAGTCTGTAAGGAATACCAAAGCGATCGATGTGTGCGCGTGCGTAATGCACCGGCATGCAGCTGCGTTGCTTAATTCTCGACAACAACAGATTCGCCTGAACCGAAACTGAAACAAACAAAAAAGCCTCATAGAAACTTAAGCCCCTCACTTGCAAAACAAAAACATCGAACATCCATCCAGAGTGCATTGCACCCTGGGCCCGGGCGCATCCATTTTGTGCTGCGCGCACACAAAACCCATGCCCAAAACACGATGCATAGCTATGTGACTGTGGTTCCTCAGATTTCGAATTTCGGAGCTCTCCCTAACACAGAATCTAAAATAAACGAAAACAAGCTCCGTAGATGAATCGCGTTCGTTTCGTGGTTTTTTGTTCGTGCGTCGCTTCGCTGCACAGAGTGCAGCGCAGTCAATAGCCTCTCTGTCACTCCCAACAAGAGTGCCCACCACAACGCCAAGCGATGTTATTTTGGCACTGCCAGAAAAAAAAAAAAACGTCAACAAAAAGAACGAGCCTTGGTTGGATTTGGGAGTTGTGTGCAGTGTGTGGAGCCAAACGACTAGTCTCTCGGTCTTTGAACTGGGCTCGCACGGCCTCGCATTAGGGACGTGCGGCCTGCTTCATTCTAATACATTCTTAGAAGTCAAGAAGAAAAGGGGACACCACACACACAACTTACAACTACCAAGGAGAGTTCTTACGCACACAAGTGCAGCAGGAAATTTCGGCAAATTGCAGTTAATCATCGGCTCGCCTCTGTGTATGTCGAATGGAGGGGTAGCACACTCCGGTGGTGTTAGTCACGTTTTTGACTCTGCGATCTTCGTGTGTGTGGGTTGGTTGGATCTTCAATTTGTCTTCTATGTCCCTGCTCTGCTCCTATCTTGACTTATATTTTATGTCGTTTCCCCTCAACGGCTTCCCTCGCGCAGCTTTGCTTTCTGAAAGCTGTACACTGCACATTGAAGCCGTTAACCTCGGCACAACGAGTGGACCTCTGGAAGATTAGGCCTACGAATATGCACGGGAAGGAGATTCAATTAAATTTTATTTCTTCTCCGCTTCGTAGAGGGGTTGGACACTGACGTCTGCGGGGGAGATGATCGTGAGGAGTTCATTACTGATCGCGAATGCGGCGCGTGGGTAGAAGGAGGGTTGCAAAGTTGTGAAACAATATTATGTGCAATGCACTTTATTTGGTGGCAATGCTTTGAAGAGGGTTGGCGGGGTTAGCTGGAAGCTAAATTTGGCTTAAAACTCGATTTGGAAGAACGACGAGTGTTTATTTATTTGATATGACTGTGTATGTGCTTTAGGCTTTGCAAAAACTCATTCCTAGGCGGATGTGGGCAGAGTACACTGACATTGAAGTCAACAAGAGCTCAGTGACTAATGGGTGTAGGTAGGTGTATATGATTCGAGGCTTATTGGATTGATTTGGAGATAAAGCGGCAGTTTGATGGTTGAATCAACTAGAGGGTGACTTTAAAAAAAAATAGATAATAGTAATAGAAGTAGTAAGTAGTAAAAAAATTGTATTTCTTAATTTTCTTCATAACTTAAAGCTAAAATACAATTTAAATTCTCTTTGAAAGTGTGTACCATGCGGTGCAGAAGAAGACTGGCGGCACTGGCAAGAATTCGTCACTAGCAGCAGTGACACTTTTGATCTGCAGCAATGCATGGTTCGATAACGAATTCCGGTGAACACAATATAGGTACCCCTTGTCATTTTTTTGTGGAGCCATAAAGCAGTGTTCGGGGTAAACGGCTTTTACCGCCGGAGTTTTAATTTCCCTCTGTTTACATACATTCGCTACCTCAATGGACTGACAAGAAGTGGAATTTTAAATTGCTGATAACTTGGTCATCATTGGGTCTTCCAACTCTGCACCCCAGCAACCAATTGAAATGTTTTTAGCCGCCTAACGTCTGCATAATCTGTTTAGCTAAATCAAATGCAATAAGGTGGATAAGTTTGAAGCGGTGGTCTTTTCAATGCAAGTCGCATTAAAATAGGTAGTGATGCTTCAGTATATTGCCATCCTATATAGACAAGCGTTGGAATTAATGCTCTCCATAGACAGTTTTTGAGACAGCTTATGTTGTGAGGTTAACAGAACTTGGTCTCAAAAGTATTCAATTCCGCGGTTTTGTTGATGAGATTTGGGTCAAGTGTTGAGAGTCGCAGATGTAAGCTCTCAAATGGATACTTTTTCTGGTATTGCAGGGGTGGTTAAGGAGGGGTTTTGTGGGGAGTAACAGAATACCTCAATGGTTTGAGAACGTGCTATGAAATCCGTAGATGACGCCTATATTAACCAAGCATGAGGTGATGAGATCATGTCCTGAATCTCTCCTCTAATTGTATGCTCCTTGATGACCTTGAGCAGCTGTGGGCGACCTGTTCCTGTCTTCTGTTCCATGTGAAAAAAAAATCTTCCCGTGGTGTTATCAGCGACGAAATGATGACAAGAGCCATGCGACCAAGAATTTGAGAATAAGTTCAGCCTGTCTACTATCAAGCAATTTGTAGAAATAATGACGAAAGAGACTCCAACTTGGTTCTCTGTTCATCTTCAGACTTTATTCAACAGACTGAAATTATACTTAACTCGCGTCGCCCCTTTAAATGTTTTGACAAAGTTACATAATGAAATTGTTTGCGTTGAATTTTTTTAATCGTTGTAAAAGTAAGCAAAATTATTTGAATTTAAGAATTAATGAATGAGAATTCATATTGAACGATGGAAAGATATGTTTTATGAGAGTATATGTAATAAGTACCTATAAAAGGAAAGAAAATAATAATGAATTCATATAATATGTATGTATGTTGATTGATGGCTATTACAGGCCTTATTTAATTTTTTCAATTCTTAATTTCAGTATGAAATTATTCCCAAATGAATTAATACCACAACTTTATTTTTGGACTCAAAATTAATTTTATTTAAAAGATAATACATATAGCTGACAAAAATTGCATAACAGAATAGGGGAACAATTTTTTTAAAGCCGATGATTTTCAATGTGTTGCTTATCTGCTTTTTAAATTACTGTAACCGAGTAATAGAATAGCGATTTATTTAAATTGTATAGGCCTCGCATTGAAAATCATCAGCGAGTAACAGAATAGAGGAACAAATCACGAGATTTTCAACGAGAGGCTTACATTTTAAATTTATGTAAGCGAGTGCTAGAATTACTGGAAAATTCGAGGGTGGAAAAAAACAAATATTAACCTCATTTCACAGAGGTATTAATTCTGTTTAAAAAAATTGGGTACCTATATCATTATGAAAAGTTATCAAAATTTTGGGCACTTAATTAATTTTTACTTTTGGGGTCTTATTTCGCGGAGCCGCTTTTGTTACCTATACTACGAACTACGATGCCTGCGCCATAACACCGCCTAGATTAAGAAGAGGAACTACTGAAGTAGTCGGTATATATCGATATCGGATTACTGAAATCGAATTATTTCTTGGTCAGGATCAAGGCAGTGTTCCCAGAGTCGGAAGACTGTTTTTCCCTTTTTTATCAACAAAGGCAATAGGTTTGCGTTTAATTCGAAAATACTTTCCTTTTTTCCTAAAGTGAAACTTGAATTTATTTTCATATAACAAAATTAAAACATTGGAGTTTTAAATAAAGCTTAAAATAAACACAAAGCATAAAAATATGCATATTGTACAAGAATCAGTTAACTGATTCATATAAAAGTTTGAACTTGAAATGATTTCCTTTTCTGCAAAATGTGGATGTTCGATAGAATGTTTTCTTCACCAACATTTCATTCTAAGTAAACTTTGAAATATGTTTGTAATGAAAAAACTGTTTTAATTTTACCTACTTTTAAACAATCTAAGTTCCAAAGATGTTATTTTGCTACTGCTACTTTTGTGCCTCCTGATGTAGCTTACAGTTACAGTGCGAGGACTCAACGGTCGCCATTTTCGACACATTCAAACTTTATTCGTATAATGAATTTCGAACACTTTTAAATAAAGGTGAGCACAGATCCCAAGTAACAATTTGACTGCGGTAACGTTCAAATTTGTAATTTCTGTATGCAATCGTTTCGGTAGAGGTTCTCTAGGACTTGTTAACAGAAGTAGACCGATTTCGAAGCAATTGTTTCCAAAATAACTTCTGTACGCCCTTTGCGAAGCGTATACACACAGGCTTTATAGAGAGAAATGAAATTAGGTTTCGTTAAGATCTCTATAAGACGTCTGCAAATGTGTGAGGAAATGTGTGGAACGGGAATTGCTTCGGTAAAGCTTGTGGTTCGAAGTGCATTCGAGAAGCTTCCTTAGAGCTTCTCACAAAATGCATTATAGAAGCAATGAAATGTCATGCTCATGCGCAATCAACGACTTGCGATTGGAAATCTTAACGAAATTCTTAAATTTTCTTTTTCTTTTCATATTGTGTGCTTTTGTAAAGCTTCTATAAGGTTTCTACAAATTTTCGGTAATGCCCTGCCTGTATAAAGTGCACCAAATTAGATTCTTGTAGGTCTTATGAAGTTAGTATTGCGGGAGGGGAAATAGCCTCGACATCGCCTTACTGGGATTGAGCTATTAGGAAGAAGCGGTACACAATTAAGCCCTTTCTAAAATCAACGTCTCATTACAATATAATTATCCTGCTCTTCTCGACTTAGTGTTAAATCCAAAAAGTAGCAATTGCACCCAAAAACTGTACCCACTGAATACGAAGACATAATAATTGTGAATCAAAAAAAAACATTCGATGGTCTATTTCAGACGCATTCATGTCAAAACAAACCTTTCGAATCAAAAGAGTCTGTCCTCTTTTGCATACCTAGGCGTCAAAAATAATACAGATCGCTCAATAAGGAGACCGTCAGATGCTCGTTGCCAACGACATTTTTACGAAACACGCCTAGGTATGGCTTGACTTTCGACCTGGAGCCAAATTATCGCATCCGTGATCGAGTACTAAGTGACTGAATTTGTTATTGTTTTTCATGTCAAATCCACACAATTCAATTATTGATATGGTAATTTGACCCCTGAATACCTATATGAATATCATTTTTTAAGAGGCCACAACTGTTTTCGAACCCAAAATAAGTTAAGGAAGCACGCAGGACTATGTATTTGCATTCTCGGAATAGCTGAAGACACTGGGTGCACTTTTTACATAAAAGAACCTTCTGCACCTTTAGTAAATAATTTCCAAATAAAAGAAAAGCAATTCAAGCTCTGCTTATTACATCATTTCATTTTCAAAATCTGCCAACTCTTTTTTCTGCTATAAAAAAACCATTCACACCAAGAAAGTTAAGTATTTTCCACATGCTGTATAATTATACTTTCAGCCCGCCTTGTTGCAGGTCCACTTTCAACACAAATGTATTAGTTTTCATTGAGAAAACAAAAATAAAAAAAGGATAACCCACAGTTTCCAGTGTGGACCTCTTGGATAAATGAGAAGTGCCAACAATTTCGGCAGCCGCTTGGTTGCATTGCACGAATGCACGCCTTACCTTCTGCTACTACGCAGCATTTTTATTTTCTTCCTTTAGCTGATTGTTCGCTCAAGTTTTCCCTCCGTTTCCTTTGCCAGTTCATTCTGCATACCGGTTGTTAAGGTGCAGCCACTGTAGGCTATCCCTACCTGCGACTGCGACGCAATTGAATTTTCGTGAATTTCAGTTTTTTTTTTGTTTTCACCAAATGCATCCTCATTCCTGCGTATAAAAACGCATTTTCTGAAAGGTGAAAGGAAGTTATTTCCTCAAGTTGATGCCTCCTTCCTCTCATTAGGCTAGTAACAATTTATTGCCAAATAAACCATCCGACATGTTCATGAGACCAAAATGGGTCATATCATCATTATCAACATCATCGTCCTTGTCGTTGTCGTTGTCGTCTCCATCGGAGAGCAACAGACGAGAAATGCTCACATTTAGCTACACCCAAATCACTTTGTGACCCTTCAATCAACCGATGGAGATTGATATCGAAAGATTTTTATGCGTGTGACACTTCCTCGAAGGAAGCCCCCAAGGTCAGAATCTAAATTTCATCCTAAAAGAGTGAAACCACTCTAGGATGTGTTCAACGTTCAACCCTTGTAAAACGAAGGGATAATGTACACATAAACATTTCTTTCTCATCAAGCAATCCGCAAAATCGTCTCAGCACCCACCAGCGGGGGCGGTGATGGTGGTGATGGTTGTTGGGAGGCAGACATGTCTGGGACTTTCCGACATTTTTCGCACCATGTAAATGCTGTGCGTGCTGCTTCAAGAAAATACACACAGAAAAAAGAAAAACATATACCCAAAACGACATCCCTTTCACAGGCGTTCGGCAAGTGGGACAGGCATCCTTAATTCTCATCCCCATCGCCGTTTAACCTTCACACCATTTAACAATCAGCAGAGAGGGAGAAAAAAAAAAACACAGAAAACACACCAAAAAGGACCATCACGACAAATTTCAATATGCTCGCTTGATGTCGTGGCCCAAAACGGGCCATCGCCATGTGCCAGGGGTGGGGGGGTGTAGAAATGTCCCTGTGGCTTGTGTGAACACGGACAACTTGTTTCTGTCACCACTTCGGAGTAATCAGTTTACAGACAATAAAGTTGGGCACTGTAAGTTTGGGGTGGTTTCGAGACGACAGCGAGGACGACCGACGACCGACGACGCGACGGCGAAATGGGTCAGTTGGGGTGGGAACGTCTCACCCCTCTCAGTGTGTGTGAAGAAAAGAAAATCAGACAAACAGTAGAGCGTTTGCATGACCTACATATTATTCAACGTTCCCAGTACAAACCTTTGGCGAAGGTTGGTCTGGCGATCTCCTTCTCCGCAAGTATGAATTCTCCTCAAGCACCACGCTCCTCATCCGATAAGGAAGTAGGTATATGTTTGTGTGTGGTTACGGGACACCCAAACAACTTATCTTCCCAGCCCACCCCCAAAAGTGGTCGGCTTGTGTCTGACTGACTGACTACTGGTGGAGTGGTGATGACGGCGGCACCATCGCCACCCTTCAGCATTCACACACACGCACATATGTGTATGCAGGGCATGCCACCAAGAACAAGACACGTACGGCCAGAGCAAAGTGGGCATAAAATCGCTCTATGAATTTATTAACTTCGAGCGAGTGAAATTTCGGATTTTCTGTCGGCTGGTGGGTGCTGGGTGGGTCTGGGTAGAGCGCCTTCTGCCTTTGGGGTGTCGGTCGGTGTCTCGGTGTAGACAAGAATTCCACTCTGGGCTGGTTCGGGTGTAAAGTGATTTTGTGGAAGTTTCTCTGCTTAATCGTATGAGGGATATTAATTAGGACAGGGCGTCCCAAGGAAACTGAACCCACCACCGCCTATATACCGCCACCCTTAATGAATTCCTTCACGTAGTCGAATCACTTGTGGTGGTTAGTTTTATGGGCTACCCTCACTCTCGGCGATGGGATTCAACACTAAAAGGATCATTGCGCCAAATTAGCATGCTTACTGCTTCGTCTAATCGGATTTGGGACGCTCGATGACGTGTATGTGCGCTTGTGTATGTGGACATGGACATGTGCCACTTATAGTTACAACTGGAGTGGGGTTAAAGGTGAACTGACCTGTTGCTCGTGTGTATCTTTTGACAGGACACTTAACCCTTTTAAACTATTTAACATTTGTGTTGTAATGGGATAATTTACAAGAAAAAGGGAAACATAAACCAAAGGCTAGGGTTGTTGTGTTGTGTGTTTTTGCTGAGATTGATTTGACCTCGGGTTTTGGGATGGCACTTAAATGGTGGTGTGGTGTCTGTATGGGGTCATGTGTTAAATATGTTATAATTGAAGGAATTAGTTTTATGGGATGCCCCCGAGATGAATGGGATGATAAGTATAAGTTTTGCCTTGTGTATTGTTTAGGTGGGGGTGGTGGGTTGAATGTGGGATTATTTTTGAAAGGGTGACCATTTGTCAGTTGAAACCGTCCTGAGGGGGGTTGTGGACAGGTGCCAACTTTAATTGCTGTTGTCAGATTTCTGTAGGTGATGACATCAGGCACCGAAGAAATTGCTATTAACTACTAAGCTCTCGTTCGGCAGGAAGTCACTGGTCCACATGCTAGGGGTGTATGTGTCTTGCAAAGGAGGCATCAAAGCAAAGGTTTTGTCTATACTTTGGTGGAGAAGAGAGAGCTTGTTGAACAAGTTATTTTCACGTTAAGGTCATAGGAACATGTTGATGACCAAATGATTCTGCTGAGGTAAAGGTATATTTCCAAATACTTTGCGCCATTTATGCTCAAGCTTTTTCAAAGTCCTAAAATAGACTTAAATCGACCATTAACACCTTCGCTGACTCGATAGAAAGATCTTGAATCGGGAAAACCCCTCATTGACCGGCGACTCTTATTTGTCACTCTTTCAAGAGTTTCACTGAACATTGCAAAGAGCAATGCAATTTATCGAATGTTTTTGAAATAAGCCAGTTGGCATAACGTCAAATGATCCTAGCTGTTGTGGTTATACCATATGAACATGGCTGGAGAACAAACACTTTTAAAAGTGTAAATTTTTTTTAAGCAGCCAGCGTTTGTCACATCACGGCCAGAATCAGATTCGATTGCATCACAACAGTTGAGCAGTTTGAAAAATTCAAGGATGCACTAAGATAAATTGCTTCGTGAAAATTCACGTTGACAAATGCAATGCCAAGTCAAAAATTTGACGGTGGATACTAGCGGCAAGATGATTGCGAGTTGTGGTCTGAAGAGTAACTTTAGGTTGGTTAGCTCTTCGGCATTGGTAGTGAAAATGAGTGGTGCTAACGTAAGGCCTGATTTCTTGCGATATAAGTCCACGAGACATAAGCTCAAAATTTACTCTTGTCCCCCTTCGGTGGGAAATTAACAATTAAATTCTGAAAGTCAATTTATTTTTTCCGCAACAACTTTTTGTTTTAGCTTCAGAAAATTGAGTTAAAATTTGTGTTCCATTTTAAACAATTTGGGAGAATATTAAATTTGAAAAATTGTCGATATTTAAAATTCATACAAAACGGTCAAAGCTTATATCAACCAACGACCAAGCTACAATGGGCGCAGCTGGATGTTTAAGATAAGAGTATGGAATAGCAGCTCTGCTTTGAATTTCAATTAATTTAAGCAAAAGTTACTTTAAGAGAATTTCTATAAAATTAAAGCATGTTAGAAGGTGCATAATTCCATAAATCTGTTGCAACAAGGAAAAAGGCATAAGTAATTTTTAGCAACTTTTCAGGAGCGCTGGATAAAGGTTTGCCTGCATATGGGGAAAGACGACCTATGCGTTTTTTTCCTGATCCATACCACAGCAACCGTAAGCGATATTTGAATGAAAAAAATATGATTTATAGAGCAGGCTGCGGTGCATCCGATAGCAACATTAACTCAATGTTCGCATAAGTCGACTTATGCTGTTTTTCCTTGTTGCCACAGAAATATTTTAAAAGAACTTATGTCCCATTTCGATTGGATACAAGTCCATAACAACATTTTGAACTAAAGTCCCTCTTCATTGAAACATAAGTCCATAATGGATTTATGTCTCGTATGGACTTGTGTCCCTGCGGCCTGATTTCCTGGTGAATGACAAGATAAAAAAATTGTAGGAAACTATTTTTTATCAGCTGAGAAGGAGAATACAAATTATTTACGAGGCACACAAGGCCATTATTAATGGAGGTGTTGTTATCCTGATGGAGGCCCTGAATGCGAAGATGTGTAAGGCATGTCTATAGATGACAAAAACACGTAAAAGCTCCTGCTTACCATGAAGAAAAACAATCAGTCCAACATTCCAGTCGTTTATACCCATAGAGGTACCTATGCTACAAAACCATTCAAAGATGACCGCAAGATCTTTCAAATAAATATCGCTTTTAATAACTTAGGTAACTAAATAATCCATATCTTTGAAAAAAGTTAATAGCTCGATTATTTATGATTTTCTTAAGTCCCTCATTCAAACTATAACCACATTCATTTCAACTGAGAAACTATTGAAAGTTTTTAAATAATTAAGTGGACACTCGGATGTTTGCGACCGTAAATGAGTTGTTTGAAATGGTTCACTTAATATACTTTATATTGCAAAAGTATGGTTTTCTATGTTATGTAGGTTTTGAAAGATTAAATGCTCAAAATACTGCTTTCCAATGTGTTTTACATCTAAATTCCTGAAGAACTGGGAATTGGCCTAAAAAATGTTGCATCGTTTCTGTATCCCTCAAATTGCACGTCGTACATAACTTCGTGTCATCAGCCAGATCAGATCGCAGCGCGCTTTAAATATTTAGGTGATGCTTTGATCGATGCTTTCAGTGAAATATTGTTGACCCCTAGTATACCTAGTCCAAATATTTTTAGATTCGAAAACTACTTCCAGTTGTTTTTTCCAAAATCCTTCTCTGTTTGAGGTGTTTTACGAATGCGACATTACTGCGCTCCCATGCTGCTCGTGAGGCAGTTTCTTCCGTCCATTGAATACCGAAAGAACTGTCAATTTCATTTAATGCTTTGACACAAAACTTTTTTTTTTTAGCAAAATATTCGTCATGTGGCAATCTGCTATCATATTGCAACATATTTTTCGTAATGTATACTTGAGATGTAATTCAGTTGTATAAAATTATATGGCTATCTTCAACTCCTGTTTCCAACATCAGCGTATAATTTGGCGTAAATTCCGGAAGATTTTTTAAGAAAATATCGTTGTAAGTTGTCCACGTCCTTAAAGTGTCCGAAGCCCCATAGCTGCGCTGCATATATTATGTTTGGATTGCTCTACACACAGCCAGATAAATCTTCCATTTCATATCCTGCGAAATAATTTTCTTTCCTAAGAAACTTTTCCATGTATAGCATTTATTGTGTCCTTAGCCTGAATATTTCTTCTTTCCACATGTTTGCTAAAAGACATTTTCGGAGTCAGTGTTACCCCTAGCTAGCAACAATTTTGAACCTAAAACTTCCTTAAAGTTGTCTTCGGGCCCATGAAAGGGGACATTATTTTTCCAAGATTTCATATTTTTTATTTTAAACATAAATAGTTTCACAGCAAGATTACAATTATTTTATGAGTTGTGAAATGCTTAATAACATTATTGTTGAGTGCTTCGAGTGTTTTCATATAGAGAAACAATGTAATAAAATTTAATTTCAATGTACATAACATAAGAAAATTATATATACCTGCATACAAACCTAAACCTAAACATATAACATTTTCCCATTGTCGTTAACCATGTTTAGTGTTTAGTGAAGAAATTTCTTACAATTTTTATTACTGGCAAAATCTTTTCCTATCTAGGTTCCTAGACAGTTTTGCAGCAGTAGGTAAGGTAGGTTCTGACATCCGTTCAGTGGACTTGAAGTGTTTTCTTTAAAATACAAAAATAACGGTAATCTTAACTTTCTATATTTCATGTAGATGGTTTTTTTTTTTTTTTTCCAAGTCCAACTCTAATGACTACATTGCAAGCTCTCCGATCCTCTATGTACATTGTACAATAGCAAGTTCTCGCAAAATAAAAATAAAAACACAAACCCATTCCACCTTCGTCCCCCCAAATCATCCATCACTCGCATGCATTATTTTGAAGCAGATTTCCACGCTGATTATGACCTGCAAGCAGTACAATTCACGCTATATAGTGTACGTACGTCCACATCAAGAAGGGGAGCCCATGGCCATTGCCGAAAATTCCTCGTTAATGCTGGTTTTACCTTTTTGATTCCATCCCAACAGATCAGCATCAGTGTGCGCTCCAACTCTAGAGCCGAACATAGCAGCGGCAGTAACATGCGGCCGAAAATTCATATTACGATACGTGTTATTTTCGTTTCGTTTGCTGAAAGTGCATCTCATCTATAACAGCGAAATCGTGTGGCCGAAAAAGTGGCCCCCCTTGGCCCACGAAATGATGGCGAATTTCCGAAAGCCCTTTTGCGTCTTTTTTTTCGGCTGAGTGCGCCGGTGCACATAGCTGGGCTAAATCTACCACCGGAGAAATAAAAAAACGAGTTTTCCTGTTTATTTCCTAGACGGGTGCTGACTGCGAAGAGGGAAGCCATTGTAGATTGTATTAGTGGCGTGTATTCCGCTCGTCGGATCCATCCTGCATATGTCAAAGTCACGACTGAGCGAACGGAATAGAAGCACCAAAAGGGCGGGAGGAGTACCCCAGTATAGGTACCCATGTCCAATGCATTTTTGGGCATCGTCGATCTCGCGTCGTAGCTCACAGCGTCTATGTAGGTCGATGCAATTTAATACAACGCGCGGCTTCCTTTTTTTTTTGCCTCCATCCATATAGCAGTTGGGCATAGCAGGGAATGCTATTCGAGAACTAAGATGTTTTCAAATCCTTATCGTGACCGGTTTTATATGTTGAATTTTTTTTTTCGGCTTTTTTTTTTTTGGCGATTGGACCTAAGTGCATATTCGCTTGGATATTGGATTATTACTCCTTTTTTTTGGTGCTGCTCGGCGCAGCGCATAAGATTTCGTCAGCGGTTTTGGGGTTTTGTGTTTCGTGCCAAATTGGTGAATCTGACCCCACCATTCTCTCGGCTGGGCGGACAACAGCATCAAATACAGATGTAGACGTTCCATAAAAGTGCACGATGGCGCAGAGCGGGATTGTATATATGGTGGTAGTGGTGAATGGTGACTTTCGCTAACGATGTTTGTTGTTCGCTTAATTGATTGCGTCCTAGATTTGCGATCGCGGATGTGCAGTTCATCGATAATGGCCGACTCTTTGGTCGAGAAAGTTGTCAATTGGGATTGTTTGCGACAGAAGGTAGACGGCGACAGTTTTTGACAAGATGAACAAATGCATTTTTGCATTGTGATGGTGTACTTTTTTGTATTTTTCCGGAAACCTCATAAATGCGTTTTGTTTAGGCAGATTTTGAGCTCGAAGTAGATATGTGGTCTATATTCCAAAGTTCCAACTAAAATCAAAAGTCGTAGAAACAATTTAACAAGTTATAGTAAAGCTTTATTCTAATGTCCAGATCTCTGTCATCTCCACTCTATTTGGGGCCCCGGTTACGTTTGGTTGCAGATTATTTAATATTGGTTATGTGAAGGTAGACATAGCATTGCCTTAATCTATTGAAGCAGCTGCTATTTTTAATTTTAAAACAATAATTGTATTTTTAAACTTTTATTTTTTATTTGTTTCCCTTGATCTGTTAACGTTATTATTTCTTAGATCTAAATAAATAAATACCTACACAAACATAAATAGAGAATGCGAATTTCATACTGTAACTAAGCCAAGTCTACAAAGAAGTTGTTGTTTACTTATGTGTCCATTTTGAGTTAATTTCATTTATAATAAATAAGTTAAACATGAGTTTAGTTGCTGATAAAAATATTTCTGTGCAAAAATATATCCAACTCGTAATAGAACAGATTAAACGATTTAATACAAATTGAGATAAGTTCACGTTGACCATACAATGTAGTGTGGCCGCTTTCAAATAAAAGTGGTCTTGATCTAAGAGATTTGAAAGGAGCATACAAATTCAAACACATAAGTAGATTCTCTCAATCAGTACTTCCAGATAAGATATCACGAATAAAGAAAACATTATACAATTTTCTCATCGATTCAAGAGTTTGGAATCCAAGTAACAGACATTTTGAACGGTAAGAGTGATGGACCTCAACTCCAATATTACGAAAAAAGTGCGGTAGAGCATATTTAAAAAAATTCCTTTGAACTCTTTAAATTCTGCGTACATTTGAAGCAGTAGTAGAACCCCAGACAACGCAACAATATTCCAAAACGGGGCGCACAATACTGCAAAATATAGACTTAAGAGTGTAAGGATCTTTGAAGCCTGTAGCATTCCTTTTAATGAACCCTAGTAGGGAATTCGCCCTGGAAACTACATAGTTGATGGTGTAAATGAAAACTTAACTTGGCATCAAAAATTACACCCAGATCTTTAGAGTCATCAACAACTTTTATTCTATTACTATTTAAAGAATAATGTGGAAAAATAGAATGAGAAGTTCTATTAAAGCTAATTAACATTAAATCGTTTGAAAGTTTACCACACACATTTTCCAGACCCGTGGACAGCATTTTTTTTTGTAACTTTCTCCATTACGTAGTAAGAGAAAGATGTTGTTTTCGTACAAAATTTCGAACCCGAGATATTAATCAATTCTGATATTACTATGATAGAGGAACTCAAAAAAGTGGTTCGCAAGATTCTGTCCGTCTGTCTGTCTGTCTGTCTTTCCGTCCTTCAACAGGCCTACAGCCTGAACGGCTGCCCGGCAAACCTGATTTTGTGTTTTTGGGCTTACAGTTGGGGTTTTTGTTTTTTGGAAGGTAACCTCAATATTAGTGGAATAATATCAAATTTTCGTACCAGTTTGATTTGATCGACAACGGCTCTAACGATTTCAACCAAAATTGATATTTTAGCTTAAGTAGGTGAGATTACTATGACTGCATAGCCATTTTTGGCCAAAACTTCGAATAACGGTAGATTGAAATTTCCACATACATATCTCGAAAACTTTCTATTCCTACGATTGTAACAAAATTTAATTTCTAAGGCAATGTGGTAATTTATAACTTAATAGCAAGCTCAGTTTTTCTCTATATTATCCTGCTATGGATTTTTGAAAATAGTATTTAAAAAAAAAAACGTTCTGATTAGTTTACCTGAAAACGGCAATAACGACTTTAACCCAAATGTAAACTTTGATGTTTTCAAAATTATTGTGTCCTTAATTTTCAATTGGAATCACCGAAAACGCTAATTTTAAAAACTGCTCATATCTCGAAAACGCCATCTTCGATTTGGATAACTCTTTTTTCCCGAACCATATCATACACTCAGTTTTCAGCTTAATAGTTACGCAATTGTATTTTTCAAAATATAACATATTTGGTACTGTTTTGTCTGTATATTCTTACAAAAACTGCTCCAACGATTTTGACCAAAATACATATTGAAGATAACATAAGCATTCAGTTTTTAATTATTTCTCCAAAAATATTTCAGAAATCACGATCAGAAACTACTACTAGGTAGCTTGTCCTGTACTCAACAATATTGAGAGGTTTAAGACCTTATAAAATAGTATACAGCGGGCGCTTAAAAATCCCACAATTGCTTGTTACTGAGAGTTTTAACTTGCAAAAACGTATATTGCTATTTGCTATAACTGCCATACGAGATAAAAATATCCAAAATTTTGATTTTGTTTTCTGTAATCTAGTATCGAGAAAGTTTCGTTCGACCCAGTCATACACTTTACTTTTAAATGATCGAAATGGCTCCTTTTCCAGTTTATGTAGGTAAGACTTTACTTTTTATTTAAAGAAAAAAATGCAAACCATTTTAAAAAGTTTTTTTTTTGTAATAAAATCGTTTTATTTTGTTTAATAAATATTTTTGCTGCTGTTTTTTGTATATCCCTGCCTTTGAGAGTTTGAAAGTATGTGGCTTCAAATTACGTAGGACGATCGTCGATTTTTCTTTCAGATGGTACTCCGCAAGCGCAAAATTCCATTCGATTGCTAGTCAAAACAAGACAATCTACATTGAAGCTGTCTAGAAATTGACAACCAGAGCAGTTATTTATTCGTCTCATCGTCATCAGATCAGTTCTTTGTGTGAAGTTGTCAAACAATGCAGCATCAATAGCCGATGGTTGATGATAATTTTGTTTAGACAAAAAAAAAAACTTTGTTGGAGCTGCATACCCTCACATTTTGATAGGCATACAACCAG
This sequence comes from Cheilosia vernalis, assembly GCA_949126925.1. Taxonomy (NCBI): domain Eukaryota; kingdom Metazoa; phylum Arthropoda; class Insecta; order Diptera; family Syrphidae; genus Cheilosia; species Cheilosia vernalis. The sequence continues at coordinate 59,124,270 of OX421360.1, forward strand.
TTCATCATCAGAATCCTTTCAGTGGTCGTTTAAACAACCGATTCTCTTGAAAACCAATTTAATGTCAAATTTTCCAATTGCCTTTCAATTGCAACAACTTATTGATTACTGGCAGCACTATATTTTTAATTGGGTGGGCGACACAGTGAGGAACCTTTACCCGCTTAACATAGATCAATGTAGATCCGCTAATTTTGATGTTGTTTAATAGAACTTGCATTCTTGCTGCTCACTTAAAGCTCATCTCCATTTCTTTTAACGTCTTCTCCCTTCAAAAACCCGAGCTGGATAAATCAATTTAATTCCTAAAGGATCAAGTTAAATTGGCCATCGCCATCATCATCACCTGCGTAGCAAATAATAATATACCGACAACGTCCTTGTTGCCACCAATCCCCGCAGACACACATTTAATCTCTTTTTTTTGTTTGTTGCCTTCTTACTAAGAATTGCCTCGGATTACAACCCAATGTTGCAAATGTCCTAACAACAGCCAGGCCACGGTGACTGGATGAAGAGAAATTCACTTAGAAAGAATTAAAGAAGCTATCATCCTAGGCTACCACCAGTTGCCATAGTGACAAACCCCCTCCCCCCGGCGGCAGACACATCCAATTTTTCCCTAACATTGAAGGCTACCGTGTGTGCGTCTCCTTCGCTGTGTGTGTATGCAACAATTGGCTTTTTTGCCTTCCACAAATTGAGGTCATCCACCAGCAAACTGTGTTCCTAAGACGAAACAAAAAGGAAAAATAACCGTAAGTCTATAAAGCCACCCGCAAGAACACTTCTGACTGACTTAATTATATTATTTTCCAATATTTTCTCTCCTCTGCTACTGTTCTTCATACTTTTCTCGATTTCCATCCTCGGACCGACCGACACATCATATATGTCCCACGTGTAGCCACCCACCAAACTGGTGGGCTGCGTCTACTTACATCGCTCTTACAACGTCGTTTCCATAGTTTTCAGAGTCTCACTCAGTCCAGCCGGCTTATGGGTGATGATGATAATGATGTCGGCACATACACACACGACGTCTATCCATCTGCGCTCGTTCTATGTATGGCGCTTAGGGATAATAACAGATTCAAGTGGAAAGTACAGACAAATAACAAAATTCGACTATGGATAGGTCAGGGAGAATAGAAAAAGCCGAACTCCATCCAGCCATTCGCACCAGCACCACGTGGCGAAAGATGGTCGAACGGTAGCCATGGATATTTCAATTTGACATATGGCCGCCGTATATACCTACATACAAGAGGAGTCCGGAGAGAAATCCTTGGCAATTTTAGGCAGACAATGTTATTTTTTCCAAGTTTTCTCTGATGCTTCTCGAGAAAAAAAGAAAAGCACAACCCTCCTCTGCCTGTCCACATGTGCTGGTATACATACCACCCGCTGTCGGCAGGAAAATGGCGAAGGTCACTCGAAAAAATAACCAAAGTTGTTTTTGGTCCTTTTTCGGATTCTTATGGCAAAAGGGAGAGAAAAACTTAAAAATAACTGTTGCCCGGCGCTGCTGAGGTGGACCCTGGCACAGGAACTACATACAGCTGTCTGCACACGAGTAGGTATGATGCCGGCGATTCGGAGGGGGCTGATAGCTCGATGGGAAATAGTGAAACATCAATTTAAGGACCTACTTTGAAAGGAATGTCTTTGGAGAGTCGTATTTTTATAGAGGAATAACTAGATAGACCTCGGAAAGTCAAGGGAGTCCACAATGGGCTCCAAAACACCAGAACTATCCTGTGTGGAACCTATTTGTGGAACGAATTTGAATTTAACCATTTTTGTTGGGAAAGACCGAACTACTCCTTGTGGAGACCTGTTGCTAATGGTGGCCGTCAAAGTTTTACACATATTTCATCCACCTTTTGGAAGAGGTTATCCACAGCACATCCTTATTTCGCGAAAGGACGATGATCACTCTGGCTCACCGTCACCAGCTAAATAGCTAAATGAAATAAACTCAGCTGTGCAACTTCACATCAAAGTGCGAACGAAAACCAGCGGAACGAGCCAAGGAGGTCCTGAATTCCTGAATTGCTGTTTTCATTCCGTCTCTGCACCTCAGTGTTCCTCGTTCAAGGACGAATAAAGAAACGGATAGGTTTTCTTTTATTTTCCCTACAATTCTTCGTTTTTTTTTTGTCGTTCTTTGTTTTCTTCGTTCGTTTTCTTTTCGTTATTTTTGTTGGTTTTATTTTTCCGAAACGTCGGTCGTCCTTGTGTATTCAAGGAGTACAAACGAAATCGAAAGTCCCGCTGAGCCTTACCGAGAAGAGGTTATGGAGGAGCCGACTTGGTATGGCAAGAGCAGCAAAAAAAGGACGTAAATCGAAAAAATAAAAATGAAGAAAATTGCGCGTGTAGGGTACACAGAATGAGAATCAACTTTCTCTCCTGTGTGGCTGACAACAGCACAAGTAGAAGAAGAATCAACCGAAGGTCCTTCTTTTCTCCCCGTTCGTTAGTTGCAAAGTCGATACGATGTGAAGTACGAATGTATTATATAGAGCTGTGTGTTTATGTCCTGCTGTATGGCACAGCAGGAGGAAAACTCACCCTCCCCCCCGTTGGCATTCAACGAAAGAGAAAGCTTTGGCACACGTATGCTGGAGGAGGGAGGTGAGGGTCACCTACCACCTAGCGCATATACATATTCACAGACACATCCACATAGCCAGACACTTCTCCTTCAACTTGAACCTTGTTAAGCTGCAGCCGGTGCCTAAGTTGATTGCGAACGGGTCGGGGACGGTCGCGGACTATATAGGGGTTGTGTAGGTGGAGATTGTTGTTCAGGAGAACAGAATCCTTGTTGCTTTTATTTTCGATTACCATTGTGTTGAGATGGCTACCTACCTATAGATACACCGCATCAGAAGTGTGTGTGTGAACTCTGAAGTGCTCAGCTCAGAGTCAACAACGCCAACGAAACCCGAAAGGAAACTCAAAATCAAAAACTTTCTCTTTCGAATTTATCCTCTCCACAGGACATACACACGAACCCTGGTGAATGGATCCCTGGTGCCATTCATGAAATTCTCTATGGAATTGAGATTGGGACACCGAGAACAAGACGAATCGTCTGTCCAGGAAACTAGCTACCGACGACAGCTGTGAGTGTGACGGCGGCCAACCTGAAGGATACAAATGATATTATGCAGGTGGAGAAGAATTTGTGTGTTTGTGCACTCTACTCGGGAATTTAAAGCAAAAGGAAAACCTCAGAAAATTGTTAAAAAAAACCACAGGTCAAAAGTTTTTCAAAAGCGGGACATAAAGGATGTGCGGTGACAAAGTATACACATACAAAGATCGCATTCGCAGTTGCCAGCATGGTGAGTTATATTTCTTACGGCTTTATTTATATAATGTACCTATTGCATCTGATCGAATTTGAAACCGTGGTAAGGACATTCGTTCCGATTTCTTTGGATTTTCCTTTCAATTGTTGGGGCTGGTTAGGGACCCAAGAGATGAAAATGTTCTTGGTTTTTGTTCGGAAAGGTCCTTGGATGAGATTAGTTTCCTGGCCAACTTGTGCGGAATTCCGAGCGCTCATGGCAGAAAGGTGTAGTAAATGAAAATCTACCTACTTGGTAAGGGTGAAAGATTATTGAGAGAAGTACGAGAAAATGTAAATCGAATATTGTGAGCGAAACGGATGTGGGCTTGATACAAATAACAGGATTCTAAGCAGTATTGTCACGAATGTCCTTGTTGGAAGGGACATTTTGGAGTGCGAGTGATTAGGACTAAGCTTTCATTGGCAAAATAACTCCATCGAACAACTATTTGATTGAGCAAATCTAGTATTCTGTATCGGTTCCAGTACGTGCTTTTGGTCTGAGACTCAAACCCAAGAAAATGAAATAAAATCATAGAAATAAAATCATAGAACTGGCCAATACCCAGTACTGTGATTTAAATATCCTATTATACACCACCTACTGAGTTTAGAAGGATGTGATCCTTTCGGAGCGGTAAGGTCTTGTATTGCAAAGCCGATAAGTTTTGTGTTGCCATCTAAGTGTCAAATTAAGTCTAGAATTTTAAAGGTTGTAGTATTACTATGAGAAAGAACAGTATGCCCACGATAATGTGAATTTAACTAAAATGTGAATGTGCTCGTTTTGCATAGGTACCTAGTTGCATATTTTATTTTCGTTTTTCTTGAATTAATAAATATTGTGACTGTGCTTTAAAAAATAATTTTGTGCTCTTTTTGATGGATTTAAAAATCGTTTCAATCAGTTTAGTAACTACTGAAAATGAAATGCACAACTGGGTCGAACGAAACTTCCTCGATACTAGATAAGAGAAAACAAAATCCGTTATAGCAAATAGCAATATAAGTTTTTGAAAGTTAAAGCTCTCAGTAACAGGCAATTGTCGCATTTTTAAGCGCCTACTGTACTTTTTTATAGTGTCTTAAACCTCTTAATACTTTTGAGTACAGGACAAGCGTACCTAGTAGGAGTTTCTGTTCGTGATTTCTGTATTTTTGGAGAAATAATTAAAAAAACTGACGTCTTCGAATTTTTGGAGGAAAACTAAGTACGGGATATTATGTAGAATGCTTATATGTTGCCTTCAATATGTATTTTGATCAAAATCGTTGGAGCGGTATTTATAAGAATATACCTACAGACAAAACACTAAAACAGCACCAAATATTGCAATGTCAAGTTTGAAAAATACTATTGCGTAACTATTAAGCTGAAAACTGAGTGTATGGTATGGTTCGAGATAAAAGTAATACTTCGTTTTTAACGTTTTACCGAAATCGAAGATGGCGTTTTTGAGATATGAGATGTTTTTAAAAATAGCGTTTTCGGTGATTCTAATTGAAAATTAAGGACACAATAATTTTGAAAACATCAATTTGACTCTTAGTTTGCATTTGGGTCAAAATCGTTATTGCCGCTTTCAGGTAAACTCAACAAAACTAAATTTTAAAAAATGATCTACTATTTTCAAAAATCCATTGCAAGATAATACAGAAAAAACTGAGCTTGCTATTAAGTTATAAATGGTTACATTACCTTAGAAATTAAATTTTGTTACAATCGTATAGCTATAGACCGTCTTCGAGATATGTCGAAATTTCAAAAGTACAATTATTAGAATTTTTAGCCAAAAACTGGGTATGCAGCCATGGTAATCTCATCGACATAAGCTTAAATATCAATTTTGGTTGAAATCGTTAGAGCCGTTGTCGATCAAATCAAACTGGTACGAACATTTTATGTATGGGAAGTACCATATTCATATTGAGGTTACCTTGCAAAAAAAAAAAAAAAAAAAAAACGCACCAGAACTGAAAGCCCAAAAACTCCAAATCAAGTTTGAACGAAATCCGAGCAGCATTTTAGGCTGTAGGCCTGTTGAAGGACGGGCAAACAGACAAACAAAATTTTGAGTTCCTCTATCATCTTAATATCAGAATTGATTAACATCTCGAGTTCGAAATTTTGTACGAAAACAATGTCTTCCTCTTACTACTAAATGGAGAAAGTTAAAAAGTTCCATATTACTGGAATGCCGAAAAAATTCGAAAACACATTGTTTTAATTATTAGACATTATCGAGGGACTAGTGTATAAATGGATTGTGCTCCAACCTTAAGGTAATCCAATAAGGGAGTGACCTTAGATGACTTGTTTGGCACATTCTTAACCGACCGACGTATATAGTCGAGTTGAAATTACTTTCAACATTGAGGAATCTAAGCCTTGCCATAACACAAGATAGATCAAATGCACTTCGTCGCAGTAGAAAAGGTTCAGAACTTTGCTAAAAAATAGGTAGCTTCAAGGAGGGCACAACCAAAATAAAATATGCAATTTTTAGTAAGGTCCTTGTATTCGTGGAGATCATATTCATAAAAACTTAACGCTTGGCTACCTGTTCTGTTTATCATACATTCAAACGATTTAAAACACACCTTGTTGCGAATCACACGTTGCCCAGTCACACTCCAACTCCAACGTCCAACGTCTTCTATCAACCACTACAAAGTCCAGCAATCACTTGCACATCATAGCACATATCGTTAACCGGGAGAATTTGAATTCCTCGCACTTTACTAGGGGTCAAGATCATGTTAATGTACCCAAATCGTTCACCGTCTAGACTGAGCAATGTGTTTGCTTTTTTTTGCTTTTCGATGAGCGCTGTCCCCAGATCCGCACCTCTAAGCAACGATCCCCAGCCACACTATAGTCATTCATAGTTTCTGCATTAGATCAGTGAAACTGCCAACGGATAGAAGGAGGCGTGTCGGCATATCCACACTACGGCGATCGCGAATTCCTCTTTGGAGCAAAAATGTTTACAAACTGAGTCATAGATACACACAGACACCAGCTCAGGTACGCGCGGTATGAATCTCTCACCCCATTGATTAGATATGTGCTCTTTCTGTCGGTTTGGGTGTGTTTTTCTCACTCTGTATGGTTTCTAAGTATTGGGCCGGCACAACGCACAAAGCAATCGCGCTCTTCACCGGGACGGGAATAGAGACGTACCATTGAACGTAGACAAGGCCGTTTAGTCATACGTAGGTTTTTTTATTTCACAAGCCAATATGTGTTGAGTTGTCTGTTTACAAAGTACACGTCTCGTCTATTCACATTCGAGCACAAATAACGAGAACAGAGTGGAACGGCCGATAGTGGAGCTGTTGGCTAATGACATAGACCTTCAAAATGTTGTTATCTTTTCTATTGTGTATACTGCATGTGATTGCGTATATAGTGTCAAGGGAACTGAACTTGACGGATTTTGATTGTGATTGTGATAGCAGAGGAAGTGTATTGTGGTTGAAGTGATTAAAATGTTAGGTGAGTGGTGACGGTTGACATAAGATGTATTTCAAACTCATTTGTGATGGTATATGATCACTTCAAGTCATTACAATACTATGAAGAGGAATGGGTGTCAGAGGTGAGAAATTATCAAAAGAGGTAGATACAAACAAAAAAATCTCTTACTACGTAGGTATACAAGAAAGTTAAAAAAACCAACCTAAAATTGACCAAAGCTGGTCACAGAAAATTATTAAACCAGTCAAAGAAAATAATGAAAATCTTGTCTCGCCTTTGTTTTTTTTAGTCAAAACAATACTTTTGTTAATAATTCAGACAGGGGTGTAGATTTTGTTCATGACATGTGTGTAGATGATTGCACAGCTTCCTCCTGTCAGAATATAAGTAGGTACATATAGAACGTACCAAAAATACATTTCCAGAAAACTAATTAAGCAATAAAGAAGACGAGGTAGTACTTATGGTTCAAATGAAGGTCCTTACATTCTGTGGGGAAGTAGTATGCCTCGGGAAACGTTATAAATGTTATTGATTTCAAAAAATTATTGTTTTCCATTAAATTATAGTACCTATATTATCTTTTAAATAAAATTTAAATGCCAATAAAGAGTTTCATACAAAGGTTTTGCATACCTACCTTCGAAAAATGCCAATTAGTACTGGAACTCAATTTGTTTCTATTGTCGGCTTCATAGATAAGTGTCCAGTCTACTAGATTGTGGATTCAATGAGCAAGGATTATTATAAGCTTGTTTCAGATCAATATTGAACTGAAAACTAATTAACCCTTTAGAGGGATTCCATGAGCCACGTTCGTTGCAAGTGTGATACCCAGTTGGGAATAGTAACAGCCGCTAACTACAAACAGAGACGAGCAATACCAAAACTCGTCCAACCACCTGGTTGGGGGCCATACTCTCTTTTTCGTTCCGATAGTCGATCCTCTTCGAAACTGGTTTCCGTTTCGTGTTTAAGTAGGTAAGTTAAACTTTTGAAATGAAAAAAATCCATCTCAATTTTGTCTTGACTTTTTAATGGAGAGCTATATTCAACGGATTTAGTCAAGAAGTTCTCGACTGAGTAATCAATTGCCATTTCGACACTAAAAATCAATAAATTTTTTGCATTTATTGCAAAGGTCACTAAATTTTCTAATGACTAGACATTTCAAAGACTTTACAAAGTCTAGTCACCTCAAATCGGTTTCATTAAGCTGCGAGCTTTTTAAAAATTTCTGAAAAGATCTAAGATGGCTTCAATCTATGTATATAATATTTTTTGTGTTTATGAATGGCTCACGTAATTTCGAACCAATTTACTGGGCATTTCTTTTAAATTATTCCGAAAAACAATCAGGAAGACATGGGCTACTTTATGTGCCGAAAACAAAACTTTGGGGAAATGAAAGAGGTTACGAAAGTTTGTATGGGGGAAATGTACTTTCAAAAAAATGAACTGAACAAGAAAATCGAGGGGTGACACTTCAAATATAAAAAAAAATATTTTTTTAAATCTTATTAGGTATAGAAAATTTATATGCTGTGGACGTCCAGTATAACTAATGATAAATGTTTAATGTCATTCACTATATCGATCGACTTTTTATATTAATAAAAAAAAAGACATTGACATTTGAAAGGTTTTATTTGAATTAAAATTAAATGGCTGGTCCTGCCATTTCAATACTTTCAGGTTTTTAAGCCAACTTTTATATAATGTTCCTTAGCAAAAGATACTAATTTATTTCTGAAAAGGTTTCGTTATATCGGATATTCGTTCTTTCGGGTGAACCTCGATCTCATATTTCGTTCATATAATATGGTTGGTTTCCGCTTGAAAGATAGGATACTTTTGGACCGATGCTGTTGTCGATCTCCAAAACAACTCAACCGATTTCAATGAAATTTTGTTAATGGGTGTGGCTGGTTCCAGTTTGAAATATAGGATAGTCTTGGACCCCACAGGTAACGCTTTTTTTAATTTATATAATTAAAATATTAGTGGACATTGTCAGATTGTCATTTTACGTGCGTCTAGCTTAGCTATGACATATTAATAATTCGCAAGGACAATCGAAAGGTTCAACATCATAATTATTGGCTTTAAAAGGAACACTTCCAGCTGTTGTCATGTAGTTCCAGGACCATATGGAAATTACTGTGAAAATGGGTAGGTGTTAAACAGTATATCAGCCTTTCAGATTTTCGACCTCTCAAAAGTTGGCCGCTTTCCAAGCCTTAACTATAGTATAATAACTGGCGTTTTCGATCTACGAAAATGTCAATACGTACCTAGCCTCCTCCGATTTTTAGATGAACTGTCTCTTTTTAAAACGACTTCTCCTGTGATATGTATGAACTTTTGGCAGACAAATTTTATTTATGTAGTCGTCATGAGCGACTAATTTAGAAGCCTTATACTAAAGATGTCATCGAGATTGCCAAATAGAAATACAATACAAAGCAAAGACATAAACTGCCCGTCATCATGTTGTCCTCCAAATGGGCCTGAATATTGCATGAGGCGCAAAACAAACGGACAAAAGTGTGTAGACAAAATCGCAGCTCTTAATATTGCAAGCGTAATCCTCTTCCACGGTAGTTACTTTATATAGTTTAACTTCACAAGTTTCTTGGGCAAGATAAAATCATCCACCTCAGTGAAGCCACCTCTCCTTGCTATTCGGATGCCCATATTGAGTGGGCCATTTGCCATTTGTAGTAACGCAAAACTAGGGAAAAATAAATGCCAACTCTCAGTGGTCGTTCCCGGCCATACCTATCCTTACAGAGACATACCCTCGCTCTGTGCTGTTTCCCTAATATCACATCACGTTAATAATTGAATCTATGTGCACGAGCCTGAACTTTTCGACACTGACACAGCGACCTTCTGTGCGCCACCCTTTCCAATCTGTTTCAGCGAAGAACTCAGTCAAGCGGAAGAAAAATGGAATTTGTAAACAAGAGTAGGCATGATGTTCTACTAAATCTATCCGATATCCTTAAATATTTGAAACAAGACATCACCAGCCATTCCAAGTCAACAGAGGAAGCGAAAGGATGTACTCTTTGCCATTGCACGGCGGGCAGACAATAACCATAAATGGGCTTAGCAAGGAAGCCTTCAGGATGAAACTACTATACACGCACAAGCACACTCACTGTATGTAAAAAGGGGGAATGGAGAGCCACAGACGAAATGGAAATGTCGTTTCTTTCGTGTGCCCTTGGCAATAGCAGATCACTGTTTTGTTGTGTATTATGCTCGCTTGCTCTTAGCTGCCAAGGATATTATACAAATGACATGGAATCAGATAAGGATAAGTGCAAATTGGCTTACAAGCTGGGATTTCTTTGTACTCTATCCTGGATGATTCCTTACGCTTTTTGGTTCGCGGATTGTGTTCGTGCTCTACTGCGTGCCTATGTGGTGCGAACGTATGTGTCAGGATATTATAGATCGAGTGAGTCCATTACATAACACATAACGCACATGGCTCCCGCAAGTTCGCCTTCGCAGTACCGTGCGCTAGGTACTACGGCATTTGCCAACCGAAGGATGTGCCTGTTGAATATTGTATGGCGCGAAAGTGGGTATTACTTCTCAGCAGTAGTATATGTGCGTGCGGTGCAGGCTTTGACGGAGCAGTATGAGCCATAGGAAGCAGGAGGTTATCCTTTATTTTTGATTTTTATTGCTATACATGCGGCGATGGAATGTGTTGTGTATTTCGTAGAACGGCGGCGGCGGGCGCTTAAAGGATTCACATGGATGGAAGTAAGTACATTCATTCTCGTTTGCTCTTGTTTGGTGAATGGCTGTTTTATGGTCTTGCAAAATGGTGTCAAGGATTTGTACGGCATATCCTCCTAATGAATTTATACCATTTTTCGGCAGGGAACATTTGCATTTCCCCAAATATGAACAGCTAGAAGGAGCTGAATTGAGATCAATGGTTAGATTGGTTGGAGCGTGTTGCTTTTAATATTGATAGGCCAGCTGGATGGTGGACTGGGTGGACACGTTTTTAATGCTAACACCAACTTTCATTTGATTATACGATAGTGATTGAAGTAGGTACCTATAATGGGGACGAGGAAAAATTAAAGAACTTTTTTTGGATGTCATGACAAGAACAAGAGTCGCCAAAAGTCGGCCTTGCCTACCGCTAAATTATATCAGGAAATGGAAATTTGACATCTGATGATGATGTCGAATTTCAAAGAACGAAGCAGGATTTTTCATTAGACTAAATTTGCCTAGCTCTGATTAAAATGTTTGAGTGGATTATTCGTTATTGCATCACTTTTATAGTTGTGTGTGTTTTATTGCAAGTTTCAGAGACTAGTTTTTATCTACGTGTCTAGTGTCATGTTCCATGTTTCCAATAACAATTTCGTTCACTGGAAGAAAAGCTGTCAAAAATCGTGAAAAAATCCAAACAAATAAATACTGTTCACTTGTGGAAAAATAAGATGTAGGGGAAGACGGGGTTAAAAATAACAGGGGTTAGTTGCAGCTATGCCGGATGTGGGAATTTTTCCACTCAATGGGGAAAATGGGGAAAAATGCTCTTAAAACGGGGAAAAAACGGAAATCCATGCATGTTTATTAATTTTGCATAATTTAAAAATAAAACTCGTGTAGTTAACTTTCAAATATCTCCAGAACATAAAAACATTACCGCGCTTATAAAATCTAAGCGATTTAGCTGAAAACTGAAACACTGCGGAATTTTGTCGACGAAATGTATCTATGCTGCAAAATTGGGAAATATTTTTTTATTTACTTTTTAAATTTATAATTTACTTTCAACCTGCCTCGTTGTTTATGAATTACCATAGGTGCCTTTTAAATCTGTTTAACCTACCTGCGATATTTGGATTTAATGTACCTTATTTTGTGTTAGTTAAAAATTAAGGATTGATTTTTATTTTTGCGTTACACTTTACACAAAAAAATGGCTTAATAAAAGAAAACAAATTTTTACTACCTATATTAAAATTTATTATATTAAAAATGCGTCTTTACTTCAATGAATTGAAACGGGTAAAAACGGATATGGAATGGGGAAAATTTTCAAAAAAATCCCCAAAAATTGGGAATTTAGGCAAACAAATCTGGCATCACTGGTTAGTTGTAACATCTTAAGCTTTTATTGCCCCCCTTGTAATTAAGAGTCGCCTGAAAGATATAAATGTTAGTCTTCTTAGAAGCAAACGATGTGCCTACTTAAGTTTAATATTGACCGTCAGTTGGATCTGTTATTTTTGTATTGTTGTTGTATTTTCCAGATATCCACTCATCTTTTAGTCAATTTTGCGCATATGTGAACTTTGTACGGATTCAGGTTTTTATTTTAAGGTTTTGTTTGTGCTAGTTTTGCTAGTTGTAACTTGGGTGCAGGTCTTACTTAAAGGCAGGTCTAAAAAAGAGAACGGTTTCGCGGGGAGGAAGAAAATCAGCGCTAAATCTGGGAATATGACCTGAAGATTCTTTGGGAAAGCGTCATAAAGCTAGACTCAAGTATTTGGCCACAGCCATCCCAGGGCGACATAAGGGCAAATAGTTTTGAGGCAAGACAAGACGAAAGACAGTTTTTCTTATTTTTCAAATAGAACAGCAAGTTTTGTTTTTTTTAGTGCTTGGGAAGGTGTAGAAAAACAAAACGCTTTTATCTTAAAAAATGCTCGTGAAAAATTCGAGCGATTAGTCAAATATGATGCTGCCCCTATTCAAGCCCCCTACTTCGGGTCACAACAAAGCTCATCAACCACAGATATACCTGTTGGCTAAACGGGTTGTCTTTTTATGTATAGAGTAAAGTTTGTCTCTTTGAATGTGCACTTGAACTCGGATCAGATTTTAGCTACTTGAACAATTCTCATGAAATGCCCAGAATAACAAGAAGCTTAGCACTGGGCAGTATATCGCTCTTAGCTCAATGCAAAAAACAACTAATTCAGAATATTTACGAATTCAAAATCTGCTGAGAGATATTATGGTCACTTCGTTCTGTGTTGTGTTGCAATCAGTTTGGAATGTCCCGTCATACGAGGCACTTATTTGGAACTGTTTGAACGCAGACCGGTGATCGGGTTGTTTTCATTCGTTTGTTGCTCCCTTTTCATCGATATTTTGAATAGGCCAGAGGGAAATAATAGACTAGACGTAAGGTAAAAGTCGAATAAGGTAAAGAAGTTGTTTCGCACAATAGAGTTAGAGTGGTTGTACCCTGTTCACCCGTGTTATCAAGAACATTTCCAGCTCAGATAAGTGTTGAAATATGAAACAGCGTGTTGGACGTTGGACACTGCGTGTCGTGGGTGTGTCTTAATTGTCTTTTTCCAACAGCCACCTCGATATGCATCCTTAAACCCTGCTAACTACCCAACCACTTTTATGTGCACAATTCTGGTGGTTTTGCTATACTAACACTGTTTATAAAAAAGCCTTGTTGCAAATATTGTGGGTACAAAAAGTTAAACAAGCTTTTGTATATTTTTATTGACTGCTATTTTTTATCTGCAGTTTAAGCTCCTTTTCAAAATTAATTCCTTCCACTAGACATTTTATATCTGCATTTTTAAAGACCTCTCTTAAAACTAAAAAAAGGCTTTTTGCTTCTCTGTACACATTCGCATCCTCGATTTATTGAATTTTTGTTAATCTCTTCCTCGCACCTAATACAACCGTGTCTATCTCAGCGTCACCACCCACTTGACCACCTCTTTGATGATGAAAAAAACCAGCCTAGCACTCTTCCACCGTAAACTCAACTTAATCAGCGAATATTTGCCTCCGAATGATGTCCGGTTGAATATCAAAACCTCGACAATGTGCATCCAAACATAATCGGAATGGACTCCACCGACGCTCTTCAATGTGTGCACACATGACCAGGCGCGTCCTCCGCTAATTTTGTGTAAATTATATTTTTGTGCTGGCCTGTCATTTTCGCTCTAAAAAAAAAGTACGGAAAATACATAAAAAACCATACTTTTCTTTTTTGTTTCTTATTTTGGAAAAAAAAAAAAAAAAGAAAAAATATGTGAAAAACATCCACCACCCTCCAACCATAGAGGAAGTGCATCCGGTATATACACACACGTCAAATTGATTTTGCCGCTTTTCGGCCATTGCCAGTTGCCAAAAATAAAAATATATAAAAAAACTGCGAGAAGCTCTCTTTGTCCCTATACTCAATGATATATAGGCGAGGACCCAATCCATAGATACAAGTGCGTTGAAGGTGTAGCATGTAGTATAGCGCCACCATCCCCCTCCCCGATGAACCGATATAATCATTCATTGCAATGTACTCGTACAAACACTCGCTGTGGTGGGCTAGGTGAAATGCTATGACGAGCATAATCGGTGCATCCAACAATAATTATTATTGCATCCGCAGACGTATGCTGGGGTGGTGCGCGGTGGTAGGTCTACTTCACCGGTAATGCCCGCCTAGAAAAAGCTGCCATAATATTTTTTTTCTCCCGGCTGCGTGTATGCGTCGTCGGCTTCCAAAAAGAAGCCCAAAAAACAAGAAAAGCGACGGGGAAAAAATGTTTTATCAGTTTTTTGCTAAATGCTTGCGCTCATTGGAACTCATTCGTCATTTGCAAAATGTGAGGGGGTGGTGGTGCGCTATGCGTTCCTGTCACATCAGAATACATTACGTGAGATAAAAAGCCTGACCGCGGGTATGAGGACTCGATATACTCGCATGCACCTGAGCTAAGCATAGCAAAATAAAAAAAATGTTTGCAAAGGATACCGTGCCCATTCTCAGGAACACTTCCGGAGACAGACTGTTGTAGATCGGAAGGTAAATTGGCCGCAAATGCAGATGCATCAACGGATCGCATACTAGACGCCGAGAAGTGAGAACCGATGCGACGCAGCGCTCGGGGGCAAAATGTCGCTCTGACTGAATATGGTGGGGTGGCTCAAACTTAATTTCGGCATAAAGTGATTTTAGTTCCCGATTTAATGGAATTCCTGTTGGAAGTGTCCAGTTGGGTTTTTTTAGATCGAATTTGTGCGGTGTGTTTGAGGTTCATCGGCTCACATCCACTTTGGAGCAGATTCGTCATATTCGTGTGGCAATTTGTGAGGAAACCAGGAAGCGCGATGGAGGCTGAAGGTTTTTGCTTTGTTTATGTTGTTTTTAGTGTTAACACTCTTTTTTTGTTTTTGTTGCTAGACACGCGGGTACTTCACGAAAATATATTCAGCTGCGATGCGATTTCAATTTTGCAAATTGAGTAGGTAGGCGCAGTACGTGTCTACATCATTTAATTCAATAACAACTTTCAATAAGGAGGATAGCACGCGGTTCCGAAAAGTCATTTGGCAAATTTATTCAACCAAATTATGTATTCAAAATAGAAGCACGGATTGAGAAGTGGAGAAACCGTTCAAAGGCGGGATTGGACTTTAATACTCGAAGCTTTTGAAGGTTTACATTCATTTTCAATTGTTAACTTGGCTTTGCAGATATTTTGCATTTTAGGGGTCAGATTCTGTAAGGCGAAACGAACAAACGATTTGTTCTATGTTACAGAAGCAATTTTCTACGCGCACAGAATCTGACCTTATGATTGTTTTTTTGTTAATTTTTTAGTGTTAGCAATTATTTCATTATGAACTACATACTTCATACGGAGCTAATATGTTAGGACCACTTGCATAGCAGAGGTCCAGGACTGCAAACATTAAATTTAAATGGAGACTATATAAGAATACTTTGAGGCACCTTGTAAACTTTACGCAATTGTTTAACCAAATGTATACACGTATAGTATGGTGTCCATCGTATCTCTTTAAAAGATGTTTCGGTCTGATGTTTTTTGGACTATTTTTTCCATTTCGTAAATATTTTTGTTCTATTTCTTAGTTTTAAATATTGTTTTTGTTTTAAAGTGATTTAAGTAAATACGAACAGATATACCTAATTATTTTTTAAAGCTCCCTTTTAAATATGAATTATAAATGGTTTATGTTAAATAAAATATATTTTTTCAAGTTTTTGTGAGTGTATTTTGCAATTTTGTTCGCTCTATTTTTGTCCTCTATTTTTTTTTTTACAAATGTTTTTCTTTTAAATATCGTTAAGAGGAAAATGTTCTGCTTTTATTATTATCACAGATGGACACCCTAACGTATAGGGAACTCTCTGATGACGAATGCGTTTAAATTTTTTAATTGCTTAGCTTAAAATTTTACAAATGTATGGGATATGACGACGAAAATTCTGAACAGCTGAGAGATAATTTAAAACAATTCCTAATACGATTTTTTTTTTTCATATTTTTTGAGTAATACAAATTATAGATAAGAGGTTGATTGTGTTTCCAGCTAGTAAAGAATAAATTTGTGAGCAACCGTGGTCAAAATTAGACCACCAAACTCAGGCATATATGTCTCCGATTTTAAGGCATCATCCACACAATAAGTCTATATTACAAAGAGCTAATGCCAGCCGTTTACTTATTGCCCTACTCGTCAACCAATATTTTCTATATATAATAGTTTATTGAGTTGTTTAGTTTAACTAATAATTTTGTAAGCTCTTACACCAGTGAACAAACTCATATGGTGTTCATTTTGAGCATGTTAAAATAAATGTGGAACGTGGAACGCCTTGAGAGCCCCGTATACTAGGCGTGTTGATCAATATGTCTGATATTTCATAATTCATGGAAATCCAGACAATTGTCTGGGAAAATATTTACATTTTTTATCGGAAACCACAACCATATGCAACTCTAAGTTGATTGATGACAAAATTTTCTTGTCACACCCAGCACAACTCAAGTTAAGAAAGAATGCAAGAACTTGCAAGAAGAATGCACTACTAGTTCACTTGTTGTGCAACTCGTTGTTTAACCACCTCCAACCGAAAGAGTCACATTGGTTGCAAAAAACTGGGAGTAAATCGTAAATTTTGGTTGAATGCGTTGAACTAGAAATTGATGCTCGTGTAATGCCTGGAGGATAGAAATGAAAATACGCTTCTGCATTACTAATCATCTCATTTTATTTCTAAAAATTATTATTCAAAATCTGTGTATATAAAGTCGACCAAGAGGTATAAGACGCCGAGACCAACTGCTGCTACGAAAAACCTCTTCGCCCTCGAGTTGGGGAAAGTTATTATGTGGACCTCATTAATGGGTGAAGTGCTGAAGGACAGCGGGATGCATGCAGAGTCGTCGCAACTGATATTCGGGGTTTCACCCTCCTATCACTACGTCTGTGAAAGGGATGAAAGTAGCAAAACCACTTGCGTACGAAGCCAAGCAGCCTTGCATAGAAGGGCAAGAGTGGTTTGTGGTAGCAAAAGGATGGATTCATATTCCCTCCTTCGAAGAATAAGGAAGAGGGATTATATAAGAAATCCGTTACCGAACCAACTTCGAAATAGCTAGGTAGCTTTGCTCTAAAGGGTCTTTCATTAAGGTCTTGACTACGTGAGATATCTCAAAAAAAAAAAATTGTGTTGGCTTGAACTATACTATCAAAATAATTATGAATATAATTCGACTTCTTTCATGTGCCCGAAAAAAAAAGAAGTCAAGATTCGTTAAATCACACGATCTCGGATGCCAATAGACGGGTTAGTTTCTCGAAGTAACGCGTTCCCCGAACTGAGACTTCAATAACTCGATTGTTGCACCAGCTGTGTATGGCTTGTACCACCGTCTTGTTGGAACCACATATCACCGATGTCCAATTCACTACTAAAAACGTCTTTATTCCTTTAAAGTAGACAAACGATTGAACATATATTCCGAGAACATGACACTTCGTGTGAGAGGACCGAAGGATAGACAAACCGTGGTCGGTCGCACATTTAAAGATGTCTGCACTCCACACACCGTCTCCTTCATCATCTGCTTCGTTGCGGTTGGACGCACACAGGTAGTTCAAACTCAATATTCATAGGAATATTGAACACAGCCCAATGACGTCACCGGATGAACGGTTCTCACCTATGCATATTTTGCTTATTGAAAAAGCCAAAAATGCGCTTCAATTGGAGTCAACGCTCTTAAGACCACCCACTCGGAATTTCGGTAGTAAATTTTAATTATTTGTAAACTTTATTCATTAGAAAATGTTTTACTGAATATTCTGACATTGACAGTTTTCGGTTTAAGGGTCCTTTCACACTGAAAGTTTGAAGTTGTCAAGTCGCCAATGAAAGACCCTTCACAAAATTTTTTTGTTAAATATTGCGCTAAGACCGTTTCTAAGTTGTTTATAATCTCTCCCGACGGATCCTTAAGAGCTCCTTAGTACTTAATAGGCTTTAGCAATAAACATTTTTAGTTTCGACTCTAAATTTAAGTAGTTTACAGTGGCTATATTTTCCATACAAATTTCGCAATTGTGAGCTTCCGTAAATTTAAAGTCGAGACTAAAAATGTTTATTGCTAAGGCCCAATTAATCTTCCCCCCAAAAATCACTCACTAGTTGTTACCAAAAACCATTAAGACACAAAAAAAGACTCAGGTATAACTCCTTATTAAAAGCGTCTCCATAATCGTCCCGGGGAAGAAGAGCTATAGCAGCTTATTGCGATACTGTTAAGGACAAGCTGGTGGAAATGGCTACTAACTTCTTAGTAAAATGACCTTTGCTGTTGACCACGCCAGCTCCAGTTCCATGCACCTACCACGAGGTTAAAAAAACACTTATGAAAATAAGTCTTAACACCTTACTATGTGTATGAAACATATCCGAGCCAAAAAGCACCCCTCTTTTCCCTCAAATTGTTGAAAAAAATCCAATCCAACGGCGATTCCACTTAAATGGTTGTCCGAAAAATAAAAAGAAAAACCTCCCCCAAAATATACGTTTCCTCAGCAGTGTCAACAGATCGCCCTATTAAGAGTCCAAACTGTGTGTACACATATGCTGGCGCCCCACCATTAACAAAAAAAAAAAAAAAAAACCAAAAACCTCTTCAACGAAAACCGACATTCCAACTCCCACCCATCCCACTGCAGTCGAACTTCCCTTGCCGAACAAAAAACCTAAATGACATATCAATTGCAACCACTTGTTGCCACAGCAGAAAGCACATCGTCCTATCGCTTAATCAAATCCATGACGGAATCTCAGCATCGACAAAAAAAAAACACGTCCAACTCACCCAACTCAGTGAATTCGGGAAAAAATTCCCATTCTGATACACTAACACCTCATCAGTCTTTGGCGTTCCCTCTCGAAGTGGGACAAAAATCGTGCAAGAAAAAATCGCGCCCGCATTGTCCCGAAAGTTACATTGGCAAAAAAGGAAAAATCCTGAGCGATTTTCGGTAGCGTCCCTTGCATCGGCCGCCCCCCGATAAACCAATTGTATGCTGTGTTACCAAAGATGACCTAACCACACAACACCCAACCGCATACCAAATCAGCGCACAGTGCCGGCCGGCAAAACACTCTTCTGCATCTTTTTGCTGGGCACCCAGAGGAGGTCGGCGATGATGATGGCATTGGCACACTTTCCACACAATCGAGTACGTGGCGAAATTCTACAAGGATCACGTTGGGAAAAAATCCTTTGAGCAGAGAACTCATCCCCGAAAAGTAAAAAAAAAAAACACCACACAGTGCATTAATCCCTCCGACAAGCCAAAGTGTGACGACTGCGAGGGTGGTTCGTCCACTTTCTCGATTATTCACTTTCCTGGTTGCCCACTGATTTTTCCTGCGCTGCATTGCGATGCCTGTATGGTGTTTGTTTTGTGCGCGCCTTGTTTCTCATCATCCCACCAGGCAGCCAGCAGCCAGACCCTCATGAGGCGAAGCGCAAGCAAAAACACGAGAAGGACGCTTTTTTTGTCTTCGCTCGGTCTCGCTGTGTGGTGTGGTGATTTTCAGGTGCAAAGGCGAATTTTCCGCAACATTCCCACAGAGCGTGGAAATTTCTTTTTTGTGTGTTCGCGATTGCATGCTTACATTGCGGCTACAATATTGACAAGAAAATAAAACGGCTAAGCCATGGGCCACATGTATACCGAACGTATCCGCACGCTTTGGAGCCTTGTGGAGCTGCACGTGATGGATGTGGTATATTGATGGGAATTAAAATCGCGCCTGGGGCTGGACACTTCTGGTGTAATCGTTGACTTTTATTAATGTGCGTCTTGGAGTTCATTCAGGAGCAACTTGAAATGAGTCTGTCAACTGGAGAAAATCGCACCCTTCGCAATTACACAATCGACGGAGCAATCTATTTTGACCGACTGTCATATATTTTCATCGAGGCAGTTCATAAATATACAGTTATGCAGCCATTGTATAAGGTATACAAATTTGTAATAACTAATTGCTGGTAATATTCCGAGGACTAATAGATGTGACCTTAGCTTATTCCAATAATATTCTTGCACCAGATAAATGGCACATTTACCTGTGACTGTCATCTCATAAAATTAAAAAGTGTGCAACTGCGCGATGAGGAAGGTTGTAAGTAACGAGCAGATACTGCGAACATTAAAGAGAGAGAGTGCAAGGTGTTTTAAAAAAGAAGGAAAGAGAACTTTATTTTTTAGTTTTTATAAAACCTGCGACCCGCCAAGGCGATAAAGACGCACGTCGACCTAACAGACCTATTCTGCCGAAAATTGCCAGAAAATAGTTTAGGCTAGCAGAGTTTCCACATCCCTAATGTAGCTGATAAAGTTTTCAGCAGAGGACTTCTTCAGTTCCTCCGGACTTAGTACCTCAAGGGTCTCTGACCCTTTCCTAGCAAGATCGTCAGCTTTTTCGTTTCCTTCAATACCCTAGTGTCGCGGAACCCACCATATTTTGGTTTTGTTTCTGGAGCCAAGAGTTTGGAGGGCATTAGAGAGTTTAAGCAGTGCATGATTGATTTTGAGACAATGATTGGTGAGCTAATCTACTTGACTATCTGTGAATATATGGATGCTCGCACCTTTTATACCTGGCACATTCCTTTATGGCATGGAGCTCCGCCTGAAATAGACTAGGACTTTTCCCCATAATTATTGATACATTGCGGTTTGGCAGCTCCAACACCCGAGTCCATTTTGGAACCTTCCGTATACCACTTTAGGCCGTTTTGGCAGTTTGGTGAGTTATTGCTAACCCATGCTTCTCTCTTAGTGATCTCCGTGGAGAATTTCCTGTTGAAGCAGTGGCTTAGTGGTTACTAAGCGAGGGGTCCTAGGTTCGAATCCCGCAAAAACCCAAATTCCAACTGCGCCACCTCTCCCGAACGTCTGACAAACATCCGAGAGTATAACTGTCTCGAAAGCTTCTCAATCGGCCGTTTGAAATCGGCATAAAATTGTAGATCCGGTAGCGCTGAAACAGGACGACATCTAAGTTAGAACGAGACGAACAAATAGAACCATATGAAGGATATGGTAAATTGGAAAATAGAAAGGATATTCAATATAGTTTAGCATCTCGATCAAGAAGGATCATATTTTGAGTAATAAATATTTAACTTTGAATAAAGAGTTTTTGGTTATTTGTTTAATTTTGCTTTAATCCCTTCCATTCGTTCCCGAAAAATAAAAAACTCACTCAATACGAATGGTTGCGAAAAGCTGAAGCTTAGGGTCCTCTCCTCACAGACCTGTTGCGCCAACTATCACAATCCAGATAAGAAAATCGAGATCCTCGGCCGCTTTGAGAAAAAGATCCATCATTTCTGTCGAATTGTCGAAGAAATTGCGCATCAGTCTCTAAGATGGCCGTAGAGTCTTCGAGTCTAAGCCGGAGGGATAACGCAGTAGATTAACACCTCGTCTTAAGCTGGGTGGCACGCAGAAGTAGTAGGAGACTTCGACCGCGTTATCGCCAGTTAGCTAAGGGCCGGGCTTATCAAAAAGGTTTCTTGGTTGAGGTCAGGGTTCACCCTAAACAGTAGAACCGAATAGGTAGGTAAGTAAGTTTATTTTGAAGCTCTCTCAATGCGGTGTTTTCAAGACCAAGATTTCCTAAAAATGTCCACCACAGCTTTGTTGTACATCGATGCTACCGATCGTTTCAATTTTCGATAACTCAATTCTCGAGTGAATAATCGCTAAGCAATCCTAATTCAGGGCAAGCTATTGGTATCGGGTTTTAATAATTTCTAAACGAGCTTCAAATGCTGCAAGATAAAAGTGCAAATTGTACTTAATATTCTGGAGACTTTTGGGTAGAAAAATGCATATATATTTTGAACAGAAAAGTCTCTACCGAATAAAGCTGAATTTGTTTGAAAGAGCTCATTCTATCGAGTTATCGTCTTTCAAATTAAAAAAAAAAATGTTTAATACGTAGATAGCAACGCTTTCACGAGTGTACAGGCTCAGGGCAAAGATGGGTATGAACCGATATTTCGTATCACACTGCCCCTACAATGCTACAAATATTAATATGGGAAGGGACAAAAGTTTCTTACAGTCTGACACACTGCTAGCCTTAAAAAAGTCGTTTGGTTTTGTCTAAGTGATCTTTTGTTAGACCTCGAGTTCTAGCGATCCTTGACTGTTTTTATATGGTTCCTCAAACCTTCCTATTAATCGTATCCAGTACATCTATGTAGCTTTGCGATAGAACGATAGGTGTTGAATTGAACATTTTATTGTAGATCGTGCTTAAAAAAGGTTCAACTTGATCTTCAAACTTTCGATCAGCTTGCATTGGACTGGGGGAAGATCGGTTCTTTTCATACTCCTCTCTCGATCTTTTTTAGTCTGTTTGGAACAGTTTGCTAAGGCCCATCTTTAAAACCGATCAAGGCATAAAACTTAATTCTTCTTCACGGCATTTTCGGAGGTGAATTCTCAGCTCTCATTACAAGATCTAGACTGCGGTAGGTCGAGTTTCGGTTTCATAAGCCTGATCCTCTCTCAGAATGATAAGGAAACTTTTCGAATTAGTATGATCCGACAAACATCTACTGATAGCACAATCTCCATGCCAAGCTAAATTATGGAATCCACTTTTGACCTTCAATAGTCCGCTTGAACTAAATACGCGGGTGGTAACGAACATTTTTTAAAACTGTCCCCCGACAAAACGGCTCCAAATATATACAAACCGCCCTCTGTTGACACAGCCTTTCTGCTGAACAAACTGCGCTAGACACCGAACGAACCTCCATCTATCTGCATCAAACGCAAAGCATACTGCAGCAATTCCCCGAAGTGTAGTTCCGCATTCCGAGTGGTTTCCCCAAAATAGAGTAACTCAAAGGATATACTATCGTTTGGCTGCACACATGCAATTCAATTGGCCAATCCGCCCATAAGTCGAGAGGTGAAATTTATTCATTTCCTCATCGTTTTACAATAGGCAGGCATAGGTACGAACCCCCAACTACAGCCGCCCGCTAAATTTTCCTTTTTCTTTTCATTTTCATTCATCCATCCATCCATCCATGATCCATCCGCAGCGCTACTGGTAGTACGCCAACCACCGGCAACTCGCACTAGTGGTAGATGCCCACACTCTAACGTGGAATAGAGTCCTCGCTCTAGAGCTGTTTGTGGCTTTTTTGTGCACCGCTGTGATGCTTCTTTTCTAGTGTCGACACGCGGGTATGGGCTGCACTGCTGTTCGCCGAAGGACGTTTGTTTTGTTGGCCCCTTTGGCTTGCACGATGATAAAACGTGTCGGTTGAGAAAGCCTTTTTCGTCAGTTTTTATTCTCGCTATGCTACCGTGGAGCGTTGAACTGGTGGGTCACCCCCCGATGCCCGACCCCGTCGAGAGGCTTTTATTATTTGTTTACCTATCCGAAAAAATATGCATGATGATGCCTTTTGCCCGGAATGTGGCGACGAAAAAATCACTCGGCACTCAATTTTCATGATCCGCCAGAGGAGTGAACTATGTCGTTCGGACCGGAGTGCGGCGGATTGGGTAATAGGCCGGGCATGTGTTATGCACCGTTAGTAGTTTGTTCTTGGTGTTTTTTTTTTTTTTTTTTTTTTTATTGTTTTCCTTAGCAGGATCTATTGAGCGTGTCGGCGATGGGTTGGGCTGGGGGAGATTTCTATGCGCGCGGTCGAATTTTTTTTTGCCGAATCGTCGATTTTTAGATAGTTGGCGAGTGCAGGCGAGGCATTGGTGCGAACCAGTGGGTGGCATGGTATGGATGCTTTTTTTTTTTGTGCCGCCATGGTGAGTTGAGGGCTTGAAAAATTGGATTAGTACCGGGTTTTTAAGCATTTAGCAGATTTTGTTACCATTTTTCGGCAGCAATTTGTGTTTTATGGTCTTTGAAGCGGTCCAGTAGAGAACGGGCTGTGCTTCTGGTCAAAAGGCTTGTGTTGTGTTGTTGGGTTATGGATTTTTTCTGTTTGCGTTTTTCTTGTGTTTGAACGGGTTTTGTTTCATTTTTTTTTTTGACTGTTGCTGCGGTTGGGAGCATACATCCACCAAGTGGACCAAACTCATTCTATTCGATGCTCGAGATGGAAACATTATTTACGCTAGGATCAAGTGGGACTTGATGAGTAGGTACTTGGTTTATTGACAAAGAGGAATTTTTAAATTGAGGTAAATGTGAAAAACTCATGTTTAAGTATTTGTCAGTAAGAACGAGGAAGTATAAGGATCAGGATTCAAGGGCGCGGAGCTGGAATGAAGTGAGTAGACAAATGTGTCTCTAGAATTTGTTGGGAAGGGTGTCGTGTTTCAGGCTATGATTTTAGTTCTTTAGCTATAAATTATGATAACAAGCCGTGTCAAAAATAAAGCTGTGGGAAGCAAATATATTTTTTTTTAAAGCAGAAAACGTCTTAATTTTTTTGACATGATATCAATCACTCTATCTGGTTCCACATAAATACGCGAATGAACGGATATCGCAGCAAGTGATCTTAATCCCCATAACGCTTCGGAACACTGTTTTAATCTTTTTCATAGTTGAAAAGCTTCTTGCTACACTACCTGTGGTCACTAGAAGGGTGGCCAAAACAAACAGCAAAAAGTTTATACCTCTCTAAAGTAAGTCTTGTCACATATCAAGCAATTTCATAACTTCGGTAGAAGAATCACTCGACGATATTTTTCGCACCAAAGAATATACTCAGCTTTTACAGCTGATAACGAGATTGCATTATCAAAGTAACATGTTAGCCTTTCCATTTCGTACACTCGCTCAACTACAGCAAAACCTGGGTCTTCGTTGACCATGAATCTGTCCGTAAGATTTCATATTAACGAATCTATGCAAGGAATCAGTATAGACACTCTAAAAGGCTCCAGGAAATAACCCCCCAACGAAATAACCCCCCAAATAGAAAATGAAATAGCCCCCCAAAATTTGTATGGAGGTGGGGACTTATTTCACATGAAATAAATTCCCAAAATTGGGAATTTATTTCATGGATTTTTGGGGACTTATTTCATATTTCAAATTGGGGAGTTATTTCACTGTGAAATAACTCCCCAAATTGAAGTATGAAAAGCTCGAAAATAAAAAGTAAATTCGAGATTTTTGGCCATATGTCCCACCCACCAATTTGAAAATTCAACAAAAAATATAAGAAAAAAACCTCGCACCCACCCCGTAATCCAACAGTAAACCCAAGCAGGGGGGTTGCAGGGGGGCAGCATGCCCCCCCATACTCATTTCATAATTTGCGCAAATTACCATTGTCTCAAAAATTAATATTAATTCGAGAGAAGGGCGCCCGCACTTATTCATACCGTCTTGGGGACTTATTTCATACCATTTTGGGGACTAATTTCATGTTCGATTTGGGGTATAATTTCACAGTAAAATTATTCCCCAATTTTGGGGGGTTATTTCATTTTCTATTTGGGGGGTTATTTCGTTGGGGGGTTATTTCCTGGAGCCCACTCTAAAATAGACTGCAATAGAAGATGTTTCTGGATTGGAACGCATTGGACTCAATGAAGTTCTTGAAGCTCTTAATTAAATTTCAACTTCTGCCGAGGAACTAGGCAAGTTGGGATGAGGATTGAAAAGCATTTCTGAAGAAATCGTCGGCATTTTCTCTGATGTTCTTAAGTGAATTCAGAACTTATTTTGCAGAAACGAAATCTAAGGATTTTTTCTGTAGGAAAACTGATAAGGGCAGCGTTAAACTGAATAGATTTTCGCATATAGTCAGGCTTGCTAGGAGATCACTTCAGCCCCTTAAGCCCCCCATACTGGCTACGTGCCTGGTTTGTGGGCTTACAGTTAGGGGCCAATTTTGTATTTTGCACTTTATCCCCATTATTAACCTTACTTTGAATATAACGGTAAAATATTTTTGGAAAGCACATATCTTAAAATTAATTATTTTATTTGTTAAATTTGGATTGCAATAGTTTACAGGAAAATTCATTCATGTTTGAGATTATAAACATTAAGCATACATTATTTAACAAACTTTTGGGTCTTATTATATTTCTTAAGAACCCCTGAAAATGTCTCTTTTTTTAATTTTGTAAATTAGAATCTAGCAACTTCTGCAGAGTGCAGACCAACTTTTGGTGCTTTGGACAGGTTCCATAGATAACACCGGATAAAATAAATAATTAGTTTTCACTACTTATCCGGTCTTAAAGTTGAGCTTGAAAACCTTTGGAAATGCTGTGCAGACCTTGATTTTAAGAGTTTGTCGGCTGCTTCCTGATGTCAATGTCAATGTATTATTGCAGTTGAATTGAAAGCCCTCACCAGTTTGCCTAGGCTTAGTCATTGAATTTGGCATGGGGCTGGAAAGTCATTTCAAATGCCGCCAGGGCACAGCAATTATAAAATTCGTTGCGGGGATTTGACATTCAGACGTGATTGACAAGTGGAAACTTTGATTCAGAATCAGGCAAAATAAGCCTCATGCTCGATATGGAGCAAATCTTTAATTGAAGGGCAACTGGAGTGTGGTTGAGAAGAGGCTTTGGCTTGCGGGACGCAGTGCCTTACTGACAAGCTTAGCAAGTCACAAACAGGATGAAAATAGCAGTCGTTGAGGTAACACTTGGTTTTGCTTATCTTTCGGAAAAAAAATTGCATACTCAACTCATCGTTAGAATTGACTAGGAAATCTTTCGGACAGCGCTTAAACTAAAAGCTATTTTCTCTACCTGTAACAAAAAATCACCAAATCTACCCCCGTTGCTAGAGTGCTCAAAAATGTGAAACAAGAAAATCATAGACCCTGCCCAAGATAAAGTCCTCGAATTTCAGCAATTTGGTCAACATTTTGTAACATGCTTGTGTGATAAAAATTTGTGTAGCTACATGCTACACCCAATGAATAAGTAAACTGGTTCTACCATAAAGAGGTCACAGCGTTACGCTGTATCAGCAGCATCCAAGTCCCAGTGTTGCCTTACTACATATCTTCCAAGCTGTTAAAAAAACAAAAAAAAAAAAACAGTGAAAAGTACGTGTACTTGAGCAACAAAGTTAGCAATAACATCGACTTGATTTTAGCCCTTGTGCCATTAAAAGACAGCTTATAGTTTGTGTAATGTTTGTGGCCCCCACGCGTTCGTGTTTCCTAGAGCGTCATTCGATAAATTTATGCAACATGGTCTAACGTAAAATATTTTAGCACTCCCAACAGCATCAGTGGCGTTACGACAAACAAAATTACACATCGAGCTACTGCGGAGGATTTCCATCAAAAGCGACGGCACTGGCTTTTATGTCCCCCTCGAGGCGATGCCCGAACAACCCCTGATCCGCAATAGTTTCCAGTTTAGTCCGAAATAAATTCAAAAACGGTTTTTACGCTAATTGTTTTCCCAGTTTAATGCAACTTTTTATTTTATTGAACCATTAAAACGCACCCGTAGTACTCGTGTATCCCTGCGTAGCGTATATCTCGCTGGTGTATGCGGCGTCATTTCTGCGTCCATCCCTGTGGTGGTGGTAGTGGAAGGGTGGCGCGCTGAATTGATGAACTTTGCATTGAAGGCGGCTGTGTCTCTCTAAGCACGGACCTCTACAAAGTTCCCTTTGGAAGATGTTACAAAACCATCGATGTGTGTAGACGGCGGATTGGTGTCGAGGGGGATATGTGTGCGACGAGGAAATAGCGAGAGCGGGTCATGAATTTCCCATTTTTACAGCCTCATATTTTTCCGGGCGTTTTTACCCTAGAAAATAATAACGGTTAAACTTTTTAGTGTTGTCATTAAATTTTTCCGTGTAGTACGTTGTATCCACTTACAGAGAGCAGCAGTAGTAGCATCAAACGTATAACCACCCGTAGGACCGCAGAGCGGCATCCTGTATCCTGTTGTTGTTTACTTGCCGCCTCTGTATAGAGCACAACCTGTATATGTGTGCTGTTATTTCAAGTTATTTCAAGTTTTAATATCGCCTCGCCCCGTTTGCGTTGGGGTCGCCAAGCAGCAGGAGCGGCAGTAGCATCGCACCAAAAGATGCATGGGAATATCCATCCGTGGCGGGATGGATGCGCCACGACGCTTATAAAGCATCCATCGAGCAGGAACAGTAACAGTGGCAGCGGGAGAGGTCTATAAATTCCGATATTTCCTTTTTATATTGCAGAAATTTTTCTGCTGAAATTACGGAAATTAAAACCGAAATGACGACGTTGAGGATGTTAAGGATGTTAAGGATGACGACGACGACGACGACAGCAGAGTAGGTGAATCAGAGTTTATACGGGCGGCAAAAGTCTTAAAGCGGTCCTCACCGACCGCTTTTCTGCTATACTGTTGTGTGTGATCAATGTTGCAGGGACCATAAAATCGCAAGGCTCACCCCATCCTTCATGTACTTTCTTCCTTTTTTTTAATACCAAGGGCTGTTTCGCTCTTTTTTTTTATATTTAATCGTAAAGTTTAGAAACTTTGTAATGGGATTATTTCGACGGGTAATGGCACAGCGAGCGCGCTCTATTCGATTTTAACTAGAAACAACCAGAGGTCATCAGTTTCGGGGCGTATGGTTTAATTTTTTTTTCTTTCTTTTTATGTACTCGTAGCTATACTTGATTTGTTATTTTCGGTAAGTCCAAGCAGGCGGTTTGAGTGTGTATGGTGGATGGATGTGATTAGCTGCTTTATGCGCTAGAATTTATTATTCCCGGCAATTCGATTATATATAATTCCCATTTTGATGGATCTCTGGATTTAGAGTTTCGAGTTTCGGCGAGAAGCCGGAGAATTCTTCAGTTTTAGTGGTTGCTTTGGAGGTATGGGGTTTTCGTCTTATGAGAGGACATTGGTTATGGTGCATAAAATCAAAATGTGGTTTTGGACTCAAAAATTTCGGAAATCCTATTCGGGAATTTTATGGCCAGGGCGTGACCACTAAAGATTCGCAAGTGAGAGCTATGAGACGTTGCCGTTTTCGTTGGCTCCCATTATTGGGCGATGTGGTTGATTGGTTGAATGCTAGATGGGTGCAGATTGATAAACCTACTTCAGGGTTTAGAATTGCTGAGGGTACCTAATCCAAAAGATGCCAACTAGATTTTTCTAACAAGCAACACATCATAGAACGGAAGGATCTGTTCACAAAATCATTTTGAAATCAATGTGTGGGAAAGTTTAACAAACTATCTTCACAATGATGGAAGGTTCAAACAGAAGCCTGCAGGGATAAACATGAGGTAGTAGATTCACTGTGGGTGCTTGAAAAAAATCCCTTCAGCAGCATCATAGTTAAACGGGGAAGACAGCTAACAATTCGATTTCAATTCCTTGGCATTCAATTCTATCAAGGAATCCGATCAAACGTACCTATAGAAATTGGGGAACTTCCATTCGAGATATCCCTTCCGATACAACTTTCGGCAAAATTGTCCTATAACATAATGTGTTGTA
Organism: Cheilosia vernalis; assembly: GCA_949126925.1. Lineage (NCBI taxonomy): Eukaryota > Metazoa > Arthropoda > Insecta > Diptera > Syrphidae > Cheilosia > Cheilosia vernalis. The sequence continues at coordinate 59,153,924 of OX421360.1, forward strand.
CTGCGTTATAATAACTCACTTTTGACAACTAAGCCATACGGAACATTTTTTCCGAAGCTCCCCAACAACTAGTTGCTGCGGAATATTTAAATGTCAAATGAACGCTTTTAAATTCGTTGTGTTCTGAAAGGGATACCTACTTCGAGCGCAATCTGAATTCTAAACAGATTTTACTTTTATTTCGGAATTTTTCCGAACGGATACCTCGACCTCACAATCCCAATTTCAAAAAAATTTCAGTTCAGCCTTTGCGTATGCTGATAATTTTGACATCGTACTAAGAGTATCGGATAAGCTGTCAGTGCCTACAAGTCGGGACGTTGGGGTACCTAGTTTAACGAGCAGAAACGAAATGACTTTTAACGTTGGCAAAAACCAGAAATTACCAGGTATTACTTCGACTAAGTAGTTGAAGTCGCAAAATGAATGTATCGCTGAGATCATGTGAAAATCACACTTGCCAATCGCTGGTGTTTCGGGCTAAAGAGCCATTTAAAAAGTTCAGCCTTGTCTCATACGACCAAGAAGATTTTCAAAAGACCATTTTCACTCCCGTGTATGGTGCAGCAATAAGGGCGAAAATTGATGAAAATCTTGGGTCTCGCTTTCAAAGAAATTTTCTTCGAGTGGTATTTTGAGCAACTTTTATCAACTGGGTGTTGAAGTGTACAATTTTTTAGTCCCGATAGTACAGTAGTGTCTACTTACGACAAACTTGAAGCGACCTTATCTCCACCGCCTTGTTAGAGAGCGAACGAAAACTTTGAGGGCATAAGCGACGTCAATCTAGTCGAACAGATTAAAATGCAACATAAATGGAGCTCTCTGATAAATGGAGCTCTCTGAAAACAACGCATCAGTCTGACGAGTCATTAAGCTCACTCCTAAGGAACGATGCAGAGGAAGACAGTATCTTAGTTACTACCATAATTGAATAAGAACGACTTCAACCAACTTGGTCTTGCCAATTGGACGCATCTAGCTTAGTGATCTAGTTTGCGTCTTGTTGGCAGAGGAGTTGTTCGGCCTACCTATAGATAAGCGTCAGGCAAGAGCTCCATTTGAATTATATACTCAGCAATGCTGATGGGCGGATAGTTTTACCATTTTAGTCTATCTTGCTCACTCAGAAAACTTAGGTATTGATTCTTTTTTAATTTTATTTTTATATTTTTTATATTGCCTAGATAACTGTAAAGGCTACAAGAGATAAGGAGGATTTCCAAATTTCCAAGGAAGTCAGGCTCATATAGGGTACTTGTGAGGCTTCTAAGAGTTGTAGCCCACCAACAGGTAGGCACTTCTTATGAGGGTATTAATACTTTTACTAGGCTATCTCAACTTCCCATTTGGGTTCACAAGCACCCTATGAGGGTGTAAGGATACAAGAAATTTTTTGAGAGGCTGTGATAGCCTTCGTGAGTATCTGACAGCACCGCATGTGGCCACCACAAATCTTTTCAGCGGCAGCCTTTCATGAGGTTCTGACAGCTCTGTATTTGGGCATCACAAATAAGTTGAGAGGCTGTGACAGCCTCCAATGGCTCTGTGAAGAGGTTTTAACAGCTTCTTATGCGGGTCTGAAAGCTAACTTGGATATCTTCAAATATTTTCTGTTAATGTGCTGTACCCATGTAAAGGAAGTCATCACGCCTTAGTTTTGGTCATAGTATCCGCATAGGTAGCAGTTGATGTGCCTACATAAAAAAGAGGTTACGCATTTAGTAGGGCTATCTCTTTCTTGTTATAGTTGAGAATTGAGGTAGAGTTGACATAACCAGTCATAGCGCAAAACAAAACTGCACCATTCGGTATATTTCTTTGTTTTTCTAATTTCTGAAGATTCAGCAACTCCAACCGCCTTTTGTAAATTTGGGAATTCGACTTCTGTGACTCAAACTGTAAATCAAGTACCTACATAGTGCGAAAAGAAGAAACCGATTTCGAGGCTTTCAGTTCTTGAGATTGCAAATTCACAGGCCAACTACGGGACTACTACAGTTCCTATTTCAGGACATGATGGAGACGAAAACAATGTTTAGAATTTCTTCATCGTTCTGTAACATAGTAACCCAAGATAATAGGGTTTTCACACCAATCCAAAAACTCGTCGATGCCTTCGCACAGACCACTAAATAGTTTTCGTTTGACGTTTCAATATGAGACATTAGTCGTTAAACTTCGGTGCAAACTTTTGTGGCTACAAATTTCGATCGCATTAATTAACAACAAAATGAATTTAGTGCATTTCAAAATGATTTTAATTTGTGAGTTGTGACATTTGTTCGGTCAGCCATTTTGCTGAATTTGCTGCATATTGTAAAGCCGTCGTTTTCGCGGTGTTTTTGTGGAAAATGAGATTAAACGATTCGTTTTGAAAACTGAAATATGTATGGGAAAACTTCTGTTTTCGTAGAAGTTGCCGAGAGTTTTTGCGAAAACCCGGTTTTCGGCTCGGTGTGAAAAGCCTATAAGGTTAAATTTAAGCTTCTTGTCTCAGATGACACCAAACCTGTACCTATCGCATGGACACCTTAATGTTTAAACAGGATTGCGACACAAGTATTATGATTTGGCGACATCAATATTTCTCCAGACAAAGAAGGATGAGCTGCCCTACATTTTTGGGTAAGTGGATTTCATCCGTCGTGCCCAGCTTTTCTTCATGTTATTTCGCCCATCACCTTTCGTTGACGCTTTGAAATGAAATCATTATCAGTTTATTTGATTGAACTTTCCTCAGACGAAGCGATTCAGGAGTAGGTTCCGTTGAATTATAGAAGTTTCTGCAAGAGTTCTTCATGGCGAAATAATTATTAGCAGGTTGACTCTCTTCTTACCTATAGGTTGTCAGCGTTCTTTTCTATATTTTCAATAATACTACCTGACCAGAGTATGTTGTCCTTGATGTATTGCTTGTTGTTTTTGCAGCTTTTAGTAATACCTTCTAGCCTCATTAAATTTGTTGGCAGCTCTGTCCTATTTCCTTTCCTTTTCAAGATGTCGACATCGTGTACCTACTTCCTTTCTTTTAAAATGTTCCCCTGGCGCCAAGTCACTTTCACTTGCGGTATCATGTGCTAGTAATAATTATTGCCAAGGGTGTCCTTTTTTCTTAAAAAAATTAATAATTAAATATACAGAAAAGTAGTTGGCACATCAGGTCCGTAGGGACCATAGGCCTAATTTTCACAACCATTCGTTTCGTTTGAGGCTTTGTTTACCTTCTCATTCAAATACAATGAAAAATACTCAAGTTGACAATGCTTTTGAACATACAGAAGAAAGCTTAATCCATGGATTTCTACTGAAATAATCGACCAATGTAGAAAAAGGGATGAACTTTACAGAAGATGGAAAAACAATCGACTGAACAAATCTTATGAAATGGAGTATAAGTCTTTCAGGAACAAACTGAACAAGGAAATAATGACTCAAAAATCCTGTTTTTATAGAACCAAGTTCAGCCAAATCAGGCATGACCCTCGTAAAACATGGAATCTTATTAACGAAATACTGGGAAGGAAAAAACCTGGACTTGACGAAACTGTAACAAAGAATTTCTCTGGCAAAATGTGCCTGAATAATCTTGCTAATGCATTTGCTAACAATTTTGGCACTCAGATAAAAAATATTATTCACCAATGCGACACTGTTACATCGACACATCCGAGTTCAACATTAGCCAGATCTGTATTCGTGCAAGAAACAAGTTTTTCTGAAATACGAAGAATAATTCATTCACTCAGTGATAGAAAATCGCCAGGTTTCGACGGAATAAGAGCCGTTGATATAAAAAGACACTCAGACATATTTACCCCAATGCTGTGCAAATTCATTAACCTTAGCTTAAATCAAGCAAAAATTCCTGTAACTTTGAAAACAGCTGTAGTCAGGCCAATATATAAAGGAGGTATCAAAAGCGAGCTCAGCAATTACAGGCCTATATCAATATTGCCGATAATTGAAAAGTGCCTTGAAGAGGTCGTAACAAAGAGGCTTCAAGATTTCATAGATAAAAATTCTATCATACATACCAGCCAGTACGGCTTTCAGAAAAATAAAAGCACTGGTAAACTTTTAGGGGAATTTGCCAATTGTGTTAACGAAGGCCTAAACAAAAGCTACCATATACTTGTACTGTTCGTGGATTTCAGCAAGGCTTTTGACACACTGAACCATGATAAACTAATAGAAGTACTTGAAAACATTGGAATAAGAGGTCTGATGGCAGACTGGCTAAGAGAATACTTAAACAACAGACAATTCTGTGTCAAAATCAACCAGACATATAGCCAAAAGGAACGCGTGCAATATGGAGTCCCTCAAGGTTCAAAATTGGGTCCGCTCCTCTTCATTTTATACACCAACGAGTTGTTAAAAGTATTCAAACAGGCCATCCCATTCGCGTATGCAGACGACACGGCGATAATAGTGCGACACAGATCTTTGCATACGGCAACATCAATTATGCAGGAGGAGTTTGATGATGCAGTGAAATGGTGTCATGATCACGGTCTAACGATCAACGCTTCCAAAACGAAGCTGATGCATATACGAAATCCGCAGTTCAAGGCTACTCATCAACAAATTATTTTTAGAAATGATTCCTGCAGTAGCTCAGTTAGCTGCCCGATTGAGATAGTGGAGAGATACAAATATCTTGGAGTCACCATTGACAGCAATTTTCTATGGGACACGCATATTGACGAGTTGCGCATGAGCCTTAAAAAAGCTTTATACGCCCTTACCCATCTAAAGTTCCATGCCACGACGTCTGTGTTAAGACAAGTATACTATGCCTTAGTAGAATCGAAATTGAGGTATGGAATACTTGCATGGGGAAACGCATCTGCAACACACATAAACAAACTTCATAAACTACAAAACAGAGCATTAAACAAGATAAGTGTAGACTATCGGCGAAATATTGTTGAACAAGAAGGGGCCAAAGTTCTTCCAGTAGATGATATTTTTAAGATGACCCTTATACTGGAGTACTATGACGATACTAGATTCATCACACCAATCCAACATGGGATCAACACAAGAAGACGGGCACAAGGAATGCTTCAAGAACCTCGATTCTACAACAACTACGGAAGAAGACAGCTGAAATGTAGTGTACCAGAAGTTCTCAATACACTTCCACAAGAGTTAAAAAACATCTCAAACTTAAAAACTAGGAAAAAAAACATAAAACACTTTTTTCTAAACAAGAATTCAAATATGTAGCTAATTTAATCTCAACTAAATCTCATTCTATTCTTTAATTTTTTTTTATTATTTTTCTTCGTAAATATTAATCAATCTTTCTTTGAAATGGTTTTCAATTAATGAAATGTAGAGATTCATTTAACCTAAGCTTTCTACCTAAAGTTAATTATAAAATTTTGAAACTCAATCTTCTGCAGAAAAGCCTTTATATGGCTTCGCGGAAACGCATATCCATTGTAAAATGCTCTCTGAAAATAAAAATGAATTGAAATTGAAAAAACTCGGTAGCAGGCTTCCTACTTCCGAAGTGAATATTGTTAGGGACGTTCGGATTCCTAGTATTGTAAGTCTGACAGCTGTCTGAATAGATGTGTTTCAGTTTTTATTGGCCCAGAGTTGTCAAGTTTTTAGTTTTGCAGTTTTTTTTTTTTTTTTGTTTTTTATAATTAACACGCACTAAAGAGGTTACGACTACTCTTATGGTGTAGTTTGAAGTACACAGCGCGGGCGTTAGGGAAATTGGGGACCCCGACAAATCTAGTCAAGAAAATCCTGCCTGCATACTCAGATGATATTTCCAAGAGTCAAAATTTAAAATAAACGGAGTGGCCGCTGCAGAATTCTGAAGAGTCCAAAAAAGGGCCGGTTAGAGAAAAAGGTAGCTAATCTGGTAGGTAATTTGGAATTTTCGCACGATATTTAACAACCATTGGTTCGCATAAGACTATAATAGTGTTGTGATAGGCAACCGTGTTACATTTGAAATGTACTTATTTGAAAATAATTATTTTTCAAAAATTTATGAAGGGCCTTTTCCAAATTAAAAATTGCGAAATCGAACAAAGGTAAACTGACCGCGAGAGTACAAAAACAATTCGAGTTGCTTAGTCAACGCGTTCGGATTCATAGCCCCGAAAAATCTATTTCACGTTTTACATAAACAAGGTACCCGAACGTCCCCATTCATTCTCATATTGCCTATCGTGATGCCAAAGCTTTGTAAGCCTCCTCGTGCATAATTCGTCAGTCATTATCCTCATACCGTCGTGTAGATCAGTCTTATTGGAAGGTTTTAGCTTAGGGTTATATCAATTCCAGAATATTTCTCCGTTTGTTTTTTTCCTAGCTTTTGATAAAAGTTAATCAGGGGTTGAATTCATCGAGTTCTACGTGACCGAACCTGTTATTGTTCTGCATGTAACTCGGTGACTTATTGCTCGCTCACGGATGAGGTAAATCGACCCCAGGTCTACAAAATTTGTTAGCTGTAGGTCCATTCTAATATTATAGCTACCGGCTGTCACTTGAAAAAAAAAAAACGGTTTTGAAGGTCCATAGGCCACGGTTTTCACTATCATTTCTTTGTGTATTAAAAAGCTTTCTCAGGGCAGTTTTAATTGAGGTTCTTTGCCAACCTTGAGGCAAAAATCTTATTTTTCGGGGGTTGAACCCGAGATATCTTGTTACTATGGATCATGGATGTTACTATATATTCTGACCCCTCCTCTACACAAGCAGACCAAGCGGTATCACTCAAGACGTAGGCATGCGGGTACCGTCATCCATCGTCTGTAATATTTGTACGTTTAACACCCGAATTTTTAAAGAAGCTCCTGTCAAAGAATGCTCGAGAATATTTCCGCCTGCTGAACCCAAATAAACTTAGCCCCAGACATCATTATGATAGCAAATAAGCTTAATACTTGAGGTAAGAGTAAATGATTCAAAAAAAGACCCAGTTGAGGTCTGTACAACGGCAAAAGCTATGTAAAAATACAGACCTCACCGTTTTGTCTTCTGGTACGGTCTGGCACTTCCAAATGTTTCCTAACAAGGATGCGAGTACTGTAATTTTTTTCCTTGCGCCACACTCTTAATACTCGTGTGTGGGCGAACTTATCAACTCATGCAAAAGGGTTTGCGGTCTACGACTAAGACAGATCCCTCTTCACTGGATAAAAAAAAATTATTTAAATTAAAAAACCCCGATTCCAAATGAGTTGCACGCAGGTACTCGTACCCGTACCTGTAATCCTGCGTAAGTGGGGTGGTTCGTGCGTCTTCATGGTCGGTGTCTGTAAGTGAATGGTTTTGCTTCGGGGGAGGGAGAGACCTGACGGCCAGCTCTGTTTTTTTTTCTCGATTTTTGGTCGCAAAATATTTTTTATCCTTTTATTTTTTATTTTGCTAGTAATTGTTGGAAGGTGAGGTTGGGAGCTTCTGTAATTGGGTGGATGGGTAGCTGGGTGATCGGAGATACTATATATCCTTTGCCGCCGGAGATACTGTATACCTAAATGAAATAATTAATGACGAGGATACAACTCGCCCTCGCCAGCGCTGCTCTCATATGCTCACATTTGGGATTTTTATTTTTCTTCGTCGTCGTTTTTTTTTTTGATTCGTATGTTTTGTTCCTTTTTTTTTTGTTGGTTTTGGTGTTCTGCGTGAAAATCACAAGGCCCCACCTCTCGTGTCCTGATTTATAATATAAAATAAATCTACTAACGAAAATGGGGTAAACACAGTGAGGTACTACCTTATTTCACCATACCTCTGGCGACCGGCGCGGCGTTGTTGTTGCTAAAGGACGACTGCCTCTGTCCCGAAAAAAGACCCTCATCATTGGTCGGTTGTAGAGGTTGTGCTCATTTTGTCTTCGTTCTTTTTTTTTAGCTGATTATATATTTTTATTTTTTTTTGTACACTAGAACACGCTACCGTGTTCGCCTTAAGTTTATGCATTTTTAAAATTAATTAACAGAAACGGTGTACAGCGTTTTTGGTTGGCTTCTACTTTATAATAAATGCGAAAACAGTGGGTGAAGGGGTAGGTGACCAAACTCTAGGCCTTAGGTGATGTTTGGCCACTAAGTTTGGTGGTTGTGGTCAAAAGTGGGTTTGCATTTATGTATGGATATATGCTGCACTGGAAATAAATAATTCCTGAAGGTTGTCAAAAGTAACTTGTGCTCCTATGTGCGAAATTGATTTGTCGCATAATTCGATTCGATGCACTGTTTGTCAGTGAATGGCAATCAGTTGATATGTTTGTCAGGCTTCACTTACATTTTTAATGAGATGCGTCGATTACAGTTTTCGCTGAAAAGGACAACAAAACTGTCTTATAAATGCATTTAGATGCACTGGTCCAGTCCAGGAGGTTTGTTTGCATTCGGAGTGTCCTCAAACGAAATATTTCACAGAAGGAATTGGTAATTTCAGCAAACTTTGTGGTTTGTTGCAAGAGAAGTGATTAAGATCGGGGCATCAGACAGTCTGTGACTAAGAATGCATTACCTGATGTGACAGCGGGGTTCCAGTGGTTATTGATTGAGTGGTCCAAGGTTTGAACCCGGATAGAAAGTGCTTCTCCTATTCATTTACCATTTACAAGTCTTTTACGGCTGTAAATCGTTTCGATTCTGGTTGACTTTTTTTAAAAGGCAGCGAACAAGCTTAAGTAAAGACTATTCCGATCTGCATCAATAATGCCAAGAAAATTTAAATCAACACAGCCACGATCAGAAACTTCTTATAGGTTAACATACAAGTCACCGAGTGGCTTCCGATATCACCTTAAAAAGTGCACCTATAGTTGACTCCGCGGATTGATGGCGAGGCTATGTTTCGCGGAAGACAAAGCAGCGGTGAGCATATATTTTTATGAATTTCCCAAACCAGTGGTTCCAGGCTTTTGGGATTGAATTGTCAACTACAAACCCAAAAATTTCCTTTTTCTCCCTTTTAGCTTAGGCTGTCTAGAGGTTCTAGCGTGACATCAACAAATTTTGCCCCCAAACTTTTCCATTTCTTGTTAAATTATTATATGCTGTACTTTGCGAAAAAAGGTTAAGTGCCATGTTTCGTTAACTACACCACTGACTATATGCAATTACCAAGTGTGATCGCGAAGTATGCAATGCAAAGTTCCATGAAATATTGGAAATATTTACATTGCATACTTTTAGTGGCTGTGTGTAATATCTTTGGTAGGAATCTGTGGCATTTTTAACTCTATCATAAGTCATAATGATAGCAAGATCAGGTCTGGCATTCCTTTTCGTATAGGGACTGCCGTTGATGATTATTAACAATTATGCAAGTTAATTGTTCCAAATCTCGTCAAGTTGCGATGGCAACATGGCTACACCGGAACAACAAAAAAATAAAACAATATTTTAGGACAACGAAAGCTTACTCAGAGCTTGTAGAGCCACATCCCACATCGGAAGCTGTCATAACCAGAGCAGCTACAGCCTCATCAAAAAGGTTTAAACGGGTAGCTGGCATATAGCCTAGTAAAAACTATTCCCATACAGAGGAAGCCCGCCTTTTTTTAATGTTTTCGCCTCTTAGATTCTGCACATTTATCTTGTGCAATACGTTCAGGAATCCAGGAAGCAGTTGTTAGTACAAAACGGATGTTGAATGTTGCATATAAGCCAGAGCAACTTACTGCAACTTACCCTAAGCAGAGTAGAGTGGAGTGTTCAAGGTAGAGCTTGAACTATACCCGTATGGTAGTTGAAACGACAATAGGTGCTAATAGGGTGTGGTAAACAATCGTAGCACGCTTAGAGGATGACTGGACTTCGGTATACTTGGCTGGACTTGATATATTTGGTTGATAGCAACTGGATCTGTTGTTAACAACAGCCTTGATTTGTGGATGATATCCATCAAGGTATCGGAAGCTTTCTTCCTTCCTGGATATAGCAAAACAAACTTTCAGGTTCGATACACGTGATTTTAAATTAAATTTTCTATCGGGGTCGCTTGTATCCATATGAAGAGACAAATTTAAAACGGTTGCTTTTATGGTAAATTAGATCACCAATACCTGTACCGACCTTAAGAGGATATAGCTGATACCTCCCTTTATGGTACAATTCTTTTCTAGATCGTTTCTACGAGTAGTTCCATCTTTCTGTGTGTTTTCTGTTTCACGAGCAATTTGAATCCTTTGTTTTTTATTGTAGCAAATACCCTTGCAGGTAAAAAAATTTAAATCAGGCCTCTGCTCCGCCATTACCGTCGGTGGTTCCTGGATTCTATGCACACAGTATATTTATAAGCGATCCCTGCAGCGATCTATGACTACTTTTACTTAGGGCCGGGAAGGAATAAGAGTAGGTAACTAAATTCATTATTTATTGTCTTTGCTGTTGCCCAAAATGCACACGGACCACTGTAGTCTATAGGGCACCTAATAGATTTGTTTGTTACCTACTTTGAAGTTGTAACTTGTCGAAGGGACGGTCTTGGAATTTTGCAAGAAGTAACCACTTTTAGGCGCAGTGGCTTAGTGGTAAGTGTAGGGTACCAGTTTCGAATCCCGCAAAAACCCAAATTCCAACTCAGGGTTTTTTTTTACTGCGCCACCTCTCGCGAACGTCTGACAAATATCCGAGAGTATAACTGTCTTGAAAGAGATTCTCAATCTGCCGTTTGGAATCGGTATAAAATTGTAGATCCCTTCCATTCGTTCCAAAAATGAAATCTCATACAAAACGATTGTGGTTGTGAGAAGCTAGACCTAGGGTGAGGGTCCATATGGACCGGTTGTGCCAACTACATATTTATATATTTATTATTTATTTTAATTTTTAGGGGTAGTTGCTTTTTATACATCAATAAGTGTAGCCATGGCGAAAAACTACAATCCAGCTCACTACAATTCGATATGTTTTTAAGTTTCGGCTGTCTTGAAGACTGGCTCCATAATATTCATCACTTTAACGTTTGATGTTCCGCCTAGAGGGCGATGAGTGTTGAGCCTAATCTAAAAATGGTTCCACACGTATCAGTGGTTTACCAATCGGAGCTAAATTTTGTGGTTGCTGTCGATCTTTCAAGTCATCTTCTCATTCAATCACGTCGTCGTAACACGTTTCAAATCGGGATCGCCTTCGAAAATTCTATTTACCTTTGTTAAGAAAAGCCTCGGACTAGTAACACTTAAGAGCCCACATTTGTAAAATAGTTGTTAGTCATCATACGGTTGCAGCGGCTCCTCTTTTCATACTCTGCAAACCTATCTAAATTTGTACTTGCCGCAGTTGTCCATCAGACATTCTCCGATAATAATGCAAGTGGCAGAGCAACTTCACATCCTTAAACGTCCACCTATAAAACGTCTCAAATCGTTCCTATCCAAATGCCTCCACCTGCCTCGTTCAAAGTGTCGCTCTCCCAAATAACCACTCTCCACAAGCCCAAAACTAAGTGGAGTTCCATTCCAACAAGTGAAGGAGCCAATTTCATCTACAGAAGCGATAACTCAGCCATAGAAAATTACAACACACGCTCATATCATTCGTCTATTTACGAGGCAGTAACCCTGTAAGGATCAACCGCAAAGGACTATACCTATATACACAAATCGGAAGGGTGCATTAAATTCGCCCCCTTCTCATTCGTATATGGGGTTGCGAAATCCAACAACGAACAACGAGCGGTTCAGTTCCACCCCATTGTCATCCCAAGCGATTTTCTCAAAAATAAAACCCGCATTAAGCGGCAAACTTTGAATTCTTTTATCGGCCGATAAAAACGATAATCATCGCACGAAATAATGAGAAATGCGAAAAAAAATTTGGGGTTAGCCGCCTGCACAAGTACATTATGCCCTCTATCGCCTCCTTTGATGGTGGTCCATATGCGTGTGCCCACAAGAGCTGCATATATAGACCACGCGTACGTGATGACCATTCTAATGCGGGAAAGCCCAAGGATTTCGAAATTTTCTTCTTCCACTCTCGGTTTTCGGTTTTTTATAATTTTTTTTATTGACGCACAAATACAATTCGCTTAAAAACAAAATACTGTTAACCTAAGAAAGAAAAGTAAAATAAAAGAAGGAGTGATTCGCGTGATGACTTTAATGTTCCTTTGAAATTTTTGGTTCCTGTTTTTGTTTTCGTTGTCTTTTTTTTTTTTTTTTTGTTGTCGCTCTTGCTTAAGTTTTCGCCATTGGACAAAGCACAACAAAAATAGGTTGCTGTTGAGTGTTTGTTTGGCTGACAGTTGGTTTAGAAGCATTTGCGGTGGACAATGCCGGGACCGGATTCGTCGTATTCCTGCTTGGAAATCCACATCTGTTGGAAGGTGGAGAGGGAGGCGAGGATGGAGCCACCGATCCATACGGAATACTTGCGTTCTGGTGGAGCAATGATTTTGATCTTGATGGTGGACGGAGCCAAAGCAGTGATTTCCTTTTGCATACGATCGGCAATACCTATGGGAAGGTGGTTTCAGAACGACAATTCTTTCGAGGGGTGTTACACAATTCTTACCTGGATACATGGTGGTGCCGCCAGACAGCACATTGTTGGCATACAAATCCTTCCTGATGTCGACGTCGCACTTCATGATGGACTGATAGACGGTCTCGTGAATGCCGCAAGACTCCATGCCCAAGAACGAAGGCTGGAACAATGCTTCTGGTGTGCGGAAGCGTTCATTGCCAATGGTGATGACTTGCCCATCGGGCAACTCGTATGACTTCTCCAACGAGGTGGACGCAGCAGCGGTGGCCATTTCTTGCTCAAAGTCCAAAGCGACATAGCACAACTTCTCCTTGATGTCCCTGACGATTTCCCTCTCAGCGGTGGTGGTGAACGAGTAACCCCTCTCGGTCAGGATCTTCATCAAGTAGTCGGTCAAATCACGACCAGCCAAGTCCAAACGAAGGATAGCATGTGGCAGAGCGTAACCTTCATAGATGGGAACAGTGTGTGAAACACCATCTCCGGAGTCTAGGACAATACCGGTGGTACGACCGGAGGCGTACAGGGAGAGTACAGCCTGAATGGCGACATACATGGCGGGTGAGTTGAAGGTCTCAAACATGATTTGAGTCATCTTCTCGCGATTGGCCTTTGGATTGAGAGGAGCTTCTGTCAAAAGGACGGGATGCTCCTCGGGAGCGACACGCAATTCGTTGTAGAAGGTGTGATGCCAGACTTTTTCCATGTCATCCCAGTTGGTGATGATGCCGTGCTCGATGGGGTATTTCAGGGTGAGGATACCACGTTTGCTCTGAGCTTCATCGCCTACATAGGAATCCTTTTGACCCATACCGACCATAACACCCTGATGCCTGGGGCGGCCGACAATTGAGGGGAAGACGGCGCGTGGTGCGTCATCACCGGCGAAGCCGGCCTTGCACATTCCGGAGCCGTTGTCCACAACGAGGGCTGATGCTTCATCGTCACACATTTTGGCGGTTTATTGAGATTATCTGTGGAGTGAAATTAACATTTTATAAGTTACATGGGATAGAGGAGTGAGAATCAAAATTTTAGCGAAAAATGGTATAAAAACATGAGCGAAAAGTTTGAAATGTAATTTAGCAGAGTTTTTTAAACCAAACTTGGAAAAAATGCCGTAAGATTCTTTCACAAGAAGTCACAACGTAAATACCATATACTTGCTAAGTAAAACTTGGCTAAAAATTTCAAAGGGCAAAAATTTCCCACTTCAACTGAATGAAAATCAGGAAATTGTGTCACACATCTGTCTTCTTAGGCTACAGTCAAAATATGGGAGAATTTGTTAAACTAAACTTAGCGAAAAATGAGAAAGTCAAACATTTTTTACTAAAACACTTTTTTTAAGCTGGACAAAAATCACCAAAAAATGTTGTATTTTATGCATTATGAATAAAAATGCAGGTTTCTGAGTTTCAGCGAAAATTAGTGAAAAATTCGTGTTTTCTGCAAGTCAATACTAGAGACTTGTGTCACTTAAAGCATTTTCGAAACTCAGCGAAAATATTTAAAACCTAGCTTTAAACGCTCGTTGTTAAGGAGCACTTTTTTTTTCAATAAAATACTTTATTTGGGGAAAGTTGAATATTTTGTCAAACTGAGCGAAAATTATAAAGCACTATATTTTATGAAGCTTCATGCCACTGTAACAATTTTTTTAAACTATAATGCATTTCGTTCACCGACCCATGAACCATAGTCCACTGTAACAGTTACCTATGTGCAAGAAATATTTTCAATTTCGAAACTTTTTATAAATGTTAAGCAAAAATTCACAGGGAAACTTCAAAATACTGGAAAACAGGCTCAAAAACAAGAAAAACAAGATCAATTTTGAACCACCATAAACACAGCAGTGCGTTTTAAGGACAATATCATTTTTCGCTGAGCTGAGCGAATTTTTTAAAAACCCAGTAAATTAAGCAATTGATTCATTACAAGCTCTATTTTCTTTCTAGCTGTCGTAAAACACTCCTCAAATGTGTTAAAACTCCACAAGTGCATTATGTTGCATTTGGAGATCACAATGATACAACTGCCGAATTCTTGGTACGACAGTTTTCAAAATGCTGGTCGAGACGGTTTTGAAATATAAATTTTAATTAAGCGATAATCTTCACGAACGAATAATCTTCACATTTATAACCCAAATCTAAGTGAAAAGCGGGTGAAAAATCCGTAAACTGTATAACCCGAAAGCAACACCAAAAACTCCGTTCACACTTCTTATCAGTCTAACAAAACCACACTTAAACGTGTTAATTGTGTTAGAACTTAGCTAAAACTATAAACAATATCACAGCAACGTACACAACTGATTGACACGAAAGAAGTAAAGGCTATAAATCTTCGAGACGGACCGCACTCCTTGTGAATTCCGTGAGGGCAGCGACTAGAGTGATTTGATGCTGCCCCGTTTGTCGTCTTTTAAATAAATTATTTGTCAGTCATTGCAGTTTGTCTATGCATTTGGATTATACATGTCATTGTTTTTTTTTTAATTTTTTTTCCACTTTCCAAAAGAAAAAAAAAGAAAACAAAAGAAAATCCCGACAATGTGTGAGATTCTTGAGTGTAATTAAAATTTTTACAAGAATTCGTACATTTGTTGTGCCAAAAAAGAAGCGGCGGCAATCTCTCTGTCTATGTGCGCGATCTCGAATTTTGATTGTTTGCTGTGGGAGCGCAGGATTGATTTGCCAGCTGTCTGGTGATAGGGGGAGAGGGACCCCCAAAAGGGAGTCGACCACGACGTATATTTGTATAGTTTTGACAACCTTAAAATAAACACTCATTCGATAGTTTCTGTGTTTGTGAATGATAGGAATAACCATAGATGGATCGGCTGATGGACGGATGCTGCTATGCAAACTGTTGCATTGTTTCTCTATCGGTTCGGTGCGCGAGCGAACTGAGCTTGTGGTCAATTATGGTAATGACCGATTGGTTGCTTTACATCGGCGCAGTGTGGTAGTTTTGACACTTGTCTTACACAAAAAAAAAATAGTATTCGATGCAAGTGTCTGGTTGGAAGACATTTTGTGAAATTGGCGTTGTCACATTTCACATTTATTTTACGCGAAAATTGTGTGACACAAGTGGAACAAGTTGATGGGAAGTTCGCTATTTTTGTATTTGCTCAGTTGATGAGTCCTGTTGGCGGGCATGCTAAAAATGATGGACGTTCACATTCTTTCGATACGCTTTGAACAATTTAAGTTCATCAAAATGGCATGATGTGTTTGCTTATGGTTTTCGCGAAGAGAAGTTGACGAATTGCTAATTGTCTTGAATTTGATCTATCAAGTACAGTGGCAAATGCAATTTTCCGCTTTTAGTTTAAACGGGAAATTTGATTGACAAATTGTTTTCGAACTCGTCTTAAACATTTGAGGCCCGTCTGCTGATACTACTCATAGAGATTTAGTTTGCGACTTTCTCTATGTCGTAAACTGTCGCGTAAGGTTTTAAATGTAACTTAAATTGCTATGAGCAGTATCAGCGGACGGGCCTTAAAGGTTGAAGTATCAGCAAAACGGGCCTAAGGGATTTTCGATGGAGAGATGCACCGAAAGTGCACTAAAACTTCGCAATTTGGATCGTTAGCAATGTCGTATATTGCTTATAATAGGTATGATTTGACCAATTTCGGTTGCGCTGGCTTTAATAATAAATGTACTCTTGGCAACGAGACTTTCCTGTCACTTTACAATCAGCCTTAACGAAAGTAGAGCCCTTAAGCTGGACACAAATCAACGCGATATGTTGGAAGCTGGATTCAGCGATGCAGACTTCTGAATATTCTGAGATAAAGTTAGACACACTTACGGCGAAACAGACACTCAAAAACGATTAAACTTTTCATGCTCACTTAAAAGCTTTGTAGAACAGAAATGTACCTAATAAAAAAGCCTCCAAAAAAACAAAATATAGCCTAAAGTCTTTCTGTCATACATGGCCATGGTCTTTCGTCAGCTTCCGAACAGCAATCGCGTAGACCTCAGCTCTTCCAGCCTCGATAGTTTTAGGTAACTCGTTGAAGGGAAATAATAGTCAAAACCTCCAGCAAAGACTTTTAAAAACGATGTAAGTCTAGGGTCTACTGATGATAGGAAAATAAACAGCAAAAAGTAAGAAAACCTACCTTTATTCAAATCCAGACCAACTTTCAACATGAGAGCTGTAACAAAGAGAAATCCCTGAAGGAGGAGTTCTATGTCCCCTAGTATGGATTCTTCAGCACTGAAGTGTTTACAAGATGTAACCTATTTTTTTGAGATGAATGACAGACACTATTTTTTGACAGATCATCACGTGTGGCCTTAAGAAGCTTGTTTCACATGATGACTATACAAGATCACTTTTGTTTGATAAGACTTTTAGTACTAGTTGGGGTAGACCCGTCAATCATCAATCTTTTGGGAATAGAACAAAGTTTTTCAAGTGTTTTCAGAAAGTCCAGTCTTCGTAGGTATACTCAAGTCATGCCTATCGAGATGCCTAACGAGATCGACGCTCTCTAAAGCATTCAATTCATAAATGACCCTACGCTAGTTCTGCCAATAGAAATTGCAAATAAAAGAAAAAAATCCGTAAAAAGTCAACGATGGGTTTAATAAAGTTTAATAAAAAAAAATCCGAATAATGCAAAATATGGGTATAAAAATATAGTGCTTATAGCCCGGTTTTCAATTAAATTCCTAATAATCGGGGACCTTGTAATGCATAGGATAGCGTTTTTGAATCCCATCCCAACACTGACTAAAAGGGTCTTGCTAATAGCATAGAGGGGTGCTTTTATTCGGGGAGTACTTAGGTAAGAAAGCAGCTGTATGGAACTGTGAAAAACTGACAAAATAGTTTCAATCCTGCTCAGGAGTAAGACAAGGATGTGATTTGAGCCCAAGCCTTTTCGCACTGTTAATTGAGGACATAGTTGATTATCTGCGAAGAGGCATAGAGTATTCAAGAGTACTAATCAAAGCACTCTTGTTCGCAGATGACATTGTGCAGCTGTCGCACTCACCTGAATCCCTACAGCTTTCTATAAATCGGCCTTCTAACTGGTGTAAAATGTGGAATCTCGTTAATTTAAGTAAGTTCCAAACAATGGTCTTTATTTTTTTCAATTTGTTCAAATGAAAAATGGAAATTTAACGGTGAGCTTATCCAAATGCTCAAGGATAAGCTTATCGCCACTCTTTATAAAAACATTTAAACGGCAGGTGGATTACATTCTTCAAGTGCTGCACAACTGCTCCACAAACCACAATACAGTGAAAATATTATAACTGAAAACTTCTAAAAATCGAAAAAGTAAGAAAGACTCGTATAGGTCATGTCTATTTGTTTTTGATACCTTCTTTGCGCAAGTCTGATATAAGAAGCTTTTTTTGTTTCTTACATCCGTCGTGTCGTGGATGGTAGAACTCCAGAAACATCTTTTCCCAGCCATTCATTTGTGCGAGTCTCAAATTTAGACGAATGGGATTTACCACGACCACGCGCATCAAGATTCAAAAAAGAAATCCCTCTTCCTCGCTCTTCTCGCACCAGATATACGATCATGTATCTCTGACCAAAAGATCACTATCTGAATCAACAGGAACAACGTCAAACAATTGCGCGTCACAATGTGGCTTCTGCAGTCTATTTAGTTTTTTGGTAATTTCTTGCTCCTTCGTTAGGGTAGATGGGTTCAAGATATACTTGCACTGCCCAAAAAGAATAACTCAGCGGTTGGTAACACGAGTTGCACTAAGCCCACTATACATACTTTTCTGGTTGCACTGCACACTGGAGCAATGTGTGCGCAATTGAAGCCCACTTTAGTTTCGTTCGCTCCATTCGATACTGACCGCTGACGCTATCTCTCTGTATTCCTTGAACATTTTTGATCTTTTTTTGGGCATTTTCGGTCAGGTGAAACTTTGTTTCTTTTTCCTTTCTGTTAGCAAATGCTTGCTTTGATCTAAGGTTGAATTGAAAAGGTGTACACCAGTGCACATTCATTGCGTCCATCTGCGGGTCAATGACTGGTCTTCTCACCTTTCGTAGATTCCTTGCAGTTGGATGAACCCATTTCGCGTGGCTCAGCCTTCTTCTTCTCATAATGTGAACATTGCGCAAGTTTAATGGTCTTTGCGCAGGCAATCGCAATTAGAAGGGTGATTTAGGAAGAGAGGAAATGATAGTTAGAGGGGTTTCTTTGATCTCTCTAATGTGTGCATTTTCAGTGGGACATTTTTTTTACGTTATAAGCGTGAATTGAAACTTTTCAACAAACGCTCATTGGCTGTATGGATCCTGGATTAGCTAAAAAAAAAACACACAAATCACACCAATAGTAGTTTTTATTGAGAAACCTTCTGATTGAATACGGCATAGAATTCTAAGAATCGAGAAAGTGGGTGCCGGACGTTAAGTGTCAACATGGTGGAAGACCGGAATTTTCTGCGGGTGCACCGTCAAGATCATGCTAAATAAAAAATGAGTGCATTAAAAGACTTTTCGACTATAAAGTCGAAATGAAAAAAAAGAAACTCACTGAAAGGAATGGTTGAAAGAAGCCCTGCGGTATCTTTTGGGTATATGTTGTACCATCTATCTTATTCCAAATATTTGGACAGGTATAAACTTCGATTTAAGTACTTCGAGTGTTTAAACTGCTTCAAAATTCCTGCATCGTACCTTGATTATAGGTAATGCTAAAAATTATATTTCATAGTTACTGGATTTATGAAGAACCACATAGGTTTTAAGTGCTCTGTGAGTAGAAGTCGTCGACTGATATAAGGTCAAGTCGAGTACTCGGACTAGGACTAGTGCAGTCAATGCAAATGAATCGCGATCGCACAAAGATTATGCACGTTCGTACGAAGAATAACAGAAAAATGGAGAATCCACAAAGTAGCGAGTAGATAAATACCGAGTATTCCACTTTGTAGCTCTAATCAGCTCAGAGAACTTCGTATTGAACTTTTTCAAATTGAAACTGTAGCTTGAAACATTGGCGGAGGGGTCTTGTAGGGAATAGAATCCGTTGCTCAGTAGTCTCATACCCATGATTGAACATTGAGTTATTGTGACGAAAAAGCAGAGGTAGGTATCTGGCTCTTCAATTATATGTCTTGGGAAAGACAAAGGCTGGCTAATTACTCTGTGACAATGTGAGACATTAAACTATAGTCTGAAACAGGATTTTGTTAAAATAGAGTGACGCGGCAAAAGGTATTTTTCGAGGTTTTGTGCCAAACAATGCAATAAGTTGTTGCTCTTACCTCTGTCAAGATTCTGATGTAAATTTTACTTTGTAAACCATGAAGGTATTGTTAGATATGATTCAGATATTGAATATGTTGGGGTGTTTAGTTATCATAGTGTTAGAAGTAAAATTGTGGCAGAATGACTCCTATATGTGCTTCCACACCGGATGTGCTTTTGGAGTTTAAATACCTACATTTTAATACGCGCGCCCACACTGAATAAGGCAAAACAAAAGGCGGAAGCACACTAAAAAAGTCGTGAAAGTGCTACCTTTTTTAAACTTTATTTTAGGCATTTGGTTTTTGAGTTGTAGGTAGTAGTTGTACCTGTACACGGAACTGAGATGGCCTTTACTTAACTATCCTTGGAGTTGGATTGTTGCGGATCTTATCGGACCATCACTCTCAGTTTCAATTCAATTGCTTCACTCGGACCGCTCTTTTCCATCCTCTTCTTCTTCTGTGGATTATCTATCTCAACTAGTTTCTAAGACGTCAAATGGAATAGGTCCCATTATACCAGCTGTCTTGAAGGTAGGCCCATGATGAAATGGCTTGATCAAGTCCGATATCTCTCCTCTAACCAAATGAGGCTTGCATTTTAGACGACTTAGACTCATTGGCAGAAGATCAGGAGTTAGGGCGAGGTGCATTTGAGCCATGCACATCCGTAACGTAAAGAAGTCAGTTCATGATTTGAAATTCCAAATGTGTTTCGGTGAAGCCCATCATTCTGAGCTCCAGTGAGACTTCCTTATATATGGACATCCACTGAATGGAAGCAAGGCTGAAGTCCGATCTATTTTTTGTGGGTCGCTACAAAAATGTAAATAAATAGACTCAGTACTATCGGTGGTTGGGTGTGTATGAATCGGGAGACGCTGATTGGCATCAAACTGGCGGTGCCCAGCTGTGGTAATTTTTCATTCATATCAACTGTGCTTATTTTACCTCCCATTGGTAACCACCGGGTACTGGTCTGCCCATCCGGGCGTGACTTGCTGCACTTATAAGCGCGATGAAGAAAATGCTCTGTCGGAAAGACTGACTGAACGAGTCTCAGAAGTCTTACATATGAGCTACTCAGAATGAGGACGTACAGCGGATGAATTCAATAAACTGAATCAACGGTGTCGTCAACAGTCAGGATGACAGTTACCTTACTTGAGCTACTTCGACATATTTGGAGCTGAGTTCAATGAGGATTTTCCAGGACTAGTCAGGGTCCTGAAACAGAGATGGTGGCGGATGAATCCTAAGTGGGCTACTGACACCGCAGAAATCCGGCCGCTTTCGTCCAAGGGGTCCAACAAAGGGCCTGGCCCTCCAGGTTGGGGGCTGTACGCCGGGGTAATTGCCCGACTGCGGATGATTTTACTGTTGACGAACCCGGCAGACGAATAAAGGACAACGAATTTCGGATCTGCATGGTCCCCTAACAGACCGCGTGCAGCCGAATGGCCTGAACTGCTATAAAGCAGACCTAACCGCCATCCAAGAAGTGCAATGGAATGGACTGGGCAAGAAGAGGATGAAAAACTGCGATATTTATTATGGCGACTGCTAGCAACAAAAACAGCGCTTACTCGGATGTGGATTCGTCTCTGGCGGCAGACTTAGGCAAGAAGTCTTAAGTTTCAGCTGTGTGAACGAGCGCCTCACGACAATCCGCATCAAGGCTAAATTCGCCAACTTTAGCCTAATATGCGCCCAAGCCCCCATGGAGGAGAAAGAGGACGACACCAAAAAGAGGTTCTACGAGCTCTTAGACAAGGCATACGAGCAGTGCCCTAACTTTACATTAAAATTGCGCTAGGTGATTTTAATGCAAAAATAGGTAGAGAGGGCATCTTTGGTAGTACCGTCGGAAGGTACAGCCTGCACGATACCACCTCCGATAACGGATTATCGACTTCGCGGTGGGGCGAAATGGTGTCATAACAAGTATGCGGTTCCCGCATCTCGATATTCATAGAGGCACATGAAGATCTCCTGATCAATCAACCGTCAATTTGACCACATTGCGATCGACGCAGGGCACTCCTCCAGTATTATGGATGTCCGAACGTTCCGAGGGGCAAGTGGAAGGGGACCTTAGCCAACTTAGCGTGCGAAACTGGAGACAGCTGGCCAAAGATAGTGCTGGTTGGAGACGCTTGTTGGTTGAGGCCCAGGTCCACCCCGGATTGTAACGCCACCTTAAGTAAGTAAGACTCAGGACTCAACAGCTTGATTGTGCGTGTTATAAGAGCCGGTAAGTAAGTAGTTAAATGCATGCGCAAGTGACGGTGATCGTGACTCAATAAGACTTTCAATTGCTGCACATTTTAATCGATTCTCACTTTTGATACCTAGGAAACGTAGATTTAATGAAGTGCAACCTTACATTCAGCTTTTGTGTTTCAAAACCTATTTATTACAAATGGTCTTATCCCTCCCAGAATTTCTGGAACAGTTAGAGGTGGTTGATTGTCTTTTATTCCATCAAGACTTTGTTTGAGTATATCTATAAAAAAGAAAGAAATTCAATGAAAACGGATAAACAGTGTAGAGGTAAATATACATTATTCGTTGCCGTTGACTCACGTTAATTTTGTCAAAGTGCCAGAGCCGACTTGCTTTGTAATAGATCCACATCTTGGAACATATCATAAGACTTAAGAATTCGGATCTTCTCTTTCGGACTATCAAAACTTCTTGATGGACGTCATGAGTCGGTGCCTTACAAAAAAAGATTTTCGGTTGAAATTCGCTGTCGAATTTTCAAAAGAACCTTTTAATTGCCTCTCAAGACACACACCTATTATTTCAAGGGAAGTGGTATATTGCAACATTTTCCTCTACTGCACTCCCTTCAAAGAGCATTCAAGTTCTTCAGGCTGAAAGACTTTTGGAAATCATTCCATTCAATTGTCCCCGCTTATCTATCAGTGTCAGCTAGTTTGACATCTGACACCGGTCGCCGCTAACACATGCAACCAAATGGAGGGGGGCGCCTGATCCCTGATGCAACCATATCAAGTCATATCCTCTGACGCACTATGTGTAAAGTGCACACCGAACGCATTCTTAGCACTCGCTTTCACTCGCTCGCACCCACTTTGCACACGCATCACTGCAGCTTACTCTGGCGCCCAACGCCAGGCCAACAATCGTCCATCCGCACACTACCACCGCAACATTATACATTATAAATTAGCACACATTTATTTAGCTCGTTCAGTGAGCGAGCGGACCTCGGTTTTTTTTTTTGCCGCATCACGTTTTTTAGTTTTATTAGCTTTTTTTTCAAATAATTTTTTAGGGCGGAGTTTTTAATTTTTATTTTCCCACCGCCCCTCATGTGTGTGCATCGCGAAACGAGGACGACTGCCAACAACAGCAGTATAGGGACTACCTAGTTTGATTTTTTTATATAACGGTTTTGTGTGTCTCTTTTCCCAATTTCCCGCGGATTTTTTTATTTATTTATTTTTTTTTTTTTTTTGTGCATGTTTTGTTTTGTACGAGTTTTTCTTTTTCGGTCCGTGTGCTACTTTTTTATATTTATTTTATTTTAATATAATGCATCCCCACCCCGTTGGCATGGGGTGGAGGTTTAATGCTGTTTTACAGTGCAAACACGTTGCAGCCGCCTACTTAGCCGACCATCATCCATATTATCATAGTGCATTCGTTGCAGCTCGGTGTGTTATTGCTGCAATTGGTTGCGGACGGTGGGGCTGAGGTGTGGAGGGCGCTCGCACGAAAAACACAAAAAATCCACGAAAACAAGGACAACGAGTAGAAAAAAAGTAAATCAACCGACGAGAACTGATGTAGGTATAAAAATTCTATTTATTTGGTTTTTTGTGTTTTTTTTTCGACTCGCGGGCTCATTTTTAATTTTATAGGCGAGAGCGGGGTGAAAAAAACGCATTTTTCCTACACTTCCCCATGCTAGTGCTAGCCGTCCGGATCTGCACACTACCGAGCCGGAGCACCTATATGACGGTGCTGTGTACAGAGTAGTTGTGCTGGGAAAGTGGGCTCATCTGCCACCGCAACCCGAGCCCACTGCTATACGGGTGGTACGGCAATCGTTGGACACTTAGTTGGCATAAATGTGCCGAACGGATAAGTCCCATTATAATAACAAAAGTACACGTGCTCTGTCGTTCTTTTTGGGGGCGCACTGTCTCTTTTGCTCGTACTCGCTCCCTCGCGAGAGCAAGCGGCTATCCACAGTCCTCACTGCATCCTCTCCGGATGAAATTTAGGATGGCAATTTTTGTTGTTTTTTTTTTTTTTTCTTTTTTTCGGGGATGCACCGGCACCCGGTCCATTGGAGGCGCCCCACAAGTGGGTGGCATTTTTTCCAATTTTTCGTATTTTTATGCGTAGAGGTGCTTATAGTTGAGTTTACCTCCTTTTTTGTGTGTGTGCTTGGGGGTGGGTACGGGGTGCTGTGTTTTGTTTGATTTTTATTTTCTGCGAAGCTATTTTTTGGTCGGTTTTTAGTTTTTCGTGTTTTTATTTTGTGCGAATTTTTTAATGTAAAATCGGCTCTGGGGTGGGGGATGATGGTTGGAGCCGCGATGCGAGAGAGCTTTATAGCTTGAATAATGACTGCATTTTTATTGGCTGATTGAAAACAATGTACTAAGTAGTTGCCCCCTATTTTTGTGTGTTCCAGGATTTTTTGTGTTGGTTTTTTTTTTGCCAGCGCTCATTTTTATATTTTTCGTTGCTTTGTGCGAAGAGAGAGTTTTTAGTTTTTGTTCATTTTTTCGTGTTGGGGGGGTTTTGTTGCACATAAATGCGAAATTTTTTCGTATGTGCATTATTATGATGATGCTGTGCTGCTGCTGCTGCTGATGATGATGATGAGTTTTGCGAGTGTACACGGGTGGGTTGGGTAGGTCGGACGCAGAATTATTATAGATTTTGTTTTTCGTATTTATTGTGGGTTGTTGTCGTCGGCGTTGTTTTTTTTTTTAAGAAAATAGGATGATTTTATTTTTTGTACTTTCTTTTAGTCATTAAATGTGTTTCGCTATAATAATGCTGTAAACTGGATCTGGGAGGAGGGTGGTTTTATGTTTTTTTATTTTTTGTTTTCTTGGGCTCGGTTTGTGGGTGAGGTTGGTCATTGCATTCGGTAATGACGAGTCACGGGGTGACTGTGTGCCTGGAGAGGGCTGCATTCGTTTCGGGGTCGATGAGGCACTTTAATGACCATTCTTTTGGGGTGTTAAGTTGGTTGGCGTATACAGTTTGGGGAATGCGAATGGTTACATAGAGTTGCACGGCGAGCGAAAAATGATTACCTGGGATATTGTGAGCACTTTGAGGCAAAAATGGTGTGAGAAAGTCGTCTGGTATGCATTACATTTTTTTAACAAGCGTGAAATGCCTGGACAGTCGAATTTATAAATTGTGAGCATTTATTCTAATAGTTTGCTCATCACCAGCATTCCTCAAAGTAACGAGTTCTTATTTTTTATTTTTAATATTTTTTCTAGTATAGGCGAACTTGTAACGCCGAACAATGTAAAGCAGATCAGTCATCGTCATCATATTCGAAATATGAAAAATCAATGAAGACAGAACGGATGTCAGAAAGAACGGATGAATATGCCAGTTCCCCCGCACATCTAAATAACTGAAGTTAAAAAATACTGCTCAACCTTTTCGATTTCCGGCGATCTAAAGATATAACTGACCTTCTGAGCTTGATACAGGCTTAATAGGGAGATGTTTGAAACAGACCACCATCCAGGCCTTTTTTCCTTCTCTTCTTGTAGTGGTGAAAAGTATTTTAAATGACTCGTTTCTCTTTACAGTCGGCCTTAAAAATAATAGGTTACATTATATAAATTTAATTTGTTTTTTAAATAACCCCTGTGGTATATGGCTGAATAATAGGTGAAGGTAGGCGGCGTGCAGAGTAACCTTTAAAAAACACTAAAATATTTTTTTAAGCACTAAAAAAAATGCCCAAGCCTAAGTCTACTTTTTCGGCACTGAAATTAAATTTTGGGCACTAGATTTAACACTGAAAAAATTGACTTGGTAACGCTCTTGTAGAGAAGAGAAGAGAAGATAGAGAAGAAGAGAAGATTAACAAAACCGAAGTTTGTCTATTCCCCTCATTTGGAAGTTATATCAAATGCGACTGAAATCAAAATTAAAACAAAGTGTTTGAAGCTATTTTGTTCAACAGTAAAGGGATCCACATGGACCCAACGAGATGGTGATGCTATGTTCTGTAATTGCTGCCAGTCAAAGTTATATTTAAACAAGAAAAATGATATTGGAAAATAAACCATCCAAAAAATTGAATAACAAAAATAGGACAATCTTTTTTAATGCACTGCACATTTTTCTCAGTATAAGTTAAGTAAAATAGAAGGGAAATGCTGACAACAATTCCATACACAGACAGCCCCTTCTTCGATCCACAAAAGATAGAGGGAAATGTGCGTACAAATGAAAAACTATATTGGGAATACTGTCAGTCAGCTGGCAGTTTTGTATGGAAAAATGATTGTTTGGGAAATTTAAATTTAAAAAAATAAGAAAAAATATTATGAATTCCTGAAAATGGTAATAATTTGGAAAGAAATTACAATAAATGAAAAAGTTACATCAAGAAATAAATTGTGTTAAATTTATGGTAAGTAAGTAAGTGTTCAATATTCTGATAAATAATGAATAGAGAAATATAAGTACAACGAAGAGATTACAAGGCCATTCAGTCGCTGCTACACATGTCGCTCGCTACACACTATCCTTTGGTCCTCTTATCAGATACAGTATTGGAATTGGATTTAAATATCAACGGCTGCATGAGACAGAAGCAGACATGTCCTTAAATATGTGACAATTGTCGACTGTCGAAGGTGGCAAAGGTATTTAAATAATAAATCACATAAACTACTAAAATAAACAGACATGTTTTGTCAAATATTTGGAAATTTTTTATTATATTCAAAAGAAACTCGTATTTTAAAGTTAGTTTTGTGGTACAGAGTACAGAGTAAAATAGCGGGTACTAGAAAAATACTGAGATAAACCAATCTTCGCTCGGGGCATATATGGAAATAAGTCTGTGGTACTTTTACTTTTAAATTCATTTTTATTCATATTATTCATTAAACTTATATCCTAGACAAAAACGATTAAATCTAATTTAAAGCTAACATTTATTTTAATTCTAGCATTCTGGCTCTTAGCGAGCGCTCTAAACTTAACTATATCCTTAAAATTATTGCCTTTCGGCCTTATATCTATCTAGGTATATTTAATTTGTTTTGTTTTTTATTCTTCAAGAAAGTTTAGAAAACTTGAATTCTTTATTTATGTTATTTTATTTAAAAACTACTTAAAACTACCTAAGCTACTTAGCCTAAATTTATTATAATCAGGGTGGTGAGCAATCTTATGGATTGGTCACCCTCCTGATTGCGTCCGTGGGCGCCTGACAGCCGCCAACAAGGGTTCATCCGTGCCGCCGAGAGTCGATCGAGGCCATAAGGTACGGTCGAGTCTCGGTAGCACTTACATGTTGGCTGGCCCAGTGCCTCCCAAGGACCCCCTACTCTAACCTAAACCTACCAGCTTAATATCTAGCTTACAACTAAGGAGGATGCTATGTAAGTAGCGCACCGGCCCGGGAGAGCGTATCCACCCTCACCTCTTCCTCAAGCCACCAAAATTCGGTGAACTGCTTTGCCGTATCGACCCTGTCCCGCTCCGCAATTGCGGTACTAAAACGAAGGAGCTCCTGAGCATTGGCGGCGTACCCGTCGTGGATGAGCCGCTTTTGTCTGGACTAACCCTTTCATGTCTACATGAAGAAATGCCTCAGGCGGGATAAAGCCAGACCGAGGCGTACTCTCGTGGTACATTAAGTTGGGGTAGTAAGCCCCTGAGATCAGGTTATTATCACTGGCCATCGCTCTTGCAACGTGCCTCCGAATCACCTTAATAAGGAAATTGTCAATCCTGTTCAGTCGAGCCCCATTGTATAGTGTCCTATTGGGATAGTATTTTATGTACTCAGATTCAGGAGTTCTAAACAACCCTAGACAGGTCCTGAGACATTGTCTCTCAAACACCCGAATCTTTTCCATATAGGACGGCGCTATATTGAACCACATGGGACAGCCATAAGCGATGATGGACCTTATAAGGGCCACGTAGCAGATGACCTTCACCCTAAAATCAAGTTGACTGCTACGAAACTGTCTCCTTGTCCGAGCGTAGGCTCCTTTAGCCCCAGCAAGACAAGCATCTATATGTTTGTTAAAATACAGATACTGGTCGAGCCAGATGCCAAGATACCTGATCACGGTTTTCACCGCCAACGGCCGTCCCTGTTTATTAATTGTTAATTTTCTCGATAAGTCTGTGGTATTAAGTTAAAGGCAATTTTGGTAATTTTGATTGAAAGTAAACCAAATTGATCTAGTGTTTTTTTTTTTTTAAACCTATTGTAAAGGCTCTACATAGTCCAAATAAACTTTACAGTTTTCTTCAAATTCAACAGTTTTTCAGGGTTGTAGAGTAATTGGACCTGTGCTGTAGGAAAGCGAAGTAAAAGGAGAACTTTGTAGTGTAAAAAACTCGAATTTGGCTTATGTCGACATAAGCTACTTGAACTTATTAAAACAAAAATGATTATATTACAACACTTTATCACGTAGGATTGCATACTTGCAGGCTGACCCAATACAAGTCCGTCTGACCTGTTTTATTGATCATTTGTCCACCTTACTTTGTCATGTTGAGACAAGTTTAATCAGTGATTTAGAAAATAAAAAATCTTGAAATTTGATGAATTTGAGGTAAAAAGTCTTGTGCATATTTTAGGGCTCAAAAATCATGAAAAGAAAGATATTATCTTCAAATATGTCATCACTGGTTGGTATTGATATAACCATTGTCTATGGTAAAACCCAGATGTGAAAGTCGGGAAGAGCTGTCACAATATAATTTAATAGGAAACACCCGGTACTGAAGTTGGAATAGTGGTAAAGAAATTTGTTGAAATAAAAGCTAAAAATGTACATCTATGGCTCGTTCATATTTAGGGGATTAGTGAAAGGGCTCCTGTGGTTAAGTAGGTAATTTAAGTAACAAAACCTTTTTGGTTTTGTAAAGGTTAATAAGAATCAGCGTAAATTTGCCAATTAATTAATTTCTTTATATGAGAAAGGCTGTGAGGAGAATGTGCGAGGTCCTAAGCGAAACTCTTCCGTAAACTATTTCTTTTTTGTACAACTTGTCATGTGGTTGGAGTTGACAAATTCAAAGGTTACATGTGACACTTGACATATGTCACATTTCCCGTCGTTGCATGCGCACTTTGTTGCAGTGATACCAGACTTCAGAAGCAGGTTATCCCACGGCCATACCCAAAAAATCCCTTTAATCCCTCGCCAAAATTTCAAAAATCCCACATTTATCCCACGAAGTATTAAATTTAAAAAAAAAACATTTATTTCATTAAATTTAGACCTTTTTCATTATTAAGAAGTTACAATAATCGTGTTTATTTTAAGCTTCGATCTCAGCAAAGCAAAGTAAAGTAGGATTTTCAGCACGCAATTGTTACAATAATTCAAATAATTCATAAGATATTTATTTTACGTTAGTAGTTTTTCAGAACTCAATTACAACAACTACGCTATATTTAACACTTCGAAACTCGCTATAGTTGTTGTATTTGAGTTCTGAAAAACCTACTAACGTAAACTAAATAGGTACCTTATGAATTATTTGAATTATTGGTACGCAGACAACTTTATCTCGGTTGGACAAAAGTTTGAACCGCACACTGTGTTGCACGATCTCTGTTTTGCCGCAGAAGAAAATGAATGCATTCAAATATTTTGAATGACATTTTTCTAAGAAAGAAAATATTTAATTTGTCCGTAGGACTATTTTTTTTTATTCTTAGTGGAACTAGCATTTTAGGAACAAAAATTTACCAAAAAGTAAAATCCCCTTTTTTTGTACTATGAGGTTTCAAAAATCCCTTTGTCCCTTTTAGCTTATTTTAAGTGAGAAAATCCCACAAATCCCTCGATCTGGTATCACTGATGGTTTGTGGACGACTGCCAGTTTCTCATAACCCTGACTATGGCAATTTATTGGTTGTTCAATGGTTTAAGCAGCTGTACGGCTTCAACAATGAAAGCAAATAATAACATTTTGTGCTGTCCATCAGCCAGTTAGTAAATATTATGCAAAAATCCCTATATAGCTTCTAGGATAGCTACGCGTAATACCAACAAAAATCACATACGTACCTCCTTTATAAGAAGTGTCACAGCCACATTAGTATCCACCACCACGGTTTCTCTTAGCTGTTTCGCCCCATTAACATTATTTATCTGACTCTACTGTGTTTTTCTACTAAAATGAAAGCAAAATGTGCTCACAGCTCGTAGGTCCTATGAACTCCCCCGCCAATATCCCAGATAATTCCTCAACATGACAAGTTCTTCTATTATTCAGGATTAATAATAATTTTTCAAGTTCTTTTGACATTCTTCCTTCACCCCGGTCTATGCCTTTGCCTATTTCGGGTAGTTGGCAAATCAAGGACTCCACACAACAGTGGAATAAATTTGAATGTACTTTTAATAAAAATTCGCGCCCCCCTTTCCACCGGTGTTGGGGTTCTATACTCTGGTGTGTGTGTATAAATGTATTTTTGTGCAGATGTTCTCGCCTCCCGATGGGAGGTCGATGCTATTTCGTGAGCCCCCTCCTTCTCGGGCACGGGGCTTTTGCCAAGCCAAACAAACACATTTTTTAATATACGAGTATTACAGCAATTTTTATGAGTGTATTTTATTGCGAAGCTGGAGATAAGCATGCCTACACGTATTTGTGTATTATGTCCTTCCATAAAAATAATATTAAACATTGTTATATCCTTTTTAACTATTTTTTTTTTCGACTGCTTCGTATACCGAATATCAAATTATCCCTTTTTTTCATACTCTGGCAGTTATGTGTTTCGTTTTTTTTTTTTGTAGCAGTAACATTTTTAGCTATCGCGATGGGAGCGGGTTGCGATTCTACACCGCTTTCGTTCGCTGGGTAGCAACAATCGCCCATCTTGTAAAAAAGTGCATGGGCCCTCAGCTCCTGCCTGCCTGGCATCCACTTTATAGTGGTGTAATTTAATTTTTTTTTATTTTCATCCCCTCCCCAGCTCCACACTCTCATTGTTTCGGCGTGGATGCCATGCTGGCTGTCTCATCTATTCTATGCAACTGAAATAGAGAGTCCTCGAGAGCTCGGACATATTTCCACCTGAGATGAGATATTTTATTACAAGGTATACCCGAATCCGTTTATCTGCGGAAGATGCCCTCAAATTCCCCGAAGACTCTGGTCTAAGCTCTAGTGGACGTCGTCGCGTTGTTTGGAAATATTGCATTTTCTTCCAATATTGATGGTGGCCGGGCCCATTAACCTATCGCACACGGTTCGCATTCGCGCCGGAACCGAAAGGTAATTTTACAATCTTCGTCTTCGACGCGATAGGTTTTTTATTTTGTTGTAATTTTAAATTACAGCGGAGCTGGGGCGACCCATAAAACGACATATTCTTGGTCAAAAAACAATTTGCGGAACTTATTTACTTGTATATGATGCCGATAAAAACTGAATATGTCATCTTTTTGTATCGGGAAATCTAATAAAAGTGAACATCATGTGTCATAAAAAATTTGTTTAAAAGGCGCGGCTGTGTGGAGCAGGGGTGCACTGGTAAAACAGAAGAGCACGACGACACGGGCCTGCCAGATAAAAGAAGATGCTTGTTGAAAATGCGGAAAATACTAGTAATAAAAATTTTCCATTTTCTTCAGCGGGTTGGCGGGGGAAATTATTATTTTCCCTGATGCGAATTTGATACGGGTTAAAACACATAGCGAAGCATGCACGCGGCATATGTTTAAGGAAATGTGCCATTTTTTATGAGCGTGTTTTCTTTACGACATCATATTAATATCGTAACATTATTTGGCCTACTTGCACTGTTTCGCAGGGGATAGAGGAGAGAACAGAGTGAACGGTGTCGTGGATAGGGGACGATCACAAGGAACTCTCGTGAAGTAAATTACATTATTATCAGGGATGGTAGGGGACGATTTCGGTATCTTTATTTCAATCCTTTTACTGTGAAGTTTATGGTTTCATTTCAAAAGATTCCCATAACATGCCCCTGGCATTAACATGCATTAGAGTGTGGAAGCTATGCTATAGTGGGGGTATATACATATTGTCATGGAAATGAGGCTTTGGAGATGGCACAACCTACAAGTGGTATGTGAAGGTTGTTCGAGAGGAAAATTATCAAAATGTTTGTTTCTATGACATGTCAGACAGAAGTATTTGACGAAAAAAAGTTGCACGGTGCTGGATATGTAACAATTTTATTTTTCTGAATATTTTGCTAGTATTCGACACATTCAGTTATAAAGGGTGTTTTTTCTTAGTACTTTAAGTAGGCGCAGTGGCTTAGTGGTTAGTGTGTTGGACTACTTAGCGAGGGGTACAGGGTTCGAATCCCGCAAAAACACAAATTCCAACTCAGGGTTTTTTCACTGCGCCACCTCTCGCCAACGTCTGACATACATCCGAGAGTATAACTGTCTTGAAAGAGCTTCTCAATCGGCCGCTTTGAATCGGCATACAATTGCAGACCCCTTCCATTGGTTCCAAAAATTAAAAAACTCACACAAAACGAATGGTTGCGAGAAGCTAGGCACGGGGTCCCTACAGACCTGTTGCGCCAACTATTGTTATTATTATTAGAACTATAAGTTGGCGACACTATTTTAACTGACGGCTAATTTGTCAAGTGATTTATTTTTAGTTTATTTTGGCATTTCAACATGAATAGACTAACGCCTGAACAACGCTTCCAAAATGTGCAAATTTATTTTGAAAATCATGGTTCTGTTCGAAATACGTATCGCGCACTACGTCAATTTTCATAAGCGAATTTTGTTTAGCGATGAAGCTCACTTTTGGTTGAATGGATAAGGCAATAAACAAAACTGGCATATTTGGAGTGATGACAATCCTCAAGTGTTTTGCATGCTTTATGGGCTAGTGAAATAATTGGACCGAACGTCTTTAATCGGTAGACTTTTTCGTTCCTCAATAGAACAACCATGATGTGCAGGGGCTGTGGTCTCAACAAGACGGCGAAACATGTCACACAGCTCGTGCCACAATTGATTTATTGAAGGAAACGTTTGGTAACCTCATAGCTTCACGTTGCGGACCCGTGAATTGGCCTCCAAGATCGTGCGATTTGACGCCACTTGACTATTTTCTGTCGGGATATGTGAAGTCGCTAGTCTACACCGATAAGCCCTAAACACTTGACCAAAAATATTGGAAAAAAGTCATCGAAAATTGGACCTCCAGATTAGACCACCTTAGAGCCAGCCGTGGAGGTCATATGCCGGAATCTTTCGAATAAGGTAAATTTCGCATGTCAATTTAAGAAAATCATATTTGTTTTATTCCATTTCAAAGTTCTATACCACTAAAAAACATAATTTATACTACAAAAATAATAATTTAAATGTATATATTTGATTTCTTATTTAATGAATTTTTATTTTAAAATTTTTTTTATATTTAAAGGGATATAGATTCAAAAGTTAAATTTATGCAGTCTGCAAATATTCGAAAAAAAAACTTCAGACATTGATTATACAAAATTTTGATATTTCAATATCGTCTCAACTCGTCCTTCTGCCCGTATGTTGGATGCGTACTTGCAAAATTACGCTCTTGATGTATTCAAGCTACAAAGTCTATACGCTTTTTTGTTGATTTTATAATATCCTTGTGTGGGCGCATCTTATATAGAATCTGTTTGGTTTTTATAAAACAAATTTAGCACTACGATAGATGTGCAGACAAGAAACAAAAGAAGCAAATTTATCTTTCAAAATAATCAAGAAATCATCGGAACAAGGCGTTACGTATTGTAAAATGAAGACGAAAGAGCCTCAGACACCAATATTGATTGAAGGCTATGAGTCGATTTGATTTGTAAGCCAGAGCATAACAAGTGGCAAGTGAATGTGACTATATATTCCAAAACAAACTATTAGAAAGAAAAAAAGTTTTGCTATGACAATCAGTGACGTTCAAAAACAAAAAAAAAAAAAAACATTATCATGCTACTGATGCGACAGTCCCTTTGCGAAAGGCCCAATAATTCAAACAATTTTGTTGGCAGCTCTTAGAGTGGGGCTGGATAATTTTTCTGCTGGTGAGTTTTGAAAATCAGAGTCAACATTCCGAGGCTCGTTTCTTTGAATACGTGTTCCTGTGACGTAAAGAAAGCAATTTTTGAACAGTGAGTTTCAAATAACAAAAAAATGTAAGCCCTGAAACATGATCGGGATCTAGATTATACATGGAAGTCAGTAGCTGTTCGACTAATTAATTCACTGGAGACGAACTGTAAAGCCGATGGAGGCCAACTTTCAACCAGCCATTGCAGTGGTTAGAAGACGCTTAGGTCCACAGAATAACTAGAACGAAGTAGGTATGTGTCTCTCCATTTACGCACTTTAAGCCAAGGCCAAGGTCTCTCTGCGTTGTCCTTTCAGGTAGAGACCGATGGCTTTTCGATGTAGAGCGTTCATGTTCTAGCCTCTAGCCATCTAAGCTATTTGGTATAGCGAAAGTAGTTAAGAGAACTTTTATTGAGATAGGAGCTGTACAGAGAAAAATTCTAACTGGTTTGTTGGCTCTTGAGATTCGCACAATTTTCTCTAGCATGGGTTTTTTTTTTTTTTTAAATATTACCACGCACAGTTGACTGACACTGTGACCTGAAAGATCTATTGTATCAATGGGGAGAGGTTATTCTAAGAGACTAGCGACCTCCCAGATGAAGGCCAATAAGTCCTTTATAGCAGAGTGATATCTGAGGCCTCAATGACCTGTGAGGACGCCCGTAAGCTTTCTTATATTATCCTTGCTGAGTCCAAGGATTTCTTTGTATGAGTAAGTCCTAATTAAACGTTTGGATTGTCTTAGACCTGGGACATGTTCCCAGTGTTCAAGACGAAGTTGTTTTTCCCAATCGTTAATTTGTCTTAGCACAGTAGTCCAATTGACTGCGTAGTAAGGTTCTGTTCCACAGAGAAGAGATTCGGAACCAGCTCTAACTAGCATGGCGTGTTACAACTTAATCCATTTTTGAAATCAATAGTCTCGGTGAGCTCGATCTTAAGAGGCCTCTAACTAGAAATCGAGCAAAAGTGTTAAAAATAACATTTTGTTTCTCTGACTTCTCTGACTCTGATTGTGACTTTGAACATAAAAGAAGAATTAATGTTGCATATAACAGTATTGCCCGATACATTTACGGACTAAGGAGGTATGACCATGTTTCAAAATCTATATATGGCCTCTCGCTGGAAAATCTGTTCAAATTTAGGACAATAAATCTGCTGCACAATGTATTACATACCTGTCAACCACTCTATCTTTACAATATGATACCCACAAAGCGATCTAGAACTTCTAGTCTTGCGCCAGTACGTTTCTCTTATTTAATTTCTGAGCGTCAATTTTTAATAAACGCAATTAGGCTGTGGAATTCCCTATCATGATCCATTCGAGTAATAAGCTGTACATCTTAGTTCAAGAACAGACTTAGGCGGCATCTGGAGGCGCTTTGAGGTAGTGATGACGAAGATTATTTTCAATGCTTTTGATTCTTTTTATTATTAATTTTTATTGTACTTTTCCTTCTATTTTAAACAAGTCATATTACAATGTACTTAAGCTAATATTTATATATCCATGAACCCAATTACCTTTAATGAAATTCTATCTACGTAACTTAGTTTCTTTGTTCTCTCTTGTTTTTTCTAACCAGTAACATATATGTAATGTATACATTATTGAAGCTTGCACAATTTTAGAAGATAGTGTATCTTTCTGTGTTAAGATTATTGCAAATAAATTGAAATTGAAATTGAAATTGACTGATAAATTATTACTGGATGCATTTGAAAGAACAGAATTTTCTCTTCGAAAACGCCGGAGGAGGATCTTAAAAAACATTATTTAAAGAATTCCCAGAGGTGAATGCGAAAATTTGCAAAAAATGATTTACTATTGGCCAAACCATGATAAGACGGAGTACGATACATCTGAGATCACTAGCTCAGCTAAAAGGTAATATAACCGCAATAGCGTCAAGACAGATCTTGAAATTTTACATTGGTTTGGAAAATATAATAATAATAATAATAGTTGGCGCAACAGGTCTGTAGGGACCCAGGGCCTAGCTTCTCGCAACCATTCGTTTTGTGTGAGTTTTTAATTTTTGGAACGAATGGAAGGGATCTACAATTTTATGCCGGTTCCAAACGGGCCGATTGAGAAGCTCTTTCATGACAGTTATACTCTCGGATGTTTGTCAGACGTCCGCGAGAGGTGGCGCAGTGAAAAAAACCCTGAGTTGGAATTTGGGTTTTTGCGGGATTCAAACCTGGACCCCTCGCTTACTAGTCCAACACACTAACCACTAGGCCACTGCGACCACTTTTTGGTTTGGAAAATACAGGTGTTAAGAAACTAACAACATTTTGAAATATTGAACTACGTTCTTCATGTGAATATTGATGCATGTATTTTTCAATTTTTACTCAGAACAACAAAGTAGCATATCAGCTAACAGATCCAATAAAAACTTATATTTATTTACGTGCATTTTGTTACAAAATACCGACCTTAAATAACATATTATTTTCAAGAAAATATTCTCTACGTTACTTAGTTTACGCATTTTCGCAGAAATTCACTGGCATCAGACTTGCAACTGGTACTGGCCATGCCCATGGCCACTGGCCATTGGGTTGTGTTTTGGGTATATCGTATGTGTTTGTTTGGCTATGATATGAAGAAAATATCTAACGCGCTTTTCTCCGAGTTATTCGAATTTCTTTTACTTCTTCTTTTCTTATTGTCTCTTGTGTGAATAATTGCAGGTAGTATGTTGAGGTAGGTAAGGGTGTGTTTTGGTTTACAAATTCAGTTGGCAGATTGCATTGCATGACTTAAGTGAATTTAGTATAGGTACTCCGAAAACGATTTTGCAGATGTGCAATGTATGATTTTGTTTCAAGTTGCACAGGGTCACAGGTCTAAGGTTTTTTTTTTAGATTTATAGGTATATGATTATATTTTGCTTCGACTTCCCATTTTATAATGTTCACGCCACGCCACTGGCGTGAACTGATGGTTGTGCAAGCATGAAGCTATTCCCAGTTGCCGTTTCTAAAACACTGTCCTTCGATATAACTCAAAACCGAAGGAAGCTTTGAATACTCCACTTCCGATAAAGTTGAATGTGTTAAATGCTTCAGAATGACGAAAACTGCAACACTTAAGTGATGTTATTACTGTGCCAAAACTCATATTAGACATTTCGAGCGCCGCGCGCGCCGGTCTAAAACAAATAGTTCGAATAACAGGGTTATAGTCTTGCTTTTACTCCGTCCCCTGCTAAGAAATGCCTCAGTATGGAATGAACGTGATTTTAATTAGGCAGAAATTCGACTGGCTCTTTTCTTGGTTACAGGTCTGTAGGAAGTTTTCAGCATCTATTCTGACGGTTTTTGTTGTCTAATTATTTGACACGTGGTAGAACTGACAACAGATTACCTACCTGATACTCCAATCGCACTCGAATTATAGCCTCGATTGCATATGGTGGCCTGGGGCAAACAAATTCCAATTCCGTCCCTGCCTACAATACATGAACCCAGCAATATATGAATGACCAAGTACGCTGTGTGCATACGTGCACGGTGCACCTCTTTTAGCCTCACCACCTGTTGCTGAAAATGTGCTCTTTCCCTACTGAATATGTGCCATGGCAATCACATGTGTTGTGTTGGCTGGGTAGGGTATGCATGCATGCAGTAGGCACTTGTACTCTGAATTGAAAACTCGCGACATTAAGGAATGGATACCAAAATATGTTTGAAAATTTCTTACCACAAGTAACTCTGAAGTACCCTTCAGGTGTACTCGATCCAAAACCGTGCGGCACGGTTTCCCTGATGACGATTGAGCTCCCAAAAACGAAAAATCCCATTCGTTGCCAATACCACCTAAAACTAAATATTCCTCGTTTCAGCTATTAATTCTCCGAATGGTCTTCCTGCAAGGACTAACACTCCCCGCCCCAAAAATTCCAAACCCTACACCAACGTATATAGGCGAAACCTCATTGATCCATTGGGATCAGGGGGTACCAAGTGGCGTGCATTTTAAAAATTCTAATGGCATAGTAAAAGTTGT
Organism: Cheilosia vernalis; assembly: GCA_949126925.1. Taxonomy (NCBI): domain Eukaryota; kingdom Metazoa; phylum Arthropoda; class Insecta; order Diptera; family Syrphidae; genus Cheilosia; species Cheilosia vernalis. The sequence goes on from OX421360.1 coordinate 59,192,040, forward strand.
ATGAATACCGTCCCGGCAGTTGGTGGCACGAACCCATGCCCCCTCCAGAGCATTGTGTAGTTTGCCTCCTCTCCGCCCCACAGCCATTGTCACCAAATTCAAATACAAGAACAGGGAAATTCATAAAAATAGCGCGCGGGGAATACATACCTATATGCCGCAGAAGCCTGCTCCTAATGCCTGCGTATAGCTGTATCTAACCTACCTCGAGGCACTGATGCTACTCGTACTGTTACTGTATAGTATAGAAAGTAATAGAAAAACATAAAATGAAAAGTCGTAAACACACATTTTATACCTTTCGTGTGCTCGCGGGGAACGCGTAACGCGGAACGCGATTTCTGCAATGACTGAACTGAAAAGACAAAAAAAGAAAATAATAAATCCCTGAGCACCATCACACACTTTCCCCAGTTACAGACAGTGACAACTGACAACTCGCGCAGCGAACTTGTTTTTGTAATTTCTTTGCGCGTCGTCTTTCATCTTCGGGACGCTGACGATGCTTCAGTTCACTTTTCTTCATTTTATTTCGTTTATTCGGGTTTTTATGCGTACATTGTTCATATCGACCTTCAGCCTCGACTCCCCCGCCTGTTGAACAACCCCTTGGAATATCTCAAAAATTAATGTGATTTTTCACTACCCCTACGTACGCACATCATCATAATGTGCTGCTCTCGCTATAGGTAGGTACTCTGCGTTTTCTATTTGACGAGGAATGTGTCCTTGAGGCACTTTGTTTTTTTTTTTTTTAGTTCCACATCCACCATCACCAGTGCTCCCTAACCTAATTCAGGTGAGGCATTGCCACAACGTGCTGTTGGTGGAGCAGCTTCATATGTGGACCGTGAGTTTCTAAAAACAACAAACGAATCGACCCTACAACACACATCCACTCATCCCCATGCAGCAGCTCTATAAGAATATTGCCTAGTTTGGTTGGGCGATGTGGGGGCCGAGATACATCCTAACCAAAGGGAAGATTATATTTTCGGAACGGATTTTGCGCTTATAGAGCATAAGCGAAGAGCACACATCCTCTCGATATTATTACGGTTACCAGTTACCACCGCATGGCATAACACAACTATGAACGACGAGTTTAGAGACGGTTGGCTCCGGCTCCGGCTTCGGCTCCTTGCTCCACAACAACCACTATGCCAGAGCATATTTTGGTGGCGGTGCCAATGCTAACTGCCGGCTGCCGGGTTGTTATCCCGTTTTTTAGGTCTAATCAGATTTCTACTCCAGTCAACGTACAGAGATTGTTTATGGACGAAAGTGTACAAGTATGTGGCTGGTACCTATATGCAGGTCGTATGTGTGCTGTGTGTATGCTTTCATTGTCTATGCCAATCGCACACGCCCTCTGGAGCCGTTTCGGTGTGTGTAGTTTTTGCGACCCTTGTTCGCTCTTTTCGGTGGGTTTTTGGGTCTTTTTTTTAGTGCGGGGTGCGCCAAAAAGGGATGTGCTAGAATTTATTAAAATAATTTGCGATAGTGTGATTGGCTTTTCCGTTCGTGACGTTGGCGTAGAGCCTCGCCGTCGTTGTTGTAGTTGTACGAGCTACGAGGATAGGCACCCTCGACGAGTGGTTGTAGGCATCTAGTTAGGCATCACGGGCACGTTGGTTCATGTGTGTTCTTCTCTAAATTAGGCGATGAAAATGGGTGTGGAGCATAGAACACGAGGCAATAAACATTTGAAGGATTTTTACTGGCTGAGGCGCTGCTGGTGTGTGCGTGATTGTATCTGTGAGGGATTTAGATGGAAACAAGCAAACAAAAACTTTATGTTTAGTTTCTTGCTTAGTGAGTGGTGGTTGTTGCGGTTTTATGTGCGTGCACGGGGGAGGATTTCTAATATTATGAGGAATTTCAACAGATGGCAAGGAATGGTTATTTCTAATCGTTTTTGTATGTTAACGTTGCTGGAAGAGGCTAGAAGGAAGATGAAATGATGGGGTGGGGGATAAGCATTGAATCAGTGGGCTGTGCAACAAGTTAACAAGAATGCGTAGGGCTTCAAGTTGAAAACTAAATAAGTACAGTGTACGAAGCAGCATGAACTCGTTAGCATTAGTTAGCTATTTACTTGTATTCACTGTGATTTGTCAACATGTCGACTGATACGAGTCAAAAAGATATAGGTACACCACACCACTCTGCATTCATTGGCTCAAGGTAAGACCACCGAAGAGAGTTTAAACTACCTACACTAACCAATTTTTTCCGCTGCACCACTTTTTAAGAAACGTTTAAGGAACATCCAAGAGGGACAGAAACTTGAAAGAACTTCTCAATTTATATCTCTTCGGAACCGGCATAAAATTCTTAACCAAGCTTTTCGCTAAAAAAAAAACACAAACTTACCTATGTAGGTACCTACCTAGTCGAATGTTTTTAATCTTCTGTGTACCTACTTTTTGCGCGTCTAGAACCAAACCCTTATTATAATCCAAATACTGCCTTAAGCTACACTCAAAGGTACCTATCTTTAAAAATACCCTAACCAAACCTAAGGCCATGAACCTGCAACAATTTTACTATTCAGAACCTTATTTAAAACAAATTGACATATTTGCGGGTTATTCCGATCTCCGAAGTAGCTACAATAAATTATAGGTTCGTATAGGTAGATATGGCACCCTATGTACATATGTATAAAGGTAGTCCCAAACATAAACGTTTGAATTATATAAAGATCCCTTACAGCTTACTCGCGGTCTTAAAGGGCGGTCCAAACTTTTATGTGAACACCAGTAGAACTGATAAGATCTAAATGTAGTCGAACTGTTTGTTTCTGTCAAGAGTAGGTAAAGGTAAAAGTAAATGTTTAGCGATCTTGCTCCGTTTAATGGATACAGGTTCGGTCCCAGATCTTATCTGTCGCTTTGTAGAGAAGGATGGGTTTACTAAAACATACCTACCTTTTGTTATTGGCTATGACTATATTCTTATACGTTATACATGTAATTTCCCAATCGAATGTATTACTCTAGAAAGTGCATTCATTCTTAATTTACCTATAGGATAGATGAGTTTGGATGTTAATATTTATTGTAAATCGATGTATTTCTCTTAGAACAGGTTGTGTCCTGTGCATTAAAAACAACCAGTTCTTAGTTCCCCTGTCTATAAAGGCACTAGTAGCCGGACAGTTAACATATTTCGTAACTTTGACTTCCAACAGTTTTGTCACTATTAAAGCTATCGCAAAAAATTAAATTGTTGGTAAAAGTGACGATATTGGCCAATAAAAATACATCTACACTTTTTGCAAATGGTACGTTCTGAATACCTAAATATTTATAAAAAAAAAATTCGAAAAAAATCGATTTGCACTAGTATCCGGAAAGCAGAATTTAGTTTCCGGACCCTTTTTTTTTTAGTGTCCGGACACAAAAGTTTTATATGAAGTTTAAGTAATTTTTAGCCTTTATTTAATTAAACCCTTTAATTTTTTTTTATAAAATATATGTAATTCATTTCATTATATATGTATCTACATACTACATCGTTGTATATATAAAAGGCAATGAAGTCCGTGTGTGCGCGCATAGCTCGATAACGGATTGTTGGATTTCAACGATTTTGGGTTTGACGGTTTCGTTTTGGACCAAGGAGGGACATAGCCTACTTCATGTCGCGAAAACAAAACTTTGACAGGATGATATAGGGGATGAAAGTTTGTGTGGGATTCGGCGATTGCAAGGCAAATTTAATCATGCCGTCAGTGAGAAGGTCAAAGGTTTCACGTCGCAGAAAATCAGGACGAACAGTCAGATCGGAATATTAACATTCGAGAGAATATTTCGGAACTTCGAGAAGCGAAAGCTCGGAATTATTAATTTCATTAGCTACATTAACGAATTTTTGCGGAACAAAGTTCGCCAGCCCAGCTAAAAAATAAAAACAAAAGTATTTAATACCTGCAGAATCCACAGAACATAATTAATTTTTTCTTATATCAAAAAACAAAAGTCTTAAAAAACAATACAGGTAAATATTTACACACACATCTAAATAAAATGTAAACGAATCACAAATAGTTTATTCAGTTCTTTACTTAGTAGATATGCCTATGAAGCATCAAAGTACTTAACCATGGAAAATAAAAGATTATAGGAATAACACAATTTTAAAAACAAAACAAAGTAAATAGTAATTCAGTTCAAAGTTTTTGCCATGCATATCTACATATATGGAATATACAGATAAATATGCAGCTAAATAGGAGATTTTGGCATGCTGTGAACAATGTCTTTTGGTGGACGTAAGTATGAAAACACCACCAGATGGGTTCAATACGTAAGGGTTCCGCCTGCTGAAAAAAACATTTTGCTCCGTTAGCGTCTCTTTCTCATTTCCAGCAGCAATTTGGTATATGTTTATGTAGCCTTTGGGGCTTTAACTTTGTAAGTTTTTTCACAGAGGTAAAAATTGCTTTCATCATTTAAAATTCGTTTAGGCTCATTCCTGATATGCTACTGACCAATGCTTATCAAGTATTCAATTAGTTCCCTAAACCATTTTAATATGGTTTCCTGGGTGACAGTTGCCCTACCCTCTCTGATGCTTCCATCTTCTCTCATTGATAATGAAGGGTTACGTTTCAAGAAAGCTCTCATCCATGTAATTCCAGGGCGATCGTTTTTGAAAGCCGTCTTTCTTTTTGAATCCCTTATGATTTTTTGCACCGTATTTGACAGATCGTAGGGGCAATCCACACTTGCAAATATCTTCACACCACTGAGCAATACATTCCTCCTCTTCATTTGTCAAATGAGGATCTGGGCTCATTTTCGTAGCTTTTTCACCAACCAATCTTTTGCCCTTCCAACGGCCATGTAAGATGTAATGTTGAACAACATAAACCATATTTGCTGCTTTACGAATGCTTAATTAGTTAGGCCTTATATCTTCTAAGCTATACTTCCTGCATCTATTCTTTAAAAAACTAAATAAACAAAATGACTATTAGGATAATTTGAACCTAAAAAACCGCCAATTACATTCAAAACAATAAGTTGTCCGGAAACTGAAACAAACTTTTCAGTACCCGGACAGATATATTTTCACTTACTAAACCCTGTCCGAATACTGAAAATCTGCAAGAAAAACACAATTCTCTTTCCCTCTCTCATTCGGAACATACATAGGTATCGTTTAGGAGCATTTAAACAAGAATTCGTATCTCCTTGTCCTTAAACATTTTCAGTATCCGGACAGTTTGTCTGGATATTGAAAATTATCTTCAATTTTAGTTTTAGTATCCGGACACTAAAAAGGAAAGGAAAACAAAGTATTTTCCAGAAGATTGAGTTAAAAAATACTCTTTGATTACTTACTTACTTTATGCAAATGCTCCCACAAATTTGTTTGTATGCAAAATGACAACTCAACCATATTCTCGGAGCTCAGCCACAACCCACACCACTGCCGCATAGTGGAAATTTTGTTCCTTCACACTCAACTGTCATAGAGAAATGGTTGCAGATGGTCTAGTTTCAGTCGAGTGCGTACAAGCTGGTACACTCAACCATTCAAGAAATTAAGAGATCAACAAAGTTGTTGCCTTGCAATTCCTTTGCTCAAGCTCTATCGATCTAGCGCAGGTCTTGGCACCATACTTATAGCTACTCCAGCACTTTAGTTCCAGTTCGCACCGTTTCACAAAAAACTTGAGCATTCTTCTTTGTTTACAATGTTCAATAGGATATGCCGCAAATTGTCATTCCCTATACTGAAATGTAATGTGACAAAGCCACAGCCTATATTTGCATGCTGCCGAAGCCAATCAGAAAGTAGAATTCATTTTACCATTGGCGTTCTAGTTTGAAGTCGATATATAATAATTGCCATTCGGTAATTCGATTTTGCACTTCACTCCTTCCCAATTTTGGGAAGTAGCGCACATATAGGTACCCCACACAAATGTACGCTGTCATACTGCTCCAAGAGCATTAGCAAAATTAAATCCCAATTTCAATAATTCCATTAAGATCAGCACTTTGAGTATCCACACATCCGCATTGCTGCTGGGTGGCTGCCCTCGTCCGCCTACTCTCACCACTCACCATTTCCACCCGAATGTTGACATTCAAGAGCATGCGAGCACACGAGTTGAAGAAGTTTCGTCGGAAAATTTAGATTTGCATGTCAAACAACGAACAGCATTGTTCGCTTTTTGTGATTTCCTTATTCTTTATCTTAACTTAGTGCTCAAGTAAATTTTTCATCTTCACTGGGACAGATACGCATCCACCCACCGCACCATCCCATTATACACCACAAAGTATGTGTTGTATCGCGAAGATTGATTAAAAGAATTGCCTGTGGGGGTGAGTTAGACGGCAGTAGCTGACGCGCTGTCGAGATGGGGGTGAAATCCTATATGCATTAGGCATGGAATTATTTTAAATTGAAAATATTTTTTATGCGTAGCTTGGAGCTACTTAAGTTCTCCCATGCTAAGGATGGGATATACCTACACGCGGCACAGTGCACACCTCACCCGTCCCCACCTCACCGATGGAGAATGTAAAAAGATCCTCTCTCGCCAAACAGACGCACATACGTATACTCACATTTAGCATATGCTCGGAGGCACGATGCCTTTGTCCTATATCCTCATTACTTGACGCGCGTCTGTGTTTTGATAGGAAAGAGAAAAGTTTTTCATATCCTTGTGCTGGGTTGTGTGTGGGTTTTTCTTCCTTCACTTTGCTTTTTCATTTTCTAAGAAAATATTCATGTACAAAAATTGAGCTCGTTCTTTTCCGTTTTTCGAGGGGTTTACTGTTACTTAGCTTCGTCTTGGTTACGTACGTCCCGCTCTGCTTCTCGATTGTAAAAACGAAAGTTTGTTGGTTTATTACACAAACTCGCATACATGCACTACCGCCGCCACCTAATAATAAGTGTACCCGGAACACTACCCCTTCACTGCGTGGGTAAGCTTCTTTCGTGGATCTCTGTTATCTTTGAGCGCGCACAAAGGATACACATCAAAATCATGTGTGCGGCAGCCGCTGACGGCAAGGACATGTTAGCAGCAGCAGTATACGGTTTGTAGCAGGGGCTTTGTCTAAGATATAAAGAACTGAAAAGTTGTTGCGGTTTCTTACAGCAATATTGCGTTACAACGGCAAGCCGATGGAGGGCAACATATGATTTTTAACTCGCATCTGGCGGGGAGCACTGTGGAGACTAAAAGGAGATCGTAGATAGAAGGTGTTGCGTCCTCAAATGGATTACAGATTTACGTACATAAAGTCGGCTTTTTAAGTAGGCATAGGAAGATGAGCTCTTAAGCTTCGTCGTGTTATATCGCAATGAAATATATTAACACAGTAAGACCCGCCAATTGGGACACAATTGATATGGACATGGGACAGTATGGTTTTTAACACGTTCTTACCTTCATAGTTGCAGCAGATGGTATTTGTTCGGATGGTTGACCTGTGACCTCCCCTTAGTCAAACACTTCTGCTTATATGTACATGTGTCACTTTTCTAATATATCCTTCTAATACGAACTGTCAAAAGTTTTAAAAATGTGTTGTACTTACCAGTAAGATAATTCTGTGAGTCGTCGTGTACATTTCTCGCGATCACAGATGATCTAACTAAGAAAAGTATTGATTGTCAGTCTAGGTCTAGGTAAAGGCAGTTGATTTAGTTCCTGCGACCGCGAATGACAAAGCTGGAAGCGTTGGTAAAACGTAAAAGAAAGAACCGAACAGTTCAACTCAGGGGAATTATTTTCATTTTTAGCGAACGGCTGGGTGAACGCGTTCGCCCAGGTGAATGTTTCCCGAACATCGTTACATTTTAATGAGAGGAAAGAGAAAAGTAAGAGGACCGGTTTTGGTGGCTACAGTATAAAGCATTTCAATCCAATTTGGAAAAATATGCTGTGATTAAAGAAAGACAAAAAACTTTGACGCGTGTGAAAGAATAAGTTACTAAAGATATGCAAATAAATGTATGTATAATAAAGTCTTCAGTCTCCCCGGTCTATCCCCCCTAAGTTTGCATAACTTTCCCTAGCAAATTTGTAAAACCTTCTTCTATGTCCGAGTCCGTAATTTGTTCTTCCGCGTTAGTTTCCGCGAATCGCAAGTGATGTGATTCCACAGGCCTTTACCAAGACGCCGAAGTCGCTTGAAACAATTATCGCCAGCGATTCTCAGGTGAATTCATTGCATAGAACTCGAAAAGAATTAGTTAAGCCACCTGATTTGTTTAGTCCCAGTTCATTCTTGTTCTTCTTGAGCTCATTTTACGAAGTCGTATACCAATGCAAAAATATCTAAATTGTCAGTAATTTTTAGAAAAATCTTGAAATTTTGGGTGGCACGGGTAGAACGTTTACTTCACAGTTTGGCGATCTTGTTCAAAAAGTTTGTAAGAAGGTGAAACATATGTACTCGCTCATTGTACGATTTGAAGTCCCTTATGCCGAATTCACAATGTCGCGTTGAACGCGTGCGTGCATCGTCGAGCTTTGACACGCTTTATCGAAACTTTACGATTTTAAGTGCCAAAGCGCGCGAGCAACAATTTTGTAAAACGAAATGCTGCTTTAAAGCGAATGCGCGTTGAGAGAGTAGAGTATTCGCCGAAATGGAAAAAAAATCATATATAACAGCATAACAAGCAAAGAACAACCTTAAAGTGGATACACGACCAATGATTAATATTTTTTATCAAAGAAAAACATAAAAAATCAGTAATTGCTCAAGAAAAAAGTAGAATACGTCATTTACACACACTAAATTTATTAATCGGCATTGAAAAAATAGAAAAGTATTCTTTAAAATAAAAATTTGTGGATCTGTGCCACTCCATCTAATCAAACGCGCGTGATAGTAGAAAGTAGCTCTACTCAGGCGTCGCGTTGAACTTTACGATATTTACGACCTAAAGTCGACTCAACGCCTGAAGCTGTATTTTGTGTAGCAGCATATGAACGCTTTGTTTCTACATAATCTGTCAACGCACGCACGCGTCAACGCGACATTGTGAATTCGGCATTAAGTACTTAAATGTATTTTTGGCGATTACTGCCTTTGACGCGTCCTTGATGCTCTCAGAGTCAGAGTAGACGGTTATGATTTAAGGTTCCTCAAAAAAGCTTGGAATACTCAACCTTGAAATAAAAATTTGTCTGCTTTTATTTCCCCTGCTGGTTGGGCAATATACTGCCTACAGGGATGCAAGGAACTGGCACGGTTTGTCTTCCACAACCACTACGCTTATAGCATGATAATTTGGTAGCGGAACAACAGACCTTGATTGACATATTCGCCATCGTTTTTAGCGAGCGTAGCGGATCGGAAGATCTAAAGTAACCCTAAGAAGGAATCAGCATTAAAGTACAGGTTAACTTCAACACCGACTACAAAGTAAGATCGCATTTTTTCGCCACTTTTGCAAACAGCAGACTAAGTGCCGACAAAAATGCAAAAACTCTTTCTATATAAGTGCTTTCGACGCCTTGAAGCACTCTTAATTTCCATTGCACATCCCATACATTTTCTCAGTTCAACCCCACTGTTTAGAACTGATAAGAGAAACCATAAATGGAGGAGACGGGCACCTATGAGTATGAAAAGCCCAAGTCGTTTTTCTGTTCACAATATTTCGTTTATTTTTTGCGTATCCAACCATTCAACCATTCTCACCATGCTGCCGGGAGGGACGAAATTTTACTCTTCTTTGAAAGTTTCTTTTTCTAATAACTCTGTACACACAGTTTAAATAGAATTTGTGTTCTGTTTTTGAAGTAGTAGGTGGGCGGCGAAGGGGGTAGCTAGGGATAACTGAGTTCCGGTGGCACATCAGAAGAACAAGAGAAGACAAAAAGGCGCAGCGGAGGGGGACAGCGTTTCATTATTAAAAAAGGGAAAAAGTTTATAAAAATGGGAAAAACTTGAGTGTAACTAAACATAAATTTGAATTTTGCCAAGGGATGGTTGCATGTGGCGGCGCTCGGTGTGAGGGTGTCTTCAGAGAATGAGAAGTTTATACTTATTTCCTTGTCGTCGTTAGAAGGCTTTGGGTTTTTTTTTTCGTTCCTTCTTATTCGTTTGCAAACAAAAATTAATTTAAAACACACACATGTGCGGGAAGAACGAATAAACATTCAACTCGAACTTGGGGAAACATCCTTTGAAAGTTGGTTCAAGGTTTTTTTTTTTTTTGTTCGCTGCTTTTTTGAGAACGTCCTGGTGGGTACTTATGGCGGTTTTCTGGAGGAAACACAAAAAACAATATCTACAACAAGAAGAAAGTTTTCAATTAGGCAATAGATGTTGTCGTTGATGGGGGATAGAGGGAGAAGGAGGAGAAAAAAGGGAAGAGATTAATAATAGATAATATATACCTATACCTATATATAGGTACTTTCATTATGATATTCGATTCTTGTTGATAAACAAAGAGGATGTGGTGGGGATCCAACGGGGAGCAGCTGGGAATGTGTGTGAATCTGGGACTCAATTTATAAAACACATACTTAGTCCAATTACCTACGTACTTTCAGTCGGGATGAAGGTTGTGCACATGATGGAGTTTTATCTAAAGACGTTGAAATTTTGATTCTATGCTATTTACTCGGTTTGAGCGGTGAAGAACTTGGGGACACGCACTATCATCCATTAACCCGTTTCAGTTATCGGACAAGTTTTATCCAATTATATTGTTTGCGTAAAATTTATCAACAACATATAAAGAAATGAAAAGTTGGCGAAAAAAAGAAAACAAAATATTTTGCGCAACATGTACTTAAGGACCCCAGGCCTAGCTTCTCACAACCATTCGTTTTGTGTGAGCTCTAAATTGTTTGGAAAGAATGGAAGGGATCTACAATTTTATGGCAAGTCAAAACGGCCGTCTGAGAAGCTCTTTTATGACAGTTATACAGACGTTCGCGGTAGGTGGCGCATGGTGCAATTTGAGTTTTTCCATCGATCACCAATGCGACACGTCCTTATCTTTATTGGCCTTGCTCCTTAAAGACACTTAACTGTGAGGGCTTCTTTCTTGTGGACTGAACGGCTAAAAAATTACGACTTCGTCTGTCTAAATAAGGAATTTTTCTCACAACAATTATTACACTCTTCTTGGATGTTTGCCTGTCGTTTGTAAGAGGCGGTGTGGGTTAAGATGTAATTTCCACTGATGGGTCTTGTTAGTACCTAATCATTGAAACCAAATATTTTGTAAGTCACAATGGGAAGTTTTATATGGAAAATTTCGTAATAAGTTCGTTAAATCTAGCTAAATATACAATTTAGCAAGGCTGACAAAAGATTTATATTTCAATTTGAAACGACTTGTCACGACTTTAAAATGCCCTCTATAATTTTTTGAACTCCAGAAGAATTTATTGTTTTTAAATTTTATGTATAACCTTTGCCTAGTTTCAATTGTACAGTTTTTAATTGTTACTTGTCCTGTTAATTTGTTAAATATTGTATAAGATTTTAACGTTTCCTTGTGTTAACTGCCTACATCGTGCTAACCAAGGGAGCAACCAAAAAGGGTGAACGGAAGTCAAAAAACTCCATTTTAAAAATATTTCTACAGCAGATTACATGAATGTATTATGAAATGGGGTTTTCATTTGGGGCAAGGTGATATTGGCATATTATTTTGGTGGCGTCCATCTATAAGCTAGGCTTTTAGTTACTAAGCCACTGATGTCGAATCTCTATGGCAATTTGCACGATTCAGTACCACAACCAAATGATGAAACTTTATTATCAAAATTAATGTTCTTCAGCGCATACTTTGGGAACGTTGGCCATTTACGGCAGACGTGTTGGCCCTTCAAAGTCAATGCGTTTTGAGGGTGTGGTTATTTCTCGTAGAGGTGACCTGAGTTGGTCACCAACATCATTTGACTATCCTAAAACCTTTTTTTTTGTAAGGTTTTCTGAAGTCAAAGGGTTTTGCAGCCAACAATGCAATCAGCCAGATATTTGCGACAGGGTCATTAAAATTAGAAAATTCAGATACCTACGTGCTAAGGTGCCAAGACGCGGCTGACATTTGACCGATGTCATTACATTCCATACATAATGACATACAAATAAGGAATGCATTTCGTTACTAGCTCACTCGCAGCTTTTTTATTCCATTTCAACATCGACCCGTCCTTATCGAAAAATTCGTTGCAAAATATAAAAATTCTACCATATTTTCTACCAATAAGTCAATAAGTGGTAAAGCGTTTTCAGTATCAGGTGTAGATAAGTTAAGACCGGCTTAGGTGATGGGAAAGGGAAGTCAGCGGTGATTTTGTCGGCCGTACTGGTGAGAGTCCTCCGTTGTGTACTTACCTCCTTACAGAGATTGCCCGATTCTTATTATAATGTTTAGTGTTCTGCTTATGCAGTTTTCTCTTTATAAATTGATATTAGATGAATAACGAAAATTTTTTGATGAATTACAAAATTCGGGAATTTTTTCAAAAAGCTAGAGAATGGTTGTGGTGCCAATAAAATGAAAAAGAGGATCTAGCCAAAAGCGCTTGAAATGGTCAAACATTTTGTATTACCTACAGAGACGTTTAAGATTTGAGAAATTATACCAAAAACAGTCAGAGAAAAATATGATAGAAGGATAGAGCCACCACAGATTATCGCTTATTGAGTTTATGTCTTGAATAAAAACTAAATAAAATGAAAATGAATGAACGAGTGAGATGAAAGCTATAGGTAGATATAAATCATACCATTTATCTTGTCTCAGATCATTGACTAACTTTGCGATGTATTTCAGTATATCCACCATTAGTGTAATTTGTATTGGTCAAGGCTTGAGCTCTTCCCCGAAAGAGTAGTTCGTAAACCCAAATAACACCACTGCCATTACCGTCTTGTTTGGGTCTTCCAAAATATTCTAACTTGCATTACAAATAGAGGGAAGTAGATGAAATCGAGTGAGCAGCAATAGGAGTTTTTCTTACCAATTAGAGCTGAGTAGGTACTGCAAAGGGCTCGTTCATGTGCTAAACCAACCGTGCTCGGAGTGATGTATTTTATATATGAAACGCATTTGAGTAACTACACTTTTTTTTGTCTTCTTCTGATTTCTGCGACCACCAGTCACATTTTCCTGGTGAGCATTGTAATGGTTTACTATCAAAATATGAACTTCTCAATTCTCTGGAAGTGTCTGAACTCACAAAAAACTCAGGTCTTTTTCCTGCTGTCGAAAATAAGTATATCTTGTCAGTCGGGAAGAACTTATCCATATTTCACGCCGAAGTCCTTGCAATCTACCATTGCGCTAGAATAAAAGTTCTAACACACGTGGGAAAACCATATTTATATTTTCAGATAGCCAAGCAGCACTCAAAGCTCTTGACTCGTCTGTGATAAAATCTTAGAAACATTCACAACCATCTATGAACTCTCTAAGAAAAACCTAGTCATCCTCCACTGGATTTCAGCCCATAGAGGATTTGATGATAACGAATCAGCTGACTCTCTGGCTAAAATCGGTGCAACCACACCATACTTATCGGACCTGAGTCCTTCTGCGGAGTAAGTAAAAGCTATTTCAGGAACTACATTAGGAACCCTTCACGTATCGAGTCTAACGACATCTGGCAAAGTACAGCTAAATTCTACCCCGGAAAAATGCTCTTCCTGATTAATCTGGCCAAAAACAACCTGAGAATCCCAACAGGTATATTAAGTGACCATGGTCACGTGAACGAATCTTCTCTTCACATACTCACAGACTGTCCGGCTTTATGTCGCCCTAAAAAAAATTTCCTTGGGTATGAAATCATCGATACAGCAAAACTTACTGACATAGACCCAGAGAAGATCCTTGTCTTCCTGACTTCATCTGGAGTGAAAAGATGGTTCTACGAACATACCAGGGTAGGCACAATAGGCTCCTTTGAGAAGCCGCAGTGCCTGAGCCCCCTGTTGGATCTCCCGCTTCCTAATCTAATCTAAGTCTATTTCTACGCCTCTATGTCTGAGTCTCAAATTAAATAGCTCGTAAGTTACTGTGGTTGTTCTCTATGCTTATACTCCTAATTGGAATTTGTGAAAGGTGTCCTTACGCCAAGCTGTCAATTAAAGCATTCTGATGATGAAACGGTGCTTCGAACGCCAACAAATAAGAATATAATATATTTATAGTTGGCGCAACAGGTCCGTAGGGTCCCTAGGCCTAGCTTCTCACAACCATTTGTTTTGTGTGAGATTTAATTTTTGGAATGAATGGAAAGGATCTACATTATTTTCTGATTACTTTTAAACTGAAGAGACCAGTATTTTTTTTTGTTTTGTAAAAAAGCTGAATTAATTAGCTGTTTGAAAAATAAATAAGTTACAACTGCCATCGCCTTAAGTTTTAAGGGTCTAAATGAGTTTAAAATCGCGGTTTAAACTCATTTGGATGATAATAAAAAAAAAACAAGCACACATAAAAAACGGCTTGTAACAAAGAGTTGTTGTTCCATCCATCAGTCAGTTTTCTTACAATAGGTATACCAAGAGTTATTACCACGTTGAGCATTAATTTTTCCATTTTGCCTGGCAAATTGTTTCGTTAATGCCATAATTTCTCGAGCACTAAACGGCCAGATGTTTTATGATTTTCAAAGAGTACCGTTTCACACACTTTTGCCAATTAGGCTACAGAATGTGTTCTATTGTTGAATTCCTTTATGCATCCGACTGCTGCAATGGGCTGATAAAGCGCACCCTTAGCCAGATACATAACCACCATAATTATATTACAATCATTGTGGACTATACTTGTAATTGAAGGAACATGTTCTCTGTTTGCTATTATTTGTTAAATTAATTTTTTTAATTGCCCACTGAAAGCACTTATTCTCTATGCAGTACATCACTCTAGAGGTTTTTGTTTCATTTCGACTCATGTTTTGTAGATTTTAAGTGTTGGCTCTGAATAGATTTTGGACAATAGGATGTGCAGTGTGCACTTATGTGGTGAATGAAAATTGAAAGGGATTTTTATGTGGCGGACCAGTTTGTTGTTTCAATAGTAATGATTGTCTAAGCTTTGGCCAAATAAAAGGAGATTTTTCCAGGATAAAAAAAGGTGCTGACAAACAATCGTTTGTCTGGGTTTTTCTCTTTTTTTTTTGTGATATGAAAAGGGCCTGTAATGTTTTTCGAAATAGGTAGCGAATTGGAAAATTTTTTGCCGGATAGTTATAGACTCGAATGTTTGATAGGCGTCCGCGAGAGCTAGGTTAAGTGGAAAACAAATTGATGTGGATTTTTTTGTACCTTTGTTGATCGAACCCCATGCTCACTGACCACTGAGTTAATTGTGTCACTATAGCCACCGACTTGAGGTAGTAATTCATAAAGCCGAGGGACTATCCTGCTGGTAAATCGGATTCAGAAAAATTGCTCACTCTGCAAATGATAATTACAAAGAAGCGATTCGTGGCAGGAGATGGAGACAAGACGCCACGAAATTTAACCCGGTAATGGTATTGGACGACGCAAAAATACATGTAGCTCTCCAAAATGCAGACTCCTACCAAAATTGATTAGGTCCAAAATGACAAGATAGTTCTGCAATAAAGCGGCGTCACTTTAAAGAAGATTTCTACCCTACGGTATGAACATGTAGGACATCAATGCCAGGTATATCTGGTGGAGTTCCGCAAGTATCGGCATTAGGGTCTTTTCTATGCTTGGAAACACGCTATCCAGCCATTATATACCTGTTTAATGTCGTAAAATACCCTGTGAAAAGTAGGCCACGTTTAGAAACTTTAAAAATTATAGAAATAAAAAAAGTCATAAGAAACCAAAAAACCCAACTGAGTGTAAAGAAAATAAAGTGCACGACTGGGTCGAACGAAACTTTCTCGATACTATAATAAACAAACAAAAAATTGGATATCTATTTCAAATGGCAGTTATATAAAATTACAATATAAGTTTATAAAAGTTTAAGCTCTCAGTAACAGGCAATAGTCGCAAGTTCTGGCTAGAGAGCGGCTTCTGTACTATTTTATAAGGTCTTACAACTCACAAGATATGGGACATTAAGCCTATTACAAAACTATACCGTAGATATATGTGAAAATACATAGATCGTGATTTCTATAGTATTTTTTGATAAATAATTTAAAAAACTTACATCTTCGAATTTTTTGAGAAAAAGAAAGTACGCGATCTTATTAATAATACTTATATTATCTTTTATATGTATATCGGACAAAATCGTTAGAGCGGCTTTGTAAAATTTGCCAGACAAAACAGTACCAAATATTGCAATGTTTAATTTGAAAAATACTATTGCGTAAATATTTAGGTGAAAACCGGTTATAAGTTATTTTGTTCGGTATGTAAGCATTGCTTCGTAGTTTTATCGAAATCAACGATAAGGTTTTCGAGATATGAGCAGTTGTTAAAATTAGCGTTTTCGGTGCTTCGAATTGAACATTAAGGACACAATAGTTTTGAAAACATGTATTTGACTTTAAGTCTGCATTTTGGTCAGAATCGTTGTTGCCGTTTTCAGGTAAACTTATCAAAACGAAATTTTTAAAAAAATTCAATTTTCAAAAATCCTTTGTACGATAATAATCAGAAAATCTGAGTTTGCGGTTCTTATAATGGACCACATTACCTTAAAAATTATTTTTTGTTACAATCGTATAGGCAGACCGTTTTCGAGATATTTCGAAATTTCAAAAGTACCGTTGTTCGAATTTTTATCCAAAAACTGGGTACGCAGTCCTGGTAACCTCACCTACTTAAGCTTAAATATCAATTTTGGTTGAAATCGTTAGAGCCGTTTTCCGGTAAACTGAAAAAAAAACTAAATTTTAAAAAATTACTTTTCTCAACAATCCATTGTACGATAATATAGAGAAAAACTGAGTTTGCTTTTAAGTTATAAATGACCACATTACCTTAGGAATTATTTTTTGTTGCAATCGTATAGAGCGTTTTCGAGATATGTCGAAATTTCACAAGTACCGTTGTTCGAATTTTTAGCCAAAAACTGGGTAGGCAGTCCTGATAACCTCACCTACTTAAGCTTAAATATCAATTTTGGTTGAAATCGTTAGAGCCGTTTTCGATCAAATCAAACTGGTACGAAACTTTTATATATGGGAAGTACCATTAATTGTGAGGTTACCTTGAAAAAAAAAACACCTCCCGAACTGTAAGCCCAAAAACTACAAATCCGAGGTTTGAATGTAATCCGGGAAGCCGTTTAGGCTGTAGTCCTGTGGAAGGACGGACAGACGGACAGACCGGACAGATTTTTGTGACCCACTTTTTTGAGTTCCTCTATCATCGTAATATCAGAATTGATTAAAATCTGGAGTTCGAAATATCTTTCTCTTACTACGTAATGGAGAAAGTTAATAAAAAAATACTAACCAGACAACCTACCTATTTGACAATCAGAGACTTTACCTAAACAGCTAAACAAAAATCTGAGTACCCTCCGAAACTCATCTCCTGAACTGTTAGTTCATTATTAAAATAGTTCTTGGATCCGAAAGAACCATTAAGCTCCTTATACCTACTTGTTGACTGTCCAAGCAAAGCTTTAGCAGATTGTAATCAACAACAGAGATGCAATCGTAGTGAATATTCTTCCACTCGCAGGCATTGCTTTCATGTATAGGTATAGGTACCTCAATAGAACATAGAAGTCTAGTTGGCGTCGGCTAAATCGTGTCAGTCTTTGATTGGAGAGTAATTGCGTCTTATAGCTATAGTACCTAAGTACTTTCTTTTGTAAGTTATTCATAGATCTTAGCATAACTTTGCGAATGTAGTCTGCGATAGCTTTTAGATTTTTCGTTAAAATATAGGGTAGGCCTGATTCTACATGAATCGCGTAGCTGGTTGTAGTTTAGGGGAAGCCTAAAAGTCCTACACTACACACAGCCGCAGACGTGCTAGCAAGAAGTTGCTCGTAGATTCCAACCATTTTTGTCGATAGGCCTAACGTTTCTAACTTAAAAAGCAGTGAATTTCTGTTGATACTGTCAATAGCTGCTTTAAAGTCAACCAAAAAAAAAACGTAGGTACAACTTCTTTTTATTTTCTATAAAGCGTTTTGCGATAGTAGTTGTTAATATAAATATTTGGTCCACTGTCGACAGGCTAGATCGGAATCGAGCTTGGAAAATGCTGAGGATACTTCTCCGCTCAACCCAACTCACTAATGTATGGTAGAGCGGTATTGGGTTTTTGTTGTTCTTCATTCGCTCTCGTCGTCGATGCGCGGGAAATAAATTCGCTGTTGTACAACCAATTGCCTTTTAGTTCATTTGTTGTCCATTCAATTGCGGAACATTTTTACGAACTGCTTCGGCTAATGCTTCAGTATCGTATTGTTGTTCTCTTTGTAATTCGTGGTTGAATGCATCGTGTATCTATTGGACGATTGGGTGATATCATGCCCAACTGCGCACATTGTTCGCCATCAATAAACTCACGTCTCCGATCATGATCATAGACTCATTTTGTATTTCTGCTTTCATTTGAAGTTTGAACTAATGTAATGTAAGGATCCTGAAAATACTTGACAAACAAAAATGATGGATTCAAACTCCATCAAATAAATCAAAGTGTCTACTCCATTTCAAAAAGTAACTTAATGTAACATAGTAAACATAAACGAACTTATTCGATATATTTACAAAAAAATTCATGATTGTTGACAAGAACAATTTGCTTGGAAAATACTTAATTAAAATAATTGACAACAACAATCACTATTCAAATTACAAATATTTTTTTTGTTTGTATTTAAAGTGTCACTACTCGATTTATATCCAGTTTATTTTTTTTCCCCCATGAAAAATGAAAGTGTGCCTGCAACGCCACCTGTTAAGAATTTTCCGACTTTTCTTGTTTCCTAAACCATTGCTGATTCAAGACGAATAAAACACTACAAAGATCATTGAAATCGGTTGAGCCGTTCGTTAGTTATAAAGTCACAACGCATTTGCAACAATTTTATATATATATCACCTTTTTTAAAAATGGTAAATATGTTAGAGATTTTGAAACATATCAGGAAAGTCTCGTCAAAACTAGGTTGAAAATCTGCACTTATGGCAACGCTAATGGTCACAAGCACACTCTCCTTTGTAATACACCCTCCGTACGTAAAATTGCTTTTTCATAAAATCACAGCTTTATGCTATGGTTTTTTTTCCTCCAAGAAGGATATAGTCTTAATATTCACTTCATCCATTAACAACCATTCTTATTCAAGAACCTTCTGGGACATGGTTATGCAACATAAAATAGGTATGGAAAGTAAATGGCATATCAGTAGAGCAAAGAGGAGCTTTACGTGTGGCGACCGCCTATCAAACAGTCCAAAAAAATACAATTGAAGGAACGTCTGTATGAAAGTCACCACGACAAGACCTGGGGCCAGACCACGTAAGACGATGATCATCTCGACGATATCGTTTTTGAAATTTTTAAAGTAGGTTCTGTTCAGTCCGATTTTCTTTGATTATCGAAAGTTTTCGATACATTTATTGAGAATGAACTCTTTAAATGGTAACTTTTGCACTTACATAGTTGCCAGTTTTGGAAGTCTATCGTTTCGACGATTAGTGCCCCGAACTCTTAAACTGCCAGGAGGTTTCTTTTTCGTAAGCCTTTGGGAATTAAATATTATTATTATTATTATAATTTTATTAATTAGGAAATAAATTACAAAATTAATATGGGGTAGCACTAGCTGCTAGGACTTACGGCTAAGGAATTAAATAAAATCATTTGCTACTTGAATACTTGCCCACATCCCTTAAAGGGAGTGCCTTCCTCAGAGAATGTTAAAAAGGAAAAATATGCCAGGCTTAGGGGTCTGACCGTGAGAGCTGTTAGTAGATTTCACTGCAACGTTTCTTACACGTTCTAAAAAAAATCGCCTGTAATATGGAAAACTGGAGATCTGAGAGGTGTTGGAATAGTTAACAAGTGTTACCATCTTCCATCATAGATTTTAAATGTGGCATTCTTAATAAGGATCTGTTCAGTTCTCGAATGGCATTGGCTGAGATAAACATTGTGTTGCATATCTCAAATGTTTTTGCAATTATTAGCCTGTGCCTGACGTAATGGAATCCGTCGTCAGTAGAAACACACACTGAAGATGAATCCTATTTATAGAAAACAAAAAAAAAATGCGCACAATAGAATCTGCTGATTTATTGTTAATCAATTATCCCACAATTGGTACAACGCCTCATCACCCCTGAAGCGTTATTAATTAAGGCCATCCAATCCATTTCAAAAACCCCTAACCTGTTTCACCTAATAAAACGAACATTTTCTACAAAACCCAAAACAAAAGCATAACAATATAGTCAGCAGATAAGCTGTCTTGAGAAAAAATTAAAAGAGATTTCTTCTATCTGCTGATGGAAACACTGAGTTCGGGATTATCATTGTGTGCCACCGAAACGCATTCCAATATACCTACGCCCAACTGCCACCCCCAGAGCGGTTTTCTTCAGAAAAGCCAATGCCCCCGCCCTCTATAGCAACGCCAAGGTCAAGATCATACCAAAATGCCGTCGAAGGACAACACCAGCAACAGCAACACCAACAGATTTAGCCCCAGCGCGTTGTGTCGACACAAAGCGAATCGAGAAAAACACAAATTAACACATGTTTCGTCCCGGTTTCCTTGCGCGCTCTTTCTACGAGTATAATCCTTCTGGTTGTTTCCTTCACCGCTTTCTCGAAGTGAAAATATACATTTCACATTGTTATAATTATTCCGTATGCCGGCAAGGCGGCGAGTGGGTGGGTAGCTGTCTCCACGTGCCTGTCTTCCCAGACTCCAGCCGCCACGATGAGAATTCCACCGTGTCGTAACCCCCACTCTGGGAATCCCTGATTTTTCACCTATTTCCATCCACTCGGCTGAGGAATGAATGCCTTCGGCTTCGGAGTGAAGGATAAGGTTCTCAGAAATTTCCTCGTCGTTTTTCTCTGGTTCTGTTCTGTGAAAGGTGAGTGGCGGGCGGTGGTTGGTGACTGGTGATTGCCGAAAGTGGGGACGCTTTGTGTGTGCAAGGATATTTTTGGTCGAAGAAAGGAACTCAAAATGTGCTCGTTCGCCTGACCTTGTAAACACAAAAAGAGAGACTCCCACATATGCGTTGTGTTAGCTGCCGTACATAATGTACCCGTACAGTATAGCCAAACTCACAATCGTTTGCTGTTGCCATCGTCATTGTCGTTGCTGTTGCTGTCTTGTCGTCTTCGTCCTTGGATCACGGCCAGACAAGACAGAGAGGGTGGCACTGCCTGTGGGTGGCCTGGAGTCGGTGTTGGAGACCGGTTGCGTGTTTCATCTCTGTTGCCTCGGCAACCCGAATTGCAAAAGTGGGTAAGTAGCCTGTCCTTATCTGAAGAAGGAAAAACTTTGTGTGTGGATGTGCGTCCATCACAGCATGTCATACATCGGTTGGTATAAAAATAAATCAATTACGATTGCCTGGACGCCCCCGGGGAGGATGATGTGCAAGGTAAACTCTGGCAAATGACATAATGAAATGGAGGACCGCCGCAATACATCCCGCATCCACCGCGCCGCCACCCCTTGCGTGCAATAATTTATAATTTCACAATTTTGTGTGCAGCGTATAGGACGAGATAGGGGACCACCAAAAATTGTCTTGTTTTACTATTTCTCCGCACTTTTGGCAACTTTTATTTCCATTTTTACCCGGTGGGAGGGGATAGGACACATATCCCGTTCCCAGAGCGTCGTCGGCGGAAGTTCACCCTCATTGGGCTCATTACGAACGCATAATGTGGGGTCCAAACCAGGCCACCCGCCGCTGCACAAAAATGCATCCGCACTCGTGGGAGGAGTTTGACGTTCATTTTTATAAAAATGTGTTTTTTTCTTTTTTTTCCATTTTTTCAGAGTTTTCTTTTTTTTTTTTTGATCCAAAAAGGACACTAAAAACCATTGGGAAACAGGAAAGGGAAAAGTATACCTGCCATATAATCGCATAGGCCCATCTCATAAAAAATCATTTCAACTATTTCGGTGCTGCACTGTGTGTGGATGGAAGCCCCGCCTGCTTTCCGTGTGTTTTGGTTGCGAGCCGTTCGTTATCCTTTTATTTTTTTGTGAGTTTTGCTCCTGTTGGGACTCTTTGTGTATTTTCATTTTTGCACAATTTTTTTGTATTTTGTGAACGGTTTTTGTTTTTTTCCTTTTTCCTTTTTTTTTTTTTTAAATTTGTTGGTCCTTTTTTGGAAGCGAGCGTTCGTGTGTTTTTTTTTATTCAAGCAGATAATTACATTTAAATAAAATAAAAATTTTATGAACGGCAAAACGTTGTAGCTGAGTAGGTGTGTGCGCGGAGGGTGGTTAACATATACCCCCGGCCCGGTATAGTCGTGTGTGTAGATGTTGTTTTATAATTTATTCGCATTACGGTATATTTTGGCAATTTTTAACGTTGTGCGTTGCCATGGCGAGTTTGCGGGTGGGTGTGAGCCACCCCCTCGTCCCGACTCTGCCTGCGCCACACACAAATGTGTGTAGACAATTTATTAACACTGAAAGTACATAGTGTGCCCGATTACCATTTGTCGCAATCAACTGGGAATCCTTCGAATGTCGGTTTCCTTGCCAAGTGCAAAGTTCTCGGTACAGCTGGTGCATTGTTGATTTTTTCGCTGAAACCACTCCGCCTTGCTGTGGCGGAGATCTTGGTCTTTGGAGACCCAAAAGGGGTTAATTGTCTCCACAAATTTTTGCAGTTTTTTGCTGCCCTTTCTAGTGGTAGGTAGGTGAATTAAAATCATTTTTAGCACACATATACAGCCAGCAGAGAGGGGTGGGAAGGATTTGAATAGGGAAAAAGGAACGCTTTCTATTTGCTTTAGAATTATAAATTTAGGATTTTGCGACATTTTCCATTTGGCTAAGAGGAGGGTCCTTCACAAATCTTTTTGTTTTTTTTTCTGTACTTTGCTAGGTTTTGGCAGGATATTATAATGCATGATGATTGTGAATTGAAAACGAACGTATGGAGGCGAATTATAATTGTATATGCATGAGACAGGGACTGCGGTTGTTGTGAGTGTGTTTGTGTGCTTCCTGAGGACATTTTGAGTAAATTTCCACTAAAAGTGGTGGGTCCTGGGGTTTTTATTTTTTGTTTTAATTAAGACATCCCAGGGGAATTGGCAACGAAAGTTATTTGCTTTCGAGAAAATTGGGAGATTTGGCGACTAGACTCACTAAGCAATGTTTGAGCAGGGATCTTGTAGTGGCAGCGGTCCTTTTTGTGTCAATAGAGTTTAATTTTTCATTCAGGCAGAATAGTTGGAAGGAGACTTTTTATCCACACCCCGGCGCAGTTGGATGGCACTTCAACATTTACCAAATTTGTAAGGAACGCTATAATAAATCTGTGCCTACTTAAAAATTTGTTCCTGCTCTGATGGCAGCCCTGTAGCCAAGTGCATGGAGAGGGGGTTTCAAAATCTGAAATATGCCTAAGGCCCCAGTTATAGGTAGCCATACGTAAAACGAAACAGTTATTTTCCTTGTTTTACCAAACGCGATACGGTCATAAGTTCCCTAGTCGAAATCGTCAGCATGAATATAAAAAATGTTCAGGACAGTTTGGCAGCGACTCTGCACACATACAACGGGAATGATTCGACAAAGTACTGAAACTTTCAGGTGAAACAAAGAATTCACAGCTTGCATTGCTTGGGCAAATTTTAGACGACCTTAGAACCTTATTCCAAATGCAGACTTTATCTAAGTTGGTTACACTTTCTAAGTAAGTTACAGGTCCACATAGGACCTTAGGCCAATCTTTGAATTGAACGTAATGTAAAGGACCAGAATGAAGACTTTCTCAGAACACCGACATATTCGTAGATTTGTTTTTTGTTTCGAATGGAACTGTAGACTTAAGGTGTAAATGGAGCCTTTCCGGAGGTTGAGCCCGAAATAGCTTAGTACGCTGACCACTTAGGTCCACTTCGCTCATCGGTTTCACCTCTGGATGAGATAATACACCCTAGATATTGGAAGCGCTCTCTCTATCGGTTGTCTAGCCATACCCCACAAATAATAGTCCAACGGTGACAAATCGCAGCTCCGAGGTGGCCAAACGATAATGAGATCTTCATAAACAGGGCGCAAAACATCGAGTGTAGCTTTGGCTGTGTGGCACGTAGCGCTGTCCTGTTGAAACCAAATGTTGCCAATATCCTCCTCTTCAATTTTTGTGAACAAAAATTCGTTCAACATGGCCCGATAACGATCGCCGTTGACTGTAACGGCCACTCCTTGCTCATTTTCGAAGAAAAATGGCCCAATTATGCTTCACGCACACTTTCTGCCACAGCAGCAATTTTCTCGGGTGTACCTACGCACTGTTTTTGTCTTTTCACGCTTTGGTTTATCGATGAGGGTGCCAGTTTCTTTCACTTTTTTCACAAGATAACGAACATACGGAGCTGACGGCGCTTCTCTTCTTCCAAATTCCGTACGCAATTTTCGCAAACATTCTGCAATATTTCCCAGCGTTGTTCAAGCGTATACACAACCATATTCGTTCAGCGGAAGGATAACACTAATTATCTGTCAAATCAGACATGAGCTAAGTGTTACCATTCGCGAAATAAGCACTTTGAAAAAAAAAAGTTAGATGGCGGACCCTTTATTAGTGTACACTATACATCGTCAATAAAAAGCGCGAATAGAATGGGGCTGAGAACGCAGCCTTGAGGAACACCAGTATCAGTCAATTACTTTTTTCTCTATATATAAAATTGTTGCAAGTGCGTTGTGACTTTATAACTCACGAACGGCTCAACCGATTTCAATGATTATTGGTGTGTATTATTCGTCTCGAGCCAGGGATGGTTTATGAAAAAAGAAAAGTTGGAAAATTCTCAACAGGTGGCGTTGAAGGCCCAAAATTCGTTTTTTTATGGGGAAAAGCACTTTGAGAAATAATAAACTGGATAGAAATCGAGTAGTGACACTTCAAATACAAAAAAAAAAATATTTTATATTTTCAAAGCAATTGTTGTTGTCAAATATTTGAATTATTTTCCAAGCAATTTGTTGTTGTCAACAATTTTGAAATTTTTTTTTTAATTTTTTACCTAATAAGTTTACTATGTTACATTAAGTAAGTTTTTGAAATGGAGTAGATACTTTGATTTATTTCATGGTTATTGAAGCCATCATTTTTGTTTGACATGTATTTTCAGGATCCTTGCATAAGTATGTGTGAGTAAGTTGAAATGTAGAGGTGATTAAGATGACGTGGACAATGATGACAGTCAACAGGAGCTGTGGAGCGTTTTGAGTTTGCACGTAGGGGTTGTTACGAAAAATGACCGTGTAACAATTGTGGTATTCTGCTCATTAGTGAATAGGGTTATGGGGAGCGCAACTCAAAGGTACCATAACACCTTCGGTACCGGTGTAGAGAGAGAAGGGAAAAGGCTTACCATTTATCAACCAAGTTGATAGGTGCGGTTAGTTTTCTTCATGGCTGTTAAAGTTACAAATATTTCGTCGGTCGCTGATGGACTATATTGTTAAGCATTGTGTCTTTGGTTATACTCGATGTTGTATGTATTCGATTGAATGGCAAAAAAGAGGCTTGCCTCATGCGCACATTCTCATTTGGTTAGTCGAAAGAATGCAACCAGACCAAGTTGATGACATCATATGTGCCGAGGTTCCAGATCCCAAAACCGATCCAGACCTGCATGATGTCATAATTACAAACATTATTCATGGGAAGGTTTGAAAATGGTGTCAGTATTTTTGTTTCACATTTTCTGCTTTGTGCGAACCAACTTACAAACACATGAAAACCAATTTAACAGCTCCCTAAAATTCGATCACATTTCGGTAACAAGTCATTCCCAAATACCTACATTATACACACTGTTACTGTTACGGAAATATGTCTGAAATGTAAGACAGCGCTTACACAATAACCATCAATTTCTACTTGAGTTCTGGATCCGATACGTGGTGCTGAAAGATAGGATACCACACTATAGGTGGTACTTTGCAAAACATAAGCGGTATAGGAAAACGATTTGTGGCACCTCACATTCAAAAATAAAATCAAGCGCTATTTCTAAAGTTACATAATTAAAATTATAATGGACATTGTCCAAATAAAGCACTTTGTTAACCTAAGCGGATTCTGCTTATTTAGAACGACTTGCCATTGGTATTTAAGCGTCTACATAAAATAGCATGTGCATTAAACCGCATTTACACCATCACGCACGCGCAATTTTGCAACAAAACCGAATAGAGTATAGAGAGATCCATTTATCCACAGTCAATACTATAAAAGGCGTAAGAATGAGATCACAAATCAGACGCCTACGGTGTCATGGATGCTCTACCCATAATTATAGATACGTAAAACGTAAATAGACACAGGTGCCCCCCGCCAACATTTATGCAGTTGCTTGAAAACATTTCTGATTTGAAACACGTGAAATCAGAGTGGTAATTAGTTTCAGTAAATTAAACCAACAATTCATCAATCAGTTACACGAAAAAAATAAATAATTGTCCGTTCATCATTTCCGGAAGCCATATTGTTTTATTTCTTTAGCCATCGCAATAAAAATATCAACATGCGGAGCTTTCCTATAATTCCTACCACGTAAACAAGATGGCCGACCTAAATACGTGTCACGTTTTTTTGCGTGTTAGGTAATGCTGTCCCTTTCGGTCACACGGCAATTTAGTATTTAGCATCCCTTTAATTTTGCGTGATATGAATGTGTGACCATGTAAATGCAGCATTATGCATGCTCGAAATTATTACTTTCATTACATTAACGAATTTGGGCGGAACGAAGTTCGCGGGATCAGCTAGTTTCTTATAAACTTGTAAGAATTTTGTTGATATCTACACCTATTGAACTCAACTTACAAATAAGGGAATTTCTGTTCACGGTGTCGAAAGCCGCCTTAAAATCAACAAAAAGAGCATACAACTTTCTTTTCCTTGGTAAGAATCTATTGGCTATTGTGGTAAGAGAAAATATTTGGTCAATCGTCGAAAGTCCAGCTCGGTTCTGTAGCAATCGTCGTAATATAGCTCACAGACATCTTAAATCTGGTCCATCTGCTATGCCCGACACCGACATTGTTCAAAACAACAAGTAGTGTCATTTTAGGTTTGATTGACTCAAACATAAAATTCGACAAAAAAATCGAACAAAACAATATATGCACACGTTTGATGTTTCCTTTTCTAACAAACAAAACAAGAGTGTCTACCGCAAATTCCTTTGTATTTTATGAGTGTCCTCTTCTAGCACACACAACACGCACCCACAATAGATCTGCCTCAACAGGTGGTTTGTGTCGACAACAATAGCTTAAAAACATACTAACAGAAAGAGAGACTATATACAGATACACGTCCAATAGAAAGCTCTGAAGAGGACATTTGAAAAAGCATAATGCTGATGCTCGCACATATAAATCAATGCACTCAAAGGGACCTAAATTTATCTATACACTGTCTGAATGCACTTCTCGTGACAGTATTTTCGCGCAGCTTTGTGCCCATCACAATTGCTCTGACATTTTAATATGTTTTTACCCCACAAAAACACTTTATACGAGTATACCATTTCAGTGACAGTTGTTGTTGTCAGTGTGTATAGCACTATAGTGTAGCGTCAAAAAATGGAACCAGAAAAAAAAAAACAAAGCCAAACAAACGATCTCAACTAGAATCCATTTCGGTTGCACGCGAGAATCCTTTGTCCCACATTAAACGGTGCTGTTCCGGTGCCGCTTGCATTTTGTCAACTGTTTCACAATACAAAGCGTTCTAACATGATTTTAATTACAAAAAATCACCCTTGAGCTTACACACAAAAACACATTTAAACTGACACACAGAGGCGACCGGAGGGGGTGTAGCTTTGCTAGTGCTGCCGCTCTAAGCCACCCCCTAAGCCTCATCGCAGCTCCATCGCCGACCGACTATATACCTCAGCAGCACATCCTCAAAGCGGATCCACATAATAATGATGAAAAATTTCGTTGATGACTCTGTGTTTTCTTTGCCATTTCCAGAGCCAGAGTCGGCTCTGCCTGTGTCGGGGGTGGCAGCATCACAATATGTGTGTAGAGTTTTATTTTTTAGGTTTTAATTTAAACCCTTTCCATACACTTTGAGCAAGTGAGTGAGTAAGTAAGTGTATGTGAGCGGTGCACAGTCTGCCTGGAAGAAAATTCTTTTAAATTTTCATTTTTGTTTCTGCCCCATCCTCCGCATAGAAGGATGTAGGAAGGAACACGTCGTCTAAAAGCATTTGTGGTCTTATTCTTGTATACGTTTTCTTTTCTCCTAACAGAAGCACACAAAATGAAAACGACAACACAACAAGCCCGAGTCGTACCTACACGGTTCTCTTGTATCGAATAATCGTTAAGCAAACTGCTCTTACCCGTTAATGTGTAGGCAAAGATGTACGCGGTGAGAGGGCCCACCAGCAAGGAGCAACAAATACCGAAAACCAACGAAAAATAATTTAAAAATTTTTCAAACAAAGTGAAATTTTACCCGGCAGATCCCCGCCTCCTTTGCATATACCCACTCGCGGTGCATGTAGTGTTTGAGAACTTTGAAGGATGTAGCGAAAGAAAAATTCTTGTATTGCCATCGGTAGCGGCTTTTCTTGTTCTTTTATTTATTCATTCTTTTCGGGAGGGGGTCCTTCCACCTAGCTACAACCTTGATGTCAGCCAGAGTCTCCTTAGAAGTTTGCCACCCATTTGATGGTTGGTTGGATTTGGAACTTTATGTGGAAGCTGATTGTTGGTACACACTTAAAAGGGTTATGTTATAATTTTTCTTCTTTGGAGTTGTCGAGTCTTTCTTCTGCTGTGTTTTTTTTTTGTTGTCGTTCTCGAAAGAAAAGTGAAAATCCTTAAAAATCCTAAAATAATAAAATTTTTATTAAGAATAACACATACAAGGGGAGAGTTTCTTTTGAACTTTGCGAGAAAGTGAAGGTGCATAGTAACACACTTGAGACCTCCAGGTGGCTATGGCAGCTAAGACGGTATGAATATGGGTCTGACGGTTGCAGTTAGGTATGTACCTACTGTCTAAATGATAACCTCGGTCAATTGAAGAAAGGAGATGGTGTGGAACCCAACTTTGAAAGTGGAAACTTTATGTAACCTTCGGCTGTATTTAAGGTTCTTTGATTTTTTCCAACTCTGGTGGAACGTGGAAGCCTGCGTGGGTTTTTTTGGTTGCAGCGCTAATTGTTATGTGAATTAGGTAAGGGTATGAAACTTTTAACGATGCAGACACTCTAGCTTATGAGCTATGTTCATTTGCTCTTTGTAGTGCATATAGTCCACCAAGGGTTACACCATATGCACGCTGGCATGCATGAGTATAGGTCTAACTAAAGACACCTTACACGTTTATCCAGTTTAGAGTTGTACGACCTACTTCGTTAAATAATTTTCTTTCATTTATAGAGAGATATGGTGCTTTGTTGACATATTCTCGAGTTAATTTTACTGTGTAAAATACGACCTAGATCTTTAGCTCCTGCCAATAAAAAGGAGACCAATACCTGAGGGTGAGCATTTGGACAAAGCTAATTTTTTATCTCTATGCTTAACTGAAATAAGTTCACATCGGTATCAAATTAGGTACTTTACTTTGAAGCTTTCTAGATACACTGTTACGTTACAAGCGATTTTTACAGGGATTAAAAGGCCTTTTAGAATAGGGATATACCTCCACATTGTGCTAAACCAAGTACGAATGAAGAGGTACCTATTTTTTTAAAATGACATTTACAAAAGCCCAGAATAAAGATTCCGAAAATGTTTCAAAATTAAATATCTTAATACCTAGGACTTAAATTGATTTGATGTAAATAAACTTGGTACAAGGACTTTAAGCTCTAATATCAATTTCCTCAACATCGTCCTGTAATACTAGGCCGAATCAAAATTTATTTTTTAAACAACAAATTTCGTTTTAATAATTTCCCATATTTTGGCGGTGGCTTAAATTGGTTCTCCTGTGTTTTGTATACCAGTCTCTTGTTTTTCGATTTATCTCAAACTTTGTGACTGAATTTCCTGTCGGACTTAAATGTTCATATGTTTTCTTTTACAATGAAGGTGCGTCGGAGCATTTTTATATAAATACAAGTGCGAAAAATTCCTTGAACTTATGGTGACACGTGGCATTGTTTTCACGACTTCGCCATCCGTATCTGATCATCACCATACTATAGTAACCTCAGCAAGCGACCCTACGAAATGAAAAATTAAATGGAAAACTATCAACTGCTTCGGTCAGTTCTGCCGCTACTCAAGTTGGAGTCGCTGGGTCCGAATTCAAATCCGAATTGATCAAACCAATTTAATCTACAGATTCGTGTAATAGCTTCCTATGAATGGAATAAAGCCTTTGAATAAAGGTGGGGAAGGGACCAATATTAACCCACAGGATGTACATTTAACATATCCTATCTTGAAGGATGAAGGATGGCTCAAAGAAAGACTTGCAACATACCGAAAAACAACAAGAACATTGTTCAAAGTAGACCACCGACTACGCACCGTGGGGCAGGGTACTCTAAAATATGGAAACAATTAATGCGATGGGCTAGCTATAATAAAAATATTTTTTTTACATAAGAATCGCTTATTAGTGTGTAAAAGTATATATGACTTTTAAGTTATTTGTTTATTATAATTTTCATGATTTTTTAAACTCAAAAGTTAAAATAAAGTAATGTGAAACTATGTTTATTATAAACTAGCTGTGCCCGCAACTTCGTACACTGCGTGAGACTGTTTCAACAGCGTAAGTACCTACTAAAGTTCCACTTCCTTACTGTAAGTATCAACGTAGGTAATATCAAAACATCCACTAAAACAAAAGCCTTAACGGAAATTTGTATCTACACCAAAAATAAATCAAACAACATAATTCACCTGTATCGTCTTTACTTCTTGAATTCTTCAATTCAATGTAGGTATCAACGTAGGTAGGTAGGTACTATAACAACCATATTAATACAAAAACCTTGAACTCAATTTCTATATATACCACCATATGTCCATCAGCGCACGTCATCAGCCACCTGCGCATTTCCTCAGAAACACATTGTCGCTGTTGATTATACATACACATTCACGTAGCATACATCCCTCTCGTTTCACTTAATTTGGAGAAAACACCACGCAGTTTTTTTTTTTCCTATGAAAGTGCTTGTGCGATGTTCGCCACCCAACCACCCCAAAGCAGAACAACGATTAACAACCGCGGCTGCTGATAATGTTCGATTTGAGAAAATAAATTAATTTTTTTCATTTTAGATTTAGCTCAACTTCTAGAGGACATAGAAAGCTTATTGATGGCTTGAAATAACAATCAAAGTGTTGGCTCTCCTAAGTATTTAATTTTGTTTGCATTTATTAAGAATGATTG
Source organism: Cheilosia vernalis (assembly GCA_949126925.1). Lineage (NCBI taxonomy): Eukaryota > Metazoa > Arthropoda > Insecta > Diptera > Syrphidae > Cheilosia > Cheilosia vernalis. The sequence continues at coordinate 59,223,589 of OX421360.1, forward strand.
TTTTAGTCATGACGAGTAAAAGGCCGTAAAGTCAGAAAAAAAACACATTTTGGTCAAAAACGCTCCAAAAAAAATAGGCATGGCAATGAAAGGAATAGCCTATGTCCTTCTCAGAATCTTAAGGAACATATCAAAAAAAGATTCATTGAAATCTGTGTAGTAGTTTTCACACCATCAGGTAACAAAGAAAACGCCTACAGTTTTATTATATGTATAGAAGATAGATGTATAGATATAGATAATTCAAATCGTTTAAATTTATTTACATAAAATGTTTAAGAGAAAACTTTAATTCAGATTCATCTGATAAACATTCACCCTCACACTCATCGCTAATATTGGAGTTGAAGGTCTCAGAATTTAAAATATTTGGTTCAATGATTAATTCGATAAGACCAGTTTTTTAGGTAGCTGCCTCTTACTTGTTATCAGAGGGTCTGATGTAATCAACATTAAATTAACAACATCTGAATTACATTTTTTTGCGAGGAGATTTCCTAGAAAAGCTATTTGCGATATTATTTTAAGTCCCGTTCTTGGCATGCATTACATTTGGAGACTTGTAATACGAAATATTGAGAAATTGTATGATGGAGCACTTTGACATCCAGATTGTGTTCCTCTTCTTCGAATGTTTGAAGTCTCGATTATTTCTCTTGAATCCAAATCTACAAAGAAATAAGTGTTTTAGGAATTTGAACGAATCAATGAACTACATTTGTTGAACTTGTCTATTGGGAAAAGGTGAATATAAAAAAGGAGCACATTATTTTGAGCACCAGTCTTTTTTTTAACTCTATACACAAGACGTTAAACTACATTAGCAAGCAAAAATCTCGGTGTTAAAGCGTCTGGAGATATACTTTTACTTTAGCAATTAAACCACCAATTATATAATCTAAACAATTTTTTTTTTCATTATCGTTAGCTTCCAATAGGTCGATTTGTAGAGACTGAACTGAACGAAGCTCTCAAACTCGTAGTTCTTCCAATTAGTTGCCAGTTTTGGAGGTCTGTCGTGTCGATGATAGTCGCGTCTCAAAACTTAAGTGATTCCGACCCAGGTTAAATAATCAAATAAGCTGTGCTACCATTCTACGAAAACTTTAGCGAGCGCATTTTACAAGTTTTTACATAAAATGGACTTCTTTTTACTGAAAATCTTAATTTTAAAATTCGTTTGGAAATGTTTTAACAAGGCGCCAAATTGGACAGGTGCGGCCTGATGAGACAACATCTAGATCACTATAATTTGGCTGTGTGATGTTCCAATGACTATGAATCAGACGTAAATGAGTGACGTATTTGAAAGTCGTAGTCGGACTTGTAAGAAAGGCGTCCAGATTAGATTTTTTTTAGATTAGAGAAGACTATATTGTCAAATGTACATTTACTAGTCTTTTAGACCCTGGTTTAAAAGCCATCGGTCAGATTAATAGAATAATAATTAAAAAGAAAAGTTCTATTAAATTCAAGAAAGGACAAAAGTGATAGATAACAAAAGTAAGTCAAACTATAGTACATGAAAAAAAAAAACAAAAACAAAAATTAAGAGAACTAATTTGAACTCAAAAACTTTCTGTACGAATTCTGTTTCTGTAGGCCATAGCAAGTCGAATAAATTTGAGGAGCTTTTCCCAGAATTTCTAAAACATCTTCAACTTCCAATTGGCTTCTTGCGAAAATGTTCCGACTAGTTTCTCTTAGAATGGGGCATGAGCATGAGGCATGACCCTATGAAGTGCGCGATATATTCTCTTGCGTGAGTGTTGTATATTTTACATTCCACAGGAAGATCCGGTCTGTGCGGTATAAAATTCAAAGCAAGTATTTCATCTCTGGCTCTTAGAATCGTTGCTATCATTTTGGTTGGTATGCTTATCGTTAAAATCATTTAGACCATCCAGATCGAACTCCAACTTACTATAAAATTCATAAAATATTGTGATGCTTTGGCCTGAGTGATGAAGTCGTTCCGAAATTTTGAGTCCAATTTGGAGACCAGCAAATAAAGATGTTCTTTGAAACTTATCAAGTCTTGTATATTTAGATTTATAGAATCACCCACAGAATTGAAAATGTTTTTCCAGGTTTTTACAAAGTTGAGTTGGTTTGAAATTAAATATTTTAAGATCCTGTTGACTAAACGTGAGGGGTTCGATTGCAGTATCTTGAGAATATAATCAAAGTGGATTTTAAGAGAGTCAATAAACATAGGTGGCAGTCCCGTTTCAATGTGAAGCAGTTAATTTGGTGCAGTCGAGGGAAGAGCGAAAGCGCGTTTTAAGAAGAAACGGAGAGGTTACTCGAAATTAGCATGCCCAGATATTTGAATTCATTTACCACTTTTACCTTTTGACCTTGATAGTAGGTACGACTTTTCATTACTCACGTATATCCCATGTCCTCTTCTAAAGATCATTATGCTTGATTTACTGAGGTTGACTGATAGGTTCCAAGTCTGGCAGTATTTATCCAGTTTCACAATCGTTTCTTGCAGTTGTTAGGATGTCTCTGATAAAAGAACGATGTCGTGGTAGCTCAACTGTGTCAATAGTCGGCCTAGTGGGTTGGATGACAAAGTAACCTACAGAGAGCATTTTTTATGTCTCGCGGAATATGACTCGAATGCCGCAGAAATTTGGTGTCAAATTGCTTTTGTCGGTAACCATCTACTTTCTGTTAGGGTTTAGCAAAAGTCCGTTGGTGATTATTTGAATATTGTACCTGAAACAGTTCGAAGTGTTGTTATTGTTGTAAATATCTCAACCACATCTGGACACAAGCCCGACTTACCTATTATGAAAGTAACTTTTTCGGTCATTTATCTTCTAATGATACTTATCTTCCCACACGACATGACTAGATTGCCTGCACATAAACACCCTCCACCTCACACCCTGCTCTACCAATGAACCTCTAAAGCACACACCCAAACACGCATATGCAAACTATGGACGGACCCATTCATTATCATCACATCACATCTACGCATTTAGTGGAACCAGCGCACTCTGGTGCCCCCAACTACCTCGTCCTTACATCAATTTCATCTAACACAACCCTATCTGTGCATCTATCTCTAAGGCTATTACAAAAGTAATATACAACCCCACCAGCACCGCACGTCCACCTAAAAATGAGAAAAAAAAAACCCCCGTTGTAGCTGTATTTGACCAAGCAGTTTTCACCGACTCTTATCCTGTCTCGGTTATTATTCTGTTTGCTTTGCTCGTATATCCTGTGGAGAAACCCTTTTTTGTGTTGTTCGCCACGAACTAACAACCCTATGTTGCACTGGTATACATCAATCATGGCAGTCTCCATTGTCACCCTATCTTCGCATACTATAGGACTCATTATTTTAGAGAGTTTAGAGAGCCAACTCCATGAAACTCCCCCAGTAGCAGTGCGCCTTGCTTTTCATTTTGTATTCAAGCCGCCCGCCGCCACATATAGGAAAACACTAGTAGCGGTGGCACTGCATGGGCTACACGCATACACACAGCACTCGTGTGTGTAGAGACTAGAGGCAATTAGGGTCTAATGACGGCAGCAGGGTATGGCTGGCATGGCATGAATCTTTGTCACGACTCCCTCTCAACTACTAGTGGTCGTTGGGTTGTTGGGTTGGTTGGTTTATGAGTACAGCGATGCTTAGATGGGGGATGACGTCTCTCTATGTTTTAAACCTTTTTTTTTTGTGCTAAGCCATCGACAAGGCACTTCTTGTTGAACACGGACAAAGGAATGGACGACCCAAGTGGAAGTTTGCAATAACGACAATCAACGAACGAGGGTGGCATAGTGGTTGCAAATCCACCCTTCACGAGATTAGGGATTCGAAAGCGCTGCTGGGTCAGTTCGGATTGTAATCATAGACGCAACTAGCTTTGGGTTCATAAATCTGTCAGGGTTGATAGTACCGCTCTACAATCGAGATAATTACATGAAAAGGGTTTTGTTTCCGAGGTTTGCTCCACCTGATTAATACTTATACGCAACTAAACACGCACACACACGCAAATGGATGTAAATCTAGAAATATAATAAAAATACAAAATTGGTTCTGCAACCCCCATGAGGCGGACCCTGCCACATCTGCGAGACATCGCGGCGTATGTGCAACTTTATCTCATTGTGACACGTACTTCTGCCATTATAGGTTTTTATAACTTGTACACATCGATTCGCATTAAAATTTAACGTCGTTTCAATAGCGCACGCACGCCCCCACCCCTCCACATACCTACAGCAAGAAACCAAGTTCTCCCGGGTGTACCACTCGACTTGAATGTCCCGCGAACAATAGCTGCGCGAATAGTCCTCCGCTCAACGACTGTATCGGTGTGGGTGGTGTTGGTGGCTAAGGGTAGTATTAGTAGTGAACGAAACGACCTTCGCGCTTCCTTGGGTAACTTTGAAATTTTCATTTATGCGCGCGGCACAAAAACTGCGTGCTGCGTTGTCGTTGCCTGTATAGAAGGCAATGGCAAAGCATCATCCAAAGAATAGCTAAGGAGCAGAGCAGAGGTGGAGGGTCATAAATGTACATAGAATCCTTTTTTTAATGGCACTCGCGGATGTACGAGGCGGCATTAGTGCGTGTTCTTAGAGTACACACAGTTTTTTTTTTTTCTTTTTGGCGTAGTAGTAGTGCGCGTGGTGGTGTATCTCTAAGGACATTATGAATCGTTTATGATGCTGTGTTCACATTGGCACTGCGTATACAGCGAATGGCCTCATCTGGGCTAGCTACAAAACTACCATAAAAATCCCATTTAAAATATATGTAAGAATTTATATGCACGCTGTGACATACGCACAGGGAAGGTGGGCATGGGCAGGACATGTATGGAGTAGAGCTGTAAATAACATGAATAGATATCATTTTAAAATTGATATGGATGGGCTTGGGGGATAATCGCAATTTCCTTCTTTTTCCTTTAGAACGACGGGGGCTGTGTGTGCGTTAAGGGGGGGGGGGCTTATCCAGATGGGGAGTTCTACAGAGGGGCCTCCGATGAGTGTATACGCAATTAATTCAGCCACAGAAACTAAACGGATGGTGGCAGTCTTTTGAAAATGGACAGTATGAAAATCTATGTGCATCTGTGTTAGAATTTCATTTTGCTGGCTCTGTGAAGTTGACTTATTAAATTGCACATGCAACCCTGATTTTCCAAAAATCCCCAGCACCGACTTCAAAGGGAATGAAATGGCTATTAGCTACTGTCCGAACCATATCGCCCATGGCGTTACCCTTTGCATGCAGAGAAGCGTCCCGCTTCCATAACTGATACTGGCGCATGCACTCAAACTCTTATAAATTGCAAAAATTCAATTCGAACAATTCTCCGGTATGAGTTGGGGAGTTGCCCGAGAAAAATAAATTGCACGAATATGTCAGAAGCCAGCGGCTTCAAAGAAGCGAACCAATAATGTCACTAAAAAAGAAAAATGCCTAATAAAGGGGAAAGCAAATGCAACATGCCAATTTTTGTTAGGAGGAGTTGTTCAAATATAAATATTACAAAATATAAACGCAAAGCCATTTAAGCCCGTATGAGAGAAAATTTTATTCTGCATTTTTCAGACTTTTAAAATAAAACTAGAGCAGGACGAAAAATTACTACGCAAATTCCCGATAGGAGTGAGTGTACACACCAGCGTAATTAATGTGGGGATGTCAAAAAAATGGATTGAAAATGTATTCAATTTAAATTTTTTTAAGCTGCAGGCAGTTTTTTTTTTTTACATTTCCACATTTGCCTCTAGCAGTGATCCTAGATTGGAGGGAAAGTAGGCGAAAGAATAGGGAAGGTATTTGTTTGGGGGAAAACCATATATGTATTTACTATTATTATTATTCCTATTATTTTTTTTTGTTTACTTAGTTCTAAGATATTTAAATAAAACATAAAATGTTAAAATGAAACTTAAATAAGGGTTTTTGTTTTTTGGGGAAAAAAATAATTTTTATTTTTGAAAAATATCGTTTTATTGTTAAAATCTGTTATTCCTGTCCTCCCGTCACTTTGAAGTTTGTGGTTATAAATTCGTTTGAAAATCTGTGGTTGCTTTGCAAAACAAATTTAATTCTTTGCAAAACAATTATGTTAGTGTTACCCCTTTCATAAGACACATTTTGTCTCTTTTACACGAAGGACGAAGCTTACATTTCAACATGATTTATTGCTACAAAAGTGAGGAAAAAATGAGAGGAAAATGTAGTGTAATACGGGCTTAAGAGCAGAAACTAAAATATATTGATCATTTCCTTCTCCCATCTATTTTATAAACACAAATCATATAAGTGAAATCAAATAAATAACCAGTTAACAAATGGCATTTAAAACATATCGCAGCCTGACCGTTGACTAATTTTGTTGTGGCTTTTAGCTAGCTAGTGGACTCCAAACTTTTGGGAATAAAAATACAACTGTTTCACAATTGTGGACAAAGCACGTCCGTTTATTTCACTATTTTCATATTAATTACTTGGTAATTAGTAACGGCTGTCTTGCTCGAGAGTCGATGATTTAATATCTTAAAGGGCATGTCTGTATCTGGGAAAAAAAAATTAACTTAAATTAATTAAATTAGCTATTTAGTTATTTATTTTAAAATCACGTGTTTTATGCTTAAATCAATAAATATGTAGGTATATTTAAAATATATATGTAATTTAAAGCCTTTTTCTACCACAAAGTAATAACAATACTTTTTTTTTTAATAAATTGTCTGTGTACAAAATTACAGCCAAAGTGAAAGAACACAGTTTGTTTCGTGTTTTTGTTTTATTTAAAAAATTAAAATAAAATTTAAAATATTTTGTTTCCCCTTTTGTTAGTAAAAATCGACAAAATTGCAGATCCCCAATCTGGGAGTACTGGCCTGTATCCATCAGCTGTAGTTGAGCGAATCCCATTGATGATAGAACCGAAGTGTGTAGAAATGAGTGCGCAGCCAATGTCTCGCTTCGACATCTGTTTCGTTGCGCCTAGATACCTACCAACACACGACTAATCTGAACACAATATTTGCAGGAATATTGAACAACCATTGTGCGACTAAAGCTCCAATTTGGCACCTTTTTGGCCCGCTTCCAAAAATTTTGCAAATGCTGTTATTTCAATATAAAAACCTTTTAAACTGTAACGCAGTTGACTGTTGCAACGCTCTTGTAGTGTTTAGCGAGCCAATGCCTTGGTTGATTTGGCGTCTTTAAAAAGCAGTTGTCATTTTAAGAAATGGGACATTGTCAATTTTTTGTGACAGTTATTTTTGCTAAGATCAATCACGCCATTGTCAATTTCGTGTTTAAAATATCACAAAGCATGGTTAAGCACATAATATTATATAGCAAACCACGGGTCCGTGATAGTTAAAAAATGCGACTGTTTTGCTTTAACCATAAAAAATGTTAGCTGGAACATACTTATGATTATGTAAAAATTGTCCTCCTTGAATTAACATGAGAATGTACGAACATTGTTAATCAACAAATTGAATATCTATTTTAATGTGTTCCTCCAAACGACCATACTTACGTTAGCAAAGGGTAGAGATTAATAAAGTATGGTCTGATCATTGTTAGTCAACAATACTTTAACAGAACTAATATTTGGCATCTAAATAAGAATACTGCAGAGCTGCGCCTTATTATTTGGCATTGATTTTTTTCTTGGCTTTTAAAGTTTGGTGGTTTATTATTTTTATTCACACCTATGCTTAGACTTTTTGATTACACGGGTCCCATTCTCCGCCTTTTTTACAATTTTGGTAGATTGTTCTGTTTAAGATTAGATTTGAGGTTGTACACAGACTTTTTAGGTTGAATTTCCAAAATACAAATATTAACAAAATTTATACTTTTGGCAATATATTGGTCATCAAAATAGCGTTTACAAATTTACAAAGCAAAACATGTCATTCTGCCCAAGCTTTGAAATTCTCTTTTCCATTATTTTCTCGAAAACAGCTTCAACCATTTTGACCAACTGAAAATTTAATCTTATATTTGCTTTTATTAAACTTTTTGTGTAGGTATACAAAATACAATTTGACTTAATGGTGGTGAATATTAAATATTAAAATGTGTTGGCTCAACAACAATTGAACAATGTTTGTTTTCTTAAATCTCTTTTACATAAATAGTGGCTGTTTTATCGGATTCATACTCATAGCATACATCGTTGTCTATTTTGACCTCAGGGTGTTCAAGTCCGGTTGTTGATTCAAATTTGTTCTTAATTTTAGCTCCTCTAATAGGACCGCGTACCTATACCTACCAAGTTTTTTTTTTTGTTTTTCTTGATTTAAAAATAATTTTGTTTGTTCATTATAAATATAGCTGATTACTGTTAGGTAGGTAGGTACCTACCAATAATCAGCCTATTGACAATATTTCTTAATTTTGTATAAGCTTGAAAACTCATCTCCATCAATATGAACTTGCAAAGTCATTTACCATAAGCAACAATACCTTTTTGAAACTTAATTCCCAAAGTCCATAATATATATAGATAACTTTTTTTATTAAAGAATCTATTTTTTTAGGATGGTTATGTTGGCCCTCCAAAACTAGCAATATTTCGCCACCCACTCTAAGTCATCATGCAAAGTCCTGGACGATTCTTTAAAGTGCCGAATACTGACAAAGAAGTTCCAGACTGACTTATCCTGGGTCTATACTTAGAGGAGACCTACCCTAACGGCACAACACTTGTATTCACAGTTCTGGAAACGCTTGAATCATCGAACTATGCACAACTCTATCTCGCGCATTTAAGTGTACAATCTATTTGAGATGCTTCGGCAGCTTCTTTTCTCTTCTTTTTAAGTGCAAAACAAGAAGGTTTAAACGAAACCCTGCAAAACACAGCTCGAATAGATGAAGAAATTTCTTACGTTATGTTAACAAAAATATTGAGGCATTCAATAACAGTAGGTACTTGTTTTCTTTGCATCAATTATAATTCACAATTTAAAACGTCTTCAATTCAAAATAAAGTCATGATCTGCTTAGGATACGGTACAAAATTACTCTACAAAAAGAGGTTCCCTTAAAGTTTCTGTTTTATTAATAATCTCGAAAATCAATAAATGGATTTCAGTGTAGTGTTTACTAGCATTTTTTGGGGTAGGCTTTTGCGTGTTAAATAAAACTTGATCATTTGAGGCACCAATTTAAATTGTCTCTCATTATAAGGTGCAATTGCCTTTTCGGATTGTAAAACAAAGCAAACTGCTTTCAGATCTGTAAAAGCATCGCCATCGGAGTGTACGAGCGATAGATCCGCGCATTTGCGAGTAGCTATTGAAAAATAAAATAAAATCATGTTAAGTAAGACCGTCCATGTTTTCTATTGCGAACTCGGTTGACATTCAAGTATACATATATCGTCTGCAGGCTTAAACAAAACACATTTGCATTACGAATACTAAGAACCATCACAGAGCTTGACAAATTTGTGAAAACGGCCTAACCAATTCCATACCTTCTCAAAAACTGCGTTCATTTTGGAGAAGTCATTGTTAATACATTTAATAATAATGGTTGAGGTTTCCTTTTTTAATACTCAGTGATCGACATTTAAACCGAATAAATATCGACAATATCATTGACGAAGCCCATCAGTGGGAAAATTAATGCACAAAACAAAGCCGCCACAGTGAACACACAAAAGCCCGTCCGTCGGGGGTAAAGTTCAGTTTTTTCTAAATTGTTTCTGACCCCGCCCTTTAACCACTCTTGAAGAGCTGTATTATTCTAACAAACGTCTATTCGCACAACCCCTACAACGCCGGCTCTGATTCCATCCAATTACACCCCGGGGCTGTCGGATACAGCACGCAGCAGAATGTCATCTGAAAACCGTTAATTGTGACAAATGCATATGACATTGTCTAACAACCCCATAAATGACTTGGAATCCTGTTTACAGCAAGTATCAAAGCCACGACGTGTCCCCCTAATCCCCGTAGCCCAGCCGAACAATGGATTATTGAAAATTGCACGGCCGATAGGCAACTCTCGACACAACAAAAGCAAAAACGCAGCCATCTCTAAAGCGGCCGTCATCGCGCACACAAAAGGAATCTCTTTCTATTCATCCTCGCATCGTCACCCATACCCACAGCCCACCCGACTTAGCTCAAGAGTCGCACAAACGATACCAGCAATTCGTGTTCGCATAAATATCCAACCCCGTATTAGAAGGAGAGAAATAAGCGCACCTCCAAACGAACACAAAAGTCATCTTCCTTTGCAAATCATTTCACTTTTAATATATATGTGTATCGGGAGATGAAAACTTAGCCGAGGACAGGCATACACAACACAGAACCAACCCCCACCTCCTTCCATAACCACTTCAACTAACTATTAAGTATGCTACGGAATATATAAAAAAAAAATCTTAAACATTCATTGCCTTTGTCCGTAACATCCTGCTAAGCATCCTTTTCATCTTTTCCATCGCATCCACCCCTGGACTTGTATATTTGCTCGAAAAAAGAAAGAAAATTTTAGGAATCTCAAGCGGAAGAAAAGAATTTTCACAACACAATGTGCAGAAGGTGGATAGAGCAGGGAGAGAAGAAAAAATACGAGATCCTTAAGTGGGTGAGTCAGTGAAAGCGGCAAGCACCCCGCACCCCGCACCCACTTCCATTCTTAACCAATGTCAATGTCGTACGTGCATGGTGCCCTGTGTCTGTACACGACAAAGTTGTCCTCAAGAAGTCCAACATACGGCTTCGTTGCAATTCTGTACTCTGGTGGGTCACATTCGTATAGGTTACGCGTGGGGGACTTGCTCCAATCCCTGCATCTCTGTTGATGTTGATGACGACGACGACGACGACGACAACAATCAACCACCAATGCAAGCAGCCGGCAGGCAGCCAACAACTTTGATGAGGTCGCATTCACGTACACATGTCGACATGTCCTAGCCGACTGCATCCTGTTCACCATCCAGTTGGAAGCACTTCGAACATATCCTGTGTGCGGCACGGGGGAGGGCAACGGCATCCTCGTGTATGTGTGCCTCTTCGTCTAACATACTCAGCTCATATCTGGGGGATGCATCGCTACGTATACAACATTCGCCACTTGAATCAACAGACAACACTTTCGCTTCGTACCTATGCAGTGGCATGCCACCCACCATCACCACGAACAGTCCCCCCAGTGCTCTGCTTAGTGCATTAGAGAGTCAAGTGCAGTCGGTGATTGTATGCAGCTCCCAGGCATCAGCAATAGCAGCAGCCACCCCTAATGCTCCGGCTGCACACCGGCAACGAAAGTGAAATTGTGTAGCTATTGTGCACTACTAATAGACTGCTGCAGCTGGGGGTTGGTTGCGACGATTCCGAGTTGAAGGGGAGCGCCGTGTACACCGTGCACCGTTTTTTTCTTTATTTCGTTGCGCCATTATCACCATCATCATCGTCATCGTTGTCGTCGTCGTCATGGTATCATATCGTCTACGAAGGTGTCTAGGTGAAGGAGATTCCGATCCCGATTCCGAGGCAGTGGTAAGGTTGAGGTGGTCTGAAGAGCGGCAGAACTTTTTTTGTTTTTTTGTGCACATTTTGAATAGAAACACTTTTCACGTGACTTGCTCTGAAAGGCAGGGCGGCGACCGTGGTTAAGATTTGCTTTGCGAAAAGTGTGAGCTGGGCATTCAGCTCAGACACCATTCGAAGGGTGGCGCATTTGTCAGTGTGTGTGGGCATAAGTGGTGTGTTGAAGTATTAGGACCGACCAAGAAGGGATGATCGATTTGATGCATAACTTTAATTAGAACGCAAAACGGAAATATGAGGGTGAGGTGGTTCGCTAATGGGTTCTTGAAAGAGTCACCCCTTCCAGCAGGTTTACCTGCCATAGGGAAACTCGGCGTAGGTTTCAAGACTAGCTCTGAAATAAGAGCGAGCCATCGACTAACTATATGCTCTTGTTAGAACTTGGTCTAAAATTGTTGGAAGGATAAGATTCCATCCACCAAACTCAAGTGGGCGAGGCGTTTCACTGTGTTGTCGAAAAAGAACGTTTTTCAAGGGTTTACCTATTTCGGAAGGCAAACAAAGGGTTTCATGCTTGAACGCCTTTCTTCTTCAGTGAGACTCGGCCAGCATTTGCCTGTAAATAAATAACGTAGAATAGCCGTTGATAGCTTGATTGGGCTGGTAAAAATCCTGCAAAATATTGCAGCAGAATGCAAACAAGTTTAATTTTTTCCACGTAGAGTCCTTGGACGTTTTATGACGGATTTTAAATGCGTTTCCGAAACGTTTGGCAGGTCCTCGTCGATCTTTGTACGGACTTTAGGACACCTTTTGGGAGGGTTTTGTTTTTGTACGTTTCTGACAAATATTTACATATTGTGCAAAAAATTCTTCCCACTCTTTTGATACAATTTTAACTGAGATTCTTACAGATCTAGAAGATAGCTTACATCCATGACATTAGTTCGAAACTCGAGGTCGACCGAAAATATTTTTTATTCACAGAGAGTGTGCTAAAAGCAAAAGCTTACTGACCTCCATTTTGATGGTGGGTTGTCCTTTTCTACCGCGGTAATCAGTACAGTATCATTTTCGGAAAACATCATGTAGGACTAAAGCTTTCGTTTTTATTCAAAAGCACAGTAGAGCATGTTGTCTCCATGCTCAGTTCAGTTGTCTCATGGATTAGTTGTATGAGTATGAAATAGAAATTAATCACTTCCCTCTTAATTGATGAATCGGGGTCATCGCAATTCAACAATAAGAAGTCCTAACATCAAAACGCGAACTTCTGACAAAAATCCGAGGATATATCTCTCTTGAGAAAGCTTGTCAATTCAGCCGATCGGGTTAGACATAAAATTTTTGTTCTCATAAATTCGTCCAAAGAATACAAAATGTTGACCTACAAATGTGAGTGGCTAGACCTACGGGGGGTATTTTAAATGGTTGCGACAACTTTTTATTTTTACAATTTTTAAGAGAATACCCCTACAGCAATACCAACTTATCACAGGTTAAGGACTTTCCTAATTCTTACTTGTTCCATTTCTGCAATGACTGACACCTCATTTATATTTTTATACTTGCAGATTCGACGACAGAGGTGGCAATGTGAGACAAGGAAAAAGTCAATAGTGGTACATGTAGAGCATAATCCATACACGAAACACTCAACAAAATGTCAAAATAAACCGACAAGCAGAACTTAAAACACGCGTTTGGGCATACACCACTGGTAGTTTAATTAAGTTTTAATATTCCTATTTTTATATTTGTCTAATCTTTCTAGGAAGATGCAACGGATAAATCGTTGATTCGCCTTTTGGGATTGGAACCCAAGAAACACTGGATTGGTGTTAGAACCCAACCACCAAGGATACGGTGGCGAGCCGGGTATAGACCCTTCAATGGTGTTTCTTGCGAGATTCCTAGGAATTAAAAAAAAAAACTAAATGTGTGCCTGCAACGCCACCTGTTGAGAATTTTCTGATTTTTCTTTTTTCCTAAACCATCCCCGATTCCAGACGAACAAAACAAAACAAAAATCATTTAAATCGGTTGAGCCGTTCGTTAGTCATAAAGTCACAACACACTTGCAACAATTTTTTATAAATATACCATCGAAGCGGTCACGGGTCTCTAGTAGGTACCTTCTCTGAATGGTCTATTAACCAACAAGAAAAACTAAATCGAAATCGGATGTGTGTGGCAGACGGTAGGCTCCCAATCTACGTTACTAAATTTTTTTTGTTTTTGTTGCATCGCATTTTTTTTATTAAATTAGGACTAAGAAAACGTCGGGTAGGGGCAAGGAAGCATTTGGGAAAGACAAAGATTTTGTCCCAAATTCACGGCGTTATGTTATGATCAAATTAATAAAACTAGTAATAATTGCCAACCCTAATTTAGTTCTACAAAAATATTTATTTTTAACATAAGTTACTTATTCATAATTTTTATATTCTTTCCCTTGGAGTTTAATATAAGAACATTCGTTATAATAAAGACGTAACTCTCCACCAGAACAAAAATTCACTACAAATGTTCACTCACCTGATTCCCCATAATTTATACGTTAAAGGAATTTTGCTGAGACTTCTCCTGACGTAAAAATTCAAGTTGTCACCGTTGAACTAGAACTGGATGAACAACATTTTTTTTTGATTAGGCTATTAAGGGAAGGAAAATTTTGCAAAATTAAAATTAATTGAATACTTCAACTGAATTGATAATAATAATAATAATAATAGTTGGCGCAACAGGTCTGTAGGGACCCTGGACCTAGCTTCTCGCAACCATTCGTTTGTTGTGAGTTTTTTTTTAAATTTTAGAACGAATGGAAGGGATCTACATTTTATGCCGATTCCAAACGGCCGATTGAGAAGCTCTTTCATGACAGTTATTGACAAATGTACAAGTTGGCCTGCGATATCTGGTGGCAAAGAAAAGAACCCTATCAGACATACAGGAATCTTTCATCGGTAAGCGGTGCGTGTATTTTTGCAGAAGTAATTTATTTATTTTATGAATGAAAATCTATTTTAATTAATATAAATATCTTGTCAGTCTAAAATTTAAGTATTGTTTATGGAAAATAAAATAACCCCGGGTCAATAAATTATGTTTGAATCGTTTAAAAGTGGAATGAAAAATTTGTGTTGGTTTCGTGTAAACAATTTGTTTATTTTTGGATTATACTCTTTTTTAACTGTTTAAAGTACTTTAAATTGTTGTTAATATTCTATTTATTATGCAGCATTAGGTATCTATTACTGTGCAGCTGACGCAACTAGCCAAGATTTATCTCAGACTTTCTCGATATGTTAATTTTAGAAGGTTTCTGCTGGGAAATGCTACTTCGAGCAAACGCGTGCAGTATGTTTTATTAGCTCTTGCAATTGGCTTTAATATATCGCCTTCTTTAAAATGTAAACTACATATTTTAAAGAACTTAGGAAATTATTTTCCCATGCGAGGAACAATTTACCACTTTTTTTTTTACAAGGAATCGAGTTTTAAACTTCTTTTGGATTTTTGTAGTTACATGGTTATACCATGTTCTCTATATGAGTTGCACTGGGGTACACCACAATGAGACACTCGATCCAACACTTTTTCTTTATTTTCCAACACTGTAAACTATTTATAAATTTATTTGTATGTTTTTAATTAACAAATGTATTTATTTGCCACAATATTTAAATATTTAATCTCGCTTAGCTTCTTTTACGTATATTTTTTCGCTGATCTGTCAAACTTGTATGTCTAGTAGGGTTCAAATTATGGCCGCTAGGGTACACCCTCCATTTCTCAATACTCTCGGATGTTTGTCTTGTCAGACGTTCGCGAGAGGTGGCGCAGTGAAAACTGAGTTGGAATTTGGGTTTTTGCGGGATTCGAACCTGGGACTGGGACCCCTCGCTTAGTAGTCCAACACACTAACCACTAAGCCACTGCGCCTACTGATAACTGCTCTAATAAACAAACGACATACTGAACTCACAGAGAACGAAATTGCATACGTGCACATATAAACTAACTTTCGCTTCATTCTTCTTCATCCCAATTCTTCTGCAGGTCGTTTCAGCTTTGACAGCTTTTCAGCGATTCTACGGCAGCTCAAACCTGTTCTTCGGAGATTTTTACACGAATTTGGTGCCCTATCCTCGGATCCATTTCCCCCTAGTTAGCTATCCTATCTAAAGTCGACTAAATTGGTCTGGACTAAATGTAACCTGTAACGCAGAAACTAGGTTGGTAGGTAATGCCACTTTTGCTACATCAGTCACATACCTCACACCAACTGTCAACTTATTTCTCAATCATGAATTTCTTGACAAAATTCATCGGCTACCCCTCCATAAACGTCAACTGATAAGGCTTTTTATGAGACCGATCTAGCCCAATCTCAACTTGGACACAAAAAGTTAGCCAGCTGTCCCCATTGCCATCATCTGTAACAAAGACGAGTCCCATCCCAGTCTTCCACAGTAACTAAATGTAAATGCACATAGCAACAATAATTAATAATTCTCATTTGCCCCCGTCTTAATAAACAAATTTGAGTCACTTATTTAGCTGACCGACGCGACGTCAGTTAGCATACACAAATTGGACGTAACTTCTCAGCAACCACCAAAATGTTCGCTCCGATTTTAATACGACGGTAGGTACATAGGTAAGTTAAAAATAATCAACTTGGAACTCGCCCCAAGTGGACTTTTCGCTAGCAATTCGTCGGTCTTTTAATTTAAAACTCAAATCAAAATTTGCCTCCCCCCTAGTGGATTTTTTGTAAAGCAAATGGTTGCAACATTAAATCATTATTTAAGTTCCACTTACATTTTGTGGAACACAAGCTATGAATTTAAAGTTGGTGCAAAGTTCCACAATAAAAGCTTCAAAATAAATAAGACTTTGTAGAGCTTCTTGTTGTGTGTTGTAAAGTTTTCCTGTTGTGTGGTTTAGCTAAGGCACTGATTTATCGAAGACACGTTTGAGGTGAAAATATATTTGTATAAAGTGCTCAATTTGCTCAGTGGTTTGGTTGTTGTATTGACTAAGTCATTACACCAACAAGAGTCAAATTTCATTTCTGGTACATACTAACTTAACGAAGTTTTTGTCTTTATGGACAGTTACAATCAAACCAGTATTAAGTGTTGGATTCATAAGGAAATACTTTCTTGGTGAATTTGTTTTAGCTTACATTAAACCTGATTTTGTTTTATATGTTTCTTTTTTATTTTTATTGGACTGCCCCGGTTTCATCCACGTTGGTCCATGCAAAAATTAAGATTCCAACTGATAAACCGACAGAAATATACAATTTTTAAGATGGGTCCATTTTTGTTGTGCGACTAAAACAAATAAGCTGTTATCAGACAAAGCAAAGTACAACAATCAATCTGACCTCCTCCGAGGCAGTCTAAAATCATGCGAGCCTTCGATTAAGTGCTAGTTAGTTACCACGGTTTACCTTTTTTATCTCAATTTAGGGCCCAATTCTGCGTCAAATATCAAGTTTTCCTTACTTCGATTATTGTTGCTGATATTATAAAGCTGTCGAGTGTTGGAGTGTGATGTCTGGATAGAAAGCGCCGATTCGCACCATGCATAAGCAACTTTGTTGGTAGGTCGAATTGTTTTAGGTTTTAGGCTTTTTCCTGAACTTTTTTTTTGTCAATTAAGTCGAACTCATATTTTTTTGTTGGTTAAGGTTTCTTAAAAAATATACTATTTGTGTAATGTGGAATGTAGCTAATGGCCGAAGGTAGGTATCAAAGCTAAAAGATATAAGGGTTGGCGAACGTTTGTTGTACCTTTAATGGAGGAGTTATTAGACTTCAAGCTATTCAAGGTTGTAGGTATAAATATAATTAATTTAGAGAATAATCCTGGACGCTAAAATTTGGAAAGTAGGAAGATGGGTGAAGCATTATATTCTAGACAACCGTGCTACATTTTAAATGTAAAATTATTTTTAAATTTATGAAAGGCCTTTTCCAAATATATTTTTTTTTAAATCCAACAAAGGTAACGCTGACCGCGTGAATACAAAAACAATTCAAGTCGCTAAGTCAACGCATTCGGATTCATAGTCCCGACAAATCTAGTTGACGTTTTACATAAACTAGGTATCCGAACGTCCCCATTTTCTGAAGCTGAAAAAATAGTTTTTAATTAGGAAATTAATGTTTGTTTAAACAAATTTATAACAAAAGCACAAAGCTACACACAGCCGGTGCACAAAAGTACACCTATGTCTGTCTCGCTGTTGTAACAAAAGGGTCAAAAATAATATCCTTCCATGTACAGTAGGCATGTGGCGTGACCAGTATACATCATGTGAAAAATACCAGAAAGCGTGAGGTACTGAATTGCAAATGGACAAGTTGAACCCATGTTTCCAAGTCACTGTGCCTACAGACAAGTCACTTCGACATCTCTCCTCCGCTGATGAATAAGGATCAGTGGTGGAACTGTATAACATTTGTAAAGTGTGATGTTGCGTTACATAAATCGCAAACAAACTTAGATCTCCAAAGCAATTGGATTGCATCTATGACAACTAGGATCCACAAACAATGTGTTGGGCTCCACTGAAACTTTGAACCCCATCTTCGTGCTTACGCCATAGTATCTACTGTAACAGTAGAAGAAAGAACCAAAAAGAAACAAAAATGGAAAGGTGCTACCGGTAGAATAAGAAGGACATATGCATGAATTGAGTTGCACCATTGTATATAAATCTAATAGTACTCTCATCAGACGAATTTTTTTATTTGGGCCTCTGCTCTGTAGAGGGCGTATGGTCGCATGGTTAGCAAAAGAATAACCTTTTCTCAGAGAAGAATTGTTTTGAGTGAGCGAAAGGACGGAGAACGACAAAAAAACACACATACACTCTTGTCGTGGTACCTCGTGTGTATTAATTTACATTTAGAAGTTTCTTATAAGTTTCGCATAATTGGAAAATTTAATATGTTTTAAAGAGTAAAGTAGTTAGGCATCTCTAACAGGCATTTTTATTTAAAACATAGGGCGTATGCACTTTAAAATAATAATAATTGTATTTTAATTAAAACAAGCACACCAGTGTCTTTTCTAATTGTTACTTTACTCTTTAAAACATATTAAATTTTCCAATTATGCGAAACTTATAAGAAACTTCTAAATGTAAATTAATAGCTTTACCTACTTTAAAATAAAAGGCAAAACACTTGTGGTAACTTTGCTTCCGTAATGCTTTTAAATCAATTTTTGCCTATGTCCACTCTTTATATTTAGTATTGCAAGAACAACTTAGTTTCCAGCGGAAAGGGCGTGGAAATCCTTTTTTTGGCATACCTACTTTAAACATCCAAAAAATTTATATTTTCGCCCAATTACCCTAATAATCAGACAACCCAAAAATTGTTAAAGTTAGGAATTTTTTAGGCAACGAGCTCTGTGGCACACAAACATCCATAAAAAACATACATCAAAAAAATATCACCAACAAGCAAAGATCGAAAGAAGAAAATAAATAATTTGTACATGCAAACGAGATGAGATGATACACAAATTATCTCATATCTATTTGTTCGCACAATCCAGAAAATTGTGTTGCACTTTATGCGTACACACACAACTATACGAGTATACGCAGCAGGTACATTCATGCGAAGCGAACAGAAGTGCTTCTGTGTTCTTCTCTTTTTTTAGATCTAATAACAAATCCTGTCATTTGTAGCTTATAGGGGTGGTTCATTGTGTTTACTACTTCGTTTGGTTCTCTCTTGCCTTTTTCTATTCTCAGTGACAGTAATTCGTGTCTGTGGTAAGTGCAAAACTATGGTTGCCGTCAATGATAGGAAAATAAAGTAATCGGGCCTTTGCTCTATAGAGGCGCTAGTGTCGATTTCCTCTGATGAGAGTACTATTAGATTTATATACAATGGTTGCACTCAATTCATATAGAAGATGAAGAGGCAGTCGAAGTAAATCAGTGATAGAAGGTAGACGTTGAAATAAAATTGTGATCGAAGTGACTTGTGTTTTATTTGCACGTATGAAGTAAATAAATATTAAAAGAGGCCCTCTTCCTGTTATAGTACTTATTCTGCTCAGTCTGATGGCAACATCTCAATGTTTCACAAGTTCCCGATGCTCTAGTTAAGAACTTAACTATACCACGTGTTCCCGAAGGTATGTATCGTCTCAAGTGTGTGCCAGTTACCTCATAAAAGAGCACACTCACTGAGCCTCGTTTCGCTTATAATTAAAATGAAGAAATTACCCCGGGCCTCCTTAAGTAGCTCATAGTTCCACTCCTGTCAACAACAACTGTCAAGACAAATTCCATTGCAAAGAAATTTGCTCTACTTCAACTACACATACAAACGATTGGCAGTAAAAACTTTGATTCCAAAAGCAGCGTAACCCCCCACCGAAAGTGCCAACACAAACAAAAGTATAACATTAACCGCAGCCAGCGATATTAACTCCCTTTATTTCCAAGTTTTATGTCCACTTTGCACCACCAAACACAATCACATTTTCATCCCCCGTTCGCGTTTACAATCGTCCTTAGTCCTGCTTATCTTTATGGGCGGCTAACTGCTGCCGCTGCCCTCTCAATCCCTTATCGTCAGAAACAATATGGACGACACTTAAAGTGTCACTTTTGCAGGCACTAGGGCGTAGGGCCCCTTTCACCAGAGCTAGCCATCGTCGTCGTTTCATGCCTATTCAAAACCATTCGGAGGGCTTAAGCATAAAGTGCCGGAGCCTATGTTGTGTTCCGTTTTGTCGAATTTAATTATCACAAGCAAAAGTTTAAGGCAGGATGAGCGCCCTCGATGAATGGATGGGTGCGTTTGGGGATGTCCGCGTCGCATGTCCCGGCAACATTTTAGCTTAATTAAAGCAAGCAAACACAGCCATAAAACGGAACAACTTTCGGAACGGAAACGACCAATGGAACCGCATTCGAAGATGATTCCAAGCTGCTCACAGCTCCTGTTTAGGTGAACGTTAAAGTTAATCCGCTCAGGTTGACCTTGCAATCTGTAAAAGTCGGTACACTATCCTCCTGAATACCATATTACTGTGATGATGCCCTTCTGACATGCCACAAAGTCGGCGAAGTCCTCCCCGACGAAGCGGCAAATAAACAGATCAATCCTTCCGCGTTGAGTGACAGCAGGCGAGCCCGCAGAGAACACAAAACACAACCGCGAGCTTTTTTATTCATACACTCCCCATTACCATCCAGTGGAAGCCAGTGTGATGGATGGGAAGGAAAAACTGCGCGAAAATATCCTGCGTAACAGCAGCATCCTGCAAAAGCTCTCTTCCCCATGGTTACATCATACAGTATACAGAAGCGCCCATCTCCTTATCAAGGAGCTTTGCTCTCCACATCGATTCGACGGCAGCAGCAGACAGGACCTCGGTGACGTGATACCGCTGTCCATTCCAATCAGTTCCAATTCGGTACTTGAAGCGTCTGCAAGCAGCCAGTCACCAGTCTTACTAGTCTCGGGCGTTTTGCATGCGAAATCGCGCTTTGCTTTCAACACAAACAGAAACACAATTTAATATCCTGCGAAGGAATAATCAAATGAAATTTTCTTTATCGTCCGCTTTGTTGTCGCGCTTTAAATAAGGGACGCAAGACAAGTTTTATATTGTGTGCCCGTCGTGCTCTATCGTTTCGTTCTTTATTCGCTTAAATTTTTGCCTATATCCTCTTTATCCTGCTGCGGGCTGATGAAAGCGGGGAAGGCGTGTGTTTAACGAAGAGGAAAATAAAAAGCAAACTCTTTCCCGTTTTCCATTTCCATTTCGATTTCGGAGGAAACGCAGTGTATTTGTTGTGCGTTCTGCGTTGTGAAAAGGATGCGACGCAGTGCATTTTAATAGAGTAGGTCAAGACAAGGAGTGCGCTGTGTGTGTGTGTGTGTTACCGGGAAATGTATTTTGCCATCGGCGGAACGCCCGAGTGCGTTGTTTACACATATGCATATTATATTTCTTAAACAAAGTCCTTAAATTAAAAAGAAAACATAACCGATTGCAATTTGCAATTGAGTGCAGTACAGCGCTGTTTGCGAGGATATTTTTTGTATTGTGGATTACTGAGGATAACTTTGCCGTGCATAAGGATATCAGTTTCAGTGCGGTTAAAAGGTAATTGTGTATTGAAAAATATTTTGTTTTTTCCCTTTTTTTTATTGTTGAAGTGGAAAGGATGTAAAGAGCACTGCCAGCACGCATTTCGACTTGTGCGCCGTTGAGAAGTAGTAATTATACGTATCCCCCGCACGCAGTTTAATTTAATCAGAGCGTGACGGACAGGCGCCCATTATTACGGATGGAGGTTGCGGATGCTGATCTCAGCATTTAGCTATTCAGATAGGGGGGGTAGTTTAAAGGTCCACTTTGCTGTTGGTCGGGACGGTATAATTGCTTTTGACTAATTTAGAGCGAGATGCGGAGAGGTCCGTTAATTATTTCTTTTGAACAGCAGCTTTTCAGTTCCTTTGAAGTTTGTTAACCAAATTGATTAGCTAAGAGTTTTGCGAACTAGATGAAGTTACGCATAGGTCGTAGTCCTTGTCTAACGAGGTGTGTTGGGGTACACGTGCGAGTTACAGTTGTAGGTGAACACAATTGTGCTTGGGGAAGCTGTGGGCAGGCTCATTGGTAATTCAGGTCAGGCTGTGAGGCGTAGCAAAGTGAATGATGTCTCCTATACCAGGTGATGTCTACATGGCACATATATAGAAGAACATGCTTCCTTTGATCTAGCTCATACTTTCTAGTTTCTGATTCGATTTTGTGTGTATACTGTTGATATGGCAACTCATTTTGGGGATAGCAGATAACCTCTCAAAGGCATTTCTAATGCGAACGAAATTCTGGCAGAGAAATTATGTAGTGAACCTGAAAGCATTCCAAATGTCAATACGGGAGACCTTGTTTTAACTGCTTGGACAATGGGTCCATATGGTTGGGGTGTTCAGGACTCGACTATACCTAAACGTAACCTAACTGCTTACACAGGCTATAGCCAACCTTTTGTGTACTGGGTGGTGGGAGTGGTTCTTCTTTTGTGTGACGTTAGTTCTCTTGTGGTCCCATTAATCTCTATGAGGAAGAACTAGGACCACATTCACTCTTTTCTAATAGAGTAAGCTATATGCACTCCTAAAGCCTGGTGCTTGGCTTTCTTAAACAGAATTCTGGATGCTGTTTTGATCTTGTCGTAGCCCCTTCGGATCTCACAGCCTACTTGCTTTATACCTCCCTCAACTCGAAGATGACTGTTTCTAGGAGAGTACTTTTTCGACAATATTACGCGACGTAACCAATGCTTCTTGAGGTTTGTTGTGTGAAAATGTTGAGTTAGGAGTGTATCAAACAGGCAGCTGTAACAAAATACCACAACCACGAGTCCTTTTCTTCAAGTGACACATATTTCTGTAGCAAATGGTCTCAAAATTTAGGCCTGTGGAGCCTGTACCGTTCAATAATCAAACTTTTCAACCTAATTTCCGTTTTGAAGAACACTTACCTACTGTCACAATCGCGTACAAAGTTCATACCTTTAACCAAAGAGGATCTATAACTAGAGAGCCAACTTCACTTGCCCCTAACCGATTATCCCCTCAATTTTTGAATGACTGCCCTCTCTCGCGCGCTCTTATTTTTCCTGTTCGCTGTGAATACGTGTAATTAATGGCCGCCGGGTGGCACTTTTTCAATAACAAACAATTTGTAAATGAATTTATAACAATAAATGTAAAAGGAATACATGTTGAGTATGGTTTTTTAGATAGCTTTACTTGTGCTCTATCCATTTTAGGTGCCAAAAAAATGTTCATCCATTCACATTTCAGGTTTTTTTAGTTTTCTTTACATGAAAAATATTTTTGACAACAAAATTCATTCAACTACCTTTGGAGGTTGTTCCAAAAATAGGTTATTACCATGCAAGTTAAGCCCAAGTTTTCACTAGGGCTAAAGTGATTTATTTTTAAATATTCCTGAACATTGCATAAATTTCTTTTACTTGGTGGGTGTTTTCAATTTATTTTTTTAGCACCATTTTTGTACAAAGTCAAAATATGATTAGGAATTCTGCGGTTTAATTAGAGTGAACACTGAAATGTGTTGTTGTTACTTAGGAACAGTAAAAATGCTTATATAAAAAAAATATTATTCTCGGATATAATTATGATTAAATATTAAACTCCTAACAAAAAGCAATATAATGTGGTATTTAATTGGATTCTGCGATTTGATACGATTTCAGATTTTGCGTATTCAATCGAACGTAAGAGTCCAAATTGGTTTGTTAATTTTTAGTTCTTGCGTATTCCATTCGTTTTTATAGATATTCTTTTGCAAATTTTATAACGTTGTATTTTAAAATGTCCACTGATGTTTCTGTAAGTTATTATTGAACAAAAACAAGTATACACTTTATGTTTTTGAAATACAAAAAGTTAAAGTATAGGCGTGTTTTTTTTGAGCTTCGAACTCAGCAAAGTATGTTTTTCAGTAATTGTTGTAATTGCAAGCTGAAAATCTTACTTTACTTTTCTTTGCTGAGTTCGAAGCTAAAAAACCACATAAATAAAAGGCGATCTATATAGGATTTTTTTCATTATGGAATTTACCCGAAAAAATGAAATGCGCATATAGATATTGAAAAGAAAAACATGATTTTATTGAGGTATTTGGCATTGTGACAAAATAATATCAGAAATTACAATTGGTAAAATCAATTTCATAAACCTTAAAAACTTTTTAACTGAACTGAGATGTGAACACCGTGTAACTAATGGGCACCAAAAATGCCGAACACAGTCGCCCACCCCATAATAATGGCCGCCCGAATGACATAAAGTGCCTACATAGGATTTCCTAAGTATGCGTGCGGCAGCAATGGCGCTCCTTTGATTTGTACAGGCCCTAATACTTAGAAATTCCTATGCAGGACAGCAGCCAAACAACAGCTTGTAGGCAAATGTACCGTTTCTGCTCTCAGTTGGCTCTCTAGTTATAGATCCTCTTTGCCATTCAACTTTATCTGTCTACATAATTTTTGAGGTAAAACTATTTTTGGTTTTTACCTGATTGAACAAAAATCAAAACCTTTTGATTTTGCTTCAAGCTACAACACAGCGTATACGTGTTTCATTTTCACTAATACACTCTCGCATGCGAGTTTTTGACATGTGTATATGTATGAATACTCTATGTGCTACCAAATCCGAGCTACAAACGACCCTCTGCACACAAATGGGGCCTTATTACTAATCATTCTTAACCTTCACATTTTTTTAAGATATAAAAGTATTACAGTAGGTACCTATACATAAAAATGGCAACACTAATTTATTTTTGCCTTTGCTTCTTCTTTGCATAGTTTCTCCTCTCACACACATACAGAATCGGCCTTACCAATAATCAATCACTAATGTCGACAACTAGTTAGATGTCAGCTTTAGTAAAAATGTACAGCATTTGTGAAATGACACCAATAAACAATTAGACCTCCACATTTACTAGTCCGACAACTTTCTTATAATCTATTACATTTGTTGTCATTGCAGAGTTCAAATTTCATAATTTGTTTTCGTGAAAAACAAGGTCAATGGACAATGGTCTCTTTCACAAGGAGGATTTTATTCTAAAAGAAGGAATACATAAATTGCAATTCAATTTGCCCAACACATATCTTTCCAATGCTCTTTGAGGCTTATTATAAGCAAGAATCAGAACACAAAATAGGAAATGCACAAAATATCCGCTGATCTGTCAAATATCATATGCAAGTCAGTAATGCCCTATCGTTCGATCGGACACAATTTTCAGTACTTTTATGGTACGCTTTCTATTGTTTTGTAGTACTACCTCGCGATTTCCTTATGAGTGCATTTGTGTCGTAATAAAATCTCTTTCAAATTATTCAATAAACGGAGCACAGTTTATTTGAATGATTTAATTTATTCGTAGGCTGACGATGCAAATCAAAATTTATAGAAATAATAGCTGGCTCATTCCTCATTCATTTCAGAATAAATTACAATCGCACGTAGGAAGCGTGTTAAGAACTTATCGCTTCCGGGTTTGGAAATAAATACAATTTAACCTATAAATAATTGTATGGCTTACGTATCACATAATTTGGGAAACTTAGAAACCGACAAAAGTTGAAATTCGAACTAAAAAATATAAAACGCACATTTTTATGCACACATATTCTCGTAGTTCCTGTTAGGCTATTACGCCTCCAGAAACTTGTTATTTTGCGTGTATTTTGCTGAATGCTTATAATTCTATTTTTATAACTATATTTTCCGCGAATTGAACCTTTTCACACCAACCATTGTCTCATAAGAGACTCTCATTATTGTGTTTGCAACGACTGTTAGGAAAGTCTTGGAAATATCCCAAATTTACATACAATTTAGATTTATTAAGCAACTATTTAAAAACGAAAACCAATCAAAAAGCAAGCACTAGCTGTAAAACAAGATAAAACAGACAAAAAAAACACCGAAATATATGCTTCACGTGTTTAGAAATAAAACAAAAATGCAATATTTTTTAATATTTTGCATACATTTGTACAAATTTGTGTTTGTTAGACTTAAAAACCATATGCATTGTTGTATTGTAACGAATAAAATTAGAAAACATTAACAATTTAATAAAATAAATTTATAATTGTAAACGCTCAGGCTGAACAACAGCGTATTAAATTCTCTCCTATAACGAAATTTAATACCGTGATTTTGGATGGTTGGGCAACACTTGTCTTCAAAATGACATAATGGAGGATTTATTTAGCTGATGCCCGAGATAAACATGGCTTTCTCAACACTAACATTTAACCCTACAGTTAGCGATAGTCTGGCAACTATATTTGTTTATTGGTAAAGGGATTTTGGAAAGTGTGGAGTCTTTTCGTAAAGTGCCAGACTAAAGTTGATTATTGGTAAGGCCGAATGAGTTCGAAAAATTAAGCCTGGTCACTAAACATGATTATTTGGATCGCAAATTTTGGTCTTAAATCAGCCGTCATTTGGCGACCGCCGCGCCGGTCTGTGAGTTTTTGTAATGACACAAGATCGAAATCATGCAGACATTCTAGCATCCTAAATAATTTTCGAGTAGCTTCATGATTGTTGAATCATAAGTCTAATGACTAAAATTGTGCTCCAATCGAACGAAATAATATACCTCAAAACTGGATTCGCAGGATGAACCGTGCGGCAGTTATATATTCGTTAAAACCCTTCGAGAGGTATTCAGACTTTTCAATATAACAATCTTGATGATAACATATTGAACGGTATTTATTTTCGAGCAATTTATATAAGAAAAAAACCCAATGCAACACTTTACCATCGGCTTTAGTAAAATACCTCGATTCAGGGTGACCTGACCTAATATTTTCCAGTTAGCTTTGGTATTTTCGTGCAACAATGGCAAGAGCTGTCTATGAGACAGAAGTAAATACAGAGTTCGTTCTTCAATACGTCGTTTTCGATGAAAGTGGGTGTGGCGTGTGAGCTTAGGTTTGGAGTCAAATTCAGAACAGTTGTTCAAATCTAGAATGCGATAGAAAATTCTTCTCTCTTCGAGAAACGTTCTTTATCGCAGTTTGTATGCCACCAGAAACAGAGCAGACTTGAACTTATTGTAGCGCACTTTTTGGGTTGTTCGTTCTCAGCCTCGCCACTTTTCTTAATTGCAACCACATCTACAACAGTCCTATTTTAGGTTAGAATCTCACTTACTTAGATACTCTCACTTATCAGCTCACATTAGGTGCGGTTGCTTACCAACTTCACTCGACTGACTTTGCTTAAGCCCTCAGTTGTCAAAGAGGGGTTCTGATGAAAACTGAATCCAAAAAGTCCCCAACAGGGGTACAATTTAAACGAATTCTTCTGCAAACCAATTTAAATGGCCTCAGCCTTCTGAAGTATCAATGATTTCAGCCCCTAAATAAACCGACAATAAGCTGCCAAATATGGCTTAGTTACCTGCCAAGATTCGGATCTTCTGGATGGGCAAACAGTGCTACATTGGTTCTGGGGAGAATGCAATTAAAATTGAATACGTACATGTACCTACCGAAATCAAATACACCAAGGTTTTCTCTCAATTTCCGGATTAGGTGGGCTTACCGCTGGAATTCCTCCTTAACAGCACTGGTATTTTCAAAATCTGTCCATACGGCTTGCCGAATCAAACCCAAGCGGAATTGCTCCCCGAAACACAAAACTTCCCAAAACCCTTCCCTCGCGCTCCCGGCTCCGACGGCTTCTTGTGTATTTTAAATTACGCTCTTCAGGATTAAATCCCCTGCTCCCGTCTATGGAGGAAAAGGAAAACCTCCTCAAGAAAGGAAAAGTCCCTCCGCACTCCAATTTAATCAGGCCTGTAACTCCCAACGACATACACTCACTTGAGACATCCATTGTTGTCAACGGAAAATCCGCGTAATGAATGTATTTCCTACATCCGGCATCCAGCTTAGTTACCTGCCATAGCGCGCGTCGCCTCAATGGATCCTTTCTTGTGGCATTGTTGGGAAATAATTTTCCACGAAACACAATGGCGCAGCGTGAGTGTGAAGTCGTTCCACCGTAATCTCGAATTGTGTTGTGCTGTGCTGCACTGCAATCCATAACCAATAATTCCCCAAACCACTATCGCCGAAATACACAAGCTCCACTGTGGCTGCACTAAGGATAAGGATTCCTGAATTCGTCTATAGATTCCTGTCGCCCACACCCGAGCATAACTGCGGCTCGACTCCGCTGGGAGAGAGAGTCGCATCAGACAAAGAGCATTCCACCGTGTACTCCATTTATTTGCAATCATACAGCAATAAGCCACCGTCAGCGTCGTGTCGTTCTCATTCTTGCTCGTGTGGTGGCATCATCGTCATGTTCAACGTTCCTCAGGTGGTGCAGCTGGAGAGGAGAGAGACCCCTCCTGCGGTGGCTTTAAGGATGAATTGCATTTCCAATGCGCACATAAGAATGCTTCAATATGCCATTTGGCAAATCTCTGCAGGTGGAAACTGTTGGAGCGCGCATCATAGTTGCACTACACATAAGCAACCCTTGTGTTTGGGGAAATGCTTTTAATCTGCACCCGAAAGCATCCATTGACAGTTCCATTAAGAACCGTCGTCAGTAGTTCGCGAGGCCCGGAAACAAAGTGAAGTAGAATAGTACGAGTGTAATGGAAATTCACCGAGTTGACGCAGTCAGAAAGGATGTGAACCAGCGGTTCGTAAAAAGGTCGTCCTCATTATCGAGTTCCTTTGTGTTTCGTAATTTTGTAATTATAATTATTACGTCGTGTCCTTTTGCAGCGCGTTGGACAATAATTCCCAGTTGGTCCCCGAACGTCGATTACAACCGAAGAATGGTCGTCGTCCTTTCCCGAGGGTATATACACTTTAGGACTGACCCTTCTACTTCGACTTATTGTTGTGTCGCACATAATTAAGTTGGGAATAAGTTTCCGACCAAGGACCACAGCCACAATTTCTTCGCATCTCTGTAAATATTTATCTGCAGATATGTGGGTCATCTTTGAGCATCCTTCGCCCGGCAAGTGTGTAGTCAACTTTATTAGACAGAGTTATTACCCGTGCAACATTTCCTGCCCAAGAATACTCGTCATCGTCACAAGAACTCTCGCCGCTGCTGATGATTAATTCTGCGATGGCCCCCCTGACCCACTCGCCTCTCAGATTAATTCGCGCGCACAAAGCAACTAGATATGAGAGGATAAGGAAGGCAAAGCAAGATGTTGGTTCAGCTGGTGTGCCCTCTCCCAGCACCCTCGTGGGGATTGTGCAATTCCATTGTCGGTGGAAGGTCATCCATTATACAAGTATAAGTACAAGGGGGAGGGGGGTTGGGTAGCGTCCATTTTTCTTTTCATTCCCCTTAGCTTTGTGTTTGCTGCTTTGTTTTCCTGGTCGTTTGTGAAGAGCGAAAATGAATTCCCATTAACGCCGAGGACTTTGTACGTTTTGACAGGTGGGCATCCGGACAAGGAGAACAAGTGTTGAATTGATTTTACCCAACTCACCTATTTTATCCACCAAAAGTGCGTCAGCGGATCTTTCTTTTAAATTATGCGGGATGAGGGATGGTTGAGTAAACTTGCGGACGGAGGGCTGCCATTTACTATGGCTAGGCAGTCGTGCCAATTGGCAAATTGGATTAAAGTTTGCAATGACGTTGGTAATTAATTGATAAGAACGCAGATATATTGTGTTTCGGATAGCAAGGATTTGGGGCACGGGCAGGATGTGCTCATATTTAGCATGAGACGCCGAAATGTATAATCTCCACGAAGATAGGTCCTGATAAATGAATGATTCTACGTTGGAGAAATTGGATTAAATTAGGGCGTTAAGTGGAGTGGATTCAATTAAGGACAACCTAGCTATCTGGCCACCCTCACAATGTCGACTGCTATCAATATTTAACACGGCGTAGCATCGTCCAGAGGAAACAGTCGAAATAGGGCAGGGGGGAGTAGTAGTAGTTTAAAGTGGAAAGCTTCCGAGAAGCGTCTTGCTTATCTTGTTGTTGAATATGAACAAAATAATCCTCTGTCGGAAATGACTGGCTGAATGGGTCTCAGAAGTCCGACATGAGCTATTTTAAAGACTAACGTGCTTGGGTACATGAACGTTGTCAGAATAGAAGAAGTACCTACAGTAAATAGCGAACTACTCGGACATCTTTGGAGGTGAGGTCTGATCAGATTGTTGGAAAGAGGACCGTGCCTTGAACGCTTTATGGGCTATCGACAGCTCCATCCCCAAAGTGGACAAGTGACACCGCAACATCTGGCTGTTAAACGAGGACCTAACTCTCCAGGTTGTATATAGCTTTTATTAAAAGCAACCCCTTAAAAAGCATAAGTAGCGACTTTCTTACAAACCGACTGAAAGCCTGGCTTTTATCTTGAAGAGCCCGTAAAACTAAAACAAAAAAACAAGGGCCTTTGGATCTGCATGCAGTTTGCCGAACAATTAGCAAAGATCTTCGGTTTCCAGATATCACCGTCGTCCAGTGGTTTGAAATGGGAAAAAGCATGAGAATTACAAATCTGCGACATCTAATTTGGTGACTCTTGCACAGATAGACATCAGACTGAAGCATTTTCCTAGACCCGTTCAGATGAGAAAAAGCGTTCTATTAAAATCAGTAGTATGGCTAATATTGGATTGCTATGCGCCCCCAGAGAGACGAAAGACTGGCAAAAAATGTTTCTACAAGACTTTCATCAAAACATATGAGTACCGTCCTAACCATGACTCCAAAATCGCCCTCATAGGTAGAATAGCTTTGGTAGTAACATTTAGAAACGTTTAGCCCATGTTCAGAAATTTTACCAAAAAGTAGAAGAATTTTTCAAGGGCAGCAGAACCCAGGACCCCAGCAAAAGAGCTGTAGTCGGTTGTAGAGATAAGAAAAAAGGCTTTTGCAGGCTATAAAAAGTCAAAGACGTCAGCACTCCGTTGCCAGGCGGGGGGAACCATACAATTTAGGCGATAAAAGACTATCGTCCACACGGTGAAACTAAAATTATAAAAGCAATGTCTGAACTGGAGACCACTGAACTCTAAATGATATATTCAAGCCAACTGGAGACCTTTTAGTGAAGATCATACTCCAACTTATCTCCCAGTTTTTGTGGGAGAAGAAGTATGCCGGATTAATCGATCTTTTGCCGGCCCTTAAAAGGGCGGTTCTAGGTTCGATAAGGCTAAAATTTATCTTCAATTCCCCAAAAAATAACCTAAAAACTCAGATCAATACGAACCATCTTTACTATCGATTTAAAAGCAGTTTATAACGGCTGGAACAGAGCGTACATAAAGTGTCAGCACGTTTGATCTTAGCTTAAAGCTACTCAAGGTTGCGGTCGGTCTACATAAATAATAGGAGTCTGTCAGATATATAGAAGTATAGATATCGGTCTGATGCGCTAAGCGGATAGCCCGTGTGTATACTGGGGGGCTGTAGGCTTTATTTATTTAAAATAACTTTTTTACAAGCGAAAACTGTTTTTTTTTTGCCTTGGTGGTCATTTCAATAGACAGTGACACACTGAAGAGGGAGTAGGTACGAAGTTATATAATGGGACTAAGATCATTTGAACTTAAATGAGAACATTTGCTGGCCTTGTGAGCTATGGCAGCAGAATCTTGAAAACTCTTCAAGAGAGTCTGGAATTTTAGTTTCAAATCTTAAGACGTCAATAGCTCAACTAATATTATGCTGTCTAGTTATGCAGATGTTTTTTTGTGAATATAGCTTCTAAAGGAGTATGTCTCCAGTAATCGGACTTACGAGGTTGACTGTTTCCGTATTTGACAAGTTTAGATGAATAAGAAAAATAGCTTGAGAGCTACCTGTGCTGCAAGAGATAAAAAAAACTCCTTTCAGTCGGTAATGAGCTCTCTTCTTAGACAGTTTGCCATAACAATGAACTTGTTAAAATGGTATACCCTAGTATTTAGAAAGGGGTCTTCATCAAAATAGCCAGCGGGACTTCGAGACAATCCTAAGAAAAGCCTTTGACCTCTTAGATCGTTGAAATACCAAGGCAACTTGACGTTATCAATTTTGACGGAGTGGTCTATTTTTCGATGACCTTCGTATATTATCGGATAGCATTAACCCATCTTCAAGGACGTATCATCAGTTATCGATTATTTGGGCGGTCCTAGGTTGATATGCAGCAGCCGGATGTATTTCCCCTACACGTATGAGGTACTTTATCAGCTCCGGCTTGGCAAACTATTGGCAAAAATGTAAGCGGCCCCTTTTTCGACATTCGTCACGCTCCTAGGTTTGATTTCGGCCTCCCAAATCCACGACTTTTGCAGGCGAAAGATGGGATATTAATTATATGCTAATTGTGGTTCCTCTTAGAGCCCAAACACTTGAGAATTTCTGGGCGCATTGCATCCACTCTCAGAAGTTTTACAACTTTTAACATTTCTGATCGACTTAATCTACCTTGGGACCATTTTGGCTGAAGTCTATCGATCTGTCCTATTCAGTGGAGCGTATGGAGAAGTGCTCCTTTTATTTGCGAAAGATGTCCATTAGATAGAAGTGCACCATCATCTTCAATGGTACTTGTTACCACTCATGTAACTTTTCTCCGAATTCCTTCCAGGTTTATTCTCCTTTTTATTTAACGGTCAATTGGCAAGAGTTTCGCACGATTCGCCGGCTGAAGTCGCACCTGAAAATCCTCCTCTCAAAACCATCAATACCAGAATCGCTCCGCTGACTGCGGCTGCGATAACAACGTAGTTCACTTAAGGTCTTGTTAGTTTAAATAAGTCACTTGTTCTTGAGCAGTAGCAATTTGCATTACAAGTTACAACGCACCACTGTCGACAAGCAAATTACTAACACCAAAGAAATCCAAGACAAATGTACTTCAAACTCGGCAATGCCAACCGTACAAAGCTCACCCATTGTTCGGAGACATGAACGACTGCAAAGTGTGATGAATTATGGTCCTTGAAGATACTTTGCATAATTTCTACACAATAAATTATCACAATCCATTAGATAACTGAGTGAGAAACTCTACACTCTCAAACCTACCGACCATCATCCCATTTGTAGTCGAACAATTGGTTTGAGTTATTATTCCCCAATATTCCCACTTCGTGTGGGTAATTTGCTCGAATCAATTTTATATGTGCGGTTTAACTACACCCGCCGGCCGACCTGCACGACGATGTGCTTCGCTCTTGTCAAACACATAAAACACTATTCGTCCCCACTTTCATGTTGATTGCCAAATATATTGCCAACACCCAGCAACTTTCACAAGATATCCCCACTTCTGTGCCGAATTTTCTCTCATCCGACGACGTCATTAGGTTGACGGAAGTCCTGTTCCTCGCATCCGGCGAACATGAAATTGCAAATTTGCGCCAAAAGTAAGGTCGCTATACGTTCAGTGGCACGTGTACGTATGTAGCGGCATCACGCAGGAAAAGAAATATTAAATTCAAATGTGATTCCCTCCGGAGGACAAATATCTTTCGTTTACGTGCTCCGAACGCCACCGCCGCCACAGCAGTATCTCGCTTGCTCGGTATTTCATCTCAAACCCTTAGCTAATGGCTCATGCATATGCACGAGGAGCACTTTACCATACAATTGACGCCGCCAAGCACTTCCGCTCGTCGCTCGAGATAATCCTAGAGAAACGTTCCGTTTCGAGACTTGCTCGCATATATACATTCACTGATGTGTTCGGCAGAAAGGATACGCGCCGCCGCTCCAACCTTGCTCCCAATAGCAATAGCACATGTTTCACTGGTCTATATAGTGTATACCACTCGAGTATTTGAAATTGAGGCATTTTATCTGTGCGCTGCGTTTGTGTAACAAGGACACTCGGGATGTGTTCGCACAAATTAATATTTTACAGCAAATGCCTTGTGTGGCGGAGCGATGTGCTCTGGAACACCGGCATGCAGATTGGTTAGACCAGGCGCACGCGGCGCTTATGCATTTCAGGACACGGATTATTTGTGTCAAGGCAGCAAGGCCCTCGAAATCACTGCAGCGGATGGACTCCTTAAGATGGCGCACTAATTACATTCTAAATTGTCAATTAGAAGAAGCGGGCTGCCTTTCAAGCGGTGAAACTAGGTCACCTGGAGATCAATGGAAATGATTTTTGAATGTCCTTTTCCACCAATCGATAGATGGACAAAATTAACGAAGCGAGTAATAAAAAGTTTTGCGATAGGCAGCCAGTTCGTCCAGGTGAGCAATTTGTTAGGGGTCGGATCGGATGTTTATGCGAATAGCAGGAAACGAGGATAAAAAGTTATTAAGTACAAAAGGCTATGGCCGGAAGGAATTACTTTTGAAAATCAGTGAAATTTGTTGATGTCCTTTGTTGGGCGGCGAGAGATAAGGTGCCGGGGCTAATGGCTGATTTGCTCAACTTTTTTTTCCTTTATGTTTGTTTGGTTTTTGTTTCAAGGATATTTCCTATATATAAATGGACTTTCTTCGTATGGAATTGAGTGGCAGGGTCTGCTTATGAAATTTTCTTGGAAATGATTACTTTTGAACAATGTCTCTGTGTCTTTATCTGTGTCTGTCAATCGAGGACGGTGCGCGTTGCGTCGGCAGGGCATATACGAATATTTTCTAATTGACTTTGGTTGTCCTTTTGGGGTCGCTTCAAACTTTTCGTATTTCTTCGATTGACTAGTCAAGCGTGTGCAAGTAATAATTAAATATTTGGCAAAGACGTCTCTTCGAATACTGATAGCAAATTGATGGGTATTTTCGTGTTAATTGCTTCTTTGCGGAGGAAAGTTAATTGCTATGAAGAGGGGAATGAGTAATGTCCTATGCAATTTAGTTGTCCTTTCATCTTGCTATTGATGTGGGAAAATTCAACTCAGATGGTATGTGGGTTGAAAGTGTCCTCTGCTAGAATCTATTTCCAAACGCACATCATCAAGATTTGC
This sequence comes from Cheilosia vernalis, assembly GCA_949126925.1. NCBI lineage: Eukaryota > Metazoa > Arthropoda > Insecta > Diptera > Syrphidae > Cheilosia > Cheilosia vernalis. The sequence goes on from OX421360.1 coordinate 59,258,687, forward strand.
CGTGAACAGGGGGGTATTTACAGAGGTATAGGTTTTAAAACATTAGCCGCGAACCTTGTCGTACTAGTTTGCCCACTTTGTCATTGCCTGGAATACAAAGCAAGGCAATACCTTGTGCTGCGTTTCAAGAACCCCGAGCTCTACGATACAGAATTTCACAAGCTTCGATTTTATTTCCTACCTTTCGGACGTGGTGTTTTTATAGTAACGAGTTGAGACAGGCAGACATTAAAAATCATTCCTCGGACTGAATTGCACAACCGAAAAATAAGTTCAAACAAAATCAAAAGTCAACTGTTTGAGGTCGAAATTTCCACAATTTGGAATTGTTTCCACTATTGTCCCAGCACTGAGAACGATTGTTCCCTTGAGGATATCGCTTGCGAAAGTCTTAAAAACAGCTAGTGGCTATGCCTGTTCTGGGAGATGACATTATCTCAATTCAGTCGGATTTAGCACAAAATTGGATTATTTGCGGTTTTGTAAGTATCGTGAAAAAAGCAGCAAAATCTTATGAAATTTAATAATTTAAAAAATAAACTTTGGTTTTCATACTGAAACAGGTGTGACTTTCCTTAAGTATTATCTATGCAAAATTTAATATATTTAAAAGTAAATTTTTTTTTATTTTTTTTTCGAAAAAAGTAACGAGTAAATTTATTGAGCAAAATCCTTTTATTCAGCGACGAATCCCTAGATTGCTAGAAGTTAGTTTAATGTAATGTGATTTTCTATCCGTATTAATACAAATCTTGCATTTAAAAGTTTCTTTCGTCCCCAAAAAAGTAACGAGTTAATTAATTGAACAAAATCTTCTTCAGCGATCAATCACTAGTTTGCTAGAAATTAATTTAATGTCTGTTGATTTTACATTTAAAAGTTTATTTTTCCCAAAAAAGTAACGAGTAAATTTATTGAGCAGAATCTTCTTCAGCGATGAATCCGTAGTTTGCTAAAAGTTAGTTTGATGTGACTTTCTGTCCGTATTAATACAAATTTTACATTAAAAAGAAATGTTTTCTTCGCAAAAAAAAGTATCGAGTACCTAAATATAGCTATGTAGCAACATTTATACTAGTGGTTAATTATATTTAGAAGTTAGTTTTTTTCACAAAAAAGTATCGAGGAGACTTGAAATATAATTTGATTACGCCGAAAAGGAAAAAAAATAAAGAGAGAGTTTTAATAACACTGACTGTGTGTCTCTCAGAAATAGCAGCAATAAAACTGACACAAACGAAAATGAGACTTACTAGTTACTCGTTATTTTTCTAATTGTTGTCTTTTTTATATTTTTAATTACGCTATTGGTGCGATAGCAATCTACTTTCTACAAACTAACCATGTTCGCTAGTTTGATAAACAACGTGGGCTGACGTCCTGCCGACGGCTTAATTAAGCGTATTCATTTATTTGTTTATTGAAAACTGCTGTCTTTTTTCCCTAAAGCTTTCCGTATGCCCTCTTTGCTCAGTGTCAATTTACGACGAAATTTAATAACAGTTTGTTGGGTTCCTCCGGCTATCTCTAAGTTCATCAGGTAGTTTTGCACGTACAAATACTTATGAAAAATTACCTCTCCTGTTGGCTCTTGATTTTGGTACAACTCTTTCGAGTAGGATGTTAAACGAATGCTTTGATAGTGTGTTACACTGCCACATGGATTTTCGGACATCAACAAATTCGCCTCTCGACTTTATCCTGTTTTTTGAAAGGCAACCGATTTTATTGTTGCTCGTCCACAGGATGGTAGTCATGTTAAAAAATTTACTCGTACCTGTAATCAGCAGAAATACTACCAAAAACATTCAACAAAATTCAAATTCAAAAAAGAAGTTAAACATCTGTTCTCCTGCTTAACTTATTGAATGGTCTGTTGACACACAGTCATTGCATTGCTTCCATTCCCATTATTTCCTCAAGTGAATTATGAAAACAATTTCCACCCCCATCGAAACAAACTGCAGTTTAAAACACAAACCAACAATACAAGTCAAACAAAACTAAATTAAAACGATAACTTTATTATTGCAGAATCCAAACAAAATACCCGCAACTCGCTCGGCTAACTTTTTTGCCCTGCTTTCCTTACCAAATAGCCAAGTAGCAACAACATCCCCACACCGCACCCGCTCGCAATAAAACACTTCACCATCAGCGCCAGAACATAATATCCTCCTTCAACATCCTAATACTAATTTAATCTTTCCTTCCGCTACAGAAAATACAATATTAAATATTCGTTATGATAACCGTTATCCCAGGGCAGTCAACCATTGAATTGCTCGCTATACATACAGTACTCACTGTACAGTGTACACCCCTCCCTCCCTACTCAATGCCCCGCTGATTTTAATAAAAAAAAAAAAAAATCAGCAACAGCCAACATACCCTCCCCCGTCGTCATTATGCGCAATAATTCTACGAAGCCACCACCGCCTTCCCACCCACTTCACTCTAACCAAAGAGTCACCGCATGCGATTCAATTCCCCGCGTCCAGATTTATGGATACCACACAACAAATTTATATAAATTTATTCAGGTGCATACAATGTGTGTAGTTGTGCACTACTTTGGCGCAAGTATGCACAAAGCAGGACAAATAACAAAAAAAAAAAACAACAAAACTCCTGCACAATACCGTTAAATTGAATTTTCCTTCGGCGAGAGTTTCACTCACTTTTGTACTTAATTTGAATTTTTCTCTTTACCTCATTTCAGGACGACTGCAAGAAGGATATACGAGTAGACGGCGTGCAACGCAAAAGTCAGCAATATAACCAACCCACCTAAACAATACGGACATCCGGCATCCACCTTCGCAACTACCAACAGACGAAGACGGCTACGACGAAAGGAGCAACTTTTATTTTCTATTTCGAGTTTTTATTTTTTCTTATTTTCTCACTGTTTACCTTCTTCTTCGTGCTGGCATCAGTGCAAGAAAGAGTGCATCAGGGAAGGAACTTCGTTGAGACTCGATTTGGACACTCTTCCCTGCTTGGAGTGTGTGTGTGTGTAGAAACTTTTCAAAGAAAACTTTCGCAAGGACGAAGACAAGTCTGTTGTGAGACTCTTCCCCGAAGCTGCACATAAAGTGGACTTAAGTGCAACACATTTCCTTTATTTGTGTCCATTGAAATCGAGAAATGGGGACAATAATGCTGTTAGACCGTAAAAGTTAACTGAGCACACACGAGCAGACAAAGCAAAAGCCTACATATACGGTTCGTCCCATTCCGATGGGAATTTGATACATTCGACTACAGCACTCGCACATAGCAGCAAACGAATTCGCTTTCTTTCCGGGCCCAGGATGAAGTTACAACCATCAACCACGATGACACCAAGAGCGCTGCTAGCCTTCGTCTGTGCGGTTCTTGTGTACAGCACAGGACAATCGACATGTGCACCTACCGATTTCACCAACAAAAATGCGTCTGTCGATGTTGGCGCTCGTCCAGTAGCAACAACAGCGCCGCCGACTATAATGTCGTTTGCCCCAACGAATGACGCCAAAACTTGGCCGCTACAAAAACCATCTCGGAGTAAACACATCACAAAATCAAGTCTATACAAAAAGCCATCCAAGGATAAGGGTGGCTGGCCAAAACTGAGGGACGAGAGACCCCATTATGCGCCGACATTAGCTACGACAGGTTATGAGGAGAAAAAGGATAATTTAAAGGAACCAGTCAATACGAGCCCCACAGACACTGTTGTCGACAAAGCCAATGGACCGAACGATTACACTAACAAAATCACTACTAATTCCTCCACCCTGTGGCACTCCATCCATGGCGATGGAGCAAAAAGTGTCTTCTCGAACATCAATGACGATGTAGACGGAGACGACGACGTTGCTGGCAAGGATATTGACTTTATATCCGTCGTTCCTGGTGGGACAACAATAGCTGATAAAACTTATGCAAGCAGAGCATCAACGACCGAAGGATATCCTGCCAAGGCAGGAGTAGCAACAACCGCAACAATGCAAACTGGTCTCGTGGAAAATCCAAATTTCAATACGGAACCCATTCCAAAGACATCATCCCCAACAGAAGGGAAATCGATATTTCGCCATACAATGGCACCCACACCACCGCAGCAGTCATTACCAACGGATGCATCAGTGAGTTCGTCGTTCGCACAACATAGTGTCACTACGCAAACAGCGACGACTATACCCAAGCTAGACGTCGGCCACGATGGAGTAAAAATAACAAAAAAGAAACAGCTGTTCGATAAACATTTTATTGCGGCGACAGGTCTTTCGAGTTCATTGCATCCACCGATAACCAAGGATAATCCATGGCCGCTGTCAAAGAATAAACCCACAAAGAGCGGCAAAAAGTTAATGGAAGTCCCAAATGGATACTTGGGACCGATTATTATGAAGGAGAAAACATTTTCGATATCCCATCACGGTAAGAAGCCGAAGCCATCAATTGTGGACCAGTTGAGAGATAAGAAGCTCGTGGAAATCATAGCTCCCACGGCACTAATGGAGCCGACTATGAAGGTGAAAAGTTCCACCACAGTGCTGCCGCCGCCGGAGTTTGTCCCAATCGATAGTACATCAGTTGCTGTGGCGACATCATCAACAACGAGCACGACAACTGAGGGTACTAGTACATTGCCTCCAGCTCCAACAGGGCTCCCAGCGAAGCAGGGACTCGAATCTGAAACGGCAACTACTTACTTTTTGGTAGTTACGCAGGATGCCACGAAAGAGGTGAGCAAGCCGCCGCCGGTTCGGGATGATACTCGCATGGAACCAATGAACTCTGGGGAGATAGAGACAACGCTGCGGGAAATTTACAAGGAGGTCATAAGTGAAATGGAGGGTGCGGCGAAGAAGCTAACTGCTAGTACTGAGTCTTCACTGAGGGGATCAAGTCCCACTGATGTACGGAAATCCGCAGAATATCTTCTAACAACTGTGGGCGATGTTGAACTTGATTCAGTCACCAAAACAACGCCATCTACTGACGGTGATCGCTTCCCATCATCAGTCACCGATCGTGGGCATCATGACAAGGTCTTCGATCAGCAGCGATCGCTTAGCACAGATCGGGTGGTATCGGCAGATTCATCTTCCGTCACCGACCATTTGATCACGGCCTTCAATCCCCAATATACGACTGATCGTTTGACAACTGTAGGCACCGATGGTGGTCCCGTCGTCGATCTACAGCGATCATCTACTGAGGACCCCAAGTCATTCAATAGCCAACTGCAAACCACTACAATGGAGACATTAAATGGTTCTAAGGATAGTGATAGATCGACGACTGAAGGACACTTGATTTCTTCTACTGCCGATCCTCAAACAAACATTCGCCAAATGCCTGCAGATCATATTACATTCGCAGCGATAGACCGTCAGCCTCAGCCTTCCCATTTCGATCTCACCACTGATGTACAGACTTCGACCACTGATCGTGCAACAACTTCAACAAGCGATGCGGGCAAAGCTAGATCAACTTCTGATTACATTCACCAAATGGGGTCGTATGCAACGGACCAGGTGACGCGCTCTCCCAAGGAATCCACGAATCAAGCCACGACAGCGATCATTGATCGTGATTTACATATAAGTGTTCCCACCTCAACATACTCACCTGTGCGACTGCATGACTCTTCTGTTGGATCTAGCACCGTGGACGATTTATCTCAAAACACCGACAGTGCTGACAATAATTTGACACTCTCACCACTCACCGGTCACGTTTCAACCGCCACCCCGATTACCGATGACGTTGCAACAATCTCCGATCGTAGAACCACATTTTTACATCACGGTACTGATCATACTCCTATTTCGGGGAAATCGAACAGCGTTCCACCGATCGCCACAATATCTGAGATATCCCACCACTTGTCACCGATCACCGAAGATCTTCCAGCCATCACCGACCGCAGTTCAACGATCGCTCATGAGTCCCCACTGTCGCCGATGAAGGCTCACGACATCTCGCCGATCGCCGACTACCGCTCAGTAATAACCGATCGCAGTTCCACATTCTCCCACCACGACTCCTCAGCTGGAACAACTTCCACTCCATTTACCACAAAGCACCCTTCGGCCACCGAAACCACACCCATCCCAGATCAAACCACACTCGTGCCGATCACGACAACAAGTCCAACTTTGGTCGCGCAGCAGTCACTCAAGCCAACTCACGACAGTGAGCAAACAGAGTCTAAAATCTCCGATATCCAAATCGAGGTCTACGACTCAACACTGGAACCCATCTTAGCCTCCACCAACTTCAAAGACAACGTCGACATCAACTACCTCGCACCGCATACCACCACAAAGGAGGCCCCCATCAGCGGCCTTCCCCAGGAGCGGTTCACCCAGTATGTTGTCGACAAAGCAACCGACTTTGCCACACCAGACTCCAATGCCGTAGCCCGGGCCTCAGGGAAGCCCGAACCTGCAGCCATAGAAATCCACATCAACGTCTCCGAGGGCTTTGGCAACGAGAGCGAAGACCTTGAGTTCTCATACCGCCAGTCAGACTATCGCAAGGTAACCTCCAAGAAGCCTGCCAGCTCGAATTTTGTCACCCTCAAGCCATTCGATGCGGTCCCGCAAAATGAAACCAGCAACGAGGCAGCCGAGGAAATCGTCGTCGAGATCATCGACGGAAGCTCGAACAGCACCGAGAACTCGGCTAGTAGAGAGAACTTGAACGTGAATCCAGTTTTCACGTTCCGGTCCGACGACGACTCGCAGGTGGAGCTGAAAAATGTCAAGTACTACCCCGAGGACAGGCCCAAGGAACGCGCAAAATCGACAGACGACTTTTTCGTGCCCCATTTGGGTCAACAGCCAACGAATGGCAAGAAACCTCCAATGGACAGGGACTCGGACACGATATTCTACATATCCAACACCGAAGTTAAGGTGGGCGAGTCCCTACCCACCACGAACACCTACGACGCCCAGATGAAGAAGTCTCGCCTGGAGAGCCAGTTCTTCCCGGCCAACTACGAAGAACACAAGATCATGCCTCCCCAGAGGTACGAGGAGGACATCATCCTCTCTCCTGTCAAGAACAGGCTATCCGATCCGCTCAAGGTGGTCCGACGACCTCTGGACATAAGCTACGTCGGCGAGTCGGTCATGGAAATCGAACAAGTTACCGCCACGACAACAGTGTCTCCTCTCATTTCCACCCCCGACGTAATCATACAACCGGCAATCCTGCCCGAGATGGCGATCGGTGTGCCCGTCATTGGGGAGCTTCCGCCCCAGATCGAGCTTAAGGAAATCGACTTCATGCCGAATTTCGACGGAAACAAGGAGGAGTCGTCCATCCAATACGGCGGCGACCTCATCGACGAGGGTGGTGCCATGGGCGCCGGCTTTGACATGGATTCCTATCCCCTCGGCAACATGGCACTGGGACAGAAGAGCAGCGATGCCACCGCATCGCAAATGGTCCTCAACCATCGGGTGAATCACTTGAAAAAGGACGAACTCTCAGCGGATGTGCCCGCCTCTTCCGAAACCGCCGATGGTAATGACTTACTTCGTCGTTTCAATGACTCGGCAAATGGCACCGTAATTGGGCAGAAAATGGGCAACGCAACCGCATACTCCGTTATGGATGAGGCGTCAACTGGCGATGGAGAGTTCCGTAAGTATACCGAAACTAGGTCGCTAGTTAACCGCAAATCTAATTCGGTTTTTCCTCTCTTCCCAGACTTTACAGACATGCACACCCTGTTTACAGCATGCTTTGCTACGTTGCTGCCACTTATTTTCTCGGTCGCCTTGGCGTTTGGACTTCGGTAAGTACCTACCCCCGAAGAGCTGAACTGATATTACACGAAAACAATAACCCCAAACACGGTTGGCTCTAATTAATGGAATTACTCCGGCCACGTTAATGAGTAGAGAACAATAAGCACAGGGTTGGCCCAGACCGCAGCAACTTTGTGTAGATGTAGATATTTTGGACATAATCCCGCCGGAGCTAGGTTTATCCTTATCAATGTCGGGCGCATATTGTTTCACCATACTCGAGTGTGGGTAGGCGCACACAACATTTGCGGCATTTAGCACCATTATTCCTGACGGTGCGGTGAGGCGGCAACAGTCCGGTTATTCAAATTTCGAATTGGGATTTCTCCTTTCGTTGGCAGATTTGCCCCCAAAAAGAAACCTTTTGCTAGCTAAATGTGAAGGGAGTTCCTTTAAATTTGCATTTTTCCCCCCTTTTTTCCAACATGTGTGCCGTGTGTGACGTTGGCATTCTGGTTAGGGGACAGTAACAGTGAGACGCTGTCTTTAGAGATAGAAATGGATTTTATTTGCACGTGTTGCCTGCCTTAGGAGACAAATTCCGGCCACAGATTTCGTCTAAAAGAAGGACGTTTGCATTTGCTTTTTCAGAAACCCAAATATGGCTGCGTAGGGAAATTAGGGAAAAATTATACCCATTTGGATTCATTTTATTTAATGGGCTGTTCTCCTTTGACATTCTCAGACATAATGTCTGGAATGTTAGTAGACAGCGGTGGAACCAAAGTATTCATATTTTGTCCGGAAATTTGCCGAGTCCGACAGAGGAGGAAAAAACACAAAATCCAAGTAATTCGGCTGTTTTATGTCCTTGGGTGTGTTCAGAGACAGTTTTATATCACTTATGGGAACATAAGGGGAAGAAATGTGCTTGGCACTTGAATGAATATCATTACTGTACTAAACAGAAAGACGAGCTAATACTTTGGATGTGACTTCGAAGAGGTGAAGCGGTTTAATAATTTAGTTTATTTTAATTTATTTGTTATATATTATATCATCAGCTTTCACGATAAATTATCAATCACTATATTTGAGGAGAAAAAGCGAAAGCAGTACTAGAATAACTTGAGGTGGATTAGTGAATTGGAATTTATTCTGGACTATTTGCATTCCGCGATACCAATAATCATTTTTAGTGTCCAGGCTAAGTTTTTCGAACTCACAATGGCGAAATTTTCCATACAAAATTGCATATTGTGACCTAGAAAATATTTAGTGTGAAGGTTAAAAATGATTATTGGTAAGGCCCATTGAGTCTTATAGTTAAAATAATGCCCTGTTTATAAGGATGGGGATGAGGATAGCAAACTCAACTTTTACCAATCAATCAATTATCAGTTGTCAACAATTATTAATCGCAATCTTTTAGGAGTAACAAAACAGTACTAGAAGAAATTGACCAACTTTTAAAAATGTACAAAGTTTACACTGAATTGTTAAGGTTGTCATTTTTTGATTTTTTTTTTATCGGCAACTAATTTATGACAGATGAGTGTATTAAATCGGAACTTAGCGAAAGTTTATTCGCCCTTCGGTTGAACGAACTACGAGAATTGAGGTCAGATGTCTACAATCGACTTAGGCTTATTTTATTCACTCGAAGTTGAACATAACTTGGGGATTTTTATATGGGAAACTTCCCAAGTTGTGTTCAACTTCGAGTGAATAAAATGGGCCTTAATAGATTGTTCATTTATATTTTGTCCAACAGAGCGGGCGATCTTTTTCAGACTTTTGGTATGCTAAAATTCTGTAGGGCATATGAGTTGTTGCGAAAGTTGTGAGATCCAACTTTGTCGGGTTTCCAAAAATACGTCGACTTGTGTTATTAACTAATATCAATCTTCCGATAGCGAAGAAAATTCCCCGATGCGAGGAATCTCTGAAAGCTAACTATACCCGTAATAAAAATCGATCGACTTTTTTGTCCATTCAGGCTTGAATTAGTGTCGATGACGAAGCCAACGGCAGCTGTTTAGAACCTCAACAGACATAAGAGTCGGTATTCAATGAGTTACAGGAAAATCCAGAACTCGGCAAGCTTATAGAGGTAGATATTTTACTAAAAATCCTAAGGTGACTCACATTTTATTATTATTTTTCTTAGTCTACTGCATTCACTTCCAGCTTTCAGCTTGGTCACTTTTTTCGGTCCGAAAGACTGGCGTAATATTGAAATTATGTATAGTTAAGTTTTCACTTCCTCCTAGTTTGCAAAGGAAAACACCTCTGACACTCCCCTTCTCAGTTTGGGTAAACAGATCTAGATTTCCCCTCAAAAGAAAAAACTACATTGCGAATCAAGTGTTTCACAATTTTAAGGAGTTTTTTCTAAATGGATTTTTTACCCGTTTTGACTGACAGATTTTTGAACATTTTTGCGAAGAAAATGAAGTCTTATACCCACAGAGAGTGAAGGCAAAGGTCCAAGGCGATAAAAAATTTGAAAGACGAAACAAAGTGACTTATTTACTGTCACATTCTTTAAGAACCTGATGGTACCTACTTTCTTTTTTAAGTTTGAGTTTGGAAAAAAACGAATTTAGGCGACTTACGACTTACAAAATAAAATTTGCGAGAACAATGACTATGAAAGTACATCAGAAGTTTATGCATTAAAAAGCTGTATAAATTGATTTGGTGCCCTTACCTATGGTTAAGCCAAAATTGGCACAGTTCAACTTGTTGATTTTTTTTTGAAAAGTGATACCAATTCCTGTATCCATTTGCCATTTCGTATTTTAGAAACCCTTTCCATTTCGAGTCGTTCATCGCAGACGACTTGAGCTTTCTAAAAACATCGTGCCAAAACTAATTATGATGCTGTGCATTTCAGACAGTACAAGGATCTATGTCATTTTAACAGTGCCTAACTAAGGAAAGTACAATGGAGTCAAATCAGAACTGAACGAAGACCAAACAACTGATCACACCGTTTCGACGCCTCAGCCGTCAGCATGGCTTTCTTGTTTCTGTCAATGAAATGCTAATATATCCTCTAGTTTAATAAAATATTATCACGAATTCTGAGTCAAATATTCTACTAAAAGCCACCACATAAAATACTAATAAAAAAAGAAAATAAATCAACAAATTCATTTGCAATCTTTTTCGCGCAATAATGAATTAAATCTTACTCAAACTGAAAAATACGCCATTTTGATAATTTTTCAAAAAGTGGGGCCCAGGGTTTTGAGCCTCAAAAAGTTTCCATTTGGCTCCTAAAGGGCCAACGCTGCTTATTAGGTTTTTTCCTTTACTTTGGTAGTAAGACTGGAGAAGATAGAATACTTTCAAATTGGCAGTGGTGGGGATTAATTCTCTCTCAGAGAGAGAGAGACACATACGAAAAAGTTAGGGAAAGCTTTATAGCTATCTCTGAAAAACGACAGACAGAAATTAAAAAAAATTCTATGAAAAGTCATTAAAATATCTGACAGTGTCGAAGAATTTGATAATTTAGGCTGACGAATTTAGTGATTCGAAATCAACCGAACTTCTTTTTGATGAATCCGAGAAGAGAAGAGGAAAAAGTGATGAAAAAATTAAATGGAGGAGATTGTCCCTTCTTACAGAGAGGAAGAATTTCGTGGCATTTTCAAAGAGAATATTTGATTTTGCCCCTGTTGGTAATAGGAAACAAAATTCAAATCATCGGTCAATAGTCTGACAGATTTTCCAATTCTTACCAAGCCATTTTTTAAGTAAAAATTCGTAAGATTCTCAGTGGATCTATTTTGTAAATAATGCTGTATTTTTTGTTTTCACTTTTTATTAGTTTAAAAAAAAAACTCTTAATATCAGTCGATTCGATACCAATCATTAAAACGGTTTTATACATCATTACTTTTTGAAATTTGAAGTAGTAGTTGTGTTAGAGCTTACTGGTCGATGGTTTGCGAATCAAAATAGAAATAAAAATATTTCATTCATTTTCCGCGACGTTTCGTTGATGTTTTTTCAACTTTTTCTGGGATTTTTTCTGTTTTATTGAGCTGAAATTACACTATCTGAGCAATATTTAAGGCTAACTTAATTTGGAATGGTTTTTTACTTTTATATAAGTCGAGTGCGGTTTTAACCATATTTTTTTAAATAAATGAACACAAATAAGATACATGTAACGATGTAACATGAACACTATACAAGTAAATAAATAAATAAATACAATTACTAGACAACAATCTTATGAACTAGTATCACAGGGATTTTATTGCCACATTATAGTTAGACTATATTGTCTTTGTCCACTTTCGTGTTCATTGCTTTTGAAATGTTTGCTTGAATACGTAAGCTCTCCAGTGTATGTATGTATGGGTATACCTAGTGTTCTCTCTTCTCTCATTGTCTTTACTTTTTAATAAAGGTTTTAATAATTATTCAAATACATTCTAGTTTGTTTCAGTCCTGAGGTTGCCTGGTGGATTACTAAACACTCGTAATTGCAATTCTTTGTAAAGTAGTTAGTTCTGTGTGCTACATATTCTATAAAGTGGCAATATTAAACCTCAAGCATTCATTAAACTAGAAAAAGAATTCGTTATAAAATTAACATTACGTTAAAAATATACTTTGAATAAAGTTTATTTAATTTTAAAAACATGGCTAATGCATTAAATTTCACTCAATGTTCGAGATTAAGCTACCTATCCGAGGTTTGATAGAATTTCTTGTATTGGAGTTCTATATTCACGCTTTGGCCACCGTTCTCATCGTTCTCTCTGTTAAATTTGAATGTCAGATTGACAGCAAGTTAATATTTTTCAAAGCATTTAACTTATCTTATCTATAACACGGCTTCAACAATTCTGATTTCATGTTGATTTTGTAGGATTAAACTGTTTCTGAAAGTCTATCTTGATAATAACTATTCAACACTAAATATCTTGGACTTCTGAATTTCCACAAGGTGGCCATTTTGGATCACCAATTTTTTGTTCAATAAAAACAAAAACCAAAGGCACAAAAGCATTATAACTACGGTGGACATATTTTAGAATTCGGAACAATGAGCACTAGAAAAAGAAACAAATTTCACCAATATTTTTAAATATTCAAAAAGAAATTTAGGTTTACTTTATAAAAAAAAAAATTTAGTTTTTAGTACTACATTACTGGGTCAGCATTCTGTAAGGCGAAACTTTCAAACGTTTTCGTGTGCACGAAGAAATTTGCTTGTGTAACATAGGGCCAAACAATCGTGCGCACGAAAACTTGATCGTTTCGCCGTACAGAATCTGGAATTTTGGTTTTCTTAATGTTTACGTTATTGTTGTCAGGAATTTAAATAAAAAACACATATAATGAACAACGTGACAAAAACTCTAGTCCAATTGGTCAATTTGTTCCAAAGCTAATAACTGAAAGTAGTTTAAATACCAGCTTATCTTTTTTCGATAGAAGACCTTAAAAATGTAGAATCTCTTAACCGTGACATGGTGCACTGCAACTGTCAGAAGTAAAGCCAACTCCATGCAGTACTTTCTAAGTCCTTTCCTGTCAAATACCTTACCTAAGGATAGGTTGCAAAAGTCGCTGTTTATAGTGCGCTGAAAATCTAAAAATAGTCTTAGAATTCAATTTCGTAACCAAAGGAGGAAATTTTGTAATTGGGGTTCAAATTATCGTCTTACTTCTGGCAGTTTTCACCCCGAAGGAAACAAAACTTCTCGGTGATGAAGGACACTTATAAAAATTGGAAAAAGCAATTAAAATACCGAGCTCAGCTATTCTAATATTCGCATGCAAACGGTCATTTCGCACGATAACAAGCAAATTAATATATGAAAACTAATCACCCGACATGGTGTAAGCTAACAGCACTTAAATTATAAAACTTTCCAGCCCACTCCTCGTGTATCGCCCAATTTTGCAGCAGCAGTGGGCCTGTCTCCGATCACCCCCATGGGAGCAACACTACCCATGCTATATTAGCTAAACAAAAGCTTATGTTAAATTAAAATTCCACACATCCCTTAAGTGGCAATTCCTTGCATGTCGAACGCACCTGAGGCGCTTTATTGTCTGGTCCCCCGGTAACTTGTCAACCCCACCCAGTATATGCGACTATCACTCCCTTCGACTAAGTATGACAAGACATTTTCGAATAAGCCTCACCTTCAGGCTTGTCCCTTTTTGCAAATTCACACTAAAAGTAACCTTCAATCTACCATTAACCTAATTAGTGTGTGTGCAAACAAACAAGGACTTGGCATGTTAATCCGCCTGTAACGTCGCCTGAATTGTGTGTTCAAACAAGTGTGCTGCAACCCCAGGAAACAGCAATTATGACACCAAATTGTCCCATGACACATGACTGGTGTCAGTTATGTGGAAAATGACCCCCCACCACCACAAGCGTCCTGTGAGCTGGCGGACTTTTAATTGAATAAAATTAAAAGTCTGATCATTTCTCAACAGCAGTGCTGACAACGTGTATTCCCAGACTTGTTATTCTCGGCCTCATACCCAAATCCTTGAATCGACTCGAATAAAGTATCCAGTAACGGTCCGTAACTTTCGACACGGTCACACCGAAAACTTTCGCCAAGTAACTAATCCTTTCTGTGACCTTTTCCTGGTGCTGCTGCAAATCTAAAGTCTCATCACGTTCGTGCACAACACCAGAGCCGGGACTACTTTGGCAAAAGTTTCGTCCACGGCGGGGCTTATCCACAGGACGTGATCGGTGTGAGAAGGAGCAAACTATAAGTCCAGTGCTAATTAATGGCGTCCAGAATGGGGCGAAATTATTATTAATTGATGAAATGTTTGCCATGTTGCATCTTGGGTCGAAGCAACTTTCCATCGGCCAAACTTTGTAAGTCCATTTGAAAACCCTGTAACTGTGCACTCGAGTGAATGGCGTTTTAATGCTCTTCCTTTGTAGTGCACATGCAGCGCTAATTACTAGTCGTGCGATAATGGCAGTTGTATTGTATCCCTAAAAAAGTTCAAGGACGTGGGATTTATTTTCGCTAAATGGATTCTGAGGAAATTGGCCTAGTCAGAGGCTTACATGTGTGGGAAACTCCACACCGCATCAGGTGACGCTCCTTATCCTTATCATCATCATTATCCCGGTTCATCACCATTGTCGGCAGTCATCAGCATCACCATCACGATTACGACTCCCATTTGCCAGTGGAATATTTTATTTCTCCAACGAAGCAGAACATAATTTCGCGGCACAGCGCACACCGCTCACCTGAGGGCTGCTGCGGTGGAAATAGTTGCACAGTCATTGAATCGAAATTGAAAAGCAGACATAGGCAGTATTTTACTGCTTTAACGAGTCATCAACGCCATTCTTACCAGGTATATACGAATGGTGGCATAAAGGCTCAGGGCTTATAGGGGTATAGGGCTCTTTTAGGGTAATTTCCATTTAGGAAGCCGATTCTTTTGTGTGCCATCGAGGCAATGGCTTTCAGTTCATTTGGCACTGTCGAAGGATACGAGTATTCAGAAGGATGTATTGGGGGCTCCTTCGTTTTGTTGCCATCTTTTAATTTGCTCCAGATTGTCACGAATTCGCTGTCCTAGCCGTTATCAGTGGAATTTTGTTTTTTTCTTTTTAACCCCTTTTTGGTCGATTTAATTTTTCTCGGCCATTGGCTTTCGGCAAACTGATGGCTGATTCATGGCGTTGAGGCGTGGAGCGTGGTTCGGATACTGAATAAGCAATTAAATGCGCGATAGTAAAACGCGAGCGGTGTAGGTGGTGGAGATGTGCTCTGTTTTCGGCGGGACTATGTAATAAAAGTTAAAAGGTTCGAATTAATGAGAGGGAAATTAGATGATCGTGATGGAGCTGAATTTATGTTGGAGACTATAAGGCACGCTTCAGGAATAGAGCGATAAAGTCGCGCAAATTTTAGTGTAGAATACGGTTGTGATGATGCAAGGTGGAGTTCAGTCTGGGGATAAAATTGATGGGCAGAAGGATTTGGGGTAGTTAAACCGGGCTACAAAATTTTGGATAAATACAATCAAATACAGAATCCTGCTGATACGTGAGAAGATATGTTCTAAGTAATTAGTCCCACAGGCAAAGATGGTGTTCTAAACTCGCCAGTTTTTGTAAAGTGGAGTAAAGCAGGTAAATGTTTAACAATTCAATTTGGAGTGAGTTGTTCCAAATCAGCCCGTTTTTGACATATTGCGGTATTTTGTTGGCTGGATCAATCAGAGGTAGTACCAGATCGCCTTTACTTTGGCAGTTCACTGGCATATCTCACCAGAAAAGTGAACTGTACACTTCTCCAAGAACTTAGTTACTGTCAAATAACTTCCACATCCACTTGATATCAATCCCTATACGTAGGTATTCTAGATTATAGTCGAAGCGATTTTATTTTTGATGACTCTACCATCCTTCGTTTTACCATTAAAACGGGCCTCCTCGTGTACAGAATCGAACTCGATGTGCATTGTTCAACCACAAAATTTGTGTGTAAAGCTGAAAACAGTAGAACCTCACATTGTCGCACATCCTAGAAACTTCATAAATTTCTTAATAACGCCCGAACCTGTTAAGAGGACTCCGACAATATACTTATTACTTATAGTTGTTTTACAAAATGTTGGCTACGCTCAAATTTCCTGATCAACTTCTTTTTTTATACAAGCTATAGACTGGACCGACAGATAAACCTAAGTAGCAGACATCATTCTTTGCCGACTCACATTATACAAAATTTGGCATGATTTTTCTATTCATTAGGTAAGCTAAAACGAGAACTGTTTGACATTATTGCTTCTGTCAAACCATTAGACCATCTGAATTTACTGTAGCTTGTAAGAAGTACATAAGTGCGTTCCGATGCTTAGTTCACATGTAAGGTGGGAACTAAGTCCCTCCCTGCACCGGAAAACTCTTGCAGGTAGACCATTTTTTTGGAAAAACATTGACAGTCATGCAAGTCTTTGGGTCATTCGAAACTCAATTGAAATGATTTTAAGTGATATATTTGTTAAAATAAACATCGGACTTGTAAAACTAAATCCCTTCTGACATTGAAAAGGTAAAAATTACAATCTTGGGGACATAAAGCTCTAGGAAGTCTTATATGTTGCTGTCTATCATCATTTGGACAGAACATGACTTACCTTTCGTACTCAATCCCGCCCCACATTTCGCAGTGTTTTTTTTTTTTTAGTGTTTCAAATTTTAACAACATTAGCCACCCTAGGTTGTCAAGAATATATCAAGATTAAATTGTTTTTTAAATAACATTGTTTTTAATCGAGGCAACTTTTTTCCGTCCCGCCTTTTTTTGCAATGGGTTTTCCTTAAAAAATACACATCGAAGGTGTAAATTTCAAAACATTAACACCTTGGGTTTTAAACGTCTTTATATGAGATGTTTAACGCTTAGTGCACAACCCTTACGATCAGAGCAGAGGCTTTGCCTACCTATTATATGCTGATTAGTGGCGCAAGAATTTTAGTTAGAGTTCATAATTTTGAAGGCTACTACTACTACTACTACTCCTTCTATAAGCAGCAGCTGCAGTTCGAAGAAAGATCAGCATTGAGCGTGTTAAAACTGCATGCACCCATACGGAGCTTTAAGAGCCGACAAATTTGGCGGTTTCGAAGTATTTGTATGGATTTACATAAGATGAAGAATTCAAGAGACTAAAGACCTTTTTAATGGATGCCTATATGTGAACCTAACAGGTACCAGTGATCCGACTCCGTATACTATAGATCTCTGAACTCTCCACAAAAAACCCTGTGTTGGAACTATTTATACGTATTTTTTTTTGCATGGCTAGTTGGTAACTCAGGCTATGACATCTCCATCTATCATATATACAAGTATTTCGTTCTTCATCCGGTTCTGAAGAGTTCAACTTCCAATATCATTTATTAGTTTGACAGGGTTTTTTCTTCAAAGCTTTTTGTCATCTGCTTGGCCCAACTTTTAGAGCTAAAAGGGCAGGCTACCGTGGTAAAATCTTTAAGGTAGTTTGCAGTAGAAGGCTTAAATTCTCTTTGTCAATATCTCAATGGTTTTGATCAGTTTGTTGGGTCCATCTACCGTTTTCTTACTTACTTTATTTTTCTAAAGACGGCGTTGACAGTTTGGGGAAAAATAGGGTTACAATCAAAACTCTAGACAGATGTGTTGCTGGCTTGTTCCTCTATTTGCACACACGAAGTTTGTAAAAGTCACTCTTTAACAGAACACCGCCCCTAACATGTCCCTTACTGGTGGACGCTTTGGAGAGTGCTGGTAATAGGACTCCTCCGAACGAGCAGTACAAAGCGAAGGCGAAAGCATTTCGATGAGCCAGTAAAAGTATATGGAAACCAGATCTTCCAAAAAGATGCATTGGCCACAGAAGAGAACTAGGGGAGTGGTTTGTGGTACACCTTTTTATATCGGAAGGTCACAGTGGTCTTCTGTCATGACACATGTTGCGAGAAGCTACTAGTTTTACACTTATTTTGATTGAGGCCGGTTCTTTATGACTGAACAATATACTACTTTTGACATGATGGGTCATGGGTACTTGTATGTTTGTCACTTAAAGTGGGGCAAAGGTCTCTAATTCAATTCTTGTATTATGTCTCGATGGGACCTAAGTCAATTTTTTTGGTCTTGCTGGACTTATGACTTCTGAAAGTACTTAAGGCGATCAGTAGGCAATAAAAAAGCTTTCGTTCCAATTTTTTGTCAACTCTTGTCAACCCAAAAGTGCCTACCCATATCTAAATTAATGTCTTAACCTTATTGGGTCGCAAATGCCCTTTGCTATTTCGATAAAACCTTTTACAAAGGTGGGCACCACCTCAACCTAGAGTCCTAACTTCGCTTTGGTACCCTTAAGGTATATGTCTATTTAGAAATCTCTTGCATATCTGTCGAAATTATGTCAGGTTGCCGGTTGTTTAAAATGGATTTCATTCATCACCTCAAACACAACCTGAACCCTTTATCAGGTCTCAATCATTTTTGTAAAATGTGTTGACATGTGTTGATAACAAACACCGACTAGAAAACCAATGTTATCTTTTAAAATAAATACCACACACACAGCACGTTCCCACCAACAGAATCAAATTTGCTTATGGGGCTACCAACAGCCTTCCACATGCCAAACCAAACACTGTGTGCCTATATATCCGTCTCCAACTATCACTCCCTTTGATATGCAAACAAATTAACACAAACTTTTAGCATTTTAGTTTGAGTGTTAATAAAAATTCCCTAGGCATTAGCGACACACATAAACAAGCTCAACGACAAACTTTTCACTTGTGTAACTCCCCAGACAGCATTGTCCCCTAACTAGAGGCAGCGCCAGCTCCACAGAGCCAGAAGTGCACATATACACACACTTGTTCTTCTCCATTGAAAACTGCTCCCATTTCCATGCAGTGCACGCCAGGGACTTTGTCGCGTTTTCAAAAGAAAACTTGCCTACGAAACACTTCATCACGAAGTCATTTCGTGTCATTGTTTACATGATGAAGTTTCAGACAAAAACTGACGTCTACCAACCGAAAACGTGATTTTCGGTACCGTCCGCCTTTCATATACGTAGGTATACATCCAATTCTGGCACATCAGTCATCAACTGCACTAAACAGTTTTCTGTCATCCGTTGTCATTGCGTGCAAAGCCGCCACCGTCAGTCTCAGCCCAGAGAGACAACTCATCAACATAATTAGAGATTTACATTATTTGTCAGAGTCTCGCCCGGCATACTTTGTCATTAGTCCTTCAGCTGAAACGCGACGCGCTTGGGATCTTGTGTTTTGCTTCTTTTGCTCTGGAATTTGAAGCGCACTCACCCTTGTCGCCGCAATAAATTCAATATAATGACAAATACATATATTCAAAGTGTCAAGGAGCACCGGCGGTGGGAGACAGCCACAAGGAATTGTAATCAAGGCACATGATGGTGAACCAGAGGAAGTTTCGACTTCTTTGTGCGAAGTAGATAGACCCAAGCTGTAGTCGTTGGAAATGAACAAGTTTGGTGTATAACCATTTACCACCCACACTGTTGAATTTATTTGCAGGATACATTCGAATTTGTCACCCTCGCTGAGGGTGTGGCAGGAGCGGCAGATATGTATGGGTTTGCTTAACCTCAAACACAAATGGGGAGGGTTCAGTTTAAAAATCCAATTCCAGATGCAAATGCACAAAGGACTAAACGAAACGAGACCGGAAACATATTTGTTCCAAGTGGATGCTCAATTGGGACGGGGATCATTCTTATCGCCGAGAGATCTGGGATTTGGGGGAATTCATCATAATTTTTCGCGGAAATTGTCAACATTTGCCAAATTTCCATATTTAGGATTTTTTCGATGGAACTCGCAATAAATCCGAGTGACGAAGGATGGGGCACAGTTTTCCTATGAATTTTATTTTCTTATGGGTGGCCACATGCGTGTGGAAATGTGTGGGTTATGCATCTGCTTCCATAAGGAGGAGATGAGATGAGGCAGTGTTATCATGTTTATGAAATCGGGATCAACTCTGCAACTTGGTTGCTGATAAACGTGAACACTTTTGTGATCGAAAGACGGGGATATCTACATCGTTGACATGAGTATATATTTAGGTTATTTTCAAGGACTCCAGTAAGCTCATCGGACCTAGAATGTTGGCAAAGAAATTATTATCTGGGGCCATGTTCTCTGTTTAAAGCCTTGGTCGCAATTTTGTCGCTTTGATGATGTTATGGCTTTTTTGGGTGGAAGCTCTTCAAACACTTGTAATACCAAGAATGCACACCTTGTGTTACATTCACCAAAATATAACTTCAAGTCTGCAGACCGCCCATTGTGCGAAATGTAGCTATACACAGGGTACAGCGTACAGGCCGTAGGCTTCAATTAGCTTCATTCAGTAACAAACGCAATCGCAGTAACGAAAGGCTGGTTTTACGTTCCCATCCAATTTAGAGCCACATCTTAAAAAATCTCAAGCTTTCACGCGGCTTACATGGATTTGGCCTGTTGCTGTTATATCCCATTTATTGGACGGACAAATAAGGAACTAGGGCCCGTTTTATTCACTCGAAGTTGAACACAACTCGGGAATGGGCCTAGATTAACTGACTTCCGGTTTTAGTCTTCTTTTGAAGAAGTTGCAGTAAAGCTCAGTACTGTTGACTATTTCCATTCTGTGAAAAAATTCCAAGAGTACTGGGTACAAGTCTTCGAACTTGTTATGTTCATATTTCGGGAATCGGGACTAATGACGAAACGCAAAATCAAGTAAACGCTATACAGTATGGGACTGACTTCTTGCAAACATTCGATTTATATTAGTTTTTATTTTTGCCATGAGTATAAGGACCTGTACAATTTTATTTCGAGTCCGAACTTCTGATCTCGGAATTGAGAAGCTTTTCCAAGACAGTTGCCTGCAATTTTGGATTTTTGTCAGACGTTTCGTGGGAGGTGGAGCAGTTAAAAAAAAAACACATTTGTGTTTTCCTCAGGATCGAACTTAAGACTCCTCGCTTAGGAGTCCAACACACTAAGCACTATGAGCACTGAGTTAAAAATCCGGTCGATGTTTGACATTATGAGCTCAAAATGAGCAAGTACGATTTTCTTACGAATCTACATAAATTGGCGCACCAGCTCGAGGCTAATCGGGCACTAGAGCCGGGACGAAGAAGTCTCTCCATTTAGCCAATACCTTAGCCTTAGGTTGCTTGACTTTTGGGGACATGAAACATGGCACCATCTACATAGAACGAAAGAATAAAATGCGCCATAGTTCCGGCACGACAAAGCCAGTCTAATTGAATACGTCTAAGTATTCAAGACCCCGAAGAAAAACGTTGCTTAATGAGCGAATTAAGAAAGGCTTAAAGTCTTAGGATTACTGTAGTGCGAACTTTTGCCTATTCCTATATAGGTATGCTGTCCTATAAGAAAGCTTCTCAACTCGAAGTTTTAAAAATGACCAAAGGTCCCCCTCCCATACTTCAAAAAATAAATAAGAAATAAATTCTAATGCAAATAAGTTCCACCAGTACCGCTTTAGAGTTGTGCCACACTGAGGCGCCAGAGTTGCACCTACAAAGCGCAAAAGTTTCGCCCTCGAATATTGTTATTGCTTTTATTTCTATTGTACCTAAATCTAAAGTCCTCTAGAAGTTCGGGCCCATTCTAAATCGTGAGACGGACAGCCTTACATATAGGATATAGGGAGTGAGAAGGATGGGAAGATTGCACCATTCAGGGTCAGGGACAGCGAGGTAGGAAGATAGTTTCACAGATAGAGAGATGTAGATGTAGATACAGCGATAAAAAGGTAGAGACAGAAATTTAAAGAAAAACATGTACTTAGGACTTGGAATAAACCAACACCTGATTGAAAAATCCTAATCACACACCTCCTCCATGGTGCCTCGAGATAATATCCAAAATTCGACAAGAAATACCCTCGCACAGCAAATCCCATGATGCGAAAAGTTAATAAAGATCCCCGCTGAATGCCCGCTGCCAACGGGCACGAGCACGACTCCTTGAAGCTAAGCCAATTTGCATGGAATAATTTCGGATTTCGTCGTTTTTCCCATACCAAAGCGAAGGATAAAAAAAAACTCTGCGTTTGGCTTATCCCCGATTAGTAGAAAATTCAATTCGTGTCCAGGGATATAAAAACACGGGAAAATCGAAGTGAGCTACCGCCACCTCCAATCTCCTGACATTTTCCTCAATTATTATTTTCGAGGTGTTTTTTTTGTGTATGCCCCGCTGGGACATGGTATGGGGAAATGTCCTCTGCCGTACGTACCTATCCTTTGATGTTCCACAAATATACACGAGTGTCTATATATATAACATGAACAAACTGTCGGAGAAGGAGATTCAATTTCGAAATGGCGCTGCCGCAAGGGTTGAGCTATCCAATATCCGCCACAGCTACTGTGCTCCTCTCTGGCTCGCGCGCGCACACCATACCATGGAAGGAGCAAACCAATATCATTTAATTAAAATTTGAGGCGGTTTCTCGTGGTAACATCACAGCCACCGCAGACTCCACAACCGGTCGTCCGGATGGGAAGCAATTAAAAATCCACTTCAAGGACATGAAATTACATTTTTGCCGACTCGAAGGAGTGTCGTCTCTCGTGTGTGCGGTGTTTTTCGGTTGCCGCCATCGCGCCGTTTCCAATGACCAATTACTTTGTCTCCGGTCTCCTCTTCCTACTCGATATTTACATTAACCTATGCTCTTTTTATTATTTGTTTTTTCCAGACACTTATACCGGAAGTATCGCACCAACCCGTTCAATGTGATGGGTCGCAACAGTAGCACTGATCCCCTGGACGCGGAGAAGGGCACCGGCGGAGATGGCGATGTGGACGGAATTGAAACACCCGAAGAGGTGAGTACTGAGTACGATTATTGTGTCGGTCACAAATCCAAGCAATTTTTACCAAGGGATTAGGGGGGTCGTCCTTTTTTCAGTTTTTTTTCTGTGTTTGGCGAAGGGGATACATATATTTAGATGTGGACGGCCAAATGTAAGTGTGCTCCTTTCGTTTGACGGTATTTATTCGGTATCTTGATTTTGGTGTGAAAAGGCCAATTACCCTACGCACAGGGTGTTGGGCATTGGTGTGTTGTATGCGGCTGTTTTCACTCTGTTTGCAGGGTTGCGGTTGAGCCTTTTTCCTGTTGGCAAATTTACGGTCTGTTGATTTCCAATTTCAGGGATCAATCGGCTTTGTCATTGGAGCCAAATCAATAGAGGAATTCACAGAAAATAAACCGCTCGCCAGGCGACTCTAAGGCGATTGTTTCATGTCGCTCGGCGGAGATTGTGCTCTTTGATTCGTGCGATGCCTGAGGATTGCTGTTGGCTGCCGTTCCTGTTTCTGCTGGCTCTGCTTTTCTCTAGCAGCAACAACAACGACTCTTTGTCGCGGAAACTTCATTAAAGTCGAAATCAGAGAGAGGGACCTTGAACTCTGCCGAAAGGTAGCCTCCCCAGCCTTTGTTCATTTGTTCTCTATACTCACAATTTACACTCTGCATGTGGAAAGAACTCGGGTCTTTTGTTCTTCCGGTGCATGTGCACAGAATTAAAAATAATGCCTGTCTACGCCTTAACCGAATTACACAAGTTTGCTTGCATATTCTTCTTTTCCCAGACCAACGTTGGGTATATAGGTGTATTCAAAACCATGTAGCCTATGCAAACAGACATTTCTACGAACTCAGTATCAAAGGGTGCCAATTTCAGTTCCAAATTTGCTATGTATAAACACAGAGGAAGTTTTGCCTTTGGAAATATGCGCAGGGAATTGGTTTTAGAATGAAATTAAAATGGATAAGTTTGCTTTTAAAACATAATTAAGGAGAGAGTTGATATACGATACGAAATGTTGACAAAACTACTCTTGGGCTCGGAAGGGACTTCGTTGGGAGCTGTCTTTTCCTCGGTTGTGGAAAACTGATATCTAACAATGGGAAATAGTGTGTAAAAGTTGGGACGTAATCTCACAAAAGCCTATATTATCATGTTGCTGATGGATTGGTTTATCGAGCCTCTTGGGGAGGGCGTGAAAGTGACGATGTAACCAAATATGGCCGGATTTACAATAGCACTGTTCTTGTGGGCTTTTTGAATTCTATTTTAGAAATATGTCGAAAGGATTATATTTGAGTTTAACACAGGAGAGCCGTCGTTGGTGCGGGAAAGTATGTGACTATCCAGGCCGAAAAGAACTCAAATGTGTGTCAATGAAGTGTGATAGGGGTTAGATTTCGACTAAATTTGATGGAAAAGAGTGACCCAAAATATTTTCAAACAAACAGGAATAATTGAATTACAAAATTTGCCAAATAAGTTCAAAATAAAAACCGGAATCCGCACAAAGCTGGTATATATACAAAAATATAAAAAGTTGACCAAAATCGCAACGGATGGCTACAAAAAACAACCGACACTGTATTTCTTGAATGTGAAAAGCGATACAAAATACCTATACAAAATCCAATTTCCGGACCTTCAAATGACGATCAGTACAAAACTTAGGTAGGGACGTCGTTTGCTTTGGAGAAGACAAACACTTTTCTCTTTTACACGACTCTTAATTTTAAGGGGAACCCGAAAACCCTCCAACTTTTAACCCCGTCTTATACCCTACAGGTTCAACACAATTACCTATCTCTCGGAGAGGTATTGCATCTGTCAAAATAGCCTTTAGATGTAAATTGTGTGTTTCGGGCAGTTTCGACAGTTCCCATCCCTTCTAAGCCTATAAGGTACTCGTGGTTATTGCACCTTTATACATAATTTCCACGATTGAGTGACTCTTGATGGTGAAAATGTATTTATTATGCTTTTAAATAATAGATCGATCCTCCGAGGGTATACTTGCATTGAAAATTATTTGTTTTTCTAAAGATATTGGACTATTTTTGTTTACAAAACAAGTCTTTGAAAAACAGCTAACGCCCGTTTCATAACGAAATTCATATTTTTTTTTTTTTTTGTAATAGTTCCTTTAACCTTAGAGCACCGATTGGTTGACTTTCGATCCCCCACCACCATATTTTTGTCTATATTCCGTTTACTAATAATTGCCTTTAATTCCTTATTCAAATATTTTGACCGCCTGGCAACACTGCCGCTCGCTCTGTCTGCATTCTCTAGAAAAAGAGCTTCACAAATCACAATAGAAACAAAATGTGGCTAAAACGTAAAACATCTTATGTCAACATACTTATTAGGTCTAAAAATTCTTAAAAACCAATTCACTAGCCTGGGCTACCCTATAATATTCTGAACAAAGGACACATACATAGCAATAGCTTTTGTATTGCTATATCGCAAAAACTGAAGTTTTAGACTTCTTCCGCGTGCGAAGCGGATTTATAATTGACAATAAATTTGACTGTCTGGTGCATTCGGCCAACTTGTGCCATCTCGTCAACTAAACTTCTAACAGATGTAGTAAAGTTTGGTATAGATTTGGATGTCCGAAAATTTTCTCTCACCCTTGTTTTGCAAGTTCTTTGATGAGTTCTATTCCTCCGAAAGGCAGTGCGACGTAGAGCCCATAGCGGTTTAAAAGTACTATGCCTTGCCATACAATTTTAGGAGCTCTCTTAATCTTATAGCCAGCCTTCAAGGGGTTAAAATGTAAAGCGTCTCTTGAGACTTTACATGGCTATTGGTATAGGAGCTGTATAAGGTCCTGCCTTCGAAGTATTTCTGTTGTATATCAAGAGGGAAATAGAGCCTAATGGCTTTAGCTCCCAACCAAGGCAGATTGTTTGTAGAAGCAACAACACATTTACGTGTACTATTATAGGTTGATTTTTACTGAGGAGGAGGACTGTTCTCTCTTTGTCTGACCACGATGGCTGAATAGACCGAATGTCTGCGTTATGCCTGCACACTGCCTCATAGGCCAACATGTCAAGAAGGCTAAAATTTCTTGCAATGATTTCTTTCCGAGCTGATGGTCTGAAGAGGAAAATGAAGCTATTCTTTTTTTTATCTCGGTTGCTGTCATGTCTTAATTTAAGAGAAGAAAGTTGCTCTTTGGATCATTTCTTTGAAAATCTTGACAAATTGACTGCCAATCATCAAAATTGCCTCCGTAACTAAAGTCTCAGCCCTCTAACTTCTTGCAAATGTAGGTACCTACTTCGTCTTTTTTTAATGCACCTTTGAATGTGACGCTCTTTCTCTATAACTCGATGAGTTGTAGGCTCTGTAATTTGTAAGCCTGGGCTGCTTGTTTAGTGTCCAAATTCCATATTGAGGTGTTTTCCACTGCGCCACCTGTCGCGTAGGTCTGACAAACATCCGATAGTATAACTGTCATTAAAGAACTTCTCAATTAGCTGATTGGACTCTGCATAAAATTGTAGATTCATTCCATTCAATCCAAAAATTAACGCACACAAAACTAATGATTGCGAGAAGCTACGCCTGAGTCCCTACGGACCTTTTGCGCCAAATATTTTTTTAATATTTTTCTTTATGTGGTGTGAATTTTGATCCCTTTATACCCATAGATACAAGCAATCCTCTGCACCTTGTTCGGGTTCTTGAGGTAGGATTTTTATTAGCAGTCCTCCACCGAACAACTGAGTCATAGGTCCGCATTCGAAACCGCACTGTATCGCCATTCCAATAAGTTCGGTCCTATGTTCCACGTCTACTCGAAAGACCGCCATAAGAAGCTCTTAAGCCTTTCTTCAATCTTTAAGCTGCTTTCTGTTTACACTTTAATCTGGAGGGGAATACGAAAACCGAATGCATTTCGCTTCGGATGAGGGATTAAGATGGAGTGGCTTTCGCTAAAATTTAGCGGAGTCCCATTTCAGTATATTATAATGTTCTTGTGTAAAAGACTAGACCTCCGTCTACTTTGAAAGTTTTGATATATTGGATCCCATGACATGGCTGACAGTAGGAAGATATCTTTCTGCCTTAATACCACTGTTCACAAATGATTCAAGATTTTGGCTAAGAAAAAGACGGCGTGATAGAGCTCAACCTTGTGGCAAACCGCGGTTTTGGGTTTTCTCAATCGAACTATCCCCGAGACTGCCTTAATAGTTCTGCTACTTAACTTTGGTTAGCAAATAGGTAGCTTCTCGAGAGAGGAAAAAACCTCGTTCGTCTTCACAAGCAATCAAAAAAAAACTTCTTAAGGTCTGAGAACTTCAATGAACTTCAGACTCGGCTGTTTCCATGGACATCTGATTATGTCTGTTGTGATTGTTCGTTACTTCTGCTAACAAACAGTGGGTTCTTCTTTTCGTCTGTAAAAGTAATGAGTGGTTAATGTAAGTTTACGTTTTCTTAGAATATATCTTCCACTGGTTTTAATAAGCAAAGTTGATGGATGTACGCTCGAGAAAGCTCACAAAGAGTTTCTTTAAATTGGACTTTTTACTGAATCTCTTTGCAAACTCGCTCAAGTCAAAAGTCTTTCTAAATATGTAAAAATAATGGTTACGATTGACTTTTTGGCTTGTGATCCTTGGCTGTAATGTGACAGGGTTTTGAAACTTTCCTTACAAAGTCTACCCGCTAATAGCTGTAGGCATATGAGACAATATTTTAGCTAGCATGGCTTCCACTATCTGTTGTAAGAACTTTGGTGTGTTATTTTCTCCTAGCTACTCCTATCCACATTGCGAACCTCTTAAAGAAAAAGGTTGAATTTGATTGCCACCGCAGCTGCAAAACTACACCCGGATGTATCACTTTGCCTCGCAACAGAAACAAATCCATTAACCGCCTACGCGGCATATTTAAGTAGTAAAACAAAGCACTGCCCAGCAACATAAAACAATACATATACCTACCGACTGCCAAATTTGCAGATTTAACCGGTCGTTAAATAAGGCCAATAAAAAGCAACCATAAATCTCGATGCTTATAAATATTCCACCAGCTTAGCAGAAAAGTATAATTAAAGCCAAAGCGCGCGATGTTTTGTGCACCCGTGCTCCAACTCAATCCGGTGACAATCGGCCCCACTGTCAAACTTTAAACCAATTCCCGCTGACAAATGAAAACGAGAAATAAAATCGAAAACTCACTGGCAAAATTTATGTTTACCCAGTCAAGCCGATATTCACTCTCTCTTGGTCCCTCTCTCTGTCTCTCTTTCGGTCCTTGGATTTATGGGCGCACAATTTATGCTATCTGTTGCAAGGACATTTGCGAGCAATGTTCACTCATAGTAATAAATTTCTAAGTCATTTAAAATGATATATCTCGCAAATAGTTGGGCGCCCAACGGAAGGCCCAACGAGGATAACCCGCACTCCGAACGGAGAGACATCCGGAGAGTGCTGGGAGCTGGGAGCTGGGACTGCTGCATTTAATGGAGCGGTAAATTTGTGAATTTGCCAGGAAGAGGGCGACATGCATCCGGTGTATTCATATACGTACGTACGATGCGAGCAATTTTAATGGTCGCCTCCATTTTAATTAAAATGTTGATAAAAGCGATAGCAGTCAACAACAATCTCCGCCGTCACGAGTGCAGCGAATCCAAGTGCATTTAATGAAGTGCATTTAACGACGACTAATCCTTTAAGTGGCAGTTTGCACTTTGGCACACATTCAGCTTGAAACCGAGAACAATAGACGCACTTGCCGCCCGGCTATAGAGGTGCTTAATGACACGTTTGTGTCGGTGGGAGCAGGTTATTTGAGATTGTGTCGATACCTGCAACTGAGTTGGTGTATGTGGGCAATTATAGAAGGAGACAAACAGGAATGCCAATTAAAATAGTTTTTGTTTCCTCGCCCGGGAGAGACTCATGGACGTTTGTAATGTTAGTTGGGAGGCAGCCGCAGACAAGGATGACGCAGGATGATGGGAGATTGACCGAAGGGTACTCACAAAGCTCATCAGAAAACTTATTGCAAATGTTAATTAAGTTTTCCGGAGATTGTCCTTTGCGGGAAAGCGCCTGGCCCCAGAAACCAGAAACAAGACTCTGCACTAAATTAATTCCGCAAAAGGACTAAAAAACAGAATGTGCTGCGGCTGGGAGTACTAAGCTGTGCTTGCAGGAAAAGGAAGTCAAATTATATATGCTGAGCGTTAAACAGCTCAACTTTGTCGCGTTTTTTTTTTTTTTTTTTGTTAGTTGTCTGTTATGCCAGAAAGAGGGAATATGGAATATAAGATCCGAAATAGAGGTTCAGTTGGTGGAAGGGTTTCGTGTTGCTCTATTATATACGCCCTAGTTTTAATTAAAGTTTTTTGTGCCTGCCAGAGGGAAGAAATGCTATATCCTGTAAATGTGTAGACATATACGTTGGAGGGACTAAAAGAATCCATTAGCTTAAATTATTTACCACAAGGTGGAGAGCAGTTTGGATTAAGGACGTTAAGTGATTCGAAGCGCCCGATGCGATGGTATGAAAAGGATTCGGGAAAATAATTTAAAGAAATAACAAAATTAATTTGGATAGCCTTTCCCGGTTTGACCTGAAAGTTGGGTTGGGTTGTTTTAGCTGGGCAGTGTTATGGGAGAGGAGAGGTTTGGAAAATTCACGCCGAGGCAGAGACGAGACAAGGCGGGTATCAGATGGGTTGTAGAAATGCCGATTGAGGCTTGATGGGGTTGAGGAAAACGCGAAAAACGCTGCAAGCGAGGAGGGGAGAGCTCCCAAGAAGTTGTCGGGCGGTTTTTGTTTTCACAATTTTTATTCAATCTTTGATAGGCAATAATTGTATCGGTACAAAAAAAAAACACTTCACTACATGTTTATTTTATTTCAAAAAAATAATGGACGCTATCAATTTGCAAGTAAGTCTGTAGCTGATATGGTTATTCACCAGAAAGAGAACGAAGAAACCTTAACAGAAGATTTTGCAAGGAGGAGGTGTCATTTCTTTGTCGTGACAAGTGCCTTTTACGAGAAACTCATATCTTAAGTGTGGATAACATTCGCTTTCTTAAAGTTAAAGTTTGGTGTAAACAGTGACACTTATTGCCACAAAACTACATGCGATACTTCTCTTAGACTCAGTCAGACCTTTCTTTACTTACTTTACTTTTGGTGGCCCTTAGAGTCCGGGGTGGACTACGGCCTCAACTAACTAGCCCCTCCAGCCAGCTCGGTCCCTCGCTAGCTGCCTTCAGTTACGCACACCAAATTGGTTGAGGTCGTACTCCAATTGTGCCTGCCACCTAAGGTGGGGTCTTCCTGTGCTGCGTTGTCCCTCAGGGGTGTATTCGAAGACTCGTCGGGCTGGTGTGTTGTTGCCAATACGCTGCACGTGTCGCAGCCGTTGTATTTTCAGCTTTTTGACTAGGTCATAGCTTCGCTGTATAGCTCGTATAGTTCGTCGTTGAATCTTCTGCTCCACACTCCATCGTCACAAACGGGACCGAATATCACTCGAAGAATCTTTCTTTCAAAGCATCCCAGAAGGTTTTCATCCGCTTCTGACTAGGTCCATGCTTCCTGCATACAGCAGGACCGGGATGATTAAGCTCTTATATAGTAGCTCCTTGGTTCTATGAGAGAGGGCTTTACTTCGTAAATGCCTTCTTAGCCCGAAGAAACAGCGATAGGCAAGAGTGATTCTTCGCTTGATATCTGCGCCGATGTCATTTTGCGAAGTGATATTGGAGCCCAGGTATACAAAGTCTTTAACTTCCTCGAAGTTGTATCTGTCCATCGTGACCGCTGCTTTGAAAAGCTCGGGCGGAAGGCCATCCGCTCCAGCAGCTTTGTCGGACCTAAGTTTGGATATCGCTATCCTCACTTCGTATAGGTCGGGTGGACCTGTCATAGTTGCATAAATCCGAATTGTGATAGGTCTCCTTAAAGCCACTAAGACGGCTGAACTTGGTGCTATAGCAATTGAGTTTATGCAAGCAGATCCCTCGAAAGCGGAAGTTACTCTGACACCGAAAAGAAGGAGTCATTGTGAAGAATTCTGACAACAACTTTACCATTTTGACCGTTTTGCTGAAGCCAATGGGACCCTTGAGCCGATAAAGGCTAGAATCGAAACTGCTCTCAACGGGGCGATCAGCGTTTGAACACATTTCCTACTTCCTACACTAAGGACACTAGGATTCGCTGTTTTGCCTGCATTTTGAACATATAGCCATCTGCAAGGTGCTTCTTCCAGAAAATCTTCTTTCTAGACAGGATCCGTTTCTCCCTTCTTGCTTTGGGTCGAATCTCAACCTTCGATAGGCCTTATTTAAACTGAACCGTTGTCACACGTCCATCTTCTGTCAGCATCTCTCGACATAAGCGTAGATGGTCATACTAATTGCTCTTTCTCTGAGTTGTCTAATCGGACTACTAAAGCTAAGATTACGAGTGCCATTTTTCGTGGCAAATTTTGACATGCCGACGTCATTATGATGAGAAAACACTTGTCCTAAATGCGTCACTATATGTGTGATCGCCTGTCAAGCGTCTGGTCACGGTGCGTGGCTACTCTCACGAGAGACACACGAGTGACAATAGAAAGAGAGACTTTTTGGGACGTCAGCATGTCAAAATTTTGCCACGAAAAATGGCACGTGCAATCTTAGCCGAAAGGCATTTGTCGCAAGTTTTACAGTAGAGGCATTCTCGTATACGACTGTGGCTTTGATGTAAAAGTTCATCCAACGTCTATGTTCTGTATTGCAGCCTTTTCTAGTTAAAACGCCGACCATAGGAAATCATGAAAATGTTGGGGGTTTCTAAATGTGTAGAACGACGTGCATAGTGCTCAGCGAACTTTTGTAAAATCTATGTTCATGTTGTGCCAACTAACCAGAAAAAAAGTGGCTTCTTTTCGACTTTAGCATTGAAGCGTCTTTGACATATAGTGCATTGACTGACAGACTCTGAATGGTCCCCCATAGAAAGACTTGTTGACCGGATTTAATGAATATGAGCCACTCCGCGTTAATCAAGTCTCTACGGCGAAAGCCTAGCCTACCGAGCCCAAATATTGTACCCAGAAAGTTTTTGTTTTGTCTGTTTATCCACCTGCTTGAGATCTTTCATAAATATTGCCTCCTGAATGGTTGCCATTTTGGGTATTGTTAGTTTTTTTTTTTTTTTTTTGGTAAGGAGCTTCTAAGAGTTTCCTTAAATATGTTTAGTTTGTCCTGAAGGTGCGGTTGACCTTTGCTGATGTCGATCATTTTTCTTAGTGGGTGAACCAATTTCAGTTTTTTTAGTTTGAGGGCTAATATGTTGGTCCCCTAACCGGTTACTTCTTGGGATTAGGTCCGGAGTTTTGAATTTATTTCGCCTTGTTCGGATATTTAAACTGCTCCTTTTTTTTCTTGGTAGGGTGACCAAATTTTTCAATGTGCGACAGTCCATGACTATGAGTTTGTAAAAATAAATTTAAGTGTCCATGTATACCAATATCACCCCCAACCACTGGTGTCCATTCATCATATCTATAGACACAACTACTTGTCAGCCCCACTTCCGGGGCAGAAAGCTTTCAAGCTGAACAATGCTCCACCTTTGAAATGTAACTACATAAACATCTCCATTTATAAGCTATCCCTACCAACTGCCTGGATGTTATGTGTTATTTACTATCTGTGCCTACAAGAGAAACGTTTTGTCACATTTCCGATCCCAGCTTTAATGGGTACTACTCGTACATCGTAAAATGTTTTATTAGACTGCCAACATCTCAAGTCCCGTCACATGCTACCTACCGTTTATATATTGATTTGATTAAGTTTACCTATACAGTCGACATATGAGTCCAATACTTCTACCACGCTCGTAAGAAAGTGATAAACCATTCGATAAACCCCTTTGGAGGACGTGCACGATCCTTGCGTGTGTGTTTCATAATCAGCAGCTAGAACAAAAATAATATTGCAACCTACCCCAACAGACCTGGGGGTTAATGCGAGTGACAGCGACAGCTCAATAAGCAGGAGTTCGCTTCACTTCAAGTGTTGAAACAATATTTACTCATAAATGGAATTTTCCCTGCCACAGGAGACGGGCAAGGAAAACAATTGAAATATTTTCAACAACACGTTACATCATACGGCAGGACCCCGTATTCTACGTG
This sequence comes from Cheilosia vernalis, assembly GCA_949126925.1. Lineage (NCBI taxonomy): Eukaryota > Metazoa > Arthropoda > Insecta > Diptera > Syrphidae > Cheilosia > Cheilosia vernalis. The sequence goes on from OX421360.1 coordinate 59,292,065, forward strand.
AATCAGAAACAAATTTTCACAAAAATGCAGGATGTCGAGTATATTGCGCCACCGCCATTTGTCTGTTTTTGTCCTATGCCAACTACCTAGCGATGGACGTTAAACGTGAATACTGCTCGAATACAATCGACAAAGGAGTTCCATGTTACGCAACGTGACAGCCAGCCAGCCCAGCGCTTTGATGCTTTACGGAACGGTTCAATAGAGTTCCTCAATTGAACCGCCACCATCTCTCGATTGTGTCCATTCAAGTTTGGCACTGCGGGGGGGCATTCGCCCGGTCTCAGCTTTATCGTTGGACAAAAGGTTCACAGAGTTTCAACCGAATTTTCGTCGTCGATGTTTTGAGAACGAGTGAAAAAAACAAATTCGCAATGTCCTTGTTCGGTGGATGTGTGCCACGTGTGTTAACTGCGCTCTGTCGGAGGTGCGGCGTCAGTCAAGTGTATAGATTCGCGAAATGTTATTTATACCGAGCTCAGCAATACTGTCTGTATGTTGTCTGATGTCTGAGGGAGGAGGTGCATGGTTGTTGTTGATTTTGTTTCCCCCCCAACTCAATTGATATAGGGACGTTGCTGTTGCTAGGTGACATTTTCGAATGAAGTTCACTACTGCACAGATATATTTATGTTTATTGCCGCTATTCACGGTTCCTGCTTTTATTTTTTTTTTTAAGTGGAAGCTGTAAAAAGAAACCACCTCGTAATTTATAGGGGCAATTTAAAATATAAAACGTTGTAGGAAGAGCTCCATCGGCATTTCTATCTATAGACTGTTTTCTTTGGCAACTGTATTGACTGTTATGGTCCCCTCAAATGTGGTATAGGGTCTGTCCGTCGAGTGGTTTAAAAAGGCCTCCACTTGATGCGCGGTATTGATAACCGTTTTCTTTGCACTGACTTAAAATTTTCCGAGATCAAAATTTATATATACATAACTACTCATCGATTTTGACCAACAAAATATTTCAAAGAAAGACCTCCTTCACAGTGATAAAGGAGGCTTTCGCGATCTACACTATAGGCCTATATCGATTCTACCTACTACTCTGTTGTAGGAGTCTCCCCCAGTCCCCAGCTGTCCAGTCAAATTTTTGATATATCTGTCGAATCCTCCCCAACTATGAATAGAGCTAACTAATTCACGAAAGTCGGTGAAGACCTTAAAAATGTTTGTTTGTGTCAAAAAATAATACATTCAAAATCTATAAAAAGCTGGAACACACCGATCTGTCACAGACGGGTTGCACGACCGACTTAAATCGATTTAGCTTTAGATTTAGAATGGTTTTGGGAAAGCGGACAAAAGTTGCCATATCACTGCCAATAAAATGGATTTATTGTGATTTCCTTCAAATACGTAGACTTGGTGATGAATCCTGGTAGATCTTTGAGTGCGCAGTCAGATATGCCTTATTTCTGCTTCAAGGTAGGTTTTAGCCTTAAACAAGGACGAAGGGGACTATATGCTGTCAAGATGAAGGGCTTTCCAACTTTCCCGAGTCGAGAGTGGCGAGTATGCGGAATCCTCAGCCCAAAATGAAAAAGAAATGTAAGGGCTGTACAGGGATGTCGACTTTGCCAGGAAGATATTGAAGTCAATTATGTCTCAGGACAGGGAACGAAGTCATCATCCGAGCACGCAGATGTAGAAAAGACTTTAACCAACTTACAGGTAGTTAGCCAAGGTTTGTCTGTAAGGACGGACTTGTGTGTTGTGTTACTGGTTCTCCCTAAACTATTATTGCGTTAAATTTTACTGCTCTCAAGTCCTTTCTCTTCCTGCCAATAACGCCATGAAGTAGGGTACGCCAATCACTAAAGGTTGTGCCCTAATTCTGACACACCAAGAAGTATTTTCATTTCAAAAGTCAATGTGTCAACAATTTGTCAATTTTGTACAAAATGGGAGAATCATATACAATACTGAGACCCCCAACTTTAGCAGATTTCCCGTTGCTTTGCCTAAAAGATATATTTTTACGGAAGTGCCTTGATTTGGGGCGCTAGTATTGATCCATAGAAATTCGTATTGACAAATGTCACGAAATAAAAAATTCGGCCACTAACATACTCTCAAAAAATATAAACCACTTCCGCTGTGTGCAAATTTGCTGGCAGCGTTCGTAAACGTTTTTTTCGTTAAATTTTAAATTATTCGCTACGTGTGGATAGAATTTTTTTTAGGAATAAGTGCACCTACTTTTGCTTAAAATATCTATGAAGATTGGTTGAGGTTAAATAAAAACATTTTGAACAATTTTTTATTTAATAAAACTTTACGCATTAATTAACAAAAGCGGTAAATACACAACCGCATGTTTATCCTAATTTGTTTCTAGTATATAAAACATCTCATTTAGGTAGTTTTATTAACCAAACACATTTTATAACTCGCCTTTTAAAAATATTTAATAACTAACCAATGAATTCAGTAATGTTGAAATGTGTTATTCCCGGACTCTATCACATTCCCCTGTGGTTGGCAGAGGTTGGGAGCTTGTATATCTTATTTTTTGTATGTTTTTGCATGTCGCATGCCCACATATTCGTACTAGACAAGCTTTACTTTTTTGACGAATAAAAGTGTCCTACAACCTCTTATCATATCCAGGCAGCTCTTTGGGGACAGTTAAACTTTAGTGTGTTTTTTAGATTTCGCGAGAGGTAAAGAGGTCGCCTGAGGGTGTACATGTGTTTTCCAGCAGCTAAAGTTTGTTCAATAGTTTCTACTTTGATATCTGGTCTTGATGTTGAAATCTTTCCTTACAGTCGAAAATCAAATATACTGAATTTGGGGCAGACCCCGAATTTAAAGGAAATCGCTGAACATCATACAAGCACTGCTGCGTGCTGCTCACTCCGATCGCAACAATGCAGCGTGCTTACCACTGCATTCTCAACTATCCACCCCATTACCACTGTTGGCACTCCACTCAACTAAAGCCCTGTTAAAGTGCAAATAAACAATTAAAATAACTGGCGCCCAATGCAAGGTTCACAACAGCCCGCTCACAAATCTCCGCTGTTTTACAACCTAAAACTCCTAAAATTCTTTTCACTTCCCAACGCAAAACACAAAAATATCCACCTCGGGCAACTGACATACAAACTCCTGTTCTACTCGTATTTTCTCTTTTTCTTTTTGCAATTTCAGTTGCGTGCATCCTCACTTGCATTTGGGGCCGCCACTACAGACTCTCCAAGTCTTGAAATCTGTACGATTTCCAACGAGGTGAGGGGCAAAGCCAGCGCCGGTGATGGTCGAGATTGTAATGGTTGTGTTGCAAATGGTAGGGCACCAGCATCCGAAATAGACGTCGATTGTATTCAGACAATTATTGCCGACGATGTCCTGGAAGAGAAACCCACATTCATCGGTAATTGCAACATTCAAGCCCAACCCATGGCGGCACCTACACCACCATCACAAACAGCACCTTCACAATCCACCATCACCGCCGATGCTGCTGCTGCTAGGCAGCTGCCGCCGCCGCCGCAGCCGCCATCTCCTGGAACAATGCAAACCAATTACTCTGGGCCAAACGGTTCAATTACCACGATGACCCTTAAAAATAATCACCTCATTGTTGAGACTGAAGAGCGAAATGTAAGTTGAGTGTTGTGTCGTATACCAGTGTGTGTGCGTGTGTGTTTGTTTTGTTTGTTTGTTTGTTTGGTTGTGTGACAGCACTCTTGTATATACATGTAGAGGATATTTGCATTCTCGGTGTTGTAACTCTGTTTAAGCAAGTCTACACTTTTTACGATTTTTTTTATCTTTTGGCTCTAGGTGTAAATACAAATTGTCGCTAATAAAACTCTCTAATCTGTCTCTAAAAAGGGGGCCCCGAGTACCTGCACCCCTCCTTGTCACCGCCTAGAAAAGCACTTTATTTGATCTTCACTATTTCTTCTCTGTCTGTTGCAGGATATATCCCGCGATGCCAGGGAGACCAAGATGCACTACAATAACGGCGAGAAGGACGGCGTCTTCGTGGTGGAAGTATCCCGAGGAGCTGACTCGAAAATCATGCCCGGCAGCCCGGTTGACGGAAGCCCCAACAAGCGGCCCTTCAACGTAGACGCAGCCGTGAAAATCATCCAGAGCGAGGAGGACAAGCTGATGTCCAGCCACGAGGAAGTACAGGTACATCCCCCACCCCCGGAAAACTTGAACATTCTTGATGAAATCGAGTCGAACCACCTGCACCAGATCGACGAAGTCGATGAGTTCGAGGAAGGCGCCCGCATCGCCAAGCACTCCAACACTGGCCTCTCACAGTCCGATCTGAGCTCCTCCTCGTCCGTGGACTCGAATAAGCGATACTCCTACGGTAACCAGGAGCTGTACACTATCGAACAACAAGACTACACAACTCCGTCCCACGCTGCCACCAAGGCACCCCACCCCCACACCGAGACGCAACCCCCACAGCCCGAGAACCACAACGACGACAATGGACATTCCGAGAATGGCCACTGCCCAGAGAATGAGCCCCCGGCCACACCGAACGGCGACACCATCCACCCGGCAGACACGGACCTCGATGCCGGCGAGCAGGACGGCGTCGAATCGAAACCAAAAATTACCGCCGCCCTATTGAAGCAAGACACCATTATTGTCAACGAGATGACAAATGGTCTGACCCATGAGCATGACGAAGCAACTGCACACAATGGGGTAAAGCCCTGCAAAGCCGTAGCCGACTGTAATGGCAGTGGCGACACAGAGAACGGTTTCGACAGTATAATCAGCCTACCGGATCCACCGTCTACCGAGGAGATGAAACAAATGAACGACATTATCCTAATGGAGACGAATCAATTAGACTCTCTGCCGCCGCCACCACCGCCCGGCGCCGTCGCCGCCGAGAACCACCACCACCACAACGGCAATGGTAGTGCTGCAGCAGAGCCGGACACCGAAAATGGTGATAGCCACTCGATAGTGTCGTCGTCGGCGTCGCCTATGAATACGCCTATAAAAGTGGCACCGCCGACGATAACGGGGGCGCCTACCGACATCCCACACACCAATGGCAACTGTATGACAGGACATACAACAACTGTGTCAACTGCAGCCGTGGTCGAGGTGTCTGGCAGTAGTTAATGCTAGAGACCCCAGCAACCAACCACCACCAACCCCACGACAAAGAAAGCTGCTGCCCAAAAACATGTGACCAAAGTAACAACGCTTCGCAACCACTACACACATGAAGATGAACCAGTCGAGTTGGATTTAATTTAAATTTTTATCTCACCGCACAGTCGTCCTCTGTGTGTTTTCATTTCCTTATCGCTCACAGAAACAAAAAAAAAAAACGAGTGTAACCTCCGAGATGCTTTTGAAATAATCATAAAGGATACGAATGTGCACATGCAAATGCATACGCTAGAGGTGGAAGAGGGTCATAAAATCAGAGATTGATTACATCTCTGTTGGTGCTGGCAACAGTGATGGCGTCGGCCTCCTCGTCGTAGAAAGAATGTCTCAACGGACATAGAGAGAGAGGAGTTCGAGGACATTTTTTTTGTTGAAAATTAACTTTAAGTAGTCTACTACCCACCATTTCAGCCAGTAATGTCCATTTCGTGTAATGCCAAGTTATGACTGCATTTACATACGTAGATACATATAGAAACGTGAGGGTACGAGTACAGTCAGTCAGGAGTTATAGCGGTGGAGCTATCGCATTGGTAAGTGGTCCTGCGGCGACATAGAAAAGTTTGAATGGTACAATAAATTGAAGAACTTAATAGGTGAATTCAATTACCATATCTGTGCTGGAAAGGCACTCGTATAGCGGTAATTTTCGAGATGTGGTCTCGTTGATTATTGATGTTAACGAGTGGGAGAGAGAGAGAGATAGAAAGCTGCGTATAGGATTGGATTAGATGGGGTCCTTTTTTTGGGGGAGGAAATATCAGTCTAGACTGTGTAATAAAGTGTCAGAAAAATGTTTCGATTTGACAGCAGGACCTATGCAGCCCATTAGAAAGGGATGCCATCTCAAATTTTTCGTTAAAGGTCTTGGTTTTTTTTTCGCCATTTTTTTCCATTTAATTTAAATATACGCTGAACCTGACTGATGAAATTGGAGAAAAATTCTTTGGTCAAAATTGACAAGCTTATGAATAAAAATTTCCTAAGAAAAAGCTTTGAGAAGGCAAAATCTCTGATAATAATGAAAAGACCAAGACTGATAATTGAGGACCATATTTTTAGCCTAACGGCTTTTTTCACTGACAAATTGAACAAAACAAAATCTATCTTTTGGTACATACCTAAGCCATAACCGAGGCAGTTGCGACTTAAAATTATGTGTCTGCCACTCTAGAGCGTTTGGTGCAAAAAGGCGATAGGTCCGGACCGGTTTTCTTTGATTTTCCACGAAAAGTAAAATTTGGACTTGCCTCCCTTTTGATGAAACAATTGAGCCCGAACTTTTCTAACTTTACACACACTTTTTACCAAGCGGATTGAACCTCAGTTGATGCAAGGTCCTCAAAATTGTGCCAGAACTTTTCTGACTTTAGGCAGACTTTTTACGAAGCGGATTGAACCTCAGTTTGCAAATCTTGACAATTCTGCTTCGTGGTCTACTCGTGGTTCCACTCTCCGCGACCAACGGCACATTGCCTCCAGGTATTTCTGATATTTCTTGGTGTTTGAGTCAGAACTTCGGTCATTCCCAACGCCTTCAGCTAAATAAATCGTCCAATCGTTCGATGTGGCCGAATCAACTTTGGAATGGTGTTGACCTTTTTGTATTAAACAGGGTATGCATTTGCTTCAGGTATTTATTATTCTTGGTCATAAAATAAGTCGTCTCCTCATTCACTTCAAATGCAACCAAGATCCACCATTCCTTACCCGCCATTCAAGGCTCTATCATGATGCTCCTCAAGTTCCAAAATTGTCCATAAATACTCCAGCTACTGAACGGATCAGATGAGTAGGTATACATAACATATAGTGCTGCCATGAGGACTATCAATTATAGAAAAAAATTAGTGAAGTTACGAAAGACCTACCTTACCGCAATCCGATACATGTTTGGAAAAGGTCCAACGACTCATAATATGCGCCTTTAAATTTTGTAAACCATGATCCAGTGAGGGATCGAGACACAAAATTTGATATGTTATTTTGGGATCAGCTTGATGGTCCATTCAGGCTATTTGTTAGATGTACCGTGGCTGAAAGCTACTTTGACACTGCTGCCGAACTGTGTTTTGAAGCATGGTTTGGGATTGTCATGCGGATATGGGTGCCGTAAAATAAGGCCAAGTGAAATAAAACCAACTTCTAAAAAAAACCGGCCAAGTGCGAGTGTCACTCGCGCACCGAAGGTTCCGTATTTGGCTAAAGTCCAACACATCAGATATTATTTGAAATCTATATCATTCAATCTTTCCCCTCTTCATGAATTCATCACAATTTAGTTTAATTTAATTACTTAATATTTTTGGCGCAGGGACATAACTCCAGGGGACATAAGTCCATAATGGACTTATGTCCCACTTAGGTGGGACATAACTCCAAAATTTCATTATGGACTTATGTCCCACCAAAGTGGGACATAAGATCCGAAATTGTTTTGTCGAAGATGGGACATTAGTCCAAAATTTTACCATAGATAATATTTAGCAAAACGTCGTGGATCTCCAATAGGCATCGAATACTTCAAATTAGGCGCACGCGAGTTGCTTCCATTGTGTTATGAAATGTGTATGGGGGGGCATGCTGCCCCCCTGCAACCCCCCTGCTTGGGTTTACTGTTGGATTACGGGGTGGGTGCGAGGTATTTTACTTATATTTTTTGTTGAATTTTAAAATAGTTGGGTGGGACATAAGGCCCAACATTTTTGCTTTGGACTTATGTCCCGCTTCGATGAGACATAAATCCATAATCAAAAAGTGGAATTATGTCCCACCTAAGTGGGACATAAGTCCATTATGGACTTATGTCCCCTGGAGTTATGTCCCTGCGCCAATATTTTTATGGGGGTCAATTATTGTGCACAACTGCGTAGTAGAGATTAAAACTTATGAGAGCAACGTATTTTACATGGTAAAATTATCTTTTTTGAAAATATCTTGTAAACTATTAACTTTTCGGCAAAACAGTATTCAGCACATATATAGATAAGAACATGATCTACAAAAAAGCAATTTATGTATTTTTTTGTGAATCAAGAAATAAACCGTTTTTTGGGCGAATGAAAATATTTTTTTCACCAGATTACTAATTAATCCAAAACCAATCTATGTATTCCTTCCATTGGTATTTGTCGTTTAACTAGAGGTTATACCGGATGTTGTGTGTAAATTTTAGCCTCCTATGTCAATCGGTTCTTGAGATAGACCTGGTAACAAAATTGGCTTAGTGGGTTCGGACAGACAGACAGACAGACAGACGGAGAGACATCCGAGCGAAACTAATAAGGTTACGTTTTTTCCCTTTGGGTACGGAACCTTAAAAATGGGCCTTTTTTCATTGCACCGTGGATATGATCTTTAAAATCCATGAGATAGGCCTACTGCCTATGGGCATAATGAGCTGGTTGTATACCATCAAGCGTCCGTTCTCCCAAGCCCACCTTTTTCACAAGTTGATGCATGCAGCCTTGCTAAGTATTAATCCGTTGTTGAAGAACTTTGCTATAATGAATGAGCTCAGAGCTTGAACAGTCTTACTTCCTTAACTAGCCGTAACAAAAAAAAAGTGTCAGAGTATGAAAGATGAGATATGACTTGTACGTACAGGGTACACATCTCATGTCGTAGTTCAAATTTTGATGTTGCCGATTGAGGGGTTTTATTTTCCGAGGCACTAAGCTATCCTACTTGTAGGTACCGGTGACCCTATAGTATATTGTGCCTGCTTACTTACTTCGAAAATATAGGAGCTGCCCTTGGTAGGGACAAAACCAACTCTTGTTCACCTTCTTAAGTAGCCCAGCAAAAAGTCTCATTGACCTTAGCTCCAAATAAGTCAATATCGTCTCTAAGGTATTCGTCATTCTACAGTTGATGACAGTGTTTTGATATACCGCATCTAGTGAGCTCTTCCTTCGTTTGCACTCATTCCAAAAGTTGTTTAGTTTTATTCTTTTGATACCCACTTTGCCAATCTTTTGCACCTTTGGATTCTGGTGTTGCTATTTGTTCTTGCTTTTCATCGACGCTTATAAACAATTCAAGTCCGGTTCGATACTTTTGTGGTCTCAAAAAGGGACGAAAATCCATATAAAATAAGTTTAGCCTGGCTTAATCTGAAATACTCCCATGCAATGCTTTTAGGAGAAGGCTCTCACTTACTTTGATTCTTGAAGTGTAGATATGGCAAAACTCGGAACTTACCCTGACTTTTGGACAGTCTATAAAGCAGCTCCGAATTATTTGGTAGTATTTGGGGGTAGATCACATTTATAACGATAAACGTCTGGACAATATCGTTTTTGATGACAAAATTAGTTATTTTCAGGTAGATTTTTTGTAAATATCGTCAGTTCTTATTGCATTTGGGGAGAATGAACTAGATGAAGGCTACGTGATCGGACCTTTGTGTACATTCTGGAGTAGATACATCTAGCTCAATCTGTTAAAAAGGGGACTCAACATATCAAAGTGACAAAGGTAAGACATCGGCCTAAATTCTGTGTTTGACTGAAGGAATCCAATCGGCGATACGGACTACCGGAATAAGATGACTTTGCTGTACTGTTGGGTTGGCGGAGTCAATATGCGGAACACCTGAATATGGGAGGTACCAAATGTCGGGCAGCTACTTCTCACAATGAAGCAAGCTTCGGTATTAATGCACCCAACTTTTGAAGGTTATAACCAACTTTTGAAGGTTATAACAAAGAGCTGTCTGTATGCCAAAGGAAATGACAAGGCCTGTCGTAGGTCTCAGCAGGTCCTCCTGTCTGCGATCTTTGGTTGAATCAACGCATCCGTGATCGAGTACTATGTGACTGAATTTGTTATTGTTATGCATGCAAAACCCACAGAATTCAGTGACGGTTAAAAGTTGTTTTGAAAGCCGGTGTCCTGTTTTCAAAAACTCAATTTTCTAATTTAATAAGAATTTATTCCTAGGGCGACATTCAGCTTTATATCAACTGCATATGTAGCTGTGCCTTTTTTTTTGGTGTCCCCGCCTATTCACATATAGATCCCAAAAGTCGTTTTTATGACCTTCTTCACCAGAAACGAGTGTTAATGTCTGTGAACTCAGCAGCGATACTTCGATTGATCTATTTTAATACGACAGAAAAAATAATTCAAAATTCCCATTGACGCAAGACTACAGCTGGTTATTTTATTTGTGGAAAAAGTCCTTGCTGCCATACACGAATTATTTTTTTTTTTTTACTTTTATAATGCTCTTCGTTTGAGTCTGGTCTTTGAATCACCAATGCCAATGTTAAATACCCACGGACTTATTGCCTAGGATACTTACGAAAAGACCCACAAATTATCATATCCCGTTTGATGATATACCTACCTACTTTTGATGAATTCAAACTCTCTGAAAGGGGAAATCGTTTAATCCTCAAACAAACTTTAAGAACTGTCGTAAAAGGGATTTAAAAATAACACCTAATAAAAAATGTCCCTTCTCTTTGATCGCCTACAAAGCCCATTTAACTATGTATGCCAAAAATAAATAATAAAAAAAAAAGAAATGTATGCCATCAAAAAATGTCCTCTGCCCTGTCCCTTCACTGTGCCCTGAGTGACTGTACAGAGTACCAATACTAATACCAACCACAGGAGCAAATATACTAAACTTAACGCAAAGCAACAAAAGCAGCCCGTGTGTGTATGCAACCGGATGAGAATATTTTATATCTGAATAATGCATGGTCACAGATTCTTTTTATTGTCTTCTCGGACAAGGATGTGCGGCTACACGGGTTTCTCGTACAGCTCAGAAATATTACAAGCGTTGCATATTTATGTAAACCAAAATGAATCAGCAATGTGTCGGAAATGTTTACATTTTTCGTTTGTACTCCTCTGACATGGAAAAGTAAGTTTTCGTTGTTTTTTTTTATGGCCCATTATATTGTTGTTATGTTATTTTTATACAAGCAAACTTTTTACACTATGAAATTATAAATACACATAAAATCAAAACAACAGAGAAAACAAAAAAAAAGGAACAACCACAAATACTAAGCAAACATGTAAATGAAAAGTATGACAACAAATTATTATAGTCCCCTTCTCTAGAATTAAGTAAACCAAAAAGATAAAAAAAAACAAAGTAAATTAGTATAGAAAAAACGTGCTCTTAAGAAGATTAAACTTGAAAAAAAAAACACTTTTTTTCTTAGTAAGAACAAAAATGTCCTACCACAGCGAAAGTAAGCATTTAGATGTGTACCAATATTATACATAATATTTACTCTCTACTATATTTAAAGAAAAACTTATATATATATATAATATTTACCAACCAACAAAGTGTATACCTACTACTCTTAAAGTGTCAAAGCAAACAATTTGATTTTCTTCCTATTTTTCCTAAACAAAAATGGCCAAGCAAATTAGTAGATAATATAACAACACTTGCGCGAATGTGTCAACATTATACAATTAAGTATAAAATAATATATTACATTTTAAAAGTAGATAATAAAAAAATTAAATATTTACAGAAACTCTAGTTATAAACAGTCCCAAACACGTAAAGAAAAAAAAAAATTTAAAACTCAAACAATTTTAGATGTCTCATAGGAGTAAACTGCAAAACAAAAAAAAAAATTCAATTATATTCAACACTTATAAGTATTTACTAAAAAAAAAACACCATTTAACAGATTGTAGAATGTACGTAGATTGTTTCTCGTCCTAAATAATGTTGCAAGGGTAAAAAAAAAACCTTAGCACACAGGCCCCTACCTAACCTACTTCTAAACTGTCCCTATATACTCTTTTAATATATAAGTATATGCGTACATGATATATAACGTCTCTTCTCCTGTTGGCCAAGCTATATTAATCTAGATACCAAATAAAACACATACACACGGCGGCGATGCGCCACTGACAAGGACTTGTGTAGAATTTTTACAGAGATTTTTAGCATAAAATGAAGATAAAATTGAAATAAAATAATAAATCCATTTTTAATAAGAAGATGAAAAATTAAATTAAATTTAATTGTAAGTTAAGCTTAAAATGAAACATAAATTTAAATTACTGACGACGATGAATTGTGAAGGTAGATGGAACACAAACATACGGTGACAAGTTGTGAATATTAAAGCTAGGTAATAAAAATTTGAGAAGTAAATGTGATTGTTATTATATAAATAATTAATATATAATAAAAATAAATTAAATTTTAAAAATCAAATTTATGTGAATGGGCTTTTATTTTTCAATGACCTTTTAGCCGCACAAAAAGGTAAGTAGGAGAGGAGTAGGTGCTTGGAGTTTTCTTACTACTGAAATCTGTGGAATTAAGTCAGTTTGGTGAGCTCGCAGGTTCTACTTAAGATCTACTATATGTGAGGAATTTAGAGAATCCCAAAATTCCAAAATATACCAAATGAGTTCGTGTAGGATGTAAGGCTACCAAATTGAAAAGCAAGAAGAAGAGGAGATTACAAAATATGATTATAAAATATTAAATCTTTTAATCGAGGGGCCAAATTTTTAGCGATAATAACGAACATTTCCAAATTTTTTATTTAATAAATTCTTTCAATAGATGTATTCAGTTGTGGAACGTTTGTATAACACTACGTTACGTATGCATGTGCATGTGTTCAATACTTCTTCATAAATTTAACCATTAACGGGTGATTTTTTAAGAGGTTTAGAACTTTTTTAAAAAAAAAAACACAAAAAATTCGAAAAAATGAATGAAATATTTATTTGAACCTTGCAATTTAATGTTCAAAGATAATTTCATGCAAATGTTGACCGCGGCTGCGGCTCAGGTAGCCCATCCGCTGAGTCCAATTTTGGCATACTCTTTCACACATATCGGCCGGTATCTCACGAATGAATGCATGGATGTTGGCTTCCAGTGCGTCAATCGAAGCGGGCTTGTCCCTATACACATTAGCCTTGACATACCCCCACAAAAATAATCTAATGGTGTCAAATCGCACGATCTAGGCGCCCAATTGACCGGCCCGAAACGTGAAATTAACTGTTCACCAAACTCTCCACGCAATTGCGCCATTGTTTTGCGTGCTGTGTGGCATGTGGCACCGTCTTGTTGAAACCACATATCATGCAAGTCAAGAACTTCCATTTCGGGCAAAAAAAAGTTTGTTATCATCGCTCGGTAGCGTTCACCATTGACAGTAACGCTGCGATTCGCATCATCTTTGAAGAAATATGGCCCAATAATGCCGCCGGCCCATAAACCGCACCAAACAGTGGCTTTTTCGGGATGCATTGGTAGCTGTTGCAATGCTTCTGTCTGATCTTCACTCCAAATGCGGCAATTTTGCTTATTTACGTACCCATTCAACCAAAAATGAGCCTCATCGCTGAACACAATTTTTCGATAAAAAAGCGCGATGAACATTTCGAACCGAGCACGAATTTTGATAGTAAAATTCAATAATTTGCAAGCGTTGTTCATTTGTAAGACGATCCATGGTTAAATTGCAAACCAAACTGAAGCTGTCTGACAGTGACACAAGGTACTTAACACACGTCAGCTGTCAAAACCAGTGTTGCCAAAACCAAACCAGCTAAAAAATCACCCGTTATAATGTAGATATACTTCGAAAAAAAACGTTGATCCTTTAAAAATATTCTATATTTAATTAAAAACCTTTCTTTTAATTATTTATGCTATTATGCTGATGAGGATCATTATGAAATCAGTATAAAATAAATCCACGATGTCTAAATAGAAATAATAATTAATAGTTTAATTTCACCTACACCAAAACAAACATTTTTTTTTTTTTAAATACAAAATGGATACCTAACAAATTCCTATTTGGGAATAAGGTTTACAGTAAACAATTTCCAATAATTCGTTCTTATTTTTGTAGTAAATACTTCTAATTGAAATTTGTGTTTATTCTGTGTGCTACAAACTTCCCAATCGAGAATCGAGTTTAATTTGTGTTGAAAAGAACTTCCTAATTTAGGAATTTGTTCTTATTTTCGTGGATAAAAGGAAAACTGAAACACTGCTTCCATATGGGAATTTTGTGCACGAACACATCTCCTCAAATTTTACACGCTGCCAGTAATTAGAAGATACATCTTTTTGAAGATTTTTGAGCTCTAAAATATGCACAAGACTTTTGCTTCAAATTCATCATATTTCAAGATTTTGGATTTTCTAAATCTAACAAATTAAAACAACTTTTTCTAATAGAGGAAAACCATTTCTTTTAATTCCATTATTATGTAGAATGTGAATTGAACAGAGCCCATGCACAACTTCTGTTTTAGATAACGTTTCCATCAGGATCAGCTCTAAAGTAAGGAAATTATTGAAATTAAGAAAAAACTGTTTTTGGAGTGAAAACAGCAGAAAAAAAACTTCGCATATTCAATCTTAACATTTTATTTGGAATATCTTATCGCTTCCACATTCCTCTGCAAATGTTGAAACGATAATTCCCGCTGTAAGTTTAAATAAAACAAGAATTCCTAATGGTTTGAGTACTGATACAGTTGAAATTTAAAATTTTTCTAAACATTGCTTGACCTTGATAGGTATAAGCAATAAAATAAATATTCTTCAAACTCCAAAATGCAATGACATTGATTTGTGAGCAATCATTTTTTGATCAATACTTATGAAAGTACCTATGTATATAGTTTACCTACTATTTTGACGAACAAATAAATATAAGTTTTACTTATACTTAAAACATTTCAAAATTGTGTTTTATATTTCCTTCTTTTTTATATTTTGAAAAATCTTGAAAAAAAAAAAATTTTTATTTCGGAAGAACAAGATTTTCAAATTTTTCATTTGGGAACTCTGCACTCTGCTGACAAAATGATTCGTTTAAATCACCATTTGACACAATAACGTACCTGTGTAGATATAAAATTCCTAAATGGGAAATGCTACATAGCGACGTGTCCAAAATGTTACTTGTTGGGGAAGGTAACAAAGCCGTTTTAACGACGTCACTCATGACACATGAAGTCGCAAAATGCTCCTCTTGGTGTATCATATATGCATTTTTTGATTGGAGTCAAAATAAAATTAAACAGATGGCGCAATAGGTCGTTTCATTTTTATATAAATGTTATTGCAACTATAAACGACTAATTTTGAAGCTTTTCAGTGATCTCCGAAGCTAAATAGGACGTTCAAGTACAGAGTGGGGGAATTGAAAAAGAAAAACCTTATGAACTTGGTTTTTGGGGAGCAAACCTCGGACCTTGAGCTCAGTAGTCCAGCATACTAACTTTCTCAGCACATTACTTGAAAAAAGGCACATTCCAATGAAAGTAGTCCGCGACAGATATAAGACACACTCATATACGAACAGATCGCTTAATGAAACGAATATGTACCGAGTCACTTAGTTTCTTATACGGATATTCGAATTTATAAGAACAACTCGGATAAACAATTTTTTTTTTTTTTTTTTTATGTTAATTTTATAGGTCCTATATCCGTCGCTGAGTGTAATCTGTAATACCTGTGGTATGGGGCATATCGGCGCCGTGACTGTGTTGCAACAAGTCTAATTGTCGACTAATTTTTGGAGAAGCTTGCACAATTAGTGAAGAAATGAGAAACTAAAGTATGTAAGCCCAAATCAGCTGTAGTGTAAGCTGCAAAATTGGAAGAGTACTACCAATTCGACAAAATATTCAATAACTTCTTAATAGTCAAACTGTTTTTCTAAAATATAAAGAAATAAGAAAAATCAACATAACATTTAGATCTCTGTCGGGATATTAAGCCTTGGAATAAATTGCCAGGAGATAACTACATTAACAGGCCGTTCTTTAGCTTAGCGACTGAAGACCAATCTGTGTTTTGACAGATATAGTTGCTTAAAAAATGTATTGCTCTAGATTAGCAGTAGCTGAATCTTAATTGTTTACTCAAAGGGGTAATGGTCTTGAAGACGAAGTAAATAGGAACCAACTTGAAAGTGCTTTCAGGAATTGAGTTATTAAGTCCCGGAAAACCTACCACCCAAAACATTTTCTGACCCCATCTGGTTCTTTCTGTCAGCAAGTACCAACATTAAGTGCAGATGACCAGTGGCTGCACTGCCAATGTGTCATTAAAAGTGTTGCAAAAAAAAGCTATGTTACTCAAAAGATTATCGTTGAATGGGAAAACAGAAGACACAACAAGATTTATGGCTTCAATTGGGGAAATGTCCCTCGGAGTTACTTTTAAGAATTTTGTGTCACTTGTTCTTTCAGATGAAAACAACATTACTATTAAATGCATCTATTGAACTAATTACTATTAGCAACTACACCCTTTAATCACCATCAGACTTCTTGAGGTATAGAACTTTGCGACCTTCAATTCTTGACAAATATTCCTTCTTACTTTCGTCAGAAAGTGACCCTGCAGCTTTATTCGCCATTAATTGTCAAAGTAATTATCCTGAGACCAACAAGTTGATCTGATCTGTGGCTGCATTGTTGTCGTTTTATTTTTGCAGCTTCTCGCGGATGGCTGATGAAGAGAAACTGTGTCGGTACTAAGGACAATAAACATTTTTTTTTTCAGTTTAACACTTGCACAGAGAGGACACTTTAAAGCAAAAGACTGGTAGTACTTGAATTGTCATTAAACGGTTGTCAGTTTTTTTTTCCTTCGTTGGAGCATACTCGTAGAACTTCCTAAAATTTTGAGCCAAAACCCATTTACTGCTGACATGCTTGATGCTCACTATTCACTGTCCCAACGCGGTATTTTATTTGCGGCCGTCGGTGATGAGCTCTACCCACGATTGACTTCATTTTGTTTCACTTTTATTGAAAGTCGTTGGGTTGTATTTTACTTTCTTCCAGATCGGACAGGTGATTCCAAATGTGCGGTTAGCTTTGTGAGATAACTTCTCCAAAGACCCGCCCATATACTCCTGAAAGCACTTAACCTGTCTATCATATCACATTGCCGTGCCACTGTTGACACTCTTACGGTCGACTGTGCCCAAAACGGTCTTGTTGTCAAATAGTTAATAGCCGGAGGACATCTGGTGCTTACTACAAAATTTTCACTTAGGTATCTACCTCTCCATGTTGTTGGCCATTATTAAAGTCACCATCCGTCGCCATGCATACAAGTTGCACCAGAGCGCACCCCACAGAGCAAACAGGCCCTGTTCGTAAATAGTTTGCGGTGTAAGTTGGCCAACCTAATTCATAGATAACACTGTCCACGTGAACGTATCGTCGTAGGCTGTTGAAGCAACATGTCACCAAATGTTGTCTTAGGATCAAATCACATCCATGACTTACCCAGCATAAACACACGCCCAGAAAAGGATCCTGTCTGTGCCATTAAATAATTGGAGTCTACGGTTATTTTGGTATTAATTTGCATTTATGTACAGCCGATGATAGGCTGCCGCAAGACCCAAACGCATTCTCATGTTTCCTCATCTTTAGGAAGACAATAATTCCACAGTTATACACACACGTACACATGTGTAAGGGCCAACCTGGATGAAATTGGGTCGGGTGCAACTCATACCCAGACGATTCATCCCCTGCCAAATTTGCCACCCAGCGCCATCTACATCGCAACTTTACAACTAACAACCAATAATCTCATCACTCACCTTTAGAATATGGTGTTACCATATCAATCGTGAATTATGTTGAGTGCTTGGTTAAAGTTTCTTTAATAATTATATTTGTGGAATTTGGAAATATATGTTGGAAAAAGGTAGGTAAAAAATGTATGTAATGTTAAGTAGAAGGTATAAGGTGGGAAATGTTTTATGTGTGTTGTAAATGAAATGGAGTTATACGATTCCAAGACGGTTAATATTATAAATTTATTTCTATCAACCTAAAAAAAAAAATTTTTGAGAAAAGAAATTGACTTTTAGCTTCAGAGAATTTGAGAAATTCTGAGAAATTCGCGCGAATTTTTTACTTTTATTTTCTCAAATTCTCTGAAGCTAAAAGTCAATTTCTTTTCTCAAAAACTTATTATTTCAACTTTAGAAAATATGAGAAAATAAACGACAAATATTCGCAAAAATATTCATCCATACAAGTGTGTCCGTATTCATAAGTGAATATAACCTGCCTACTCTATTTCACAAAATGATTCACAAGCCACCACCAAACTTCGAAAAAATATTGATTTGCATGGTAACACTTATTTTTGACACTAAATGCCATAAACTACAGCTCGAACGATAAGGGTGAGTAGTAAGAAGGTAAGTGTCCAGTTGTAATGTTGGGATGTAGATGTCGCTAGGTGCGGGGTATGAGTAGTCGGGGTATGAGTTGCGATGACACCGGGCCAACCTGGATGAAATTTATTAATATGGCTAGGCACGATGCTCGTCCTCCTGCCGAGTGAGTAGGTATGTTCGCAGCTGGAGGATTATGCTGGGCCTGGAATATTATTCCTGTCTTCATTCCGGCCCAGTGGCTCGATGTGTGAATGTGTGTAGTATGTCCGCCGGGACCTGCCGGAACACCCACATTAATATATATGGTAATTTGAGACCCCCGCACCGGTACGACACACTCGTACGCCGTTCCTTAGGCGGCGCCATCAAAAAACATGTTTATTGATCTGGAAGGGGGTGTTCTTGTATCATCCCGTGTTCGTTTGTTTTATTAAAGAGTGTAGAATTATCATCCCAGCGGCAGGCATATGGGAGTAGGACTAACAAAACGGATACTCCTGAATTTTTAACATCACCTAGTTGCACACACACACCATCGTCTTCGCTCTCATCGTTGTTTGGAATCCTGAGGACCAATTGTAATTGCTTTGGGTTGCGCCCGATTGGATTTCAAAGTGGAGACGTTGCACTGGGCGGGTCCTTGTAAATAAATGGAAAAGCAAACGGACAGACCGGATGGCAAACGTAATCCAGTTGCTAATCATAATCGCATTTATTCCGGGTCGGGATCACTGTTCTTCGGGTCGAGAGGATGTCTTTTTCCCTGTTCCCAGGACTGTTTGGTCCAGCCGAGCGAGAAAGGATGGAATCACCCATACCGATCGGTTTGGTGGCCAATGTGTTGGACCGCGCTACCTATGCAAGCGTGCGAATTGAATTGAATTTCCATTAAGGAAGGGTTGGCTGCGAAAATTCCTTGCCAACATTTTATATCCCCTATTCAGGATAATAATCCATTTACTGTTCACCCAGGCAAGTTGTATATCGCGTTGTCACAACGCGTCCTTCTGATAGAGGAGTCGCGAGTGCGAAGTAATCAATTGGTATTCAGCAGATATACTCAACTGGAGCTAGAGCACGGGGCAAAAACACACATGCACGTGATCAAAGCGAAACGAATCAATGAAGTGCATTCCTAATTGCAAGAGGGTGTAAGCCCTAACCACGCCACCGGCAGAGGCACTGGATGAATGCGTGGAATCGCTAAAATGTGAAATATGAAAAGGTTGCAAAGAAGATAACTACTGCATACATCGGGTAACGGGTTTTAATGAATTGAATTAGCTTCTGGTGCGCTGCAGCAATGGATTCGCATTTGAGTGCGTGTCTGCTCCTTCCCGTGAAAGGATTTCGAATTCAATGGAGGAAACATTTGCATGGATTATGTTGGCGTGGCACACAAGAAGGCGATGATTTAATATGAGGTAGCATGAAATGAAGTTAAGCAGCGACGAGGCGGCGGAGCGGCTGAGCTGGAACTATTATATCTATGGAGTGGTGTTGAAGCCGTCCTAAGCTAGCGGATTAAAGATTAAATTATTTTTCAATAAATGATGAGCACGTTGACAGCTGGATAGACAGAAAGAAGGTACACTTGTTGGAAAAGGGTTGCGGTTTGAGTGTCGGGTTTGCCTAAATCGGTGTTTCATTAAGGAGAGTGCTCCTAAATGTATGGGGAAACATTTGAATGCTTTTGCAAAGACCTACATCTACTTTTGTCTTTCAGCTGACAGAGGGACTCTGCTCCTGCTCCCGTTCCGATGGAGTCTTACTTTGTTTTATTAAAACGGTCTGTCTAGTTTGAATAGGTTGCGATTGAGAGCACACAGGATGCGGGTGTCTGAACCAACATGGTCTGTTGTGTGTCATTAATAGTACATGAATTTGAAATGGGGATTGTAAGCAGAGTGACAACGGGACTTGTGTTTCCATTTTGTTTGTCATCAAATGCAAAAGAATTGCTTTGTTCAATGAGTGCTCTATTCTATGCGTCAATTGATTTCTAAGGCCGACAGTGCTGAATATTAAATTTTTGAGATCACCTCGCTTGCAAGAAAAGAGGAGCAGGTGTTACCCAGAGCTCTATGAGCTGCATCAAAGATATTAATGAAGTACAGAAAGCCAAAATATGTCGACTAGATTGGCTCGGCAACATCGAATGTATATGGACAATGATCCTCCATCTATAATCTTAAAAATACATATCTTTTTTTCGAGACGGCAATGAAGACTGGACTTAAATTTTGAAGACTAATTCAGAGGGCTTAGACTCTAATGGGTTTGTCGGAGATTTTTAGCGCATTGCCACAGTCGAAACACTTTTAGGTGTAAATTGTAGTTTTTCAAATGTCGAACCAACTACAACCGCTGGCTCCCAAAAGTCAATTTCCTGATGTATTCTGATTCATTAGTTAGGCAAAGGCCTTCTAAGGAGCTTAAGGATATTTTTCTCTTAAATACGATAAAACGGCATACAAGATTGACACGTATTTTACAAGCTTTTGCTGCAGAGCTGGACAAGCAAACTTTGCAACTCACCTAATGGAACCATTAGAAAATCATATTCAAAATTATTATATGTAAGAGAACCTCTGGTGTGGTTTTTGGCTCGGTAAATCGACGTAATTTGCACTCTAAAAATAATTTTGAAAAGACCTAAGTATAAATTGGGAGTCGAGACTCTTCATTTCGTTGTCGAATTTTAGGCCGCATATAAGAAGTCCAAGGGGTGCTGAAAAATGCTTGATTCAAGTGCAATGGACCTTACTAATAATCATTTTTAACCTTCACACTTAATATTTCCTAGGTCTCAATATGCAATTTTGTATGGAAAATTTCGCCACTGTGAGTTCGAAAAATTTAGCCTGGACACTAAAAATGATTATTAGTACCGCGGAATAATTTCTGTATAGGAAATTTTCTTATATAATAAAAAAGCTTTCATTGACTCTTGGTTGCTTATTTTCACAAATGATGGGAAAATTATAATTTTCGAAAAAGGATTAGGCGACTAAGTTTAGCTTGCAAATATTTTTTGACGCAAAGTACTAAATTCGGGAAGTGGTCTGTTCTTATGATTAATTAACAGGCGGCATTTGCCACGATCGCTATAAGCTTATGAATGACCCAACCCATAGCATTCGGTGTCTCCGTTGGGGTTGGGGCCATGTATTCCATGTTGGAAAGTTACCCATGAGCAAAATTATATTCCAGATGGGATGCAAAATGTAAGTGAAACAGTCGTGGTCGTCGAATGGAAAAATAGATTCATTGGTAGGGTCTTTAAAAAAACAGTGATAGCAAAACTTCCGAGATATTCCTTGCAACGAATATGCGGCAGATTTATTCGCAGTTATTATTCCGCTGAATACTTTGACGGATACGATAAAATCTGTACAGTTTTATGTCGACTTCAAACGGCAAATTGGTAAGCTCGTTCAGGACAATAATACTCTCGGATGTCGTTCAGACGTAATTTGTAATTTGTGTTTTTCCGGAGATCGAACCTGGAACCAGGAGTTCCAGATTAAAGAAAAAAATCCCGTTTTCTAACAACAACACGATATTTTTTCCCCTTTTTAAAAAATTAAAATTCCTTTTTTCCTTTAAAAACAAAACCCTTAAATAAAGTTTTATTTTATCGTTTTATGTTTTATTTAAATATCTTAGAATTTAGCAAACAAAAAATAATAGGAATTATATTTAAAAATTTATATGTGCATTAAATTTTCTTGCATTATTGTGAAGTCTTAGCAGCCTTTTTCTACCACAAAGTCATAATAATATTTTTTTTTTAATAATTTTTTTGTGTACAAAATTCCAGCCAAAGTGCAAGTAGACAGTTTGTTTCGTATATTTGTTTTATTTGAAAAAGTGTAGCCTTTCGAAGACTTTATTTAAATAACTAGCTGTGCCCGCAACTTCGTACGCGACGTGAGACTGTGTAATTTCCAATAAAAGAGATACTAATAGTTAAGTTTCAATACCTACATGAGATAATTATACTTTTTATGATAATTTTTCTACAAAGCTTCTTGAAATACAATATGTATTTGAAGTTCCGTTGCCTGGATCATACACAAATTTGTACCCACACCAACAATAAATCAAACAACATAATTCACCTATATCGTCTTTACTTCTTGAATTCTTCAATTCTTTACTGTAAGGTAGGTATCACCTTCACCGTAGGTACTATAACAACCGTTAAAACAAAAAAAAATATACCAGGCACTCCGGGAGTGCAGACAGAAGTTATTACTTGAACATTTACGTGTGTATTTTTCGAATTGTCAGGAATTTTACTGCACAGGAAATATTTAAAACTGTTTTGGGAGTAAAAACAGCTAACAAAAAAATCGACAACAGCGCCACCTATCGGATCCAAAACTATCCTATCTTTCTAGCTGCATACAACCATGCACAAAAACGAATTTTCATTGAGATCGGTTGAGTTTCTCAAAAAAGTCGACAACAGTGCCACCTATCGGATCCAAAACTATCCTATCTTTCTAGCTGCATCCAACCATGCACACATACAAAGTTTCATTGAAATCGGTTGAGTTTCTCAAAAAAAAGCGACAACTGCGCCACCTATCGGGTCCAAAACTATCCTATCTTTCTAGCTGCATCCAACCATGCAACCATCCATCAGCGCACGTCATCAGCCACCTGCGCATTTCCTCAGAAACACATTGTCGTTGTTGATTACATTTTACATACCATTCATGTCGCATACTTCTCTTTCGTTTCACTTAATTCGGAGAAAACACCACGCAGTTTTTTTTTTTACATGAACGTGCTTGTGCGATGTGCGCCACCCAACCACCCCAAAGCAGAACAACTATCAAGAACCGCGGCTGCTGATAAAGTTCGATTTGAGAAAATAAATTTATTTTTTTCGTGTTAGATTTTAGGTTGTAGCTGAGCTTCTAGAGTACATAGAAAGCTGATTGATGGCTTGAAATAACTGTGAAAGTGTTGACTCTCCTAAGGATTTTATTTTGTTTGCATTGATTAAGAATTGTTTGAGTAATGGTGACTTAAAGGCAGTAAAGTCGGGAAAAAAAACACATTTTGGTCAAAAACGCTCCCAAAAAATAGGCTTGACAATGAAAGGAATAGCCTATGTGTTTCTCAAAATCTTAACTAACATTTCAAAAAAAGTTTCATCAAAATCTGTACAGTAGTTTTCACGCCAACCGCGAACATATGAAAACGGCTACAGTTTTATTATATTTATAGATTTGTTTACCCCTTTAAGATAGTTTCCCCCCTCAAAAAATTCCTTTCCCCTTTTTCCCCCTTTTTCCCCCTTTTTTTAGAAAAAATGGACAAAATTACCGACTTTCCCCTTAATCTGGGATCACTGCGTTGGGGCCCATCACTTACATAGTAGTCCAACAGACCAAATACTAGCCCTTTGTGGTTAGTAGCTTAAAATTTCCATTTGTTGTTCGCCAACTATTAATGATCGTTTCTATCTTTTAAAGTTCGACAAATACTCTCATTTTCAAAATGGCTCCTTCACGTTGGTTGATATTTGTTATTGTTCTTGTCATCGCCAAATATGGTGGGATTTTCTACTTTGTTTCCCTATAAATACCCATAATTAATATAATTCAAAAAGAGGTCCCACATAAAACGCAAAAGTCCCGTCATTTAATATTTGTTTTCAGTAAAAAAGTTTGCCGAATTATTTAACAAAAAAGTTTGCTATCAACAAATACTTATCGACGTTGTAAGTGCTTGACAAAATCGTTGGGCTATCGTATTCAAAGTTTTGTATTTTTTTTTTATATACGAAAAATTCCCACGGTAGGACAACACTGTTCAACGTGGCTCGCTGCAAAAAGATAAAAGAAGACAAAATTGCGTTATTTGATAAATGTTTTTGGCAGTATGGTTAGGTACAGAACTACCGAGCCAGGGGTCACAGATTCGATCTCCGGAGAAAACTCAAATTACATTTTAGAGCTTTTTTCACTGCGCCATCTCTCGCGAAAGTTTGACAAACATAAAAAACTACGGGTCTAGGAAAAGCTTCTCGATTCAGAAGATTGGACTGGGCAGAAAAATGTATTCAACGCAAAAACAGAAAGTCACATTAGACGAATGGTTGTAAGAAGCCAGGTTTATAATTGCCCTTACACAGACTGTTGCGCCATCTATTGCTTTCTTTGCTATGTATTTGTTAAATACTTATTTTTCAGTAGGACCGCATGTTCTCTGCTATCGTGTTTCTTTGATGAGACCGCTTGAAAGTCTTTAAGGCGCTCATAGATCTGCGTTAACATATTACGTCTCTATATTGAAGGAAACATTTTCAAGATTGTTAAAATTAATACCCTGGGGCAGATCCCGCAGATTGGCTGCTGCGAATGGGTTCAGTCCCTCATGACTCGGATGAAGAAATATAAGCTCTAAAGAGCACTTATGATACCACAAGTCTGGATCAGTTCGGATAGGTGTGGCAGGAGTGAACTAATATTGGTCTCCTTTGAAAGAAAAGTCTTCGACGGATTCCCCTGTTCGGCTTAAAACCTGCCATTAAGTAAGTAAGATAAGTCTGCCACTCTCCCCAGCAATAAAAAAAACTAATCTTTTTTGGTTTGATTTCAGATTGTTTCTAAAAGTCGGCGCATGGATCTAGCGAGGGATCACGCTTGCCATTCGCTGTTTCCAACTGCTGTGCAAACAAAGCCATCTGAGATAGTAAAGTCCTCTCTCATAGAACAGAGGACATATTGCACTAGGTCTTCCTTTTCGAATGAAAATGTTGTATCGAATATAAAAGGGAGCTTAAAATTAAGAACTCCAGATGGGTGTTTTGAATATACTCCAACAAATTCCTATTGAAACCGTTACTGAAAGACTTTATCCCGTACTCTCGTGAGATGATAAATTACAACCGCCATCAGATAACTTTCTTTCAAAACGAGAATAAAAGTTTCAGCCGAAAATGTTCTTTTTGTTGCTTGAAGCGTCGTCTATTACTACTCCTATTCTTAGTAACAACGGTAACTCAAAAATCTGTTTGTCAAAATGATGATTTCTAAAGCTACCCAAATCACGAACTTCCACGGAAAGAGTAATTTGTTTCTCCGCTGTTGTTTCCCTGATATCTTTCCTGTCAGCATGCTAAAGGACGCACCCTTGTCATAGAATGGCGGAGAAAGAAGTTGAATACCAAACCCATGTTGCAATCACTTTACAGTTATTTAAGTTTCCCCTCCCATCTCCAAGCCTCGCCAGAATAAAAGAAAAAGTTACGTAAAATGCACTCAAAGAGATCCCCATTCACCTTCTTTGATACATCGCCCTCAGAAGTTGTAATCATTCATGAACCCGCATCGCTTCTACCATTCATCATCTTCCCCATCGGAATAAGTACTTTGACCTGAAAAGTATTTGCATATTCTTACTGTGGGTTGGCTTTTTACCCACCCACCTCGTTGGCAACTGAAACAGTCCCTTATCGCAAGTCCCTCCCGCATCGCATATTCACCCTCAATCGACACGGCGGCGTTGACTATTAAAAAGTTCATCTTCAACACTTGTTCCAACCGTGGAGGAGTGGAGGCGTGGCGCGCACAGAATCGAGTGAAGTTGACGTTATCAGCACCACAATTGAATTCAATCATCTGCTTAATTAATCATTAAGCGATGTGAACACTTGAGGGCACACGCCCGCCGCACACTGGCTCATTAATTTTCTCCTTCGACAGGATTACCCAATAATAAGACCCAGAAAAAGAAATGAACTCTTTAAGAGGCAAAAGTTTGATCTCGATTAATAATTTCCATCGCATGCATGATTAATGCAAGTCTCACTCATACGCCCCGCGTCAGGCCGTAGTCGGAGTCCTCCATTTGATTTTGAATTCAATTTAGGTTAGGGCCGTGTGGGTATTTGGGTGGTGGCTGGTGTGCCCGTAAAACTTTTTTGAGCCACAAAAAACACTTCCGATTGTTTTCCTTGGCAGATAAAGTGGAGCGTCTTCGAAAAGTGGGCTGCCTGTCACTGAGAGTCTTATGCGTTTGCACCCCCGATTTCAATTTGCCAAAAGGAAGGGGCCAATTTTTTTTTTTTACTATACACATCCCTGTCACAATGGCATTGTTTATTGTCCAAGGAAATGCCAGAGATTTACTCCCTAAAAAAAAAACACCATACCTATATAGCGTGCAGCTTAAGTATCGGAGCTCGGAGCTCGGAATAATTTGGTCACGTTTTCTGCCGCCCCCCGACTCTTAGGGCGGTCTCAGTGACGTTGTGACGGGTTATGGTTAACAAATGCGTATAATATTTGTGTTTCCCGCCACAATATTAAACTAAGGCAAGCGGCGCGCGAGCCGTCGTGTCCTGTTGAATAATAAATCACTTGAGGACAAACCAAACGGATTCCTACTCGCCTCATAAATCATTTTCCATGACAGGTGGCTAAAATATGTATGTATATGTGTGGGAATAAATTAAACCAGCAGCAGCAGCAGCGAAAAAAATTCCAACACTGAGACCCAACCTTCGACACAAGTGACAATGGTCGCGTAATTAAGTGAGAGTCAGCATTCGTTTTTGGCGCTTAATAAATCGCAGGACTGCGCTGTGTGTAGCCCACAGGGCAGAACGTGCCAGGGTTGCTATAGGATTTCCACGAAAAGGCATAAATCGCTTTTAATTGGTTGAAGCGAAGCGCAAAACACAGATGTCGGTGTGGTGTAGGCATCGATTTGCGGAGTGCTCCGATGCGAATATTGTGGTAGTGGATTTGATGGCAAACTACGGGATATAACGTTAAGTTTTGATAAGGACAATAGAAACAGCGTTTCCGGGGGACTGCGGACTGGTGTTTATTGTTGAGCGGAAGTCTATACTTAACTTGCTGCCCGTATATAGGTCACGGAGTGCTAGACTGCTAGCCTGCTTTGTTGGCTAATTAAATTGAGAACGATTAACTGTAGAGTGAGTGGTCAGGGGAATATTAATCGGTTCCATTATATAGTGGCGGTGAGGGGATCCTTAATCTACTGCAGGGAAAGAGGTTCCTTAATGAAATTGCCCATAAATAGTTATTCGAACATTCTTTGTAATTGGAAAGCCTAATCATTTTTGAAATTTTTCGTGTGGTCATCATTTATTTATTCATGCACATCAAATGAGAACATTCACTGCTCTCGCTAGATTACTTTATACAAAATTTAAATACTTAAATACTACCACCAAAACATGACTTTAAAATTAATTAATTATTATTGAGATCAAACTCGAATGATTAGGAACATAATTTAGAGGGGAAAAAACAAGTTAATGATAGAAGAAAAGCACAGTCGATATGTTTATCCAGTCCCGAATGAACATAAGTTAAAAATATTGTCTACGCTTAAAAAGAGGTAAGATGCCAAATAATTTGCATCTTGTCTCATACGATGGTATTTCGATGTTCCAGCGTAATCTACGAACTGCATCTCCAGCAAAGCGTTTTTGGATCTTCTCAATTCTACTGGAATGTACAGTATTCAAGATTAGACCTGACAAAAGCAAAAAAGAGACATTTAAGAGTATGCGGATCATGCAAGTCTTTAGAGTTCCGCAATATAAAACCCAACATTTAATAACCCCTAGCACCCAAGAAGTCAATATGCTTACAGAAATCAAGTTTTTTGTCAAATATGACTCCCAGGTCTTTTTTAGAGGATAAAAGACAGTGGGAAATTATCGATCGATACTGGGGAGAGGTTACGACGAAGGTTATTATTATGACACCACAAACAAAGTTTATTAAGATCTTCCTGTAAAAGTATGCAGTCATGCTCAGACTGAATATGTGGGAACTCTTATTAAATCATCAGCAAACATCAGACACTGTGAATTCAAAAACAGTTCGGGTATGTCGTTGATAAATAAAAGGAAAAGTAAGGGGCCCAAGTGACTACCCTGAGGCACCCCGGAGGTGACATAGGAGCGAATCAACTTTAGAAAGTTTGAATGAAATCCGATTCTTTTAATTTTAGAAATTAAAAAATGGTGATTAACGCTGTCAAATGCTTTGGCAGAGTCAGTATAAACTGCATCACATTGTAAGCCGTTCTCAAGGTCATTCAGCACCGTGTTGCAAAATATTGCGAGAATTGTAGAGGTAGATCTACCAGCTGCAAATCATGTTTCAAATGAGAGATTACGAGAGGTGTAAGTTCTCATAAATATTTTTTCCAAATAGCTTAGGTATTGGCGAATTTTTTTAAATTGGACGATAGTTATTAATATCGTGTTTCGATCCAGATTTACAAATTGGAGCTATGAACGAGTTCTACAAAACTTTCCAAAAATTTCCTGTCGCAAAAACAAGTTAAACAATAAACAAAAAACACTTTTGAAGTAAAGTTGGCGGGATGCCCTCGAAACCAAGATTTGCATCTATAGTTTGACAAGGAAAGAACATTTTGAACTTCTGGAATTGAGCATTCTAGGTTACCAACATTTAAAGACTCACAAGACATTGAGGTTTTATTCGAGCCACTATGTAGATGGGGTAGTACCACTTGAATATACAGATTGAAAGTTGTTTACGAACATATTATAAATGGTCAAAAGGTCGGAAGAGGATACATTATTATGGCGCATACAGTTAGGAATACCATTAAATTGTTTTTTTACTGTTGATGAAACTCCAAAAACGTTTACTATTAGTCTTTAAATTAGATTCAACAGAAAGAACGTACTATACATGAAGAAATTTATTAAGAACATCAAATTCTTTTCTAAGCTTTCGATAAACTAGGAAAAGTTCCGGCTCATTATTTCTGTTTGGAACTGCTTGTAGGTATTATTTTTTCAATTAAATTAAAAGAATTATTAAGATCTCCGCTATTAAAAACACTAAGCCAATTAATTGCTTCCAGATAGTTAGAAATATTGTTGTCGTTTGTTTTAGCATAATTATGATTATAATTGGTGACACAGGGACTGGATCGAAAATACTCGTAAAATTCAAACTGCAGTGATAAGGCTACATGGAAAATAGAAATAGGAAAAAGTTGTAGATAATTGCGACAACAGCAAGTAGTTGTTTAGGCTTCCAGAACTAAGGCTTTATTCCAATTATACTGCCAGATGTAGGAAAGATTTTACCATGAATTCGCCTAAGAACGTGAGAGGTAATAGCATTTGAGGTCTTCGAAAGGAACGCTTCAGTACGACAATAATAAACGGACAAAGAGGAATACGACACCATTACATAATAAGAAGCTTCCACTCTTCATTGGATAGGATCTTAAAAGTGACATGCAGTGATATTTCTTGAAAGACATATGACTGTCCTATGGAGCTGATACATAGTTCAGTCCATAGGCTTAGTTCCTTCCACCCACTCTAGGCTGATGAATTTCTGGATGGTCCCTACCTAACAACACCTCTGTTTAAATGAGCTGCGCTGGTAAACCGACGGACCCGGCAAACTTATTGCTTTTCAGCTCTTTGATACATGTAGATAGTCGTGAGTGAGCCTCGGTGTTGTTTAAGGAGACTGGTTCCTCGCTCACTGGACGTGCTACGAAAGTGTATTACAAACAAACCAAGTAACTCATTCTTCATCGACTTTCGAGCAGTATTTGCCTCCGTAAAACAAAACCACCATTTTAAATAAACTTTGTCAATATTAACAACCCTAAGCTGTTTATACGAAAATTTTAAATATGGATTGGTAGGTAAAGAACTCGCTCGAGCACTCGTTCCAAATTTGAAATTTGGGGTAAGACTGGGACGTTATTTATTTTATTGTTTACCAATAGTGCCCGGATAGAAGCATGGACCCTAGCAAAGACGGATGAGGATCTTCTTGGTCGCTTCGAACGCAAAATTCTTCGCATGATTTTTGGTCCCATTTGCGTTGACGGGCTTTGGAGGAGAAGATTTAACAGCGAACTCTACGAGCTGTACAGCGACATCGACCTGGTCAGAAAAGTACGCAATTAGTCGTCTAAGATGGTTAGGACATGTAGAGCGAATGGACACCAACGCTCCGGCCCGGAGAGTCTTCGATTCCAACCAGGAGGGACAACGCAGTAGAGGAAGACCTCGTCTTAGGTTGCGCGCGCAAGTGGAAGGGGGTGCGCAACTGGAGGCAGTTAGCCAAAGATCGCGCTAACTGGAGAGGCGTATTGATGTTGGTATTGGTTGGTCCACCCCGGATTGTAGTGCCACCTTAAGTAAGTAAGTAATAGTGCCCGGAACCAGCCTTAAAAGTTAATGGTGATTGATGGTCTGATTTTCTTTTCCACGAAGTAATTTACAACCTGAAACCGACTCCGTAGGGCCTGTCCAGGACAGTAGTACCCTCGAACTATTGTCAGACTTTCGCTAGTATAAAAATAAAATTGAGATTGTGTTTTTCCGTTGAATTTCGAATCTTAAATTCCTCGCTCATTAGTCAACACATTCAAAAAACATGATGCTTAATTTGACTTGGATTGTACTGCATATTTAAGTTTCTTGATAGGGAATAAAGGAAGATTATATTATTACTGATTGATTCTGATGATAAAAGTCTTACGAGAATAAAGAACAAATGCCTCTCCTCCTTTCTTTTGTCTGAACAACACTTAGTCGACTTCCACCCGCAGATATGACGGAAGTACTATCTCAGAGAGCTATTGACATGTTAAATGGCCCGGTGCATGCTCAAGCGCCCTCCACCGGTCGTTGCTGCCAAATTGCAATCTCAACACTTCTCGCTCCCAATTCCATTGCAAACTTGTTGATGTATCTGTGCAAACAGCCATCGAAATCGAAGCACTAGGCTTTTTACTGGCAATCCATTCGATCGATATAAACATCCGAAGCGGATGTTTGACACACTTTCACCACCCCCCTCCGCATGAAATGCGCTTCGGAATCTATGAATCGGTTCTGTCTGCCACTGTTGACACTTCAGAGTAATCTAAAACTCGAGTGCACCCCATCGCCCTCTGATGTTGAGCGCACCCGAGTGCTGCACCAACAACCATTTATTTTTATCAACAAAATTTTAATAACAAATCACTCCGACCTCTGGCCTACTTGCGAGCTCGTAGCAGTTCACGCAACCCCACATAAGTAGCGCATTGTTTCGAGTAAAAGTAGATGTGCATTGTGCCCCCTTGTTGCCAGGAAGCAACATGCGACTCTGAAGCAGCCCAAAGGAGGATGTGCCATAATCCATCACAACAGTAAATCCCATTAATTTGAATGGTCCGAAATGGGATTTTCTTGTTCTCCGTCTCCAGTTGGGTGAATCCTTTTTCTTAGACAGGATTACCCTGTGTGCTTTATTGCCTGCACATGGGAGCACCATTACACATTAATCCTCGATACAATATCCTGGTATCCCCGGAGTAATTATACGATAACCGCACATTGAGAAGAGCTGAAGTGTCTCGGCCACCGATTGAGTAATATCCTTGCACAGGTGCATGGTTGCGCCACCATATTGCCCATTAATTTTGCTCTAAACTTCCAACTTCTCCGGTCACTTTCATGCAACGATTGCCGCCCGCCTTAAGCTTTAAGATCGAGCGAGAGGATGGGGTATGGAGATTTCCATTTGATTTGTCAATGCCATGGCTGTGCTCTCTATAATTACTTTGAACTTTTGAGTTCTCTGAGTGGACGGGCGCCTTAAGCACCACACCACACACATTCGTTCTGGGAACGATGGTTTCTGGCATCCGATTAGGCTTTTGAGTCCTCACTTCCATGACACCTACAGAATACACCTGTCACACGTTCTTCGGTCCTTACCTTCTGTCTGGCCATCATCAAAGGGCCCATTGAACTGGCAACTAATGGACAAAATGTAATTTTCGTTAAAAGCCTCCCTAACGAACGACAGTGCCTACTTGTACAACAATTTCCGACAGCACAGGGTGACGTTTCCTCTCCGATGCCCACGACAACGACGATTGGATTGGATTGTGTGAGCTCCACAGAAATGCAGTTGCACTCAAAGTTAGTGCGAGTTTGGCCGCATATTCAAGTGGGGGCGAGTAATACTTTCCCATCCGTTAATTGAAGTTGCAACCCCCACCGCCCAACCCCATATCGGGCACATCAAGGAAGTTTGTGTGACTTTTAAAGCCGTTCCCATCATCTCCATCGTACTGTGGGAGCTGGGAGGCAAGGAGAACTTGTTTGACGTGACGGAGCTATTAAAAGGCTCCCCCGCACCACTAGTGAAAGGAACAACTTCCTTCAAAGTTTGAGTTCTTCCATTTTTTTGGGCAAACTTTTAAACACCAGTCATAAATCGCCATCGTGAGAGGAAAGAAAACCGGATGGGAAATCAATAATCTTCCCAAGGGATGCCATTTATGGTTTTTCTCCTTCTGAGCGTTGTTTTGGGAGGCGAGCCCAACAACACCGATCGAGAGGAAGAAAAAAAACTGTAATCCGAGCATATTTCAAAATATTTGCGATAACAAATGGGCGCATTATGTATGTGGACTTATTCACACGATTGAGTGCTTCTGGTAGTTTCTTTCCAAGGATTACAAAGGAGAATGAATGGACGAGGTATTCGGCGATAAATTGGGTCAACATGGTGTCATCATGGAGTGCTATGGCAAAAATATGGGTCAGCGTTTTAGAGCATATTTTACCAAACGAAAGACAAATAGTGTGACAACTGCAATAAAGTTGGATGGATTGGAAACAAAAAACTTAGGATGCATTTCAAGTTATATGGGCGTACATAAACAACGGAGTAATTTCTGCTGCCAGTGCCAGTTGAGATAAGTTTTTGCCAGGTCGCTAATTCTGTTGTTGTTTGCTGCCAAGAATTTCGGACAGAGAGTGACTATTTAGACGAAGGATGCAGTCAGGCGGCTGGTCCTTTTCGTATATACCTATATTTTCTTGGATTTGCGGATTAAATTTGTTGTCAGGTTGCTTATTAATTCTTCGGTTTTAGGGGATCAGAGATTGACGCGTCAATCATTGTTTTCAATTAAATTAAATTTTTTTTTTCCAAAAGGTTTTTTTTTCTTGAATTTTTTGATTGTTTTGTTTTGTGAATTATTTTATTCAATAATAATTTACTTTTAAATACTAGGTATTTATGATAGATACATTCTATAATAAGATATGCGCCATCTAGTAGATATTAATGAATATCAGGCAATAGATGTGTGTTCATACCTTAAGTTCAAAACGTTTCGAAAGCAGTACATATTTGAATATCATTTCCAGTTTTTTAGTTTGTCTGGAGGAAGGCGGACCGGCATTCTCACCGTAAGCCTCCTTGAAGGAAGTTGTTCTGATACAGCCCAGACTGTAAAACCTTTTTCCTAACATGTATTTATATTTTTTCAACTTGTACTTTCAGCTTAATATTTTAGCGAATTCTACCTGATTTTTGCGATGCAAAAACTAACATTTCTAGCGGTTTTTACGTTGAGGTCCAGCGATTTTTATTCTGTAAGGGGCACTGCCTCTGCTAAATCGAAAGCTTTGGATGTAGGATAAGATGACAATTAATGCAGTCGAATAAACACTTTCAATATTTCTACATAAAATTGTTTATGGGTGTTGTTGTTCCTTTTGTATATAAAACTTGGTTCAAGAGCTCGCAATAATTTTGTGAATGAGAATATCAAACGAAGTAGTCGCAATGCACGAAGATTGGCGAAATTTGTAAAGTGAACTGGAAAACTCATTGAAATAGTTTTTCCACACTTTTTTTAACTTTCTCCATTACGTAGTAAGAGAAAGATATTGGTTTCGTACAAAATTTCGAACTCGAGATTTTAATCAATTCTGATATTACGATGATAGAGGAACTCAAAAAAGTGGGTCGCTAAATTCTGTCCGGTCTGTCCGTCTGTCCGTCCTTCCACGGGCCTACAGTCTAAACGGCTTCCCGGATTACGTTCAAACCTCGGATTTGGAGTTTTTGGGCTTACAGCTCGGGAGGTGTTTTTTTTTTGCAAGGTAACCTCAATATTAATGGTACTTCCCATACAACATTTTCGTACCAGTTTGATTTGATCGAAAACGGCTCTAACGATTTCAACCAAAATTGATATTTAAGCTTAAGTAGGTGAGGTTACCAGGACTGCTTACCCATATTTTGGCTAAAAATTCGAACAACGGTACTTTTGAAATTTTGACATATCTCGAAAACACTCTATACGATTGTCACAAAAAATAATTTCTAAGGTAATGTGGTCATTTATAACTTAATAGCAAACTCAGTTTTTCTCTACATTATCGTGCAATGGATTTTCGAAAAAATGAATTTTTTAAAATTTAGTTTTTTCAGTTTACCAGAAAACGGCTCTAACGATTTAAACCAAAATTGATATTTAAGCTTAAGTAGGTGAGGTTACCAGGACTGCGTACCCAGTTTTTGGCTAAAAATTCGAACAACGGTACTTTTGAAATTTCGAAATATCTCGAAAACGGTCTACCTATACGATTGTAACAAAAATTCATTTTTAAGGTAATTTGGTCTTTTATAACTCAATAGCAAACTCAGTTTTTCTCTATGTTATCGTACAAAGGATTTTTGAAAAAAGGAATTTTAGTTTTTTTCAGTTTACCGGAAAACGGCAATAACGATTTTGACCAAAATGCAAACTTAGAGTCAAATGGATGTTTTCAAAACTTTTGTGTCCTCAATTTTCGATTTGCTGAAGACTCTGAAAGTCAGTCAGACTCGCACTAAACGAGAAAGTTTCGTGCGACCC
Source organism: Cheilosia vernalis (assembly GCA_949126925.1). Lineage (NCBI taxonomy): Eukaryota > Metazoa > Arthropoda > Insecta > Diptera > Syrphidae > Cheilosia > Cheilosia vernalis. The sequence continues at coordinate 59,327,158 of OX421360.1, forward strand.
AGTCGTGCACTTTATTTTATTTTAATCATAGTATTCAGTGAGATCGTGCGTGCCAAAAGTTTTGCCTATATATCGGAAATCGACCATACCTTTTATAAGTATGTAGGTATGTATACTAAAAAACGTACTACCATTATTCTCGTTATTTATTTATGTTTTTTTATAAACGAAACGAAAAGAGCGACATCTATAATATATGAAAAAAAAAAAAAACGTAAATGAGCTGCTCCATCGGAAACAGACTCTACGATGATTTATATTTAAATTGGTACGTTACTGTGGTAATATGGTGGCGACAAATAACAAATAACTCCCCTAAATAAATTCCTTACAATTATTGCTTATTTTTAGGGGCTGGTAAATTGCATACTTTTATGGGTAAATGATTCTCTATAACAGGTTCTAATCTAAGATTATTAAATTATGTACTATGGAAACATGACGGCGACAAATTGATTGTCACCAAAATCCTTTTAGTACTTGTTTTGTATGGGGAAGTCATAACTTAATTTTACCAGTCGTTAACGTAATGGCGACATATACCCACGATTTTGTGTTTTTGCACATCTATGGCACAGCACCTTTCAAATACCATAAGTTTCATTCCCCTCATTTCATATTAAATACCAAAAAAGCGTACGGAAAGCTCAGATGTTCACGTATTAATATAATGATATGGAAATTTTCTTTACGAAAATCATTTGTTTAGTTTGTTTAGTGCTAGTTTAAAATTGGATTTTCGATAATTTGTAAAACGGGCACGGGCAAAGCTGGGCGGGAACACCTGGTTTTCTATAGCAAATCCCTAGCGATATTCTAAGGTTACAGTCACAAACCCATTAGCCCCATTGGCAAAATCCATTTTCGGTAAAGGTCAGTGCTAACAGCACCGCCCTTCGAAGATAGAAACAAAATTATTTATGTGCCGGATTTTCGACAGAAAGTTTATTCATAATTCAACCAGGCTATGGTCTGCTTTGTAATTATTTCTCATGACGTCCTATGGATAGGATATTCCAATTCAGAGATAATAAATCCTGTAGTGTGTTTATTTGCCTACATGCACATTCCGGGTGTCGTGTCGGGTGACGAGTACGGCTCGTTACCTGATTCGATACTTGGAGTGTGGAATGTGCTTTTCAGCATACTACGCTTCCCACCTAATACCTTTCAGATCACATACATTTACCTTGACTTCATAATTTGTTTCTCCACATGTACAATTCAATAAAGACACTCCAAACTATAAGCACGTCTCTTTTTTATTCTCCGGACGTTAAAACTACATGGCGACCGTGACAAGTGACATAGTGACAAAATATCCGATTAATTAAATAATAAAAAAAAAAAAAAAAAAAATAAATAAAAAGAAACAAAAATGGGTAAAGAGCAATCAAAAATTGTAAACCCAAAGGCAAATGTAGTGAACGAAATAGAAATAGAAAATACAAATCAAGTTGGTGTGACAACCGTTGCAATAATAATAATAGCAATAATATGTGCCGCGAGTTTTTTGTATAAACTCCTAAAAATTTATCGCGCAAACATCAAACGCAAGTATATACAGCGTGCCGCGTCGGTGGCATCAATAAATCAAATATAAAAAAAGAAAAATAAAAAAAAAAAAACACTACAGACATTCAAACAGTTAACTACGTAGTAACAAATGTGCATCTTTAAATAACACTCATCATCATCTCAGCAGTAATCTGGAAGCGACAACAATACTAAATACATCTCGATAGATAAGAAACTACCAGCCAAGCAACATAAAACGATAGCAGAACATATTCAAAAATTCCTCATATTTACACCGAGCGACGTTTCTACAGGTACAGCCTAGAATTTTATTATGTTATAATAATACCTTAAAATTTTTTTTTTATTATTAGTTATGATAGTATTAAATTAACAAATGTACGGATAATTTAGATATAGATGATTGATATAAGTGATTGTAAATAATTCAAGCCTATTACGTTGAGAAAAATAAAAATAAAATGAAAATAAAATAAGTAATCAAATAAATGACCCATTCCAATGTGCCAACAGTGGACAGACATTCTGTCAAAAATAGATGTATGTAGACAAGTGTTTAATAGATCGTATAAATGTTTAAATAAAAATATTGAAATTAAGAGTGACACTGTAGACAAACATATCAACGTACTGATAGAAAACTTCAACAAAATAAGAACAGTACTAAACGTACACTACACTAAATTAACAAAGGAACACAAAGCTGAAGCTCAAGATATATTCTGGAGTTTTAGAGATAGATTACTTAAAATTTTCACTAAAAGGAAAATTCATTTAAAAGTCCCACTTTCTCTAGAAACTGAATTGAGCTCAAATAATATCACTGCTGAAAGTAGTGACGGTGAGGAAGACGAAGAAGTAGGCTTAGAAGAATCTAAAGATCTATACAATCAGATTAATTTGAACAAAACGGATATAAATAACACTGCCAAAATGTCACAAACCAAAATTGAGTTCCTTAATACAGCGTCAAAATTAATACCAGATTTTGACGGTAAAATTGAAAACCTACAAAGTTTTTTGGATTCATTAAATTTGGTAGACTCGATAAAAGAGACTCATGAACAAGTAGCAGTTGAGTTAGTAAAAACTAAACTCAAAGGTGCTGCACGAAACCTTATTGCAAATGAGTCTTCGTTGCAACAAATTATTGCAAACTTAAGAAAATCGATAAAAGGCGAGTCAGTTGAAGTTCTGGCAGCAAAACTCATGAGTGTAAAGCAAAATAACAAGTCTGCTAACACATACGCTAATGAGATCGAGGACTTGACCAAATCTCTGAACAACGCTTATATTTCGGATGGGTTAACCATCGCGTTAGCAGAGAAGTACTCTACCCAAACAGCGGTACGTGCCATGACAAAGAATGCCACAAACGAAAAAATTAAAATTGTAATGGAATCTGGTCAATTCAATAATATGAACGAAGTTGTAGCCAAGTTTGTCAATAGTAGTACCGAAACCTTTGGTCAACCAAATTCTATTTTATATTTTAATAAAAATAGCAATTATAACAACAAAACATATTGGCATCATCTTGGTCGTAACCGTACACGCGGCCAATATCAAAATTTCAACCGTGGCAGAGGCCGTGGTCGAGGTCGAGGTAGTTTACACAACAATGGCCATTACCGCCAAAATGGTCGAGGCAACCAAAACAATATACGATATATAAATGAAGAACAAAGTTCGGAAAACTGGAACGAACCCCTAAATACTCAAAACAATATGTAAATATTACGAATAAAATACTAAATCTAAATCTCAATCTCAGCAGCTTTATAAAAGTAAAGCTGATATCAACGAACAAATTTTCAAACTTTTTAATCGATACCGGCGCAGACGTTTCAATTATAAAAGAAACTCAAATTAATGATAGTATATTCGTTAATAAAGGCACTACAAAAGAACTAAGTGGTATAGGACAGGGGGTAATTAATACAATAGGTACAGTTAAAGCAGATTTAAAAGTTGAAAATATTCTTATACCCCAAATCTTCCAAGTAGTACGAACGGATTTTCCTATACCCAGTGATGGTATACTTGGGCTTGATTTTATAAAAAAATACAATTGTGTGCTAGACTATCAGTATCATCAAGACTGGCTAATATTGCGCCCAGATAACTTTCCAGAAAATGTAGCTATACCCATGCATACATCCTCATGTCCCAATTCATTTTCAATTCCCGCTAGGTCAGAAGTGATCAGACAAATCTCAATTAATACCGAAAAAGATGAACTTTTGATACCAAACCAAGAACTTAAAACGGGAATTTATATTGCGAGTACGATAATAAACGCGAAAAAACCATTAGTGCGCATAGTCAATACAACAAATAATAATGTAACGTTAAGCAATCCCAATATTATAACAGAGGATCTGTCTAATTATAACATTCTCATAAATAAAAATTTGGAAAAGGGCCATAAAGAAAAAATTCTTGTCAGATTATCAAAAAACTTCCCTCAATTTGTAAAATCAAAGCTGACTGACCTGTGCAACGAATTTAATGATGTTTTCGCATTAGAATCAGAAAAAATTTCATGTAATAATTTTTACACACAAAAGCTACGCCTAAAAGATGAATCACCAGTATATATAAAAAATTACAGAATTCCTCATTCACAAAAGGAAGAAATAGCGAAGCAGGTTGATAAACTAATCAAAGATGACATAGTTGAACCATCAACTTCGGAATATAACAGTCCAATCTTACTGGTACCAAAAAAAATCGTTACCAGGAAGTAATGAGAAACGGTGGAGATTGGTAGTGGATTTTAGAAATGTAAATAAAAAATTGATTGCGGATAAATTCCCATTACCAAGAATAGATGATATTCTTGACCAACTAGGAAGGGCAAAATATTTTTCGTGCCTTGATTTAATATCGGGCTTTCATCAAATCAAGTTAGATGAAAAATCGAGAGATATAACATCGTTTTCTACGGACAAAGGGTCATTTCGTTTCAGCCGACTCCCGTATGGCATCAAAATAGCGCCAAATTCCTTTCAACGAATGATGTCCATAGCATTTAGTGGTCTCTCACCAGAACAGGCATTTCTGTACATGGATGATTTGGTAGTACTGGGCTGCTCAGAGGAACACATGTTAAAAAACCTTAAAGATGTTTTTTCTATTTGCCGTAAATACAATTTAAAACTCCATCCGGACAAATGCTCATTTTTCGGTCACGAAGTGACATATTTAGGGCATAAATGTACAGATAAGGGCATACTTCCAGATGATAGCAAATTCAGCGCTGTCCTTAACTATCCGACCCCTCAAAATGCCGATCAAACGAAAAGATTCGTTGCTTTCTGCAACTATTATAGGCGTTTTATACCAAATTTTGCCGAGCATTCACGTCATCTATCACGATTAACTCGAAAGAACACATCGTTTGCATGGACTTATGAGTGCGAAACCGCATTTCAATATCTTAAAAACTGCCTACTTAGCCCGAATATTCTGCAATATCCCAACTTTCAGAAGCAATTTTGTATAACAACGGACGCTAGCAAGCATGCGTGTGGAGCGGTACTTAGCCAAGAGTACAAAGGAAAACAACTACCCGTTGCATATGCTTCTAGAGCTTTCACGAAAGGCGAAAGCAATAAGTCAACCGTCGAACAAGAGTTAGCAGCTATTCACTGGGCTATAACTCACTTCAAACCATATATATATGGAAAACAATTCTTAGTTAAGACCATTTTCATAGACCACTTTCCTACCTTTTTTCAATGAAAAATCCATCATCGAAACTAACACGAATGAGATTAGATTTAGAGGAGTACGATTTCGTAATAGAGTATATTAGGGGAAAAGAAAATTATGCAGCCGACGCTTTGTCTCGCATAGATTTTTCTGAAATCAAACAAATTCCAAAACTTTCCAGTAATATTTTGAAAGTCACTACAAGGCTTCAATCGAAAAGGGATAACTTAAAGCTAAACACGCCCAACACTATACTTCACAGCCCTCAGTCTGAAAACTTAAAAATTTATGAAGCACTTAATTTAAAAGAAGTACGAAAATTTGAACGCCTTAGTCTCAAAGACTTTAACTTAAATATCACGAAAGGCAAACAAATAATAAGTACAATAAAAAGGAACGACTTTATTGTCGATGGGAAAATTGATTTAGATCAACTATTCCCAAAGCTTGAAAAAATAGCTGGTAATAAAGGAATAAAGAGATTCCAGTTGTCACTTGGTGATGAAATATTTAATAAAATCCGGATAAATAAATTTAAAGAAAAAGGAAACGCGTTATTAAAAAGTTTAGAAATTGTGCTTACACCTAGGATAAAAGTTATAAAAGACGAGGATGAAAAACTAAAAATTCTGAAAAGATACCACGATGATCCTGTTTTTGGTGGCCACCCAGGAATCACGAGGTTAGCTAATAAGATAAGAAAATACTTCTACTGGAAAAACATGACTAGAGAAATTAAAAGTTATGTCAAAGCGTGTGAGCAGTGCAAAAAAAGTAAATCATTTTTAAAAACGAAAGAGACCTTGATACTTACTCCCACACCAATAAGTGCCTTTGACACAGTATTAATAGACACTATTGGCCCATTACCAAAAACTGAAAATGGTAACGAATACGCCATAACTATAGTGTGTGACTTAACTAAGTACTTAGTTACAATACCAATACACAATAAGAGTGCCAGAGCGGTGGCTAAAGGAATATTTAATGGTTTTATTCTAACATACGGGCTCATGAAGAAAATTCTAACAGACATGGGAACAGAATACATGAACCAATTATTCCAAGAATTGTGCGATCTCCTAAAGATCGAAAAGGTAAACTCTACTGCCTATCATCATCAAACATTAGGATCTGTGGAACGCGTACACAGAACCTTAAATGAATATATAAGATCATACATATCCCTCGATAAAAATGATTGGGATGAATGGGTTACATCTTTTACGTATTGTTACAATACCACACCCTCGACAGTGCATGGTTACTGTCCGTTTGAATTAGTATTTGGAAAGATACCAAATACAATCGATTTCTTACAGCAACCTGAAATCGACCCCCTTTACAATATGGACGCATATGACAAGGAGGCAAAATACAGACTACAGGTAGCCCAAAATAGAGCTAGGCACATGTTAGAACAGTCAAAGATAACCCAAAAACGGCAGTACGATAGGAACCTTAAAGAAATCGACTTAGCTATAGGAGATCTAGTACTATTGGAAAATAATGCAGGACATAAGCTAGATAAATTATACATGGGCCCATTTAAAGTAGTAAAAATAGATAATAATCATAACTGTACGATAACAGACGAAAATAACAAAATTACTATAGTACATAAGAATAGACTAAGGAAATATCATTAGCAAAAAGCATAAATATATGTTATTTTTATAGTTAATAAAAAAAAAAAAAAAAAAAAAAAAAAAATTAATTAAATTTAAAGATAATTGATTAAGCTATTATTGTCGTTGATATATAAATATTAATAATAAATAGGTAATAATAAGTAATAATGTCTATTCATTTGTTTTCATAATAGATTTAAGATATCGAAAAAAAAAAACAAAATTAATTAAAAATGATCTTGTTTAAATAGAATATAATACCAAGATCATTCTTTGTAAAAAGGGTGGTGTAGTGTGTTTATTTGCCTACATGCACATTCCGGGTGTCGTGTCGGGTGACGAGTACGGCTCGTTACCTGATTCGATACTTGGAGTGTGGAATGTGCTTTTCAGCATACTACGCTTCCCACCTAATACCTTTCAGATCACATACATTTACCTTGACTTCATAATTTGTTTCTCCACATGTACAATTCAATAAAGACACTCCAAACTATAAGCACGTCTCTTTTTTATTCTCCGGACGTTAAAACTACAATCCCCTCACCGCCGCCGAGACCAACTAAATTTCTGATTACTTGCCGCACAAAGGAGCAACTGCAGTTGAAATTGTTTGGCTTCACTTCATTCGCATTCCTTTCAACTGGTCCCTTCCCGAAATCCGTCTCAGAAGATGTCTCCGCTCCTTCGATCCAAACTATCGGCGAAATTCATCATTCTCGGGACACATCAGCAGCCATCTGAAACGGCAGGACTTCCTACAACAGATAGAGAGAGAGAGAGAGAACGCGTGTTATTATTTCGACTTTATGCCATCAAAATTCCAATTCCAGAGCACAGAGGAGGTTTGTATTATCTGGAATCAGATTTACACAAGGAGCTGTAGTTGCAGTTGCAGTTGCTGAATGGCAGGGCGGCTCACCCTCATTTCCTTGGCCAAATGGACGAACAAACGTGCACGTCGACGCCCTCTGCAGAATGAAAAGTGGAGCGCAATTCTTTTGCGACATAAATAAATTTGCATCAAAATGAAAATCTTATTATGTCCATCCACTTAATCCCTGTTTTCCGACCCACTCCCAGTGAGCCATGCTCATGATGGTGTCTTGTGTCTTGTGTGTCCTCCTCTGCACTATCAGGGTGTCGTCTCGTGTGAACAAAACACGCTCCGAGATCGGGAGTAAATGATGCGCACACACAATCGGAGAGGACATGTACAGAATGTGCAACTCTGTTGCATAAGGATATTTGCTTGCACACAATGTGCAAGTGCATGTGTTTCGATGTGGATGAGGATGAGGAAGCTGTCAGGACGGGTATAAATCTTCCGGTCAGGATGTGTTGGCTGTACCATGCCAAAGCTGCACTTAAGATAGATTATGTGCGAATAAGTGGCTGACGTTGCTATGGGAAAACAAATGCCAGGTTAGATGGCGGATAAGAGGGACCCCCAATCAAGGTGCACCATCAGACGAATAATGATTGCAACATTCAATATGGGATCGCATTTTTTCACTTACTGCATATGTATTTAGCTGATGTTGGATGTTGGAAAATTCGGTATCACGATATCTTATTCGTGTCAAGCATCAAGTCTGCGGATTACTTGTCTGCCGCAGAGACTGCGATGGCCTAAAATGGTTGGAGCAGTTTTTGAGTGTGTGGATTACTCCATCGCTCTTAGGGACAGGCGGGCATGTGTGGAGAGCTTACAGGACCCACCCTGTTTGTAATTAAGTTTTTGTTGCCATAGTTATTACGCTGGGCTGTAGCTGTAATGAATTTTCGTCGTATCTCGCCTGAAGACACTATGGCGATGACAGCGAGGGTGTGTACTTAAACTTTGTGTATTTTGAAACACAATACGATCTGGAATGACTCCACTTGGAGCGGAGTTTTATATGAATGAAAGATGATATTAAAAATTTGCCGCAAGGGTAGAAGTATTGATTGAAATTCGATAGTTCGGGGGCTCAAAAGTACCTATTACACAGGCAATTTACAAAGCTACACTCTAAACTTTAGTAAACTTGCACAAAAAGGTTTTTAAACGGTGGAAGCCACACTTAAATGGAAGAGTACTGAAGCTGTAAGACAGTGAAATACTTCAGAAAATGATAAACGTTATTGTGGAGAGCTCTTTTGAATATCCGTGGAGGGGATGGCTTGGACTTTTTTGAAGTCAAATGGAGTATGGGAGTTTCAAATTTGTTCAAAGCTACTCCTTCAAGTCTTTTGTTCCGATTCGAAGGAACCAAATTTGCTTTAGAAGACCAGCTGTTTGAAGGATTTTGTATAGACTTTATTGGGCCCATCACGCATTCTTTTCTCTATAAGGGGTGTGAAGAGCTTTCAGGTCTTTCATGGGGTATTTGGTTGCCCATAAGGCGTAAGTTTCTTTTTCTATAAGTTTTTAGGTGCATCTTGGTGAAAATCTTGGCATCTAACGCTGAGTATTACTTACAGTATTATATCAAATTTGCACGCTAAGAGCTGCTACTGGGGAAGGACCGATTTCATCTCATTTGAAGAAGCCAGGATATGTTGCACGGTTCGCACTTCTTATAATCTCGATATTCGCAGTCTTCTGAACTTTCCGCGATTTTTATACAACATTTTGGTAGCATTTTCTTACACGTTTTCGAAAAGATTTGTAACAGGCTTCTAGTGGAGTTATTTTTACTTTTTCACTTGTTGTACAAAATGATTTTGACACAAATTATTTTTAGCGTGATTTGGACACAATTTTGAAAGCACTTGTCGATGATTTTTTGCTTCACATTTTAGACATAATACTGCGAAAGCCTTTTCACGTTTTTCGTCACAATTTGTTTTTAAGTTGGTATTTTTTTACAAAAATCTTGTTGACGTAAAAAAGACCATTTTTTTGAGATGTTTCTTGATGCGTTCTTTAGAATGTTCGTTCGTGTACTTTGAGCATAGAAAAATGAAAAATGTCAAATCTCAAAAATCGAGAGAGAAATCTCTCCAATTTAATAAAACCGGTTTTCTAACAAAAAGTATAAGAAATATCATTTTGACATTTGTCAAGGTTCTCTTAAAACGCAGCATCTACAAAATAAGTTGGAATTGAATTTTGTATATGCTAAATAAATATTAAACTTACCATTTTGAATGTGCTGATATGTTCTAGGGCAACATTCAATTACAACTTCTTAATCCGGCATCGTGAAGACGAAATTATATAACATTTTACTTGTCAAACGTTTGAGTTGTCACTTAGTTGTCGGTTTTAATTTTTTTATGACCAGATTTGGTCACAAATGACCAATGTGGCAACCGTGCTGTCGACTACCTGTGCATAAAAAAATTCACACGTTATGTAGTTAGTTTCCATGGAAATTACAAAAAATATTTTGCAATTTACGACTTCTCTACGTCAATTTACGTTTTCGGTTTAAATGTGGTAAATTATTATAAGATTTTATTGATTCATCATTGAGTGGTGGTAAATCACCAAATATTTTTCGCAATTTGAGATAGCAAAGTGGTGTTTACGAAATTTGCCTATTGAAGTTGTAAATTGCTCCAAACAATCTCGCAAATCACTACAAATTAAAGAAGCTCGAATTAATACTTTTAATCGCAAAATGCAACAAACAACATTTGATATTTTTCGCCGTTTTCACTGTCAAATTACAAATTTTTATATCAATTCAAGAAAAAATCGTTGTGATTTGCGAAAAATATACGATTCGTGAATTACAACTCAAAATGTTGCAATTGGTGATTTTCAATTCTTTCCGTGCAGAGTGCTGAAAATTATACTTCAATCCAAAAGTACTTGGATAGACTTCGAGCTACTTTGAGTAAGTCTTTTATATCTAATCCAAAACACGAAGCAATTTTTTAACTTTCCATTTGGTAAGATCTGAAACGTTTTGGGAGAACATTCGACACCATACTGCCGAATTTTCTATATATTCACAGCTTTCATATTTTTGCGCAATTGATTTTTAAGACGGACTTTGAATTTGTTTCTTGTCAACTTTGTGCATTTGACATATTTAAATTTATTTTGGCCATTAAATTTCTCTGAACAGTCCCAAGGCAAGAGGGGAACGGCTCTTTATTCGTTACTCGTTTATTTGCTAATTTTCTATTTTACTGCCATATTTATTTGAGAACGTGTTTAGACTTTGTGCGATTGCGATCGATTTATGAGTATATCAATTGGGTTCGATTTAAGTCGCGCTATTGAACCTATATAGTAGATTGCTTATAGATTGTTGCACTTTAAGTTACGGGGAAAACGATTCTTAAAGATATTTAAAAGCAACTAGACCCAGAGAGAGTGGTATGGAGGGATTTTTGCTGCCAATGAGTAGCAAGAGTAAAAGAGGGAAGACTTTCCAAAATGATCCCGTAATAAAGTAAAATGTGGGAGACTTTTGTGAGGCATTAACAGGAGGTATACAATAGACCAAAATTTCGCAGCATAACCACAAGTCACTCCTTTTCATTTAATAGTTATAATAATAATAAGTGTTTATGCCACAACAAATAAAAAGGATTATGGCAGAAAAGTCTTCTAAATGTGAGAGCAGTTTTAGACCACGAAAGCCTATCCAAACCCTTGGCAAATCTTATATATATAAATGGCAAATAGTTAAGAACCGATTTTACTTCCTTAAACAAAACGTCTTCACTGGATATTTTTTTCGGAAGGTTGTGCAGAGATGTGATGGTGTGTGTAAATAGTTTTAGATTGTTGACCACACAGTGAACTTAAGCCTTTAGAAAACGCCAAACCCCTAATTCGGCGAACGCTACCTCTTTACCGACTTCGAAGTCGCCTGAGGCAGCGTATGAAAGAACGATCTATATGGAACCATGCCTGCATTTAGAGAAACTTCATTTTTGTCCATTTTTTCCAGCAGAACGACGATGGAGAAATCTGGCGGTTCAGTCAAAGTCCGTAAGAAGACTTTAAGGTAATTTTGTTACGAGGCTCCTCTCACTTGAATACAAATAGAAACGCTACACCGACCCTCGGGACCACTTTCGGGACGCATCACGCCTCCCACATACTGTTTGCTAAAACGACTTTCAACCAAGTACTTGTAACGACTCGCCGCACACCTCCGAACAGATGACACCAAGTACACACCTCCCATTTAGGTTCCGAAACATTCAGGCATTTTCGACTTTATTCGGACATTTTCAGCACCATTATCCATCCTCATTGTCATTACTACTGCTCTAGTGGCCTATCTCCGACATTCAAATCCTTCACCACCTTCTCGTACAATAAATCTACCTTACGTACGGCAGTGTCCTGCGCCTCAGTACCTTCTAACCAGTCATCCATTGCATCGGTTCACTGACTGTCTACGTTCTTCCACAAAGCATACCATGGCATTATATTTACAACCCATTAAGTCACTCTATTGTTTATAGTTTTTATTATGTAATTCATGGCATCGTTGTTCGCTGCTTTCAGGGTCCGGTGTCCGTCTGCTGGCAGCTTCCGAACCTCTTTTTGCTCGTACTCGTGGTGTTGGGTTGAGAATCGTATTTCATTCCGGGTGTGTCCGCAGAGCAGTCGAGTGTAAGACAAAAACTCAAACGCGAAGCTTTTAATAATTTTGATGTGCCCTCTCCCTTTATCCGCACTCAATACAACACAGCCATAGCTATCCATCTCGATTCATATTCACAAGGAATGCTTTGTAGTGTGCGCGCTATGGTGGTGTTATTTTTCGGGTCTTTCGCCTTGAAGATATGCCGACCGCAGAATGTTCATCTCGGGCGAGTTTCCTTCTCAGGACACTTGATAGTATTAAGATAAGTGGAACGACATTCACCTGAGCGGGAATTAGGCGGAGGTCGTAAAGCATTTCAATGTGGAAGTGATACACTTGCCAACTGGGGATAGTGTACTTGGGGTTCATTAGATGACGGTCCAGGAATTTTAATTTGCAATTAAAAATGATTTGCTGGTTCGCCATTAAGGCGGGTGAATTGAATGCGGCGCGTCCCCCAGGATACGATGGATTTTTGACTTAACGCCGCCCGGATGGTAAATTGTATAAACGAGTGGAAGATTATCAAAAAGGCGCACTCTGAAATGTAAGAAGTTAAATTCAAAGTGGGTGTTGAGGTAATCACCTTATAAATGTTCATCGTAACCTTGAGTTGTTTCGGAGACGGTGTGGATGGTAGTTTATAAGATTTTCATCAAGGACTGTATGGTTTTGGCCGTGAGTCTGAATATTTGCGCTTTAATGCGATTGGGGTTCGAAATACGTTCTCATTCGTAGCATGGAGAACATATGGCTGAATATCACTTTTCCTCTCCTTGATTATTGCCCAGCACTCGAAGGGAAAAAAGAACTGGATGGGGCTTCAGTCGGATTTTTGAAGCCGCTTTGTGGCTTTGTTTGGGTATAATTCTTCGCTAGATCTGAACCACTGAACTGAACTGTACGAAGTGACTTTTATCCTAGTTGATAGACATGTGCTTGGTGAAAGAGAATCATTGATCATCAGCGTAACCTTGTGAATATTGAGGAACGAGCTTAAAAAAGGGAAAAAATCTGAAATTTTCTGCAAAACGTCAAGTAAAGGGTCTTTCATAAAGGACTTGACAGATTCTTTTTCAAATACAACACAAACTACTTGATATACATAAAAAAAAATCCAATGGCATGAATAACTATTGTGGCTGTTTACCACAACTTTTTTGGCGGTTTGCAGCTCATTTTGCCAGCGGAAATTATTTTTTTCGTCTCGGGGGTTTCAGTTGCGACAAGAAGACATCTTCGTTTCGATGACTACGAATAACCATTAATTTTATTATATATTCATTAAGTTTTTAAAACTATCAAAAAATGTATGGCGTGGAATACTCCGTGCCAGATTCAGGTCAATATTGACCCATTGTGATGCCCATAATAACTCTATCTATAAATACCTGTGGTTAAGTACTTACTGTGTTGTTGCATACAAACCATCCTGTTTATTTGATAAAGCTCATTATCTTGTCTATAGGTGTGCTGGAAAGCTGGACTAGATCGTGTCTCTAGAAGTGTCTCCCTAGGAATCTGTATTTATTGTGTTGGAGACCTGGGCCAGTGACGGAAGTGAACTGTGTCCTCATCAGCATCCTCAACACCGCAGCCTCTTCAAACTTGTTCTTCCGTCAAGCTTAATTTCTTTATGTGATGTCGCAGAATTTTGTGCCTCGTTATGATTCCTATGAGGGTGGAAAGAGATTTTCTATGAGACTCTCTGTTTTGACTTCATTGAAGATTGGCCATAGCATTTTTGTGGTATCACAAGTTTCTAGTGTATAGTCCCATCTTGTGGAAACCAGCAGAGCAATATAACTTCTGCTGGAGTGCCAAGAGCGCGGAGCTCTTCGCAACAGCCTTGATTTTATTTCTATTTCAGTTTATAGCTGCCTGGCTGTCGATAAAGAAGGTAATACCTCCAGGTGGTATTGCCTCTACCGCTGACTCAAGGGCTGCTGTTGTCATATTATTCCATATTAAATAAGTGCAAATTTCTCTTAAGGAAAAAGGGTTTTTAAAATTTTTGTAAAAGCTTATGCTTTTGCTGACAAGATAGGGGAAAACAGTCTTCAAGGTCCGGGAACATTGGTGATGACAGAACATGTCCAAAATCAAAGTCCGACCACAAACCACGAATCCACGAATTCCAACGAGTATCCGATTTGCCTCTTTCAAAACCAAAAAGTTTGAAAATAAAATTCAGGGAATAAGAAAGACTGAATGGGAATAGAGTATAGATTGACGGGCGGCAAAGTTTCGAAGCTCCATTTGAAAGTATTTGCAAATTGCCATATGCACCAATTTGTTTCTTAAAAATCTATTTTTGCTAATTGAATATCATTTTTAAAAATACTAGAGTTCACTCGGTGGTAGAAAAATTCTACCATTATAGTATTAAATATTGGAAAACAAATTAGGTACACACAGCATTACATCTTTGCACAAACTTCCCAACAAATAAAAAACGTTAAGCGAATGTAGTGTGAAAGTGGTCCTTCACTATTTGCCTTCGCCTATTTATATATAGGATTTGCTGGTTATTATACATATTTTCTGTCACATCTTGTAATCATCCTTACTGTAACTTTATTCCCGACTATAAGTGGTGCTTGTGTTGAATAGAGCTAAAAACTACCGCGCGAAATTGATTCCATTTTACAAAATGTCCCAATGTTCTTAAAAGTTAGCCGCTGTTCAGAAAATAATTTTCCACATAAAATAAGTGCAATAATTTCCCACTTGAGGTGTAGTAATCTCCCATGGGAAGTTATTCTCGTTGTTAATAGTGCTCCTAAAAATTGGCACCAATATGACATAGCTAAATCAATTTTGACATACAGTCTCGAATTTTAACCTAATTAAGCTTCAAATGGTAGGCGCAGTGGCTTAGTGGTTAGTGTGTTGGGCTACTAAGCGAGGGGTCCCAGGTTCGAATCCCGCAAAAACCGAAATTCCAACTCAGGGTTTTTTCCACTGCGCCACCTCGCGCGAACTTCTGGCAAACATCCGAGAGTATAACTGTCTTGAAAGAGCTTCTCAATCGGCCGTTTGGAATCGGCATAAAAATTGTAGATCCTTCCATTCGTTCCAAAAATTAAAAACTCACACAAAACGAATGGTTGCGAGAAGCTAGGCCCAGGGTCCCTACAGACCTGTTGCGCCAACTATTATTAAGCTTCAAATGATGAGTGGTATTTCATGCAGCTTAGACGTTTTTAAAGCGGTGGGTTTTCTAGTTATTTTTACCGAGGGGGAAGTAATCAATGTTTTTAAGTGGTCCTTGACTACAGATTTGCTACTATAGTAATTGCATGCGAATTCGTTTGAATACACTGTCATACACTGAGATTCACCATGAATACGCACAGAAAAGTTCCTTGAATACACTTGATTACTTCTACCTCGATTTTTACTTGGTTTTAGAACAATTTGGTTCAGTGTAAGAATGTTTGCTAGTTCGTAGTATTTTGTGTAGTTCTGAAAGGCATACTGTTTCCACGCGAATTTATATTTAGAAGACCATTTAATGGCTATTCAGTACTTTTGGTAACATCTTATAGCCTGCCTCGAAAGGCCTTCGTAGACATAGGATCGATCAACATATGATCAGTCACCCATCAGGTGTGCTTTCTTTAACCCATTCTTGGCAAATAGCTTGCTGTGTGCGTCCTACTTAAACCGCTGTCTTTCTCGTTCTAAACCTCTTGTACAGCTCAGTCAATCTCGTCTATACTCTCGAAAATCTCGAAGCTCAAGAAAATGCTGCATAAGCACGACTACTATTCCCTGCACTTCAGCGTTCCTTCAATGTTCCCTTCGCTGACGTCTTAACTCCAGCAGATGGTTAAAAAACATTTGCCGGGCTTTACCTTCTATCGCAAGGCGTTTCGATCTCCTTCAATTGCGGGACTGTATGATAAGAATTGAAATTGCAAAGTAGTCCAGCGCTCCTCGGTCTTTATCTTTAGTGGCCTTTTGAACTTAGAAAACAGTCTTCCGATTTTTACTATAAGCTCTGAACCTCAGTCCTTCACTATTTTTTTAAGAAACTTTCCAAAAAGGTGATGCCAAACTGACCTAAAATGCAAAATAAGCCCCTACACCATTCAATAAAAGTTACGTATATTTACAAAGATTGATATGAAGCTCAACTAATATAGTTTGAACCTTAGAGTAAAAAGAAAAATATCTTTTCAATGGAAACATCTATAGAAGTCCTTAACCTTCCTTTCTAAGACAACATAATCGAAAAAGAGCCAAGAAACTGGAGTACGTTTGTTTGTTTTTCCTAGTACCTACCTTTGATTTTACGACTCCTAAGCGATACCTTCACCTTCGCCGCATGCAAACAAAAATCTATCACAAAAGCCCAATAAATCGGTTACCACCTGAAAACCCTAAAACCCCTCATCGCCATCCAACCTTAGATAAAATGAAGCCCCCATAGTTCAGAATAGCTTTTTTGCGTTTTAAAGATTTAAGAAAGACGCCTACTGCTAGCCCACGTGCCTGTCGTTTAAACTGTCACCCTTCATGATTTGGGGGAAACTACTCATCGGCAATAAATACGCTCTTCCCCGCGATGAAGCCAAAAGTCAAAATTCCACCTTTGTGGCATTCACATGGGCACACAATTGCCTCGCCAACTACACACTCGAGAAATTTATGAACAATAAATCTTCTGCGTTGTTTGCATGCCTCGATAGCGCAACATGGCGTTCAAAATCGGATCAGCGGCAGTTGTTTGTCGATTCTCCCACTCCCCCCGCCTTTGTCCCCTTTTTATTAGCCATATTCCCAGGGATCTCAAGCGTTTTAAAAATCCTGCGGGAGGTTGAACGCTGGATCCGCTTCTTTGCATTTTATTTTTGTTTGAATCCTTCAATTTTATACATATACACAATATTCGTCATGGTGCCTTGTAAATGGATTACGCTTGGCTGGCTTTTTACTTGTCGTCTTGTGTGTTTAGCGCCGACATTATACGAAAGCCAAACATGACTGACTGACACGACGGCGTCAACGTATATTTACCTTTTCCCCGACACTTGTTTTCTGCAAATTCGACAGTTTTTTCTTTGCCATGTCTGTCAGATGAAGGTCTTTCCTTTCTTTGCTCCCTTGTACAAAGCTCTATGCGTAACATTTGCTAAGGAGATGGGGCGGAGACAAATAGGCAGCCTTACCCCCGTTTACAAATTTCAAGCATTACCCTTTAAACGTGAGCGGCATCAAGTGAAAATCTTCCAAATTGAAATCGACAATGTTGACGCGACGCAGCAGGGAGTGTGGGTGGGTTTTTGCCGTCAAAAGGAAAGGTGCGTTGGCATTTTTATGTAGCTGCTGCTATGTGTGCGTGTCTTTATTATTTCATTCTCTGGCATCAAATGGATGTTTGATTTCCTTTGTGGTGCTGCGAAGCGAAATCCGGAGGACGAAATGATGAAATGAAAATTCCTGACCTCACTTTAAGGCTTTAAATGAAGCCCTGCACGGGTTCGGCATGGCCCAGTGATTAAATACACAAATTGATGGAAATTAGATTGAGTTGGATTGCGAACTGCATCAATGCATCGTGGTGGACACACATATCGAATTTGAATTTCCATAATGGCGCGCGCTGGACTGATTCCTATCGCATCAACCGCGGAAGAGTTTTCATTTTGTTTTCGCTGCCAGTGATGGGAACAGATGTAGTTAATCCTGATTTTGCATCAAGTTTTTTTGCCAACCATTTATGCACTGCATGAATACACAGATCGAATTGGGAGACAACAATTTGAACAGTTTCGAAAAAAAATACGCTGCAGACTGCAACAGAACTGGGCAGGAGTTTGCATATTTTTAACATTGAGTATTGGTATTCAGGAATATTTAACAGAGGTTGGTACAGAGGAAACTGCGGGTCCGCCGTTTTAAGGAATAAATGGAGTATATATAGAAATGCAGGCAACATTTAATATAAAACCTTGATGGAAGAATTGCCTGTTTCCGTATAGATAGTGATCGGTGTGAGAATTCGATTGGACTAGGCTTGATGTGCGTCCTGTTTTTGGAGGACATGTCTTTTTTTTAACCCCGACGCGGAACGTCCCCCAACGTCTTAAGAAAGTGTCCGCTTTTATCTTAACAAGTACCTAATTTTGAAAGTTCAAAAAATCAACGAACTCTGAATCAAAAGAAAAACAATCCCAATACAAATCTGAATCTGATAGAAAACATAAAATGAAACAGATCTTATTTTGACTCCCATGTGTCAACCCTCTAAATTGTTTGAGTTCATGGACCTAGTTTTTTTTTTATAATTTTGTGCTCTTTTGGTTCTCTTTTTTAAGGTAGACGATGTCCTCCAAAATCCGAGATTTTCAATCTTTTTGTCCTAGGTTAGCTTAGACAGCCATGGAAACCCTAGAGTGGACAACATTATCGAAGAAAATGTGTAGAGGTAGCTCGTCTTTGTTGAGACAAGGCGGGTAAGTCAATGACTTTTGTTGATCTGTTTTCTTATTTTTTATTAGCACTTTATGTGGTGGCCCCCTGTTTTCGACTCCGGCCCTTTTTTTCAGCGCCAACGCTACTAAGTCAGCTTTCGCGCACCTAATCGATTCAATTAGCAAATTTTAAAAAGCAGATTCTCTCTTAAATTTCCTATCTGTAAAAACGTGAGAAGCAGTAAACAAAGAAAAAAATTCTAAAGAAATACTGACACTCATCTATACCGACTGTCATCCTACATAGTGGAATTTCTACCTTTTTGCACAGATGTTAATGTGTGAAAAACCTTCCGTGCAAAACAGAAATATATCATCAACATTGAGGAAATGTCAGGAATTTGAATAAAACCTTCGAACAAAATGTCCACAAAAAAGGGGATTTGACTTTTAGAAAAAAAATTCTCTACAAACTGCAATTTTTATATTTTTAACGTGATTATTTTTCTGAATAATACAAAATTTGCTTTAAAAAAATTCTTCATCGAGTCAATTTGAGTTCAATGAAAAGGGAAAAATGCTCACGCTTCGTGGATAATTTAAAGAGAGTCCTAGCAGTGCTAGGAACATTGTTAGATTATTTTCTATCAGCTCATAAATGCGTTCTCAGAGTTGTAATTCGTTGTTTTATTTCACCACGAAAACATGCATTTTGCAAAATGGTTATTAACTAATCATATAAATTAACGGAACAAACTGAGAAATATTGATTCGTGGAAATAAAATAACACATTATGTTCCTAAAATTATAATTGCGTCTGTTTTCGTTTGTTTTTATTGACCAACAATTATTTCGCAGGCGAATGTCGACAGCAAAAAGGCAACGGATTCAAAGCGACCCGGTGTATCCACGTGCAATTTTTCATTTCTTGAAATATTTCATACTATGAAAATTGCACGTGGAGACCAAAAATTTCATGAAAAACCTAATTTCATGCAATATATTGCTCAGCTCATTGCATGGTATCGATTGCATGAAATAAGCTGCAATTTCTGTGCTACTTCTGAAACTACGTATTTGAATAAAAGAGATAAGTATAGTCATGACAAAAATATATGGTAGATGGGAAAAGAGAAAGTATTTCATGGCCTAATGCGATAACGCAATGATGTGCTCTGGTCAGCGACATTTCAACGAATGAAATTGTATGATATGAAATCCCCACCCTCATTTTATTGCATACTATCGTTCCTTCATACAATAAAATTTTACAGATTGCATGAAATGAAAAATTGCACGTGGAGACACCGGGTTAAGACTTAAAATGTGTTGTGGGGTTCAGGGGAGAGATATGAACATTTCTGAGTGGGTATAATTTTTGAGTTATAATCGTTTTATGAAGTTACAGTTTAATAACATAACAGAAAACGAAAAGGGGGAAAAATGTAATTCTAACAAAATTTTGCAACAGTTTAACAAAGACAAGAATTTCAGACTAACGTAATTCACGAAAATATTTGAGTCAACCTAAAATATTTATGAAGAATGCTTAAATAGAAAATAACTTTTTTGTGCTATCCAATTAATTTGCCTTGTTGTTTTTTTATACTATTTTTTTGCAGACTATATCTACTAGGACCACACTTTATATATGTTAAAAATATAGCTTGAAAAACATAAGTTTAACATAGCACAATAATTAAAAATAATATATAATATCACTACTTTTCGAAATGTTACCTTCCAGAATAATTTACAACCTTCATAGCACTCAACAAGTAACAGGACAATATATCAAATTAATTTTTAGAAATTCTTATTCCAACCAAAATGTAGTTCAACATCAATTTATTTATTATTTATTTATTTATTTATTTATGTAATTATCAGTAACATTACAAATAATTATTTGTAGGTCCAAACTAATTTTATTTTATTTTTGCAGATGATCATTCTGCATCCCGTACTATATAAATAGACTATCTAGGTTATATAAAAGAAATCCTGACAATATATTAGTTTTAATAAAATATAACTAGGTACTTAATTCACCACACCATACCCATCGTTTTCTTAGCACGACCCGATAACGTCCAATTATTTGAATTATTTGAGTTTTGCCCAACGTCACCACAGTCAGTCATCTGTCAGGTTACTATGTGCAAGTGTATGCGTGCGTCTGGTTTACTTTAAAATGACACGCATAATTCCGCACATAGAAACATAGAAACAGCTTGTAAGCAAACTCTCTTTAGTGGTCGGAGCTGACGGTCTATTTAATACTTTGTTTATATTCCCAGTTCTTCTCCATCGTAAAATAAGTAAAACGTTCGATTTATTCTTATGGCGGCACCGCTGCACCATCGCTTGCAATAAAGTTGTTTTATTTTATTATGGAGGCATCACCGCTGGCATCAACACAATTAACATCAATAAAACAATCTATTTAAGGGCTCCCACAACTTACTTTTAAAGGAATTCATCGCAGAACCAAAGTTTTGGTTAAATTCTCCCCCCAAAAGTGGGCGTAACTAACACTTTTATGCGAATAACCATTTGAGAAGAGAGAAGTATGTGAAACATACCTCAAAAAAAAACTAAGCCGCACATGCGAAATAAAAAGACATACCGGAGATCCTTGATTCCATCTGGAAGACTGATCAATTTCAGACGATATCATACCTAAGATAAAAGTTATTGTTACATTTGAGCAATCTAAGCATTCTTTTCCACTCTTTTTGGGTGGATAGCTACGAAAATTGAAAACATTTCCATACACGTCGAAGTAAATTTTCAAAGAAAAACTTTTCCACTCCCTTCTTTCATCAGCCTGTGCTTCAGCAATTACATATCCTCCTCTTATTTACGGTTCAACACAAAAAAATAATAATAATTCTTCTCTTGCTGTGAAACATAATCATCTCGCTCTTTGTAGCGTTGCGCAATTTTACATCCAAGGTAAGAGTAATCGCGTCTTTATTTTTAAAAAGGATTCGTATGTCAAATTTGACGATGGAGTAATGATCAATATAAATGCAAGTGTACTCACAAAGAGAATATTGGAGCAGTACTTATGTTCCAGAATGTGTGCATTTGTCCTCATCGGAACGCAGGAAGCAAGCAATCTGTACAATCAGTGTGGAACTGAATTAAGTTCCCCTCTGTGTCGTCAGCAGTGATTGCTCCTTCAATAGTATCGCTGCTGAAACTATACTTTCAACCACCACATACCG
This sequence comes from Cheilosia vernalis, assembly GCA_949126925.1. Lineage (NCBI taxonomy): Eukaryota > Metazoa > Arthropoda > Insecta > Diptera > Syrphidae > Cheilosia > Cheilosia vernalis. The sequence goes on from OX421360.1 coordinate 59,349,247, forward strand.
GCTGTGATATTACATACCTGGGAGCCAGGTCCTGGGTGCAATTTAGTCGTATAGTTTGCGTAGAAAAATAATAAAAAAAAAAAACATTATGTACTGCAATCCTTGGATTCCACTTCAGCACAGCTGCACCAACCCATCTTAAATGAGTTTAAAGACAAATTTTTGAAAGACTTCGTTTGTAATCCTCCAACTCAGCCATATTCATACCATTCCCTCCATACAACCATACAACTCCCAGCAAAGTTCCCATCTATGGAACGACCATGGAATTGGTTTTCCTATTTTTGCTATAATCCACAGTCGGGATGAAACCGAAAATATACCGGACAGGAAGAGCTCCTTTAATCTCATAATTATTGTGGTTTGCAATTTTGGCAGAACTTCTCGTTGTAATAAGCCTAAAAATTTAGGATGTAGAGGGAGTTAGGAGTTCAGAGAAATGACAGGAAGTGAGGATGTGGATGGGACCTTAGGATGGGATGAGAGAAAGAGAAGGATAGAGTGTAGAGAGTGAGGAGCGTGGCATGCTTGTTTACGCACGACTTAGCTCGCCGGACGGGGGAGTCCTTGTCCTCACTACTCCACGAAACCTATTACAACACATATAACATGCCAATAAACAAACAGGTACTCACTTTGGTCTCAGTACCGGAAGCGGACGGACATCCACCACTCTGAGAGGCGCTGCTGATGATATTGCAGCGAAGCCGTTGCCCTCCCGACCTTGAAGCTCCGTGGCCATTTTTGGAACTTCCCCGATGTATTTGTGCCTCGCTTAAATCAGGTCACCTTTGCCAAGGATTATTCGCCAGCCATACCGCACCCCTGAAACCTTGCGTTTAGCAAGTCATGACGGACTCAACAGAAGATTGAATTTTCGCTCGGGTAATTAACTTGACTCATTTATTAGTCGTTCAGGTTTTAACATTCATCTTATCAGGATTATATTGACACAACTATGTATAAAAAAAAACTAGCAGAAAATATTTTATATAACGCAAAAAAAAAGGAATCAATTAAACTTGGTCTCACCGTCCCACTTTCAGCAGTACATTATATGGCCTTTTTACCAACAAAGGAAGCTAAATATTGTTTAAACGGGGTCCCTACCTATAAGGAGCTCTTTATGGGTATCTGGGTCAATTGCTCAACAGGTTTAAATCCGCGAACCAGAAATCAAAAAGGCAGGTGTGGGAAACTCAAGCTTATCACACTTGTGATTTTAAAACCAATAACAACAAAGAAAAAGGAACTTAATATTACAAAAAGGAATATGGAAAATTTAAACAACAATTTAATCGATAAGTAAATAATTAACACTAAAACTAACGGAACACGCAAAAAAAGAAACTTAATATCTCCAGCAAAAAAAAAAAAAAAATCCAGGGATCCTCATGCAACGCGTCTATATGGCACAAGGTATAATGCTGTCGTTGTACAGCAGAAACACATAAAATGTAGGTATTCCGCTACGCAAACTATAAACTATATTAATTTTTAGTCCTTTTCTTTATTTTAACTTTCGCAGGTACGACCAAGCAACGTAGATGCGATTCGATAACTCGTGGTCTTGATTAACGTAGCAGTGTATCGCCAGGGGAGCACCCTTCTAGACTACACTTCTGGAGTAGTGCCGTTACGGTTAGATGATTTACCGGACACTATACGGTTCTCCGTGCAGGTTAATGTTATTTTTGTTTTTATAAGCGGTGTTTAGCTGAACAACGGCTTATCACGATGTATGGATAGCCTTTTAGCTGGGTTCTGTCGATTTTGTATTTGCAGATCCAGAACCGCCTTCGGTGAAATTTCGGCGGCCACCACTGTAACGATTTTAGTAGATGACCGCCAATACCAATATTAATTTTCGGTGGTTCACGTCCGCCTAACAATATGTTACACTTTATTTTCCGGCACTTTGGTATTTATGTATATAAATAAAACTCACCCCAATGTGCTTTTTTTGTTTTTCTTGTTTCCTTTTAGTTTGCTTTACTTAATATGCACTAGCAATTATTACTATAATACTAAACTGTGATACTTTTAGCTTAAGTATAAACTTTTTGTTAACACAACTTGCGCGACGTTGCGCCTCAGACCACTTGTCGACTATTCAAATGGATATTGCAAGAATTATACTGTTGCCCGCTACGTAACGACAATGCCCACTAGTCCCACTATGCTTCAGATCTTCCGATGTCCATAGTCCGCTATTAGTGGGAGGATACATTTTTGAGTTGAGTGCATTGGGAAATTTATACAGCTAGTGCAACAACCGGTTTACATCTTTGCTAGCGCTCCAGACACCTACCATAATTGTTCACTTCATTACAGTCAGAGGCCGCTAAATACCTAAGTACCCACCTACCAAGTGTTTACATTCGGCACTTGACGTCACTGTGGTATTTTTGTATTAATATGGCCGCTCTGGCAGCACAGTAACAATCGCACTCGCAATTTTGTTGACAATTACTTACCAAACGCACCCCAAAAACCCAAACCAAGTGTCATAGTCATAGGATAAGCCATAAGGAATAAAAGATGGAAGATGGAGTCGGTCGGTCTCGGTTTGTACTTTATTTTTGCAAAATTTCTTCTTTTAATTTGTTTTGCAGGTGGCTGTTACATCGTTTACGACCAGGCCCAGAGAACCATATGTCCTATGAATATATTACGACGCTAGATGGAACATTGCACAGACTGTGCTACATACGGTCCTAAGGGCCATTGAGATAAGCAGAAGCACCTAATGGTGGACACCATAAGTTGTGTTCCTCTGCAAAGAAATTGGCCAGCGTCACCGCATCAAAGATGGAATCAAATGTGTCCTTGAAGGAAGTTCATTTTATTGAGTCCCTGCCAGAAATTTGAGGGTGGACCTTGTATAAAAAATGCCATCTTCGGCGGTATGATGACTTGATGGATTGGGCTTCCACGTCACCGAGCAAAGTGTCAGTCATTCAGTGATTGAGTCTCGTAAGACTTTTTTAGAGTCAACAGGAGTAGGACACCTGCATTGCCGATGGTATCGATTGCAGGGGTAACTCTGGTGTCAATATTTGATTGATGTGTCTGCAAAATTGGAAAGGGTTTTCGCAGTAACCTCAGAAGTTAATTAAATGGACACACTCAGAGTCTTGCTGTCGACTTTCCGTAAGGGATAATCATCTGTTTAATATCCGCAGGACGAATATAACCCTTTCCTGTGCTTCGGTGAATGGAATTTATGATTTTTGCCGGGAGCGGTTACAATCCCTTTTTAATAAGCCCAACCGGCGACCCTTGTTTAAATCTATTTTTGACCTCATCGAATCATTCCTCCAGGAGGTGTACGCCCTGTAGATGGCATGACTTTTTAAATATCTTGAAATATTGTCTTCTCGAATTGTCACACTAGACATTAGCAGGGCGAAGGGGTTTTGCTTATTTTTTGGGAACGATCACATCCCAAGGGTGTTTTGCAGAGGGCAAGAAAAATTCATATTCTCGTTTGCATAGAGCTTTTCAAAACCAACTTATATCGCATACCTACATGCAAAATGAAACTCTTCATCTGCAGGTCTAATAGAGCCATCGACCCCTTGCAGAGCGATAGCGATTAAAAATCTTTCACCTCCTTTCGCACATAAACAGGTCAAAAGTGTAGAAATCGTTATCCCTTTTCTGCGGGGCTAAAATGAATTTATTACTTCACTACTCTGTGCAACAAAAGATATACGACCACCAAACTGTGGCGCCGGTGTAGAAACCTCACGTTACCATAAATTTAACTCAATGTTCCGCGGAAAGCATATACAGCACAGCAGCAAGCGTCTGTAAGGATCACAGCAGCAGCGTAGGAGGCGAGGAACAGCTTGCCTTCTCAATCGTAACATATTCATTGAAAAAGAAACCGGCACAAACAGGATACCAGAAAATTGCTCGCCTTCTCCCACTTAAGGTGGTGGTTCAACATCGCTTTAGAATCGTTTCAAATTTATTGCTCTGTTTAACGACTGCAAGCCGGCAACTGGGTGAGGGCTAGGCGCGATGCGATTTCGAACTATGTCAGAGGAAAATAAAAATGAAACTGCCGTCAAGTCGATATTTACGGAACCAATACCTTGGCCACAAGTGGCGAGCTGCATTTATGGATATCCATTAACTCGGCACGTCGAAAGGAGGACAAGTATCCAACAACTGTGGAAACGTGCGAAAAACTTCCTGACCCCAATACTGAAGCAAAACTTTCACAAAGTTGTTTCGAGAGAGTTCTGCCCCCTTCCCCTGATGCTCTGTATGTGTCGACCTCACTTGCTGGTAATTTAAAACGAATTATTCGCCTAAAATTATTTGCATAGTTTAGCCTGAACTGAATTTTTAATCATCCCCACCCCCATTCTTTTGGCAGGACGAAAGGTGCCCTTATTAAATAAACATTGTGTGCGCATAATCCCACTTCCTGCCCGTTGTGCGGCTATGTGTCTCTGTCAGGATAGGGCAGAGTTTTAAAGACTAATTGCCAGCGAGGAGACGTGTTTTTATGGTCGACTTCGTCTGTACGCCTCGACGGGATAACTACTATCGTTGCCAAGAATTGCGGTTGTGATGGAGGACGCGCGCTTTCGGTGTCATGCGGTGTGGTCGCATTGCGAAATGAATTTAATCAACTGACCGCACACAAATCAGACAGCAAGCCTGACAAGCCCGTCATTCAGTTTGAGATATAGCACAACGACAGCACCGCCAACTCATTACTACGGCGAAAGGTAAGTAATGCCAATAACCCTGATCGGACGCAACAGTGCCCAGTGGATGACCTGTGAATAAAAAATGCACGACAACTAACACGGCAAAGTCCTGATGGCTGGATGTTACAACGACAGCGGAAATGTTTGGCCTTTTGCGAAGCAGCCACCAATCCAGATCCAATCAATTGCGTGATGGTGCGGAATGTACGGCAGCGATCCAGTTGACGGATGACTGGCATGTCCTTCCATCATCGGGTGACGGCCAATCCGGACCGGACTTTGTGTGCATATAATCTGTGAGTGCGAAACAGTTTCAATAAACGGGCAATTCAATTAAAATGCAATAATGTATGGATACAGAGGGGAGTGAAAGCAAAGGGGTTTGTTTTTAGAATTGGCACCGTTTGTACCCATTTTGGACAGCGACTTGGATATATGTAGGATTGTAGGCAGTCAGATTCCTAAGGCAGTCAAAACTGTGTTTAATACCGTGTTTTTGGTAAGATTCCGCCGTTTTGTTTTCCTATCGGTGTTTTGTGATCAGAATACGTGACGTTCAAATGCAAACAAAAAATTTCTATTACCAATAACCAACCTAAAAACAACAATATCTAGTAATCAAGTTAGGAAGGGTTAGGTTAGGGACTTGATAGAGCCAAATTTCCCTGATGAAACCAAGTACACTTTTGTACAAGGCGGCGAAAGACTCATAACCCTATTGGAAGATGGTATAACTTTTGCAAATGGGGGCAAATGCCAATTCTACTCTGACATCTGTAAAGTAAACTGGACCAAAATACTTGTTAGCGAGATATAGGTAAGTCACCTCACTTATAAAGGCCACGAGATAATTGTTCCGTGGGAATTTTGGCGGATATTTACCTGTGGTGCGACTGGGCAAAAACTCAAATATTAAGCTGCTCGCCTAGAAGAGTATGCAACAATATGAGATGGTGCCAGGTCTCACCTGCCCCCAAGCAGGTGTTACGCTGATAATATAACAGCAGAGCCTTGCGAAGAACCCCAGAGTATCGAACAGAGACTGCCTACAGAGCCATGCTTAACTTCAATTGCATGAATTGGGTCTTGAAAACATGTAGTTATAAAATAATAGAGCAACGGCGCCTTCTGCACGAGTTATAACCGAAATTCTGAGGGCTGCATTTCCGTGTCGCTAATCTTTAGTTTTGACGATTTACACCGGTCGCCAAGAATTAATTAATTTTTGATTTTTGAAGTCACGACTGTAATAACAATTTGTTGCCTGGACTATAAATTTACGGAAGCTCTAAATTGCAATATTTGTGTGGAAAATATACCCACTGTGAGCTACTACTGTCCAGTGTGACCGCTGAAGAGTTCTGAAAAGTCGTAAGAAAATGACGAAAAATGTGTCATTTCTGAAGCTATTCTGCAAAATTTAAATCTTTTGAACGGTAATAGTTGTGTGATAGGCAACTGCGTTACTTTTTGAAGCTTTTTATTTCGAAATAACAGCATTTGAAGCGCCTTCTCCAACTAAAAAAGGTACAAACAATTATGGAAGGCTCTCGAAAAAAGTGCCAAATTGAAACTTAAGTTTTACAACGACAACACTGCCTATGTCAACAAGCCTTAGACTCTTGAAGGCCTCAAGAGAGTATCCCTGAAGTATGCGCGAACCAGTCGCCGGAAATTATGGAAATTGCCATAAGACGGGCCCGACCTGAATAGTCATCAATTTTGACAGCAGTCAATTAGATGACATCATTTTCTCGACGGCTCGAAATAGGACCCTAGGAAATCATGCTCCAAATGTAAAAATTATATAAAGGCCCAAGATTGGGGTAAAGTTTCATAATGGAAGCAAGCCCCATTTCTAAAATGTAAATTAGCCCCCAATAAAATGAGGCTAATATTTTTTGTAAGTGATTTGCATCGTACTCGCTTATGTCATGTAAGAAATCGCTTTTTCAGCTGTTCTGTTATGTTATTTTTTCAGCCATGTGTTTTTTTTTTTAAATAAATGGCCTTTTTTATTATGCCCACAAGATCTATATAGATATTTGCTTTCCATGGTTTAGAAAAACAGTTGTATACAGTGGAAATCAATGATCTTCATAGATCATGTGGGCATAATAGAAAAAGGCCTGAAATTTGGCCACAAACATAATGCTGGGACTTAATTCAATGGGGTCTCATTTTATTATGAAATAAGGCCCCACTTCAAAAATGAAGTTAGTCCCCAAAAAATTAAATTCCACCCCAAATGGGAAAATTATAGCCAAAGAACATCCACCACCACCACCCTGCAGATTGCAGTTTCTATCTCATCCATCTCGTGAAAGTCCCTAGATAGAAACTTCCTTCATTTGCGAGATATTAATTTGCATTCGCACAGTATGAATATGTGTACAATATTTCCAGGTCATTTCAGAATCTGTCTCTATTTGCGAATCTGAGCCTTGATGCATGTTCTTATGTAGGCGATGCCCTGACCGATCAGTGTCCTGAGTTATCTCCCGCAAAGTTTGAGAATTTCCCTAGATATTAAGCAGTCGAATTGTGGTTTAAATGCTTTGAACGCTGCCCTTTACTACAAGGTTTTTTAAAATCTCCCTTATGATACACAGAGGTAATTTCTCATTTCTCCCTCTCTATCTTCTTTCTAGTTATTTCCTCACTATTAAGTTGCCTTCTTTTAACCATTCAAGATGTCTTTTAAGCCGCCCTTAACCATAACTTAGTGTCTTGGCTCCCTAGCTATCGACTCATTATGCATAATCGGTGAAGGGTAACTTTTTTGCACTACTGTATCAAAGTGCATTGTTGGATTTGCCATCATATGATCCTGAGGGAGGTATTTCTTTTCAAAGCAAGTATGTACGCCCATGGGGAGTAAAATCAAGATGCAATTTTTTTGTCAAATTGTCAAAGAGCTTAAAATAGGTATAAGCCAACTTAACTTTTTATTTTTAAATAAAATGCTAAAACAAAATTGAGGCTAATAGCTTTTTTGTGCGTTGAGCTGGGGCCGTGGTGTAGTTGTTAGTTTGCTAGACTACTGAGTGGGGGTCTCAGGTTTGATAAATGAAAAATCCCAAATTGTGCACTGCACCATTTTTGACGCTTATCTGACAAACAACCGAAATTAAAATTGTAATGAAAGAGCTTTTAAGTTAAGTCGCTCATGTTTCCAAGGTACCAAAGTCGTCGCTTTGACTCTCCCAAATACAATTGACGTTCACTTTATCGAATATTGGATACAGTGAATTTGCTTTTCAATTAATGGCGCCCACCATGTGATATCAGATATAACGAACTTATGAACAAATTGTACTAAGAACCCTTGAAGTACTTAAATTGCAGGACCATCATCTATGCAATCTTACATTAAATAAACACATTTTTGTTGAGTTATTTTTTAAGAGAAAATATACAAAATCGATCGATATAACTAATGCGCTAGATATAGCGAATGACATCAAACATTACGTCATTCGTTATACTGAACGTCCACTGTACTTGACTTCACTTAATAGTCATTGCAATATGGACGTAGGTATTGCCGAATTTTAAAAAAGGATTTCGGTCGAAATAATGCAACCAATCGCACTTGCTTAACGCAAATTTATTTCTATTATGTAAAATGTAAGCCTCAAGTTAAAAATATCGCGTTTTCAGTTATACAATCTTTTCAATAAAATTAAATTAAATAAAAATTAAATTGGACCAGAAAAATAATGCTGGGGTTATTTCACACTCTTCTTTCTAGTTATTGCCTTCTAAGTTTAACCATTCAAGAAGATTTCTTAAACCGATTCAATTGCTTGCAATCTGAGGGTACATTCTTCGTCCATGCCACTCTCCTATGGAACTCGATACCCATTGCATTAAGGAGAATCACTAACACAAGACCATTTAAAACTAAACTATTTAAACACTTGGTCAGTGATACATAAGATTTTTTTGTCAAAGGGATGTATGTTTTATAAAAGTTATTAATTTGTTTAATGTATGTAATGTAAGTTTTCCATTTAATGCATGTATGTAGGTAATTAGTTCATTATAGTTATTGTTTTTAATTTTAAAGCTCTTTAATTATATTACGAGATACTATCTTAATGTGAAACAATTATTATAATAAATAAATACAAATAAATAAATATGTTTATTATATCCTTGGGTTATTCAGAAATTTAAAGATTTTATTATTAATAATTTGCAATTACGACTTTCAATGCAAAACACAATGGAGAGAGGCTGACAGATCCACTTTCATTTCCGGCATTACTTTTCAGTGATACCAAGTGAATAATATTTTTTTTTACTAATAAATAATGCCCGTTAAAATGACATGCTAACTTAACTTGTCTTTTTGTTTGCCCTGTGTGTTCATAAAATGTTTCCTCGGGGTGTGACTCCTTGATCCGTTTTTAAGAGCAGTTTTCTACAAAAATAAGATAAAGGCAACGCCACTGTCAACGGAGATCGTTGCAGACTTTTACGATTATCTTCACCGGAGATTGAAAATTGGAGTTGCAAAATAAATGGCTGAAAGATTCGATTTTTTGGGCGCAAGATCAATAATTCTGCACCACTTCAAAACTTTTGATTTTTAATATTTATTTATTTATTTTTCGTTAATTACTAAATTAAAAAATACGAGCTTAGTTTTAACAAAGTAATGTAAGTGGAACAAATAAATCCAAAAATCGGCGAACGAATCTTGGTAAAAAATAAATAATATTTAAACTACGAATATAACACTTTCTTGTAATTTTCAAAATAGAAATAGAAACAAATATCTCAAGTAGAAACACTCAACACTCTACCAAATAACCCTTAAAAATCCCATTAAACAAAAAATCATCAACATACAAAATTCTAAAAGGAAACTGTCCTTTACCTATTTTCACATGTAATACATTTCCACCGCACACTTTGCTCACACACTGTAAACTAATTCGAATTACGACGTCCCCAAATCAAACATCAGCACGATGTGATAACCTTGCACTCCTCAGCCTCACGTAAGTATATCGTGCTTGTCTCATTATTTCGACTGATTCTACTGAAGTGAATTTAATTCGTAATCAGTTCTATGCTCTCAGGGGAGCTTAAGTTCATAATGGGAAATCTCGGCTGGTGTGGGTGAAATCAAATTATTTTCAATGACATATCCGAGAGCAAGTGTTTGGGTGTTAATCCCTGATGGCAAATGCCAAGCACGCATCTTGAGAGCGATGATTATTTCAAGATTGGGTAATTCGTCATAATCCCGTAGTCCTACCTGTGATGTGCCTCTGTGCCGGATGAGCTTTGTCGTTGGTTTCCTTTAAACTTCTCGTTCTGCACAATTGATTATTATCGCTCGTCGAGTAATGGAAACTTGTCCCTTTATTAATTTATTCTATAAATAGGATATTGTATTTAGTCGGTATGAAAAGCGGAAGGCTTGACAATAACAGTAAAGCTGAAAGTTCATGACCCATTAAGTATTTGCAAAACTTTGTATTTGCATTTGTACGAGTGCGTCTGGCGTGTGCGGAAGCTGTAATTTAATTTTGGGCCATTGAACTTGGATGCAAAGCGAAGGCATACACCCTATACGCACACGCATGATTGAGGATCGAATTATTGATTGAGTTTGCTGGCAGTAATTGTGTTGATGTTGTTAATGGAATGCAAATTTGGTGATGATGTGATTACTATTTGAATGGCCACAAGTGCAGGGCACAGATGAGTAAACGTTTCCAAAGTACTTGGGCGTATACGCAATATTTTGACCAGTGCACTATATAGTCAAAGTCAATAAGGGGTTATAGAAGATAAAGGAAACTTTAATTTGTTTATGTTAAGAGAAGTGAACTTCAGTTGTGAAAATTTGGTTTTGATTCGTCGAATGGGAAGCAGGTGAAGGCGTAAGTGTGATGCCGTTCGCCATATCAATAGATTCATGCGGAATACTACTAATACTGGTAGACCGACATGGTGGTCCTATTTGAGTATTGCTCAAGTCGCTATTTGTTGCCTGGTCGTCTTGCATTTGTTACCTCATCACCTTAAAACTCCTCACCCAACCTGTACTACTTTTTCTTAGTTAAATTGGGCTTAATGTAGCGGCACCGAATTTTTGTTGCAATACAATCTGTCAACTCGGTAAGAAGGCGAAAGATCGCCTAAAATGAAATCGGCAAATCCGAGATATTAAGAAGCGCTAAAAAATAAATTTTTGTGATTTGTCATTAGCTTTGGCCGAATTTTCATTTTCTTTCCGTTTGGCTGATGTTCTATAATGAAATATCGCACAAAATTTCGGCTTATGAAGGATAGCCCCCAAAAATTAAACCAAAACTGAGCTGAAAGAAGACCCAAGAAAAATGAGTAGATGCCCAACTGTCGATGAAAAATTTAACAAATTGAAAAGTCGCCCAATTTTTCAGCAACTCTTGTAAAATGAAAATTTTGCCCAAAAATAAAAATTAAAAATCGACCCATTAATAATTATTATTAACATTATGTGCTATTTACAAATACTTGCATGGTTTCGACCACTACCACTGTGCTGTGCATTTGTTCTGTTGCATAAAATTATAGTCCAAATTTCGAGCGAATTTTGTTGATAGAAACATATTTTAAAAAAAACCTACTGGATGAAATCGCCAAACTTTTTGATGTAGCAAATGAAAATTTTGGCCAAAACTATGTTTTGTGAGAATTTGACCTCACGCTACGAAAAATAACCCAAAAACTGATAAATTAAAAATCGTCTCCACATGATAAAAATCGCCCAAATTAGTTTTGAAATATTTTGCACTTTCTTTTGTTATGTCAATCAGCGCCAATTATTTCTGAGCGATCTTTCATTCGGACATTTTGGTTTAACTCACATTAATTTTTGAGCCTTTCTTGCACAATTCATTAAACATTTTTTGAAAATGAAATTTGACCCCTAAATATTATGTACTTTTGCATTGTACGGTTTTTGGCGATTTCGCATTGGGCGATTTTTGCCATAGCCGTGCTTGAAACTGATGTTCCCTTATTTCATCAGCAAAGGCAAAAGATTTCCACTGAACTCGAAAAAAAACTCCAAATTTTCATTTATGAAAAAATGAAAATGAAATGAAAAAAATCCATAACAATTATTCAGACTTTCAAATTTCTTAACATTAAGTATAATGTGTTAAATTTTTGTGCATGTATACGTAGAAGTTCAATGGGCTGTTAGAGTCTGTTTTGAAAACTGTATAAAAATGGAGTTTTCTCATTTACAATTAATAGTTTGGGACCATAGTTAAACGAAATTGAAGTATGCACTTTTTTTATAAATACCTGCCTCAAACTCACCAAACCTGAAAGTTAAATTAGGATAATTCCAAAATGACGATTTTAACGAGCCACACGGAAAAAATGTTAAGATCAAATCAAGAAAAATAAGCGCAGAATCACGAAAAGTTTGTCTAGTTTTAGAGCTTAGCTCAGGATTTACTGATTCAAGACTTCTTATTCGCAATTTTAGAAATTGCAAGAAGTGAAGATATTGACCCCCAAAAATCGTAAATCAACACTTCTCATTGTCAATAACGATCAAACGAGAAATACAAATTGCCATAACCGATCGCAATTTTAAACAAGTAGTTATAAATTTGATATTACTATGGTTGTGAATTGCAAAAACATTTCGCAATTTACCACTTTTCTGTAGTAAATTTGATTTCATCCCCTACCGAATTGCAACCATTTAGTCTTGAATTGCAACTCATTAGTGCTGATTTGCAAACTAACAGGGGTAGATTTGCTACTTCAGTAGTTGCAATTTGCAAATTCTTAATCGTAAATTAAAACTACTTTTTATCAATTTGCAATTCATATTTTGCAATTTGCAATTCATATTTTGCAATTTGCAATTCTTGAGTAGTGATTTGAAGCATCACCGTCTTAAATTGAAAACGTTTTATCGTGAAATTAGAAAATTTTATTCTCAATTTACAACTTATATATCTTGTGATTTACAATCAGAATTCATAGTCGTATTTTACAATTTTGTTTCCTCTTGATATCCCTGAGAATCATATGACGCCATATCGTCCGGAGACAACGGGACTTGTCTGGGGTGGTTTTTCTGTCTATGCTGAAATTTTAAATACACGCAAATTGTTTAGAAGAACTTGTATTGATACGAACCTTAAAAAAATGTTCGATTGCACATTTTAAAATCCATACCAATTTACTTCTTTTCTAATAGCGAGATATATCTTCATTCTGAAAAAAATAAAAATACAGATTTATGTACCTACTTTAGTTAAATTTTTTTTCCATTATTAAATAGGTACTTACATGATATATATTCCAGAATGCTTTATAATGGTTAGTACACTCACTATCACTAAGAACTATAGTTATAATTAAAAAACGACTGCCTTAAGCAAAGATTAAATACCGACTGTCTGTCGCTGTCGCTGCCCATGATTGCAGCTGTCCAGCAACACCACAAACATATTATGTATATTGATCCATATAAAGAAAGGATTTCAACCCATGGACTATATCGTTACTGTCGATTACCTGTGCATAAAAAAAATTCACACGTTATGTAGTTAGGTTCCATGGAAATTACAAAAAATATTTTGCAATTTACGACTTCTCTACGTCAATTTACGTTTTCGATTTAAATGTGGTAAATTATTACAAGATTTTATTGATTCATCATTCAGTGGTGGTAAATCACCAATTATTTTTCGCAATTTGAGATTACAAAGTGGTGTTTACGAAATTTGCCTATTGAAGTGGTAAATTGCTCCAAACAATCTCGCAAATTTTTATATCAATTCAAGAAAAAATCGTTTTGATTTGCGAAAAATATACGATTCGTGAATTACAACTCAAAATGTTGCAATTGGTGATTTTCAATTCTTTCCGTGCAGTGCTCATTTTTTGTATGAAAATGGTATTTTTTGCATTGTTCCATAAACCATTTAAACCTAGATGTTTGAGTATCCCAACCGAAGATAAATAGCCAGAGTTGGTAACACTGCTACTTGTGTAGCAGCTGATGGAATACTTCTCAATTTATGTTTCTCTGAATTTTCGCAGACGTTTCGCTGTCCATTCGGAGACCACTGGGAAATTTCGTTCCGGAACAGCTGCGTACTAGGCTGCTCTAGCTAAATTCTCGATCCCATACAACGTTCTCTCCAAAATCTAGCTGAGCTGAATTTAAGCGAACCCATTTAGCCAAGTCGTACGCTGCTCGAGCTAAAAAAACCAAACTTTTGTTTTAGAATGTACATCGTGTATCTGTCAAAATTTAGCGTGGCCTTTTAATGGGGCGGCACAAGCTAAATCTTGACAGATCCGCGATTTATTGTAAGAAATTTGATGTACACATCAGCTATATTATGTTTTTGAATAAGGACGGGTCGATGTAGAGAAGACATAAAACAAAGCTGCGCGAGCAATAAACGATGCCGTCGTGACATATTGTAAAGAGTATGTTTTGAGAGTCTTTTTAGTAATTCGGAATGGTATTTACGGGTAAGCGCAGTGGCTTTGTGGTTAGTGTGTTGGACTACTAAGCGAGGGGCCCCAGGTTCGAGTACCGCAAAAACCCAAATTCCAACTCAGGGTTTTTTCACTGCGCCACCTCTCGCGAACGTCTGACAAACATCCGGGAGTATTAACTGTCTTGAAAGAGCTTCTCAATTAGCCGTTTGGAATCGGCATAAAATTGTAGATCCCTTCCATTCGTTCCAAAATCGAAATCTTACACAACACGAATGGTTGTGAGAAGATAGGCCTCGGGTAGGTACCTACGGACCTGTTGCGCCAAATTATGTATATATATTCCCGGGTAAGTTGAATTATAGCAACCATTTGGTCAACAACTTTGCCCAACTACCTGCCAAATTGCCACTTGGGGAAGACTCACTGCACCGTTTCAAAGAACCAGTCTTTATCCCTCAGGTGCTTTCATTTGGAACATGTGTGGTATATCCAAACGTCATTCGCATCCAAAACTAACGACATTCGTTTCAAACCTTAACAACCCTCACACAACCCAATTGTGTGCACCAAGAAAGCCTGGTTTACTTGCACCCCCGCGTGTGCAGTCTTTTATATGATGTCCATCAAGTCTTTTACACATAAAACGTACCATTTGCATTTTCGCGGCATGATGCAAAGTTCGGTATACATTCACTTGCCTTTACAAGCAACACCCTTAAGTGAAACCATTGTATATAGAGTCTCAATATACAATGGTGAAACCCCTCGGCAGTTACGAAAACACCCCCCTGCTGCTGAAACCAGCTTGAAAAGCGCACCAACACCCGCCTTCGCATCCCATTAACCTCTTTCGAGGAGTTAATTGATTTTTCATTGGCATTACCTATTTGCTGCCTCAGACTGACAACGACCCACATATTTTGATTGCCACACGCAACAATATTTATTTTCGCCGAACGTCAATGCCATCGCGCTACTTGTATGCATACATAGCTTCTGCGTTAAATTACCGAGATTTAATGTCCTTTCACACGAAAGAGAAAAAACGAAAAAGAAAAGTTTAATGAGGACGCGTCAAAAACGTCCACTCGTAGTTGGCTTCTGCGGTGCTCGTGCTCCAGATGGTGATGCTGATGCTGATGTTGATGGTGATGGTGATGGTGACAGTGACGCAATCAGCAATGCGACAACGACAATGCCCGGAATTCCCGTAGCTTATTTTATTTTTTGTCATAGCTTCGTTCGGATGAACTCACCTCTTCTGCGAGTAAGAGTACCCGTACGAGTACGAGTAGGAGTGCGAGTGTGGCGCTATCTAGTTGACATCATTAACGGTTCACTCCGCACTATAAAAGATTGCTTATGCACGTACGTGCTGGCCAAGTAATCCAATTACAGTACCTACATATTTCCACTATTCTGGCGCGCGAATGTATGGTTGCCATATCCATGGCGAGTGTGACCTACACTGGCTCATTTACAATGCATGCATTAAGTGTCCATAAACTTTCTATTGGCTTCAATTTACTGTTTACAGTTATTATTATTGCTTGCACATACAAACAAGGCGAGGTGGAATTAACATTTTATGGCGCATTGTTTGGAGATCTCCTTGGTTGGCCCCGCCGCACACAAAGGCTCCTTATAAAGCCAGGCTTACCTACTTCATAATGAAAAGCTCTTTAGCAAAACAACAAAAAAATATTCCCAGTCGCTACCCGCCCTCCCTTGTGTGTTGCGCTTGTTTAAACACACAAGGACGATTGGAGGGGGCGTTCAGACTTCAGAGCACCAGTACGAGTACGTACTTAATTTGAATTTCATAAAAATGTCGCACAGGATGTAAAATTTATACCGGACACAAGAACGAACAGCAGCCTTAGGCACTGGGACAAAAATCTGCTATTTGCCATAAATTAGTGAGGCAGAGTGTGGCTGTGTAATAAATTCGGTAGAATTTATGACCATGGCTAAGCTATTCTGTATTGCGATGGTGAAGAGGTGTTGCTGCGGAGGGACGTCTCCGGAAGAAGATTTCCGACGACCGGAATGTGCCTTGAAGTAACTGGCTTGCAGAGGGTTCGATAAATTGACAATTAATGCTGTAAAGAGAGCAATTTTCGGCAATTACTTTGTCGGCTGCCTTCTCAATGCTATATGTGGTTGGTTGGAGTGTGACGAATTTACTACTTGTGAATTGGTTTGTCTTATGGGGCACGTAGTGAGTGACTTTGAAGGCCGGGTATGGAAAGGGCGACATCTTGTGCACGGCGAGGAAATGACTGCCTCGCGTTGGCCTGATCTGGCTTTAATTAGAATTTGGCCACCTAAATTTAGAGAGCCAACATTGAGGATCCACCGCTTCGTAAAATGGGAACAACGCGTCCAAAGTTTGTATTGACAAATACTCATTTTGAAAATAAATCTACAGCTACACCATTAAGATGTGCTGCTTAATCGTGAAACTTGTATTGCTGATTTGGCATCAGCGACAAAATAATTAAAACAAGATTCAACAGACCTACCAAAACGACGTGGCCGCCACGGGCTGACAGACAACGTCGACTCGCCAAAATCGAAAAAAACCTTTTTTAAGGTTTCGAGAAATTTCCGTCAAAAATAGGGCAGTGATGCCAAATCAGGGGATTTGTCCCTCTTTGTGGAATTTTCTCACTTAAAATAAGCTAAAAGGGTCAAAGGGGGTTTTCAAACCTCAAACCTATTGTACTGTTCCAGGAAAGCTAAAATTAAGCGCCTCCCCAATGTTTCTCTCCACCACTTCGCTTAATGTTCGATTAATTTTTACAGTGTAAGTTCGGCACAGCTGAGGGTTGGGGTCGAAATTCTGCCGAGGTCAAAATTATTTTTTTTTAAATACTGCTTTCAAAATTCTGTTTTACAAAATTGAAGAATTTTGAAAGCAGGATTTCGACCCGCTTCCCACGGCTGATTGAATTGCTCTGTTTAGTCACTTGGTACTTTCTAAAGAAATTTATAAATTCCGAAAGAAATTAAATTAACAACAATGAATTTTTTTGTGTTGAACTAACTATTCTCCATAGGTAGGTAGGTAGGTACTCTTAATTTGCCTTCGTTTGAAATGTTTTTGCGAATACCGATATTTTCTCTGATCTGTCAAAATTTAGCATTAATACTCTTAATTTATTTCTGTAGAGAGTTTTCGTACAGTGGCTAACAAATTTAGCTTGAAATGCGTACTTAACCGCTTTGCTTAATTTTATCGTTGGCGACATTTTTGTATGTGGGCTTAATTTAATACTAGGCTTCACAGTACAAAAAAAAAGTGGTTTTACTTTTTTGTCTATTATTGTTCCTAATTTGCTAGTTTCATATATAAATATTTTCATGTTTAGAAAAAAGTCATTCAAAATACCTGAATGCGTCCATTCCTTTTTTTATTTCCCTTAACTGACATACCTATCTGTGGTGAAAATCTCTACTCACAGCACACATCCTAATGAGATGAAATTTCAGACGAAAACAATAATCCGACTATAATTTTTCGCCATTATTTTGAATATGTATTTGTATATTGATCATAATCGTAAGAGCGGGTTTTCTAAAACTATTCAGACAAAACAGTAAAAAATTTGTCAATATTTTGTTTGGAAATTACTATTGGTTAACTATTCAGCTGATAACTTAGCATTAGAAATTGCTCGGGATATAAGCGTTACTTTGTTTTTAAAGTTGTATATAAATAAACTGTATATAAATGGGGTTTTCGAGATATGAGCTGTTTCTAAAATTACCTTTTTTGATGATTCGACTTCAAAATTAAGGAAGCAAGCATTTTGGAAACATCAATTTTAATCTAACTACGGATTTTGGTCGAAATCCATGGTACAGTTCTGGGGTAAACTAATGAAAACTTAGTTTTTAAAAAATCCTTTTTTTTCAAAAATTCATTGTACGATAACATAAGAAAAACTGAGTCTGGTTTGAAGTTAAATATGACCATATTACCTTAGAAATGATTTTTTTTTATAATCGCATGGATAGTTTTCGAGATATGTTCAAATTTCAAAACTACAGTTCTGCGATCTTGTAGCGAAAAACTGGGTTATGGTAATCCCATCTACTTGAGCTCAAATATCAATTTTGGTTGAAATTATTAGAGACGTTTCCGAACAAATCAAACTGGTACGAAAATGTTGCATGGGAAGTACCATTAATATTGAGGTTAGGTACATTGAAAAAAAAAAACCCACCCGTACTGTAAGCCTATAAACTCCAAATCCGAAGTTTGAATAAAATCCGGACAGACGAATTAAATTTTTGCGACCCACTTTTTTGAGTTCGTTCGTCTATCATCGGTCATGTCAGAATTGATTTACATCTCGAATTCGGAATTTCCTGCGAATACAAGATCTTTCTCTTACATAGAGTACCGATCCAAGCTTCTGGAATGTGGCACTCAACGAATGCGGGGCCACGACGATAAGCTAAATTTATTTTTCGAGTTGGTAGGGTCCTCAGACTCTTTTGTATGCTGACAATGGTCTCGCGAATCATCTCGTTGGTAGGCGCCAACATCTTTTTTATCCTGATGTTTCCCCAGTAAAAGTGATACTACTCTGAAGCTCTCGGTCGATAATAAAGTCGAAAATGACTCACTAAACTGCCAATACTGATTCGCTCAACTATTTAAGTGACGAAAGGTTATCTTACCGATGATTCTTTCATCGAAACCCGACTGCTTAGCAAAAAGCACGTCCAAGCTCTCAATCACACTTCCATTCATATGGATCCCTCACAAAAAGAGAAAAAATAAAACATCCATTCAGTGGCAACATTTTCAATTTGCACGCGAGACAATGGAAACCCCGGAAACAAACAGTGTTCAACGGACAAGTTTGCCCGCACCATCGACACCGCGGGTTTTCTGCTAAACAATCACAGCCAGCGCCACTGTTCCGAATTGTATATATTGTGTAGCCAGATTGCCTCTAGTTAAAAATTCATTCGCACGTTATCTGGAATCTAGTTACTGGTAGTCGTGTCAACACGCATACGCATACACGTCTGCATGCAAAGTTATACAACCCTGACGCTGGTTGGTTGAATAGTTTTCAATTAAAGCCAACACTTGGTCCAAAAAAACTGCCAACTTGTGCCAGGGAAACAAATTTGAGCCTCGCCTGCAAATTGAATGAGAGGTTGTTCACTTGGATGTCATTTAATTTACATAGTAAATTAGTTGGCCCAGATAGTTTGCCAGGAACTGTGGCTGGATGGGGTGTGGGGGCGGCAGACTACGAACAATAGGTATCTGTTCCCGAGAGTGTCTGTTAGGCGGAGTCCCACGTAGCAGCCAATATACCCTCGTAGATGATGATGGGAATTCCACGTGAATTCATCCAAATTTCCCTCCGGTACCTCCATCGTTGATGATGACGTAAGGGATGAACTGTCGTCCTCAAAAGAGAAACTATACAGTTCGAACGGTGAAGAAAAGGTCCAGAAATGTTTCAAAGGGTCAGAGTGTGATAAAACGCGGCCCCACCCATGCAGTTGTGTCGTCGTCCAAAAATATTTTCTGAAGTTGAAATCCCGCTTCAAGGATAAGCCTCCCCCTCTCCCTGTGCCCCCACAAAGGAATTACTTTTAATAACATTATATACTTCTTTATCTACGATCTTCTGGAGTAACATTCAATCTGGTTATGGAGTAGGTAGGTTTCCATTCGAAGCGAAGGGGTGGACGGAAAATACATCGCGGATGTTCGCATCCAATCCGACTGAGTAGCTACATATCCTTATCCCAAGGGTCAAGCTTCGCTACACGCTTTCAATGAGAAACCGGGGGTGAGGCGCGAGGGCGGCTGAGTGCTTGCTTAGGGGAATTGAAGGAATGTTCTGTGCTTTCAGAACAATGAAAGGGACGAACACAAGATAACATTTCAAAGAATTTTCTTTCCGTTCGAAGTTTTTTTGTTTGAAACGAAGTAAAAGGAACCAAAAAATTACTGCAATGAGATGGGGAGTCGTTATTTTCCATTTGAAGCATTCCTCGCCCCTCTGTCGGATCTGTGCACTGCTATCTGAGCGTATTTGTAACATATTTCAGTCATTTTATTACATTGGCCCCACTAAAAGTTGTAGAAGCATGATGTCCTTTTTTTTTTGCTTTTGACAAACACTGAGGGTCAGTACTCAGTTGTGTAATGACATATCGAAGGTTTCGAGTATGATGGTAGTTTTGCAGGTTTCCGCAGGTGATGCAGGGGACAAATTAACTTTTGATGATTGGACATCGGAAGACACTTTCAATTTGCGGAAGTGGGTGGCTTAGGTGCCATTTAAGTTGTATTATTTGGGAGTTTGCAGCGAAGTAACTTTGCGGAAAATGGATTTCCTCTATGGACGCATTCCATTAAGAGATCGATTTTGTTTTCAGCTCCTGAACAGGATATGGAACCAGTCAACATAAAAAAGGTAAGTTCCCTTACTGCGTTTAGTAAAAGACATGAGCCTTAGAAAACTCTGCGAGTGGAACTGCATATTACGCTTTTGGGAGGCATTTTTGACAGTTTTTTGAGTATTTTTGACGGATTTTTGAGATGTTTTCTCAGTTTTTTGCATTTTTTTTTTTTGCTGCATTTGTAGACGCGTTTTCGACTCATTCTTTGTCGACTTTTTGACGTATTTCGTACTTTTTTTGTTGCATATGTAAACGTTTGACTAATTTTTTGTTGACTTTTTGACGTATTTTATTACATCAGTGGTTTTTTCACAAGATCTGTTTTGTCACGTAGGTTTGGTGCATTTTAAACGCAATTCTCTAGTTTTAGACTCTTTTTTCTCGCACGTTTTTAAAGCGTCGTTCATATTTCTAGATTGATTTTAGAAGCGTTTTAGATGCATATTTTCTGAGACGTTTCTGACGTTTTTTTACTCGTTTTTATGCGTTTTTCAACACCTTGTCGGCTGGTTGTTTTGAATGCGCTTTTCTTAGGATTTTATATGGTTTTATGGCGCATTTTCTGACGACTTTTCTACTTCTTTCGTTAGGTTCCTTGAAGCATTTCTTAATCATTTTTGGTCTGAATTTTGACAGGTTTTTTTTTTTTTGTGCATTTTTTGAAGCGTTTTATCTCTGCTTTTCTGAGCCCTTATTAAATGTTTTTCGACATAGTTCTTTCTTGAAACGTTGTTTTCGTCTGTTTTAATCTCGATTTAAGCGATTTTTGACGAGATTTTTATAAGTTTTTGACGCGTTTTTCTCAGTTTATTTTTGTGTTATTTTGGAGTATTTGGGGGACGCACTTTCGACTCATTTTTGGACGTTTCAATCTTTTTTTGGACTGGTATTTTAACAAGTTTTCGGTGCACTTCCTCACATGATTTTAAAGGATTTTAAGTGCTTTTCTCTAGATTTTGGATGAGATTTTTAGTGCGTTTATTTATATGGTGTTCGAAGCGCTTTCCAAGCATTTTTGGACCCGTTGTTTATACGTTCTCTGACGCATTTCTAGACGGCTTTTTGACGCGTTTCCCGATTCGATTTTTGACACCTTTTGGAGTGGTTTTTCAACACGTCTTTCGGTGCATTTCTACCCCATCATTAAATGCTTTGGACGGTTTTTTTAAAACGCTTGTGTGTGTATGTCACTGAACTCCTCCTAAACGGCTGGACCGATTTGAATGAATTTTTTTGTATGCGTTTGGGTGGCGACCTGGATGGTTTGGATTCACAAATCAGCCCGGCGGATGGCGCTGTAGTGGGTTCGCTAGTATCTTATAAGTTTTTGTTACGTTTTCGTTATCTAAAATAACTTTGTAAGTAGTTTAGATTTATTTACTAAATACGCTTTCGGGTGCTGTGTAGGCCCCCCACGCTATATCCATTAAATTTAACCCCTTAACATTCACGCCTCGCAGAAATGTCATACTGTCATACTCCCAATGGCAAAATTTAAAACAAAACAGAAGCGTACCCAAAATTACAATAAGATTATCGAAAACATCATTAACAGCTCCTGCAGAGAGTCCTCACTTATTGAACCTCTTAGCCAACACTTCATGGAATCCATTAGGCCCCACTTTATCATTTCCACGCGTCACTCCTCATTGGCAATGAAAATCGCCAGAATGGGAATTTATTGTCGAAATGGATTACGATTCACTTTCGTTCGTTTGCCCCATTTGGCCATCTTCAATAAGCCTAATTAATTTCCCTACAACTTTGCCATTTCGAAGTCGATCAGTCATTTGCCTTCATACGAAAAGGGAGAGCATCCTTCCTACCCATAGTATCGTGGTGAAATTCATTGAATCATCCCCACCAGAACGTTAAAGCATCGCCATTGGATTCATTATTTACGGACAAAGATCTCAACTATGGCATCGATTGTTCGAGTTCACTTATGCAGAAAGGTCGATTCCGGCGACTTGAAAAGGATAATTTATGAAAAATTATTTCCATCCCAGCCACAGGGTGGCCGATGCGGGCGGCTGTTTGTGGACTCTTTCATCGCCTAACTAACATGAAATATTTCACTGTATCTGATGGTTTGAATGCTCGAATCGTACGCCATTATTTGCGTTTCATTAATCCTCATTAGGCGGAGAGTCCTCCTGGCGGGAGGTGCCACCCTGAAGCTGTAGGTAGTCTGTCGTCTTATGGACCGAGAGAGTCCTCGCTCCCAGAACCCAGATCCACTGGTTCATTTATCCTATACAGTAGCAATTAATCATTTTTCACTCCTTTTTGCCATTCAACCCTCGACAAGGATAAGGGAAGGCAGCAGCAGCGGAAGAGATATCTTTTTACGAGGATAACATTTTTGTCAGCTTACATAACTGCAAATAATAAATTACACCGAACGAAACGGGGAAGAGAAGGACCCCCAAGACGAGCATACAAATCAATAATCGGGGGCGGCAATGGGATCCACATACACATTACCCAAGAAGTCTCACGGAATGAAGCGAACGCCGGTGGTCGGGGTTGAGGCACTCTTCCGCATTAATCGTGGGGATGGGACTACGAAAATACGAATAGTGGCAGGCAGCTCGCACAGCAGTGTATCAGTGAGTGGCGCTTACCAGTCGGTAAAGTTTCTTTCTCTTCTCTGTGTCCTGGTTCCTATTTTATTTTTATTTTTTGCGTCGAGGATTACGTTTTACTATGACTTATGTGCATTTTATGTACGGGAAAATAACGACTTATTTTTGTTATCCTATTCTCGAGTGTGCTCGCGTATGTGTGGGCTGGTGTGGGCTCGTCCATTGTGTTCGCAGCGCTTGACCCCCGCCGGCACAGCCGATAGATTGAATGTTTAGTGTATTATCGTCCCATCATCATCATCATCATCGTCGTCGTCGTCGTAGTCGTAGTCGTCATCATCATCCTGGGGAGAAGTAAACAAAAATTGATACTTGGTCATCATAACAAAAGAAGATACCCGCAAGGAGAATGGACAAAAGGACCCTTTTGCCATAGATGCCAACGATGGAAACAATAATCGTAATAATAACAATTAATGCAGAGTCAAATATCTCAATCGAACAAATGACGGTTCCAGGAGAGAATATGATGACGACCACACTCTGTGTTGATGTATACATATGCAGAGAAAGCGAACGACAGACTCCAATTCCCGGCAGGATGCGTAAATATTGATTTCCTACAAATGTTCGCGGTGCTCTGCTTGAGGGCGGAGGAAATCAAATAATCAGTTGTATCCTGATTGAGTTCGATTTGGAGACGAAGCAGAACGAAATGAGGTTTAGATTTCATTCTAGAAATAGCAGATTTGCGTGACTCGGATTGCGTTGCTATTCTCAGGTGTTCGTTTGTAGTTTTGTTCAGCTGCTATAGGTAGTTTATTTCCGAAGATTTGTTAGGATATATGTACAAGTCCCAGCTCTCTTGAATAATAACAAGGTCATCTGGACTGAGGTGATGTCTTTTCAATGATTAAGTCAGTATTTAGATAGAGCTTTCTTTGTGAGACTATTGGTAGTAGAACTAGTCAAAGTATTCGAATTATGGACGACTTTAATTCCGGCCATGACAGTTGTTTCTTTAACTCGAATCAGCTAAAAGACTATGGTAAAATGAATCCGATTCAGAATATCCCCTTAGTGGTAGTTTTCACTTATTATTACAATCAATTAATGTGGATTTTTTAACCCCTCTGTGTCTGAAGGTACCAAGAATCAACTGAGCACAATAGTCGATTGCACACACAGAATTTGACGATTACTCAAAGTCGTGCCAAATTCGAGTAACTGTCGCCGCAAGATACCGCAATCGGAACCTGATACTTATCAAATATGAGTCAAATAAGAAGTCAGTTTGGCGGTACAAAACTCCAAACAGTTTCCTAAAAACGTCGTTAGTTTTTTTTGGAAAAAAAAGTCTTGCAAAAAGGCAACAAACAAATATGGACTATTCAGACACGGCCTCACAAGGCGACAAGGAGTAGCTACTAAGAAAGCCCTGACAGAAGCATTTTTCATTAAAGGGTACAATTAGGAAAAGTGTCCCATTAAATCGGTAATGGTACGACCATTGCATTAATAAGGCACACTTTAATATTAAAACAATAGTTTTCTAATGAAATCAAAGTTTTGTGGGTTATTAATTCAAAACTATTAAAACTATTATTATAAACAGGGTATACGTTATTTATTTAATGGGAAATACTATTGATTTCGTAGTACTTCACCATTAGTACATACTTTACTTACTTTTTTTCCCGTCAATAAATACTATAAATGGGTTAATAGTTTGATACCATTAAAAAATTTTAATAGTAATATTTAGTTCAATGAGTTAGAACATTATTTCATAATCTTTTGATTTTTCTTTCAATATTTACTTAATAACATTGACACTATTATTAAAAATTAATCACCCAGCAACAACATCTATGCCCGTTTGCTGATAATACATATAGCTAATTAAATTCGTGTGTGGCAGTTTATGAAATAGGAAAATTTATTTAAGGAGAACTTAAATCGAGTTGTCTCAGTAAAACATATAAAACTATTGATTTAATACAATTCGCAATTCAGCATTTATAGCATTGTCTTAATAGTAATATATGCACTATATTAATTTAAGCTCTACACATATATAAGGTTTATGGTATATCCCATAAAATCAATGTTAAAATTCTTTAAAAAAAATTATTATAGTTTTTTTTCACTTTGTTTTACTAATTTTAGAGTTCAGTTTCAATTAGTGTGTTGCGCTTTTTTTTGAAGAAAGTTTTCAAATTATTTCTGGTTACAAAAAATATAATTTTTTTTCCAATTTATTTATTGGCAGAGTTATATTAGATATTTTTGTTTTTTAAATGTTTACTTTGTTCAATTTTATTTTTAAAAAGTATTATTTTCGTAACCCTGGAACCTATCTTCGATCTTTACATGGTTTTGCTATAGAAAATCATAATTCACTTTTTTTTTTTTTTTGAACGTACAAGTACCGACCCTGGTGCAATACTTTGGCTGTTCGCTTTGGCAACAGTCAGACCCATTGGTAAGGGCGAGACCTATCTTGAAACCTCTTCATTCTGAAAGAACGCATAACTAGTCTCCGCATTTGGAATAAACCACAGCCCCCACAAATCCAACCTCAAATGATGGGGCTGTACTAGTTTTGGTACAGAGGCTGTCTCCATCTCCCGTGGTACCATTATATAGCTAACGGTCGAGCTTTCGCAACCCGAAGGTCACTACCAATTTGGATCGCCAACCCAATCCGAGGAAAGGTAAACCTCGAGAAAAATATCAGGTGAATAGAGCATCTTCAATTCCATATTGCTAGCGAAAGCAAGATAACGCAACACCTATTTTCCTCTAGCACTGTTTAATTTGGTGAAGCCCCAATCCAATAAGGGCAACACTCAAATTTGGGCAGTGCCCCGCATATAAGCAACAGGTAGATATTGTCAACATCTGTCGGTTCTGTGCCAAACACACTCCAGTTTTCTATACTAAGCCCAAGGCCAGTCACACTCACACAGCTGGCTAGATTACATTGAAACCAAATCCAGTAGAGACATTAAACACCAAGTTTGAACTAAAAAGTTTGTTTACTATCTAATTGCTTACACATTTTAGCACTTCAAGGCTATACACCGACTTGACTCGAAGGCTGTCAGAGCATCTTCAAAACCAAGCAAGAAAGGTTTGAATTTAAATTGGGTTCTTGGAAGTTGCTAGAAATGTTGACGATAAGCCCCGAAATCAAGCCTTGATACAAAAGTCTACATACTTGGCTTAACCAAACGAAAACTCTATAAAGGGTACCTTGGGAACTGTAGTTAGAAAGGCTCTGTGACTCAAACACAACAATCGGGACATTTATTTCAAATGCGCAAATCAATTGACGTCGACTTGGAGAACGAATATTCCAAGACTACATAAAAACTGTCATTCGGATGACCGAACCGATTTATTAAGAACGTCTTTTTAATGCCAGGGCACTAATCTAAGAAGACAAAAGATACTCTGAAAGGCTTTCTTTAAAAATGGGAAAAAAAAATGCGTCAGATGCGAAGACGGACCTCTGCAAGTTAATGTCGCTACGGAGCTTTTTAAAACTTTGGATATAACTGCAGTGATTTACAAGCATTGACAACCTATAGCCCAGGAAGATTTAAGAGATACAAAAAGCAGCTCTACTCGAAAAGCCTTCTAATTCCGGATCAAAAAGTCTTAAAAGTCTGGCGATATTAAAAAGAGTGCTTGTCGAAAATGTGACTTGGAAAACACAGAGCTAGCTAGTTAGTTTTGGATGTATGTGCATGTGGAAAGCTCCCGAATACATATACAGACATACAAAAGTTGGGCAAGGAAACAATCCAACACTGATCAATACTTAAATTGGCTACCATTTCGAAAACAGGCTCCGAAACTGGATTTATGCTTCAATTGACTTCGGGTACGCGAATGGGCTATGTTCTCTATTAAATTCTTCTCTTGCGAAAGACGAACGTAAGCCGGGCTTACAGCTACATAAACGTCGCACTAGCTGGAATGATGTTGTTAAGTTTGAAGTCGCATCCACCATGGATGGACCTATAAAGTAGCGACTTGTCCTGTGATCAACAGCTAGGGTAGAATTTTTCTTTTGTCGAGCTGTATACACCATATAGCTGTCAAGTAAGTAAGGTGCATGTTTAGCTACATCTATATGGGTGCAATATTTGTGCCTCTGCCTTACCTATGCTTAAAAGGGAAGCTTCTTGCTCAAGTATCGTTTTGCTCTAAATAAGTACCGAAAATAAGATTTTGATCCTGCGATGGTGTGAACATGTGTTTCTGTAAGTTATTTGCGCTCTTAGATTCACTAATTCCTTGAAAGGGATGGAATTTTCAATAGATTCTGAGGACACCCTCAGTTATATGCGAAATAATATTGCAATCATAAGCCAGCTTGGAAAATTTCTAAGGAACAACTTGGTAAATATGCACGCTTCTCTCTAGATATTTATATCTACGTCGCAAGAACTTCCCTTCGCCCAAATAACATAACGAGTCCTTCCATTTACTACGTTCGTCTGCGTAACTAATGCCAGCAGAAAGTCAGACATCGTCGTTACTTCAAAACTTGTGCGTGGCGAAAGTTAACATTCAAGTTCCTTGACTTGAATTTGTTGTCTTCAGTTTACAGTCCCCCGACCAACCACGTTCATCTGAAGACCCTTTGTGTCACTCAAATTTCTCTTCACAAAGTAACCCCAAACTGCTGTGCTGCTGCACTTGACAGCCGCTTAAGACCCCCGAATTGTTTACAGCACTCGAAACAAGAAGAAATGCAAACTATACTCAGAGCACAACGCACAAATGAAAGGAAATTCACCAACGTGTAAGTGGGTGCTTATAAATTCTCCAATATATATATACGTCCTTGTATCCGTTTCTCGTGCTTGTTCATTCTCAAAAAAGGCGATTTCTCACAGATTTGTCCCTCCCCGGTCCCCGGCGCTGGAAAAATTCCAATTCTCCGCACTTGAATTTCGAGTGAAAACATTTTCGAAAATTGTTCAAACATGCGTTTTTGATGAAACTTTGTTATGTCCTACAATCTACAGCATGCGACTGGTGCACCAGGTATTAGCGAGCAGATTGTGTGCGCTTGTTACAAAGTTGTTCCCTTTCAAAAGGTTATTTTGTGCTCCCAGAAAGAGTACACATATTCCATTCGTTTGCATTTATGCCGCATTCCGAACGAGGTCTGGGGGATATGACTTTACTCCTGACAGCATTCAAATTAGAGATGATTTACCGACTACGAGTCTTTGTGTAAGCCTTAAAGTTGTGAAATATGAGTCGAAACTTTTCCATTGCAATATTGAAATTGTTTTGCAATGGCAGGGGATGGGGCGAGGAAAGTTCAAATTGGCATGTAATGAGGTAGCATGAAAGTTTTTGGTAAAAATTTAAAACATTTAGGACGGAATAGGACGAACAAAGGGTGATGTGCTTTTTGGGACTTTAGGTTGAAATGTATCCTAATGGATTTGGATGGTAAAATGTTGATGGGTTAATGTTGGAATATTTATTTGGATGTTCAAAAGCGAGGGTTCTACTGTCGCCATGAAGTTGGGGAATATGTTTCTCTCTCTTGAAATGAACGCAAATTGCGAACAAATCAATTTGACTGTAGATACTTATGAATTGAAAAGTTTTACCTATTTATTCTACAACAATCCACAAAAGCAACATGTTTACCTAATTGATTTAACGAAAACCTGAGTATCGATTGGCTTAATAGCCTAAATTTTAAATTTCAAGCAATTTTCCCGCGAATTGAACAATTTTGCCACACACTTCATTCACAATCCACAAAATTATAGTAGCGATCCTTAGAGATACTGATGTATTTATATATTTTATCTATGATATTAGTTCGAACTTATTAAAAATCAAACTGAACTAATTCGGGGTATCTGCGACTAAAAAAGTTTTAAGATGTCAGACACAACGAATATTCGCTTGTTCGCTGTTCGCAATTCGCTCTGAATAGTCAATTACGTCGCAGGGGTTTGGCCATAGTGTATAGAAGTATTATGGAATGGATGACTGTTTGCTAATGAGTTGATAGTCGTCAGTTTTTGGCCCAGCGTGCAACTCTCCTGTCATTGGCCGCGTTCCACTGCCCGCTAGATGAGCAGCGGTCAAACTCCATATAAAAAAATTGACATTTTACCATTTGCGCTAGTCGTCTAGCACTTTTTGTCAAATATCCCTTTCAGGGAAATTTCTCAATCTAGCGCAAACTACCCGCTGCTTTGAGAGAAAAAAAACAAAAAAAAAAACAGCTGTCAAAGGAAATCGTTCAAACGTCTACAAAATAAAAACAAAAATACGAAGCCGAGCTGCAATAGTGATAAAATTGGTAATAAGGTAAGTAGTTAAAATAGCAATTCCGATATTATTATGGTTTCTATAACATGTAACATTTCTTTTTAAATGTTGTTTGGAAATAATTTTGCGACACGAAATTATTTATGAAGGAAAGTCATATGTTTTGATGCCAACGAAGATGCCGCTGCGCGAGCGTTCCTTCATCTGGGATATTTTGTGTTCCCAGATTGAGAAAAAAAGCGCTTTTTTAATGAAAAAGGGGAAAACATAAAAAATCTCTTAGAAACTTAAATTGCTTAAAAGCTAAATTTAAACGCATTTCCATTACAATAAATTTCAAAGTTTACTCAGAACGAAATGTTCACACCAAATATGAAAGAAAACAGCCCATCGAACGTTTACGTAAAAGTTTTTGTGTATCTCTCGACCATCACCATCTACTCCTTGAGCATTTTGTAAAGTTTGCATAGTTACTCAGATTGCAAAAAAAGTCGGAATTACAAAAACGTGCCCGGACACAGAAACATTGGCAACGCAAATCTAGTAACGAGTAAGCAGTGAAAAATGTCCTCTTTCATAGCAAATTCAAGCGAAAAAAATGCAAGAAGCCGAAATAATACTTTGTGCATTTGCTGCTGAGCACAATCTACACCCTCCCTCACTGCTTTTGATCATCTTCCTGGGCTTTTAAAGAATATATTCAAAGAACATAGGTTTATCTATAGTACTTCGGCAACAGCTATTATAAAAAAATATAATTGGGAAGTTTGGTTTCCGTAAATTGTTTTCAATTTTAAAAGAGGCTGAATTCAGCATTATTATTGACAATCCACAACTGTTGATTCGAAAAATAATACATTCGGTACACTTTATACACTTATTTTTAAGAACTGTGAATTTAAGTTATGTCTGGATTATTGTGATATAATTTATGAATTTATTTTTATTTTATTTTATGTTTTTGTAGAACTAGCTAACTGATCCTTGCATAGTATATTTTTAATATTTTTAGCTTGTTAATAAAGACTGTTATAAAACGACTTTTTTTTTCATATAAAAATTAAGTCAAATCTCACTTAGGGGAAAAAAGGGGGAACTTTTTCCGAATTTAGGGGAAAAGTATTGCCTTTGCTTTAAAAAAAAAAAGGGGAAAACAGTCTACACAGTCTGGGAACACTGCTTGACTATAAAGACAAACGAATACCCAGTGATGCCAATCAGGCATTTTTACAAGGTTTTTGTTAAAAAATGTTAGCATTTTTTTGATTTTAGTGTATATTCCGATTTTTGCTCTATTTTTACTGGAATTTTGGTTATTCATGTACAATAATCTGTTATACAGTGCATCGAAGTTTTAGATGATTGTTTCCTATCACTTGCAATGTGAGCGGGTGAAGGGCTAATACGCATATACGGTGAAGGATTTATATCTTATCTATGATGGACCTCATACAGAACAGAACAAATACAACCACTTTAGTTAAGCCCGTATGAGTTTAAATTTTTCTCTCATTTTTAACTTATTTTTACCACATGAAATGATATTGGAAAGTCATCTGCTCAAAAAAGAGACTAGAGTGTATTAGGAAAAGGATTGGTAGTAATTGTTTGCTAAGCAACCACAAATTATCAAACGAATTCATTTTCAAATAGGTAATCTGAAATGAAATGCATTTATTTTTAACTGTCTCCATTTCGTAGTAAGTGAAAGATATTGTTTCGAGCGCGAGATGTTAATGAATTCTGAACTCAAAAAAGTGGATCGCAATATTCTGTCCGCCTGCCCGAAAGTTCCGACATCTACAGCCTACACGGCGGAACGGATTTCGTTCAAACTTCGGATTTGGAGCTTTTGGGCTTACGTTCGGGTGGCGACCGTTTTTTTCTACCAATTTAACCTAAATATTAATGGTAGATACTTCCAATATAAAATTTTCGTACTAGCTTGATTTCATCGAAAACGGCTCTAACGATTTCAACCAAAATTCATATACAGTTTTTGGCTAAAAATTCGACTACCGGTACTTTTGAAATCTCGACATACCTATCTCAAAAACGGTCTATACGATTGTAACAAAAATTAATTTCTAAGGTAATGTGGTCATTTATAACCTAATAGCAAACGCAGTTTTTGTCTACATTATCGTGCAATGGATTTTTGAAAATAGTAATTTTTTTAAAAAATTATTTGTGTTTAGTTTACCTGAAAACGGAAATAACGATGATTGTGCCCTTAATTTTTAATTGCAATCACCGAAAACGCTAATTTTAAAAAAACAGCTCATGTCTCAAAAAACCACATCTTCCATTTCGATAGAACGTTTTAAACAGGGTATTACTTTTACCTATCTAAAGATTTTGAAAAAAAAAAACTTTTAAGCTATGGAGCTGTTTGGCGGCGTCTGTCTAATGAGATGGTTATTAATCGATCACAGATGCCATGTTACGCAATTGAGCAGCACTTCCAAATGATAAGTGACCCAAGAGCCCAAAGTTAATGACTATACACAACGCTGTTTGCTGGTTGACTAGACTTCGTATAGTGTTTAGAAGAGGACTCCTCTCTTTTGGGAGGCTGCCGCTACAGAATGGCAAGTTTGAACTATGTGTCACTTGGATTATGTGAGGACAATAGTTCCGGTGGAAGGGTTTATAAAACCATAACTCTTTGTCACACTCTCGAATATGTTACAGACAAATTCAGAGCCTCCTCCCACAGACTTATTTGCAACGACTCCTTAAAAATAATCAACCTTTTCTATATTTACGTTCAGCTTCCAATTCTGCAAAAGCAGATTCCATCCCTTGTGGATGACACAAAGGACTTCGAGTGCTGTTTTGTATGCATGAAACTACTCACAGAAGCTGCAGAAAGAACATCTTTTGATGAGCGTTTAAATAATAAACGCTCATTGACAGCTCTATACCATTGCTGCCCGACAGAAAAGGAGGCAACCACTTCAACTAGAAGTTGGATAAAACTCTCATCGCCGAGTCGCGGCCTTTTTTTTAATGCCAGCGATGCGAATTTTTATCAACGACATGTCAATTTCAAAACGTCATTGCAGAATGGAGCACAGCTCCATCTGTCCACTGACACGGTGCCATCAACCAAGTTCTTATCGGATGTGGCAAAACAATTTCACGCCTTGTCAGAGAGGTGCATAAGTCGACGACTCAACATAACTATAAGGCTCTCCGCATGCCAAATGATATGACACATGTTGCTGAGCCTCCTCCACACTCTACACACACACATACACACCCCCATTTGTAGTCTTCTCAGTTGTTTTTTTCTGTCTCATATTATTTCGTATGTGTGCCATTTCCACGCGACCTGTCCCCCACTTCTGAGCATTGTTTTGTCTCCGAGAGGGTGGGGGCAGAACCCACCGAGCCTATCCTCCGTGAAAAGACTTCTGGCTGAGGTATTATCTTTTTATATCGTGTATGGAAAGCACGCAAAAAAAATGTCTCTCGAGCAAAACACAGGACTTTCAGTTCAAGCACCTTCGCATCTTCATCGCCAGAGTTTGTATTGGATATCGCCTGTGTAGTGAAAAGGATTTTGCCACTCGAGAGCGAATTAAAAAGTAAAATAAAAGCAAAGAACTTTTCTTCCTGTACGGCCGCAAAGGTGAATTACATTCGAAGTATACTTGACCCGGCAAACGGGTCATTGTTTCAAGTCTCCACCTTTCCACACTACGGGGACCAAGTTCAACAGCAACTTTTCGCCACATACCAAGTCGCAACCCTTTAAAACGTCCTCAACCCATGGTCAACAATGTTTGCCTGCTCTCCTCCGGGACATAATGGGCGATGTTTACTTGACTTTTGTGTCCTTTGGCAAACTTGAAGAAATCCGATCTGATCTCTCCATGATGCCAAGGAATTGATATTGGAAAACATACAGCACGAACTGAAAGTAACTCGCATTCGAAGAAATTAAGCCAGCCGACCCAAAAGTTAAACAAAACCCCGCTCGGTGCACACAAAGTGATTTATCCGTATTGGTA
Organism: Cheilosia vernalis; assembly: GCA_949126925.1. Classification (NCBI taxonomy): domain Eukaryota; kingdom Metazoa; phylum Arthropoda; class Insecta; order Diptera; family Syrphidae; genus Cheilosia; species Cheilosia vernalis. The sequence continues at coordinate 59,382,838 of OX421360.1, forward strand.
AAGGATTAAAGGATGCGTATACAGAATTGCCGTCACTTGTACGAACCCACGTTCGTTCTCGTCGTCGTTGTCGTCGTCGTTCAACTATCGGCATAGGTTTTTGGGAAAAGAAAATTACATATGTTTAGAGGATACGTGACTGATTTTTCTGAAAAGGACTTAGGGGGATTTTCAGTTTTTTTTTATTTTTTTTTCTTATGTTTGTTCATATTTTCGACATTCCTTGTTGTTTACACTTTGTTTTTGGATACAAAGGCAGGCAAAAAACGAGGACAAGTACGGAGCCTTTTTGACATTAAGTTGTTGGAGTAATTTGCCTGGAATTTCATCCTATTGGGCAATTTGTTGGGATGAGATTAGGGCGGGTAAGCTGACACCGGAAGTTTCTCTATGAACAGAGCGCTGGTGACGGTCTTCTTTTTGTATTTATGTTTTTTTTTGGGTCGGCATCGTGTATTTCGTACTTGTATGGATCCATCCTGTCTGCTCCTGGCAATCAATCAACCTGAATCAATGAACGAATTGTCAGGTTAATCCTGGTAGATGGAAACTGAAGACGTTTTTTCCTTCGAATTTCTAATTAAAAATGGGACAACCAGTGTGGGGAGGGGGTGGCATTCTTGTACCATGAGGGCGAATTATGTTGCGCGTTGCTTTGCGACAAGTGATCCATGACGGAAAAGGAAATTTGATGAAACTACATCTGCCATGTGATATGGTTCAATGTGACATTTATAGATTCGACGGGAGTTTTTGCTTTGGTTGGACATCAAGAAGGGAACAAAGAGAAAAATGCCGCTCCTGGGAAAAATTTCAATACATCTTGAGCGGTATATATATATGGAGTGGAATTTATAGCTTCTAACTTTTATTGAGAATAAGAAACGCTCGTTGTTCGATCTTTTTAAGTTCCTTATGTCTATTTGGGCAGTAAACCAGAATTCCGATGAAACGAAGAAGCGACAGGTTGAACTGCGGCGTCTTATGTCTTGTTGAGGAGTTATTCAGAACTCCGAATTCAGAACTCCGATGAAACGAAGAAGCGACAGGTTAAACTAGGGCATATTATTTCTTGTTGGGAGTAATTCAGAATTCCGATGAAACGAAGAAGCGACAGGTTAAACTGAGGCGTCTTATGTCTTATTGGGGAGTAATTCAGAATTCCCATGAAACGAAGAAGCGACAGGTTGAACTGGGGCGTCTTATGTCTTGTTGGGCAGTAAACCAGAATTCCGATGAAACAAAGAAGCGACAGGTTAAACTTATTGGGGAGTTATTCAGAACTCCGATATGTTGCTCTCTATGTCCATTACGTTGGATACCTTATTTTATAAAAAAAAACTATTCAATTCTTTAGGTATGAATTACAATTAGTTTTGATAACAGTTTACTGTATTGGATATTTGATATTTAAAGCGACTGCAACCACTTCACTTGGTCCAAATCTATCAACGTAATATGGACCCACCTTTTTATTTAAAATCTAAAACCCTCTGTAGGAGTTTTAAAGCGACGCATCTCGGTCCTCCCATTGTATTTCAATATCCAATATAAAATTCACATTCATACCTGTTTGGCCAACAATGGATCCAATCCCATTACATCCATACGTCTAATGCCTCGAACAAGGCTCCATTAAAACGAAGACGCACGGAGGAGCTCCCACAGCACGCAACTGTTCCTAAGCATCCCTTGAACGTATACATACAGTGTTCCGCATTGCGTGTCCTTATATCAGACATTTCCATTTCGCTAATCAAAAAATAACTGCTGCAGAAGAACGAAATCAACAACAACATCGCGAGCAAACAATTCAAATCACATACGCTTCAATGGAATTGGCACTGATTGCCGCCTCGTCTAATGGAAAAACTTCTCCTACTTCGCCGTCGGTAGCGCCAAATGGTAAACATCCCCCATCATTCTGCGTCCGTGAATGGATATGCGATGGAGCCCTATCCTTTCCCAATGGATAATAATGACGAATGTATCTCATTTCGCTTCAAGGACGACAGTGGCTGCGCACTCACCCACCGCTGTTGTATTTGTATAGCACGAGGACCCATTCATGCGGCATTCTTCGTTACATGCCAACTGCAAGCAAGTGTAACACACAAAACACGCCAAAGAACTGTAATCAAAATCAAGTCTCGGCATTAAATACGCACCAGCAGCTCTAATAACATGCACAACTTCCACACAGTCATCTCGTCCTGCCACACACGATACACACCGAAACCCAGTCGACAACAATGCGGAGAACAGTGCCAACTACTCGAGTTGTTTGTTTAGGGATACAACGATTGTGGCAATATGCGCGCCCCCCCTCCTTCTATTGTGAGGCCAGCGCAACATTCGTTATGCTTATTATCCCGGATTAAGTTAAGTGGGAAAATATTAAGTTCATTAGAAAAAAAAAAAGAAAATTTCAATTAGTGTTTCTGGTTTGAGTACGAGGAACTCTCGATGCTGGAGGCGATCATCGTTTGCTCGTTGAAAGCGCGGTGTGGTATTTTCAAAAAACAAATTTATACGGGAGATAAAAGCCGGGTAAAACTCTGCACTAACTATGCTCCCATTAGGAGTGCTCTCAGCTACAATTTATGTTGAAGACAGGAACCAAAAGGACAGCCCGCCGTATGCATGCGAAACCCATGCTCCCAGTGGTGTATAATAATTGAACCATGAGGTTGAATAGCTCCCCTGAAACACACCAAAGGCTATACGCAATCTTTCAAAAAGGTTTGCCATCCACAAGAGGAACCAAATCCGAATCCGAACCCAAAACTCTCCCGAAAGCGAAAATTATTATGTGGTTCTATTTAATTAAAAAAAGGCCTGCAAATGGAATGGATTACAGGATAATTGTTAATTAAATGAGAGGATAATTGAAAAAAAGGCCAATAAAAGGTCGGGGGAACAAACAGCTTGAGGGTTTTGTAAAAAAAAATACATGGACATGGAGGCATACGTGTTAATTAGCTGAGACCGGAGTTTTCAATTTATGCAGGGATAAGACCGCGCTTTATGGCGGACATCGCACATCAGAAGATCTCTTTTCGCTTAATGTGGCTTCTGATATTAATCGGCACAAGATTTCTGCCTATTTCATTTGAAGTGGTGGTATTTGAAGTAAAAGCAAAGCTTCTGGAGACAACAAGGGACATGCAATCATATTTTTAGAAACGACATGACATAAGTGGATGGGATTTTAGATTACCTATAATATGAACGTTAAAGTTAACCCACTCTTGGTATGTACTCACAATGCCACTTGTAGTATTAACTGGCACACAAAACTGTCCAAAAGTGTGTCGAGAAAGGCCTAGAAAACCACTCGAAAACGGGTTTAAAGAACTTCGGAAAAATCACCCCATAAACACGCTCTGATAAACGCCTTAAATGGTACTACAAAAAAGACCAGAAAACCGAGATGATATTTCACATTTTATTGAATAAAGTATAAATTCAAATGAATAATTATTATTCTACTTGGGAGATTAATGGTCACAAGAAATCCCCCAAGAAAAGCACATCAGATCATATAAGACAGTCAAGGCAACCGCTCCAAAAATTCTCCTATGAACGTTCCTGAAAACACCCCAACAAACTGCGGAAGAAAATCTGAAAAAAAAACAACACGTAAAAACGCGGAAAAAACGCATTTAGTAACAATTCGTACAAAGCTTTTCTACGGCGCCGGAAACGCTTCAAAAACTGTCCAAACTTACTTCAAGAAAGTAACCTTGTGTTGCTCCTGAAAACAACTCAGAATGCGTTCTGAAAAACTCACCAAAGAACAGTCCGAGAAACTCATGAGAAATACCCCAAAACTTCCGAAAAAACTCTTCTCAAAAACGCCCGAAATATGCCCCAAAAAACACAGCTCAGAGGCCGCCGTGAAGACATTCTCATAGGCGAAATGGGTTGACACACAAAATCCTCAAAAAAATTGAAAAAAGATGTCTACTAAGACTTGCGTAATGGGCATCTCGTTAAGAGTCGGAAAAACCTTGACAGAAATGCCTTCGAAAACGCCCTTAAATGTCCCAAAAATCATCTAAAAAATCGCTTTGAAGAACGCTTTTAAAACCTCTCAAAAACGCACCCATATGCCCTCATAGAAGCCCAAAAAAATCCTCAAAATGCACATCAATAACGAAAGGTCCTCGAAAAACTCCCCAAACGCAAGTCCGAAAAAAGCTAAGTTACTTTTAATAAAATGCTCTAAAAACCTTGACAGAAATGCTTCGAAACCGCTATCAAATCGATGGTTAATTCGAAAAGTGTGGCCAATTCAACACAGAAAAATATATTTCGGAAAACCTGATAAAAAAAATAGGAAAACCGCCCCAAAAGGTCAGTAGTCCTCAGAATTGTGCGCTCTACCCCCATGAAAGACGACTACACAAATGAGCTTGCAATCTCAACCTAGCTACCACTTCCGACCCACAATGATGTGCACAGTACTATACCTATAGCATGAAGAAAAAAATCCTTGAACGAATTTCACTTCTCTCTGCATGGGCGATTGAATAAGATTTCTACGCCCCCAGCCAATAACTGTCAGGATAATGGAATTCAAAGGTGTCTACCAACACATTCAAAAACCTGACAAAATCATAAACAGATTAACGCCCAGCACATATCCTTTGATAGTAATCAGACAACAAAATTGAGAATAAGCATTTCCCCCCGAACCAAAAACGGAACATCAAACATCCGAGAGGTCGTTAATCATTTTGCATATCAATAAAATCCAATAAGCCCAAGGACTGCATCAAATCTCCTCCTGATTCAGAGGCAACACATAAATAGAAATACACCAAATACACATGCTCTGTGTGGTAAGTCGAGCAGAAATTTCGTCCTGAATTCCGCATGAATCATCTCGACTACTAATTGATTTATAAGAAACGCTGCCCAGGCGTTAACAGGCATTCACCAAAACTATGGCCACCATCGCATGACATCTGGAGTCTGGACGATACAGAAACAGAACCTGAATTTAGTTTCATTTCGAATTCTGTACACATGAGTACGTATTTCTCACTCGCATTCCTTGGTCGCCTTTATGGTTTCATCCTCGTGACGAGCATCGCTCATTCGGCATACATTCCCGATGCCATATGGAAGACGTCCTTATCGTGTTTTCTTTTCTTCGTCGTCTTCTGCCAACTCTAAGTCTGGCTGTCATCTGTGTTAATTTGAGCTCTGGACCAGATATTTTGCTGACTCGCCATACACACTGTGAGTGAGTGTCCTTCTTTATTTTATTTTTTCCTTTGTTTTATTTTAGAATCATCAAGCAGAGGAGAATTCCGGAAATGCTCGAAGACATTCGGTTGTCGTCCAGTAAAATAAAAAAATCCACTGACTGACTGTGTCCTTTTCGGGGAAGAGCATCCCCCTATGTCCTATATAAATGTGTCCGAATTATGAAAAATACTGACACAATGGAAATCAAATGACTCCGCGCGGAGACTGAGACTATCTACATCCGACCGTCTATCGTGCGAAAATCCTTCGCAGTTTGGACAGACATTTGATAATGGCTCTGGCGCCCTAGGTATTGGCCTTGTTGCCAGACACACAAGGACGGCTTTGTTAGAAATAATAATCAGCGATAGATATTGGCGCGGGTGGACGAAGAATTGATATAAAAACCGGTCTGCGATTGATAGACACTCTGGCATTTTGCCGAAATGGCTCTCGTCTCGAAGGATACATCTCCGATTTTTTTTTTTTGCATTCCCCCATTTTCCGTTGGGTAAATGGATAAAGGTATGGTTCCTGCAATCATTTTGAAAGGCGCTGCCAGGGAGTTACTCTGAGTTACTCGGAGAGATAGACAGGTTAAGCGCGATAGCTGGAGCAGTGCGGAAGGTATTGACGTGACCACTTTAATGTAGTGTGCGGTGGTGGTTAAATGGACATGTTGAACAGATTTTGCGATAAAAATATTTTCTGTCAAGTTGACATGACACGAACGATCTGCTGATGTTGAAGAGTTCCATTATTGATCGGGAAGAAGGGCGAAGGAGTGTTCTAATCCTGTGAGAGTTGGTACATCAAAGCGATTTACGTGAGAGCATATTGACTATTATTAGAAGTTTGGATTGCTTTTCCACAGGAGATAAAAGGAATCTGAAGCAGATGAGTTGGGTGTTGGGAAATATTTGCAATAAAAACTTTTCAATCATTATTTGTCGACATTGGCATTTTAAAGCAATTTTGAAATGTTCCCTGCACTGAAGAATGTCGAGGTGGTAAACACTCGGTCGTTGGAAACTTTTGGTGGAAATTACTTGGAAACTTTTGGTGGAAATTAATTGGGAACTAATTGTGGTTCATGTATGGACAACAATTCTGGTTCAAAAATATTCCTTTGTATAATGTTAGTCTCCACAATGTAAAACGGTCCCTGAGTACCTTTTCATTGTAGTCCTCTTTAGGGTAGTCCTCCATCAGATAGTCCATGGTTATGCAGATACAGAATCATGTCAATTATTTTTGACACTTTTGTAAGAAATATCTTAATAAGGTGGTTCTACAATACGGATCTAAACCTGAGCTTGAGCCGTACTTTATTCGGTCAACTTTAAGCTCTGCAAGATAAAGCGGTCCTTAACTGACTGTCTGCAGATTCGCACTCAGAATCAGAGTTTGTGGAGATTCCCTTTGCTCTACCTAAGGCCTCTTTCTTAACTGTCAAAAATCGATACTTGGATAGTCCCATTCGGTATGATCGGGACACTGTAAGATGACTTGAGACTTCGAGAAGCCATTTTCTCTGTTTCCTACTTCGTGTGTCGGCGAGTACGTCTATTGAGCTTGACCGAAAGCCTTCATGTCCTAACCCCAACCGTTGATGGAGTCCAAACATTTCACCAAAAGTGTGATGACAGACGTAGACCTTCTTGTGCTGTGGGCTGTGAAAAACACTTTTAAATGCACTGCCTCACGACGGAACTCATGTCTTTTTTGTAGACATGACAAGCGACGGCTTTTAAAGCTTTTTTTGTGCTTATAGTCGAATTGGAAAGCGCTAGAATTAGTGAGACCGAACTTTTCAAGTATGTAAATAAAGGAGAAACGTATATACTTTTTCGACAGACCTAGTTTTGTCCGCACATTTTCCTTCCACTCAATCTCTTGCTACGGATACAATTTCGAAACTGCCTGCAACATCTGAAAGACACTTCCATCTACCGCAATAATTTCATGAGCAGAGCCCCACATCCATCATTCCTAATGATGCTTTTTAGACACAAGAATAAATAATCACACAAGCTGCTGTCCCATATTTCTCCCATTTTTCAAAATAAATTACAGCTCCCCAAAAAAAAAAAAATTAAAGCTATTCCGTGCATATGCAGCTTACTATTTGTCACCCATGATATCTATCTGGGAGCATATTACCCGGACCACCATATTGTATTTGCAACTAGATATACAAACAACATAATATAGAGATACAAAAACATTTTTTCCAAATATATTCCAAAGCCTCATAGCAATTTCGAAAATTGTCTCGCCTAACCACTTGACAGGCGATTTTTATCCCGTAACCGTTCCGCAAAAAAAAATAAAAAAAAAATTGAGAATACCCTCAATTCCGTTCCATGGAACTGGTCAAAGGACCATGAATAACCGTTATCTAATGGTTACCCGTTTCAGTGAATGAACGAAAAATCCATACGTAGCTGTTGATGCCCTAGCGGTATTCTGAACTTGTGTTTGTGGTGTGAATGATGCCTTTATTAGAGGGTCGGTTATAAAGTAATAACACTGGATTTATGAGTTGTTAAGGGAAGACGGGGGGAGCACTGCCATCATCACAGATGCGAGTATGTGCTCGTGTACATGTACTGTTTATGGAATGGGATTTGGGGTAAAAGGAGAGGCACGTGGTGCGGAAATCATCGATGCGGGATAAAAATCGGTTCTAATAGGATCATTTAGCAGAACTGGTGTTGGTGCGGTCTTTATAGAGTGAACGCCATTGCGGGTGTCGCAGTTCATTGATTTAAAGTGCACGCTTGGCCATTTGATCGATTCGTCGGCGTTAGTCGTGGCGACACGGTGTAATTTATGAAATAGTGTAACTCTTGAGATTAGTCCTTGAAGCAGGTTTTTCCTTGTAGAATATATAAATTGCAGTCGTTGTTAAATGGAAAAAATGTGGGTTGCAGGAAAATGAGAAAAGTATGATGAGGTAAACAGATTTTGAACAGAATATACATCACAAGACACAGTGAGCTGAATTTTAAGCTGAAAGTGCCTGGCAACAAGCAACATGTTATTGAAAGTCTTATCCAGCGTGATAGGTGCATTTCTTAAGAAATTGAAAAAGAAGAAGATCTTGATTTCCCTTTTCTAGTTAGACACATAACTTTTTGAATATTTCTAAATCTAGCACCCATTTTCTATTAGAAAGCCACTTCAACCTAACCTAACCTTCTATTGGATACGAAGATCGCTGACACTCGATATTTCTCAGGTGCCACAATTTATTAACAGATTGTGTGCGTGTGCGAGCAGCGTTTTAATTTCATAACCAATGGATAACCACAGAATGGGTCACCAGGCTTTACAATGGCAAAATGCAACAATGCTTGTCTCGAAAAGTGAAGGAAGTTGTTGGTCAGTCGACGTTTACCTCCAAATTTTAATGGAAAAAAAACACGAAAATGAGTGCAGGTTTTTGCCCTTCAGAATCCTACGTCAGAAAAAGCTGCTATTAAATAAATTTTGGTTCGATTCTGAACAACGAAAACGATGAATCGTTTTCACTGGCACACCCGTTGTTCTTCATATATACATACTTGAAAAACGAAACCATTTTGGATTCGTGTTTGTACAGCTTTATTTATAACCATTTATTGCTTACATACCCATAAACTGCCAAAAGACAAAGCAGTAATGGGTTGCGGTGGCGCTGCACTAACACTGTCTGATTTCAATATGAAAATTCTAATACTGATAATTGCTTCTTCGTGTCTAAAGGCTCAGGCCATCGAAGTCCTACCTACATAAATAAAGTTTTCATTTTAGCTCATATTTTCATACATGAAGCTGGTTAACAACAATTAAAATGCAAAATTTCACTTAGGGTAAGAAAAGGGGACTTTTTTCGAATTTAAGGAAAATGCCTTGTCTATAAAAATAAAGTGCACGACTGGGTCGAACGAAACTCTCTGGTTGATCAACGGTTTGATTGGTTGTTTTCTTATTTTACTAATATTTGCTAAAAATAACTTTTGCGGCATTGAGTCTTAACAGGACGTATGAACACAGATCGAATTTTGGGTATTTATTTTTGAGTAATAATTATTACAAAACTTGTTTATTAATCTTAATTAGATTTATTTTGTAGTTCTAAATATGAATTTTTATCACAATCGTTACAGCAGTTTTTGTAAAATTTTGACAAAAAAAAAACAGTCCCAAATATTGCAATGTTTAGTTTGAAAAATACTATTGCTTAACTATTTAGCGGAACACCAATTATAAGTTATTGTTCGGGATGTAAGCATTGCTTTTCGAGATATGGCCAGTTTTTAAAATTAGCGTTTTCGGTGATTCCAATTGAAAATTAATAACACAGTAATTTTGGGAAACATCAATTATTGCCGTTTTCAGATAAACTAAACAAAACTAAATTTTAAAAAAATATGATTTTCAAAAGTCCATCGTACGATAATAAGAAAAAAAACTGATCAAGTTATAAATAACCCCATTACCTTAGAAATTAATTTTTGTTACAATCGTATGGACCGTTTTCGAGATATGTCGAGATATTCGACCGTTAGTCGAATATTTTAACCAAAAACTGAGTTCACAGTCATGGTAACCTCACCTACTTAAGCTTAAATATCAATTTTGGTTGAAATCGTTTAAGAAGTTTTCGATGAAATCAAACTGGTACGAAAATATTGTATGGGAAGTACCAATAATAATGAGGTTACCTTGGAAAAAAAAATCGGCACCGAACTCTAAGCCCACAAACTCCAAATCCGAAGTTTGAACAAAATCCGTGCAGCTGTTTAGACTGTAGGCCTGTGGAAGAATGGACAAACAGACAGACAGACGGGGAAAGAATTTTGCGACTCACTCTTTTGAGTTCCTCTATCATCGTAATGTCAGAATTGATTAACATATCGAGTTCAAAATTTTGTACGAAAACAAGTTAAAATGGAGAAAGTTAAAAAAGGGGGAATAAGTCTTCAAATTCTGAGAGTGGGAACCCCTGCAAGCTGGGACAGCTCTTGTCACAATATGGTTTTGACCCTAATCACGCAAATTTCAGAAGAGTGTCGTTAAAAACGAAAGGCCTCACAAACTAGCAACCAAGTACACAAATCACAAGTTTCACAGCTTCACCCAGTTAACAGATGTAAAGAAAGATGATGATGATCGAAATGAATTTATACAGAAAATAACTTATTATATTTTAGAAAAAAGTCTTGAGCTATCGACTCCTTTGCGAACGTCTTTTGATAATCGGCATGAAATGTAAACTGATCGATGAGCATAATCGTGATATTCAGAGATCGCTTCTACGGGCTCTTCGAGAATACAAATGAGCAATGTCCCCATCACTTTGTAAGTCAGTTAGTTGGGCTACTGATTTTCCCAAAAAAATATGAGTATTAAGTAAATATTTCTTAGTCTGTTTTTTCCCGCTTTAAGTCCTCATCTGTGACGTGCGACGTTAATGCCAGAAAAGCCGAGAAGGATGTCTTGCTAAGAAAAATCTTAAAATAACTAATAAACTTGATCTACCTACCTCGGCTCTAATGTAGACACAACCAACTTACTTAACAGTGACTTAGTTTCTAAAAGAAACAATTAGTCCAGCAAAGACTTTTACCAAACTGAAACAATCCCCATCCGGTGGAACGTGGAACGATAACCAAAACTCCCTCCAAGAGAGAGAGTGAGTATAAAACAAAGCAGTCCTCCTCCGAATAATTAAATTTCCTTTTTAAAAGGATTTCCAAAGATTATTAAACGCATAATAACAGGAACTTGGAGGAAGCAAAAACTTTTTCAAATTTAAGAAAACTACAAGGAGCCGCAAAAAATTGTAATTACTTTCCCGATTCTCGTCCTTCACCAACACCACTCAAACTCTCTTTAATCACGGTACGCTGTTCAAATTCATTTTCAAAAAGAAAGCATTTTCCCCCCAAATGAGACCTGACTTTTGGATGTCGGCGAGGTGGAGCACGCCGAGTGAAGGTATCCGTCATGCCCCATGCGTTGTGCCTCGCAATATTAATGGTTTAACTTCGCGCGAGCAAAAGAGCCAGCGTTAGGAAGTAAGTTATTTCCAAACACGAAAGCTCAATTTTATTGTATAATCAGTTTTGCACAGTAAGTGAAAGGAATAAAAATGTATACAGCGACCATCGAGGATAATCTTACCGGATATACTGATCCCATGCGGACTAGAGAAGCACTCGACTTCACAAATTTTAGTCGTTCAACTGCCTTCAGATGGATGAGAATGATTTTTCATACTGCCGCTGCACAAGGAGCTTCCGTTTTATTTTCAGCATTTCTGGGATCTACTCTCCCACTTCCCACACTGTGCATTGACCGGAATTATGAAATGATGAATGGAGGGGCAACGACAAAAGGGAACTAAAAAGTTTGAACAAATGCGATGAGGACCGGGACGACGGTGACGTTGACGGATTGTGTGGCTGAGAGAACTCATGTGAGACACACAACCGCATTTGTGTGTGCTACACAGTGCGACACCCATCTAGCTCGACCTTGGCCTGTTTTCTCGTTTTGCGTCACCGACCATGTCAACAGAGCTAAGCTCACCCTGGTCGCCCAGTTTTGTAGCTGCCCCCCGGCAAATAATCGATTTCGTCCCCAATTTGAATAGCCATAAATATAAACACATTAGCAACAGCCACCCAGATGGAGCATATCGAATCGATGAATCCATGGTGGCAGTAGCACCACTTTTGCCTCTAAGCGCTCTACTCCATATCCGTCTCCAACGGCCGGTAATGGATGGTGCTGGGTGTCCTCTGATGGCGATGGGGCAAAGCATCAACGAACGTCTGCTTATACAGCGCGCAACAATATATCGGAGTGTGTCCGTGGATCAATAACTCAAACGCTTGTTGGGAAATACTTTCGCAGCAGCATTGCGCGCACTCAAAAAAACCGTACGATAAGGATAATGAGGCTTATTAACATTGAACGAGATAAAAATTAATGTAAAGCGATGATGACGCAGATCTATGGCTGCGGCTTGTGGTGCGACTATTGGGGGTGGCCTTCGTTGAATCTATTCAGATGAAACGCGATTCGGTTGGGTGGGGAGACATCCGATTTTAGAAGTTTTACGACTCCTTGATCGTTATTTAGTGCGTTACGGTTTATTCAGCGGAATCGGCGAGGAAGGTGCGTTGATTTATGGAACCACTAATAACGGTTTTATTGGTCCTTATTTTACAGTTTATAAACCTCATTAAACAGATTGTAAAGTTAGCAGTGGGGGAGGGTGCAAAGAATGATATCGTCTGGTATGAATCGCATTATAGGGAGTTTTCAGTGGATGATAGCAGGGAAAAAAAGAGTCCTTAACTAAGGACAGTTGAAGAAGAGTTGATGTGCAGGGAGTACACATTTCAGTTTTGCCTTTTTGACCTTTTAGATAACCCATACTAGACCAACTATTGATGGAGCCAAAGCGAATGGTAACATAACAGTAGCAGAGCATCAGCAGAGCACATCAGCTATGCATGAAAGCCCTAAATAAAATGACAATTGCATCAATAGCAGAGCACAACTACAGCTGAACATGAGCATAAGAATATAAGAGCAGTAGCTGAAGAATCACCTAACTAAAGAGTATAGTAGAGCCTAATAAAGACGGTGGCACACCGTTAACAGTCACTTACAGAGCGCTAACAGAGCTGTAGCAGAATACCAGTAATTGCTTGCCAGAAATAGAGGACCGTACAGAAAATAATAGCAAATGAGTATCAGAACCAAAGCAGAGAACCGAAAATGACCAGTTTAGCTATAAGTTTCCGGATATCAATAGAGCCATAGCATAGCAGAATCATAACAGAGGAGAGAGGATCAAAAGTTATATAACAGATTTTTGTCATTGAAAACAAAAAATTTAAAACTTTTCATATCATTAGCGCATAATTCAGACGTTCTCAAAATTCAGTTCAAGCATTTGTGATCTGCCAGGGTGACCTAGGTACGTAACAGTGTCACAAAAGTAAACAAGCAGCAGCTGAGTATAAGCATAGATCATGATAGCTTGTGGGCAGCTTTGAAAAAAAGTTTATATGGGAGCGACTGTTGCAGAAATGTTAAAATACAGTAGACCAAGAAAAAAGACCGTAATAGACCAATAACAGCTTGCCACAACGTCAAGAAGAACAGATTAGTAGAAAACCACCATAGCAGATAGCAGCAAAGATAGATAGCAAAGCAGTAGGAGTGCCGTAACAGAGTAACAGCAGAACTGATACAACCAAGCATCATTTTCATAACAGTGGCACAGTTTTAGCAAAGTAAACAAAGAGAAGTATACAAAGAGTTGTAGGGCAGGAGTACCTACTTCAATTTTCATACAAATGAGAACTAAATAGACGTACAGTGAAACAGAGTAGGAGGTAATTAATGGCAGAGAAATAACAGACCCCTAACAGAACAGTAGCAGATTGCTAATCATTGGGTGGACAGACAAAATCAGGAACAAATCAGTTAAAAGAGGTATAATGAACAGCAGCCGAGCAATAAGAGTGTCACAGCAGTTTTATAGCTGAACAATAACAGGCAAATAGCATAACAGTGAGAGAGTAGAATAAACGATAGAGAAGGTATAGTACAGTTGTAGTACATGTTTTAAGCAGCATACAAGCCGTAACTCAATACAGTAAGCGAAAAAAGTACAAGAGCTGAACAGAAACAGGTAACTAACAGAGCAGTAGCAGAATGCTAACCAAAGATGGTTATAAGTCAAACAAAATCTGATCACAAGTTCATTATAGATGAAGGCTCCTTTAAGAAGCCGCAGTGCCAGAGCCTCTCGAAGGCTCTCCCGCCTCTTATCCAAAAATTATAGATGATTGTAACAGAACAGACTAGTATGGGAAGAGTGGGCGAGCAGTAGTAATTATGCATTCCAAAGAAGAGCTTGCATAGTTTTTCCCTGGTTAACAGACTCAACTGATTGCTGGTCCTCTTCAAATTTCGAATCATGTTTAACCCGCTCGCAAATTGACGCACATACGGACGTTTGTCCTTGAAACGCTCTCTTACAGACTATCAGCAGTCTTTGTTCTACAGTCTCTTGGAATTACCCACTTTTTGTTCTCTTTAACATAAGCATAGAATGTAGGGCAGTCCATAGTCAAAGTCTTAGTCTTTATTGACTAAACACATTACCTACTTCAAGCCATTCACAATTGAGCACATCCCAAGCTTCAGTAACAGTAACAGTGCAATAGCAGACCACTTACAGAGTGGCAGCAGAGTAACAACAGAGGTCTTTTATAGGGAGTTGCAATGTATTTAATTTTTCAGAGGAAGTCAAGGTAAGGTTAAGAGTTTCATTACTTAAGTCCCTTTCATATCCATTGATCAAACTGGTCTAAAGCCGTCTACAGTGCGTAAATTATTAGTCACTAAAAGACGCATCTGCAAAAGTCCTGTTTATACACTACAGTTTTGCACGAAAGTCTCTTTCGACATCCCAAGGGAAAACAGTTCCCACAACTGTTCCTTCATAGAAAGTATAATCCGAGATATCTCGTGGAGATAAAGCTGCATTTGCCAAGTAAAACAAAAAGCCACTGCCGACAGTATCCCCTTTCAAACCGCTAGCTGTGGTAACATTTCTATTCCCCATCCGAGCACACATGCATATGAGTTGCATTCAGCTTTTGGTATCAATTCCATTGTGAAAAATATGCACAATCCTGTTTCCGTGTGCTCAAATACGTGTGTGCGCATCGTAACTTTCAATAAGCGAACAGTTTTAGCGAGTCCCTTGTATCCGCCATATCAATGGGTTATTTAAATAATCCCAACACACATTTGTATGCGCTTTAAAACAACTGTAACTCTGTAACCTCCCATTTCAAACCCATATTCCGATTGCGAAGTATCCCATTTCTAATGAACCCGTTTTTCCATTCGAGGTCAGAGTGCTGTTGTGGGTTTTTATTTATACACCTTCGGTTGGGGCGAGTGTGCATGAATAAGATAGCATCTCCCACCCCAAGGAGAGCGAGTGTTTTCGCTTTAATTAAACATTTAACCGTTGACCTCGTGTTATTGCATTAGATCCCGAAACGGATATGTTGTTACCAAATCAATGCCACAGTGGCAACAGCTCTAGTCCTTAGGAGCATCGGCATCAGCAAAAGTAACATCATCATCATCATTGTCAGCCACATGAAGGATACTAACCAAATCCACACCGCAATTAGTTTCTTTGTTCGACACAGAGGTCGCATGGCATACAAAACGAGCACAGTGGGGTTGAGAAGTACTGTTGGGTAGGTATAGAGAAAGCTGCCCAGTGGTCGGTTGACTTCAAATAAGTTGCTAGCTTAATTTAGCTGTAACCTCACCGACTTGTAATTGCTGTTAGTGGGGGAGGCCATGGTCATTTGTGAAAAATCAATTATGCGCCATCAAAATTTGATTTGCGTACGCACGCAAGGCAAAACACAAATAACGACGGGAACGGTCTTAATTGTGCGAATCCGCTAAAATGAATGCTCAACCTTCGCGTGTCGAGTGTTTTTGCGGCTTTTCTCTGCGTATACATTCGTCTTCCCTTTGGCCGGCTGTGCAGAGCATAAACTTGTTTCCCATTTATGCATAATTAAAATGGAAAATCACTCGGCGATACCGTCGGACTAAACAGGAAGGTGGTGCGGCCATGGGGGGAGTGTTTGTGTTCATCTGTTGCGGTGACTGAATCGTAAATGTCGAAGTGCCGAGTGTAGTAGTAAGTCCCCAGCCAGAATGCCGAAGGTGTTTGGCGTTAACGCCTGGTTTTGTGTAAATTGTGGTTTCGAGCGACGATAATCCGTCAGCGTGTAATCAGAGGATGTTGGGAAATTAAAAACTGCCGCTGGCGCTCTGCGTTCTACCACATTGGAGGGCATATATGTAAAGGCAACAGGCAACAGGCCACCCCTTAGCATGGGTGTGTGAAAGTTTCAAAATTTCATAGTTTTCTGTTCGAAGGACAAAGTTGGACAGCAACAGTCACGAGCAACTCATATGAGCTGAAGCCACAAAAACCGTGCCAAGTAGGTGTAGTTTGCGGTTTGTTGCAACGAGTTTCGCTGAAAACTAGACTCCCTATCATTGGATATTAGTTCAAAAAAGAACTTTGAAATGCAACAGGTACGGCCCTGGCCTAATCTTATGCAGCAGCATTTCGTTTGTGGAAGTTTTTACTTTTGACATACGAGTATTTCCCATATTTTCCATTACCACAAAAACCAGCCTTGTAAGCTTGTGCATCATGTCCAGATTCCGCATAATTGAGTTCGGGGAGTTTGCATTGTGCTCTCCCGCGAATCGCCGGCGATTCTTCTATCAACGTTCATCGCAACGTCAACCGAGTTACGTGAAACCTATATCCGCGAATTATAGGCGATTCTTCAATCAACATTTACCGAAGGGTTAAATATTTTGCCAGATATTGGTGTCGCCTGCGACTCCAAGGCAAACTCGCCGACGAAGGAAATCTTCTTCTTGGTAATTACAAGTGACAAAATGCAAATCGCTTGGTTCGTTATCGGGGTTAGTTTGATGGGACAGAAATGGAAAAAGCGAGACCCTGCCACACTTTACAGGTAGACTCTTGGAGCAGAAGAATACTTCAACTGAAGGGAAAGTTGAATGCCCAACTTCTAAGATGAGGCCGCTAGGAGGACGCTCTTCTTAAGCGACATATGCATCGCCTAGTGGTACGAAAACCTCAGGCCCGTACTGTGCATTTACTACACACTGCATGGTTCACCATCTCCAACACTATTCGCATAGTTGTCACATCTCAGCACAAAATGTATCCGTGTGTGCTTCCTCCTAGAGCGTGTGTACTTCCTCCTACAGCGTGTATGTGTTCTGCTTGTTCCGCTCCTCGGAAATTAAATAATGAAGCACACATTGAAGCGACTACAGTATGCATCGACATTTGCGGTATTGTCCTCTTCGAGATGAAAATCGATACTTCAACGCAGAATGGGTATCGTCTTTAACCCTTTCCGTTTCCCCCCGCTTCATTGGCCTTTATACTCTGAGTCAGTAGTTCTATATTGAGGCACGAGAAAAAGGGCGGAACAAGTCTTTTGTGCAGCAGCGCTCCCCCACCTAAAGGTTATCAGCTAGCATCGCACCGCTCTAGGACTCTCTGAACACACACGTATGTATGAGAACCACAAGATCAGGGGATAATGGAGCTTTGCCGGATGAAGTGGATGCTTCAGCTCGCACTAACCATTGAACTTGGCTCGGTAGTCGGTATATATATGGAGGACATCATTGTATCTCAGATCTCACCCATCTATGGGGTGTAGACCTGTGAGGGTCTGTATCTGTGTGCACAGGAAATGGGAGAGCACATTAAACGGCATTTTATGGAAATCATAAAATCATTTTTCAATCACGGTTTTTGTAAGTTTACGTTGAAGAGCCACACCACCTCCCTGGGCCTGGGAAACGACGTCATTATCCCCGACAACGGCGAGGACGACCAATATATCGGAGCCATTGTGCTCCTTCGATTACACTCATCATCGTTTTATTCCTCTTCCAAATATAATACTTAGTACCCATTCGTAGTCGGGTGAGTATATTTTTTGTTTATTTTATATTTTTGTTCGTCCTTTGGTTGCTCCTTGGGGCTCTTTGTGGCCAACCATAGAACTGACGGCGACGCGACCGACGACGGTGTGAGTATGGCGAGTGTATGCCCGTGCGGATTGAACCAGAGCAGAATATACAACACCGATGGAAAATTTCCTTTCAACTGCAATCGAAGTGGATGCGGAGCAGGGGTTGGGAGATAAAACATTTCGACACAGCTCTTGGAGGTTTCAATGGAATAAACGAAAAGTTTTCATCCTCTTCTTTTTTCGGTGAGATGGTATCCATGTTGTGTAATGGGAATGCTTAGCTGAAAGGATATTTGATATAATGTGTGAGTAAGTAAGCGGTTTTTTTTTTTTTTTTTTTTGTGGTTACAAAACAAAGTGGCATAGTGGCATGGAACGTGATATAGGTTAAGGCAATCGTATGGGCCACTAAGATGGTTGGCGAAAAGAAAAAGAGAAAAATAAACACTCCTGCCATTCTGCCATTTCAACATTGATTCGATAAAAAAAAACGTCGTATGTTGGGACTTTTTATGGGGCAGATACGGTCTCGTATACGATGGCAGTTATTTGACCCAGCTTTACCTGGGATACAATGTTTGACAGCTTGCCACATTTTCGATTAGGAAATTGAGGGCTCTTCGACACATGTTTATGGTCAGATTAGACCGGACACGTGGCATGGTGCGCCGCTCTAAAATATGTCTCGTTTTAGTGGCCGTACTTACTCGAAGGGATATTTGGACTAGGAGTTGCAAAGAGTTGAAGAGGAAGGTCTGTCTTGGGTCTTAAATGAGTATTTGTCCATTTTCTTATATGGGTTTGCGTTTACATTTGTTTTGGTTCACAATTTCGTGTTGGACCTTATATTCAAGCGTTGAAGGCTCTCTGCATGATATTTGACAGTGAAGGGAATGGAGTCACCAAAGTAGTGTCAAGATTTTACTACAACACGCAATTTTAGCAGCGAAAGGCTGTAGGAATCCGTTATCGAAGTATGAAAAGTAGCAGCGTGCTTTCTGGCTACATATTCCAAGAGAACGTCTGTAACGAAATATTTCTCGCTTAAATCGAATTAGACCTTCCACCTCCTAGGCTCCCCTTCTTGCTCAAAGCCACAGGTTTCTTTAAGCAAGTCAGGAAAGCGAACTGGAAGGCAGTCCAGGCCACTGCAGCATCAGTCATACGCATATCGCATATACTAGTTAAGCTCATTATAGCTCGACGGAACTCGGAATAGGGGGCAGGTTCTTGCTGCTGGCGACGCTGAACGGGAGCTACGAATTTTCACATGCCTGTTGAAACGATGTAATGGTCAAATTATATTATAAATTATATTTCAAACTACATTATTTGGTCCATTTAGTATAGGAGCTTCGATAAATTTGTATGGGCAAAATTTTCCAAGCTTCTGAAAAAAAATATTGAAATTTTTTTAGCGTTTTTCAGAAATTTTCAACAATTTTCCGAGTTTTCCACTCAGAATTTTCTATTTTTCCATTCGAAAAGCCGTTCCGGAACAATTGCAATCAGAATTTTCAACATTTTCCAAACAAAAAATCAGTTTTCGATTTGTCGAGGGTTTTCCAAAATGTTCTCTCGTAAGAAGGTTTCTTCTGACAATTACGAACAACAGATAAAAAATTGAGCCAAATCGGGCCAGACGTTTTCAATAGATGAATTAACATACATTTTTCACACCATTTTTATATACATACATATAGACTGGGTTAGCCATCACCGTCCAACCTTTAACCTCTCAGCAGGTAAATACATCATCAGTATCGAGCGCTGACGACCAGTGACGTATACCATCAGAGTCAGAGGTGTTGCTACCGATGGGATGGATTTTAATAGGGGATCAAAACTACTTCTCTGGTTCAGTGAAGAGTGCTGTTGGGCAAGAACACGGCCTATCAGTTAACCTACTACTACTGTGGAAAACATTGACTTAAAAAAAAGGAAAAAGAATATCCCGCGAAGCTGTCAAATTTTCTAAATGATTCTACTGCTGTGGCAATGTATGAATACGATAGCACTTCTGCAGATAACGTCAACCGAGGGAGACAGAAATCAAATGGCCATGATCTAAACCGGACTTCTTGGTCATAAAGTTGAATATAAATAGAACCTTCAATGAGAACATTTTAAGAAGCCGGCTACCGTTGTCGGTACGATCGCCAACGATCCGTGCACCCCGATTATATGTCCAATTTGGGGTCCAGGCCTACCTCCACAATAAGCTAATCTATTGCAGTGCTTCTCCGTTTTAAGAGTAGCACAACTAACGTATTCTACTCGATGGCACCATTGGATCGTAGTTCTGCAAGATCGTGGCGGATGTCATTTTTGTTCAAAACGTCAGTCTTACTTCGTATTCACAGTGACTACAGGAGAAGAATTCACCTCCAACTCAAGGCGAGCCGTATTTTTCTACAAGTACCTATCCAAAAATGTTGATCAAAAAGTGGGTCAAACTACTGTATTACTTAAAAGATACTAGGCCTAACCTCCCACAAACCTTCATAAAGCCCAAACTATGTAAAAATGAAAAGCTTTCTCGCGAGAGATGGCGCAGTTCAAAAATACTCAAGTTGTAATATTTGTTATGCGGCGGCGCATCGAAAATGAAGCCCTTCGCTTAGCAGCTCTAACCAGTGAGAGACTGTGCAGGTTCCAGCTATTTGGGCACAGTCTTTCTGTTTTTCGATACCAACCAGCACGTATTACCAAAAAAATAGTAACCGCAGGAGGGAAGCTCAACCAATTTCGTATTCGTTCCTAAGCACACATAGGCGGCGAGAAAGGTTTGAAAGCACTCCTACAGGTATTTCTTATGATGCAAGCGACGGTGGTAGAGATAAGACCGAAAACAAATATTGGCACTGTGAGTCTCTTTATGTGACTACTTTTACCATCTACATGGCAGTGTGCCTACTTTTGGTTTGATAAAGCCTGATATTGGCTGTCTAGTTGATCTGGTTGTATTCCTGTACAGCGGCTTCCGAGTATTTTGTCTGTCAGACAAGACGACTGCACGAGCTACCAATTAAATACCGCTCTGCCATTTCTCCACAAGCAAAATCATCTTTGAAATACGACTATAATAATATGCAGCAATATAGATACTGTATAAAAAAGCACCCGCCATCCGATTAAACGACGCGAAAAATTGCCTCTCTCCTCGGCCATAATTCAAAGGCAAGAGAAATATCGCTCGTTGTACATAATTAAAATCCCAGCGCAATTTACATCGCACCAAACCGCATTTACAAAAGACACAGCTCTCATCAAACAGAGTCGCATCCTCTGAGAATAAATCCCAGCCACCAGTTTGCTCCTTCCTCGACTGTAATTAAAGCGAAGCGCAAAAGATTTGTCAAAACCACGACGCGAACAGAAAAAGGTAAGAAAAAAAAAACTGACAGACAAAAAATATAAATCCCCGCTGTCAAGATCCTCTTACGCGCGCACCCGCCTACATTTGCATAAGCAGGGCGAGAAAAAAGAAACGTCGTGTCACCATGACATCAAAAATTCATGATTTCCTGCATACATCAAACATCTGGCGGAAGCCGTCATCTCATAACGTCTTCGGGTGCCCAAGCCCCCACACCATACCCTAGGTTCGTCTTTCTCCTTCGTCATCGAAATCAGGACTAGCGGCACAGAAACAACGAGAGGATAATAAATATCAGACATTTCCATAAATCGGAAGATATGAAAAATTGAAGCACATTCAATACTGCCGAAACTCTCGCAGTCACAAGGACATGCTACTTACGAGCGCATCGTGTTAACATAGTCGCAAAGATTTCCAATGACAAATTGAACGCGCCCTGCGAATAAATTCTGCGAATCGAAAGCTCTAGTCCTGGTTGTCGTCTTCGAAGCAAGCAGCTTTCGCCAAGTCCTCCTCACGTCCTCGTCCTCATCGTCTAATAAGGGCAAGAACGTGGCACACACTTACACTGGGTCGTCGTGTGTGTAAATGGTGTCATCATTTTTTTTTTCTCGATTAAATCAGTTGCTCATTGAATTGGAAATTCTGACCTCACTCCAAGGTGGAGCTGTTCATTGGGACCTAATTTAAAGCGAACAGAATGTAGAGAACTTGAGGCTGTATCCATTTTGCAGTGAAAGGAATATGCAGCTACCTGTAATCGGGGTTATTGGCGAAAGAGTTGCCAAGCCGCTAAAGCAAGGGGCTTGAGTTTCATTGAATGAAGTTACATGCAACGTGGCTCAGCCTTGAGATCTTTTAGTTTTGACATATTCGTGTATTCGTGCTTGGTTTTTATTTTAGAATTTAGTACGGAAAATGGACAAACTCAAATTTCAAATTCAAATTTTTATCAAAAACGCCCCTAAAAAGTGGGTGTGCCGAAAAAAAGTTGCATGGGCGAAGTGATGCTATGTTAGTCACAAGCTCACAAGACGTAACAGGTACACAAAATTTGAGAACTTCAGTAAATCTAAAGCCTTGAGGAAGATTGCTTAAATTGGCCCGTGGTAAACGAGCTGGCCTCCGGTTCAACCCCCAGAAGAGCAAAATGTCTGAAAACATAAAGGAGGTTCCCAAACGTCCAAGAATTCATCTCCCATAAGGAAGCTTCTAGCCGCCTGGGATTGGGAGATAAGTTGTATGTCCATTCCAATAGTTCCACAAATTAAGGCTCCACAAATGACTGGTTTCATTTGGGCTACCAACTCACAGCCTTCGAGTTAGAGCTAAGCTTGCTGTACACAGATTTGTCGAGAACACTGCCTTTCCCATTACACATTAAATCTTGGAACCATCTCTTGGAATTTTTTCGAGGTTAAGCGACTTTCAAAGTGTCCCTAGACCTTCTTCGAAAAGCACTCTGTTTTACATCCAGGGGAAGAGGACTTTTGGCAACCCTCACCCCTGGCGTTGAACCGATGTGGTTTCCAATTTCATTCCTCAATGGAGACACAGAACATCTCGACGTATAGGTTGGCCAGCAACAGCACACCACCCTTATCGCGTACAACTCTTTTCTGGTTTTGCAAGTGGGCACTCTAGATAAATAGACCGGCAGCGGTCTCTCATTCTCTTTGGTTCGCGTCCTGCCGTTTATGCGCTCGCTCGAGCGAATTTGAATGCAAAACCTTTTCAACCTGAATGATAGCTACCCGTCGTCGTCGTCGTCGTCGTCCTGTTTCCCCAGCACACTCTCCTATCTATTCATCCATCAGCCTGAATCATGGTTCCGTGGCTCTTAACCACCCTTAATCTCAATCTCTATTTGTTTAACCTGGAATTCTAAATGTAATCTCTGCTTTTGGGATTTTTATTTTTAAAGGCTCTCTGTGTTTCGTTTTTTTTTTTTTCAAGCTTTCTGTTCATCTCGACCTCCTCTTGACGGTTGGTTCGACCCGTGGGCGAAATGGAGTGGATTCTTCCAAATGATTTTCTTTTTCAATTTCGTTTCCTTCTTGCTCTGAGTCGAGTGCGGACTCGGTGTATTATTCTTCGCTGTGTCTCTTGAAAACTGCTAAATATGTAAGTGGAACGGAACCGCTGCTTCGAATGCAGTTGACTGTTGGGTCAAATATTGTGGTGTATCTGAAGTTTAAATGGTTTCCTTCCGTTGCTGGGAAATTGAAAAATCCACTCACAATTGCTGCCAACGCATTCGATCTGTCATAACTGAGAACGTAAAACGTTATTGAATCTAGGTAGTACCTAACCTAGTACCCCTTGGGGCGATTTGGCATGGCATCGCGAAAAGAGAAACATCAAAGGCCGGTGGAGAGTGGCTTACGCATCCTTGGAGCCTTTGTGGTGCCAAAATTCTACACCCACACCCACCCATCTAATATCTGCGGTTATTTTTCCCAGTTTTTGATTTGACCATTTGCTGATGTTTTGGCAGCTTATCACAAGGAGGCTTTTTTGATTTGTTTTTGCACCCGCTGGCATTCATCCGACGGTACGAGTGTGTATTGTTTTGTGACGGAAATTCGATTATGACGAAACCGAGGGATAAGTGATTGATCGACGGAATTGGTTTGTACTCTCGGGGATATGGATTTGGGGCTGTGGGCTTCCATTTCGAATGATTTACATAATTGATTGGTGGGGAGTTTGTTTCTATATCGATTGGGTACGAGATTTGTTTGAAAGATGGCAGACACGCGGTGGTGTTGCTGATTCAGGATTTTTGAATGAATGAATTCAATTATGATTAAGCGGGGACTGCTATTCGAAGGCGACAAAGTCAGTTGTCTGTGGGATGTAAGCAGGAAGAGATACGCCGAAGTAAATCATCCAGGGTAGCGATGCCGACGCTGGTTCGAGGAAGTATGAATGAAACAAAATTTTCTCGGCATTTTTGCAAATGGGATGTCATGCTCAAGGGGGTTGCTTGCTTAGATCGAGCCCTTCAACAAAAACAGTTGAATGTCGAGCCAAACAGACTCGAAACAAATTAACCAGTCGACAACAGGGAAACATTCCGCCTTGTCCCACTTTACTCGTTCAAATCAACTGGGAAAAATTATGCTAGGTTATGTTTAAAAGTGGTATGGCACATCTGAAGGCTGAAATTAACTTAGAGGTGGTAAAAGACTATCACGGAGCGAATACCATCATATAAACAAAAGAAAAGTTTTTAGATTCCTCTATGGTTTTTATCCAAGAACAAAGCAACAAATGTTTGGCAAAAGCTTGGTGGCCCGAAAGAACACCCACAAGCAGTCTGCAATCGATTTTCCTGAGAGACAGGCGGAAAGACGTGGACTTTTTACAGATGTCCGGACGCAGTCGTTTGGTCTGTCTACACCCAGCACAGTCACGCCACCGACGCTCGTGTTCACGAGAAACCCAAGGATCAATGGATGACCTAACTGCAGACGCAGACAGACCCAACGCGGGTTCAGGTCCTGAGAGAGCTTCCTCTGAACCCAGCGTGGCAAGTTAATCAGCGATCTCATTTCCCTGGATGCCAGTGTGACCTGGGACCCAAACAAGATTCAATGTGCTTAGCCTTCCGACTAAGTTCAGAGATAGCTTGTGCTCGAGCTCTAACTAAAGTGGGTTAAGCAGTGCTTGGCTATCTCTGCAAACGCATATGCTTCAGCCCTCCACCTGTCGTCACAAAATAGCGCTTAGCCATAAGGATAGCGAAAATCTCCGCTTGAAAGAGAGACGCATGGTTACTTAAGGGGTGGTGTAGTCTAATGTTCTCGCTTTCCACCAAGACTCCAGAACCAGATCCATGTTCGGTTCTGGAGCCGTCTGTGAATACACGATGACATTCCTTCCCTCGCTCAGAGTCTGGCCGAAATCATTCCATTGCCTGAAAGAAAGCTTTGTCTCAGTAGGATTTCTGGTGTCATTGCGTCAGACGGCATATACCTACATAAGACAGGGGTCAGAGGATAATTCTCGCACAAGCTCTCTTTAACCGATAGATGGTTTTCAGCGCACACTCCATGATAAAAATATCAAGAGGGGGGAGGTTCATCATAGCATCTAGAGCAGAGCCCGGAGTGCTAGGGAAAGCCCCTGGTGCATCCAAGACAGACCGTTCTTTGAAGTTTGGCAAAAGAGACAGTAACACGCTTCCGCGAAAGCCTGTTCCACCATACAACCGATGCGTATGAAAGAAGTGGTCCTACCATTGCCGTATAGATCCAAAGGACCTTTTTAGGAGAGCCCCATGTCTTGCCAAAAGCGCGCCTTTGCACTGCCAGAAAGTTGACAGTGCTTTATCGGTTTTCGATTCAACATGCTTGGACCAAAGAAGCTTTCTATAGAGGATTACTCCCAGATGTTTGACTTCATCGGAGATCGGAATACATATATATAATTTGGTGCACAGGTCTGTAGGGACCCTAGGCCTAGCTTCTCACAACCATTCGTTTTTGTGTGAGATTTCATTTTTGGAACGAATGCATGCCGATTCCAAACGGCTAATTATTGAGAAGCTCTTTCAAGACAGTTATACTCTCGGATGTTTGTCAGACGTTCGCGGGATGTGGCGCAGTGAAAAAACCCTGAGTGGAATTTGGGTTTTTGCCGGATTCGAACCTGGACCCCTCGCTTAGTAGTCCAACACACTAACCAAGTTGTGACATTTCATTCGATTCTATGATGCGTACTGTCAAAGCTCTAAAGAAGCTTCTCGAAAGCGCTTCGTAGCAAAAGCTATTGTAGCAATTTACTTGCCACACATCTCCTCACACATTTTCAGACGTCTAATAGAGATCTTTCCGAAACTCAATTTCATATCCCTCTATAAAGCCTGTGTATATGCTTCGCAACGTACAGAAGTCATTTTTAAAAAAATTCTTAGAAGAAGCTCTATCGAAGCTGTTGCCTACAGAAATAACAAATTTGAAGCTTACCGAAAGCTTATGAATTTCAAAGTCTCACCTCTCAGGTCTATAGTTCCTTGTTTAAATTAAAGTTTTTGTATTTTAATAAATTGAAATTCGAAAGGATTTACTTCGGTTGCATCACCATATCACAATTTTCGTAACACATTCACCAGTTCACTCCCCAGAAAATGATCCGGAATTCCATCGAAAAATTATTTTCACTGATGAGGCCCATTTTCACCTCGGTGGCCACGTCAACAAACAAAATTATCACATCTGGGGCTCGGAAAACCCATGAGTTATTGTCGAGAAGCCTCTCCATCCTCAACGTGTGACTGTTTGGTGCGGTTTATGGTCCGGCGGGGTCATTGGACTTTACTTTTTCGAAAATGAGGTTGGATCAACAGTTACCTACGGTGAAGGGATTGCGCTATCGAGATATGATTAATGACTTTTTATGATCGGAGTTGGATGGTATTGATCTGGACAACGTTTACTTTCAACAAGCCACACAAGCAACGAAACCATTGATCTTTTACGGGAAAAGTTTTCGGACCGTGTTATCTCTCGAAGAGGTGATCACAATTGGCCACCGAGATCTTGTGATTTAACACCTTGCGACTCCTTCCTTTGGGGCCACGTGAAAAGATAAGGTCTACGCCAACAGCCCAGCGGCGATTCAAGACCTCAAAGATAAAATTCGTGAGGCTATCGATGACATAGGGCAGCCACTTTGCGATTTGGTTATGGAAAATTCCATGAAAAGGACATTGTCCTCGTGGTGGCGTGCTCGTGGTGGCCATTTGGCTGATGTTGTTCTTCATTATTAATGGCATACCTTTCTCTTTATTATGAAATGAACATCCGATCATTGTTCTCAAAAAATGGCATTATTCTTTGAATACCAAAATTACACCTCTGATTGGAACCCACTGCAGCGCCATCTGCCGTGCCGATTTGTGAATCTAAACCAACCAGGGCCCCACCCAAACGCATACAAAAAAAATCATTCAAATCGGTACAGGCGTTTAGGAGGAGGTCAGTGACATACACACCCTTTAGGTTTATCTATGGAAATATCATATTATTCATTTGTTTTAATCAGATTTCATAGTAAAGTAATTAAATAGGGCAATCTCATTGATTTTATGTGGTAGTTTTTCGCCTTGTAACTCTGTCACTCGTGACTCTAACTACTTTATTTGGATAAGGTCCACGCTACATAGTTCATTGTATTCTTGTTTTCCTCGGCAACATACGCCCAAGTTAGCCCAAGGTAAATGAGTAAACAGAGGCACAAATTTATGCCAAGAATAACAAGTCTATATAGGTTTATGCGACCTGGTTAACAGCATCAGGAGATCTTCTCCACCTGTAGACAGAGCGTATTTTCATTTATTTTCAAAACGGGACAACCACCTTTTCCTGCTTTTAACCTACGAAAGCGATTCAGCTAAGTTATCAGTTAGGTATGCTTCCGTGAAGTACTAGATCTTCAAAATAGAAGATTCCGCCAGCAAAATCCTTGTCTTAACTATGCATGTTCCCAATCAGCTCTTCCCTAATCAATTCAAAATGCCAGTCGCGTAGCACGCCAGTTTGAATGTCAAACAAGTTATCTCCTTCAATTTATGCTGCATACGTGCCTAATTCTTTTACTGCGTCGTTAATTCGTCTGCTGCTCCCTATCAGTAGCAACCATCAAACAAGGATAGTAAAATGGGGCAAAAAATGTATACAAACATAACCAAACAGCAGGAACACTTCATCAAAGGAGCCATCACTGTCGTCCATGGCGACCTATGAAATCAACGCGAACTGCAAAGGCAAACATCGTTTTCATGAAATCGAAAAATTTGTTCACCCCATTCGGAATGGAGTCGATGCTGCCCCGCCATGTCGCCCCCTTTAGGAAACGTCCTATTAACGGATTCATGGAAACCAAATGAAGGCGCCATCCAATTTTATAACCCTCCTGCTCTCGTTGTGTGCTCACTTCGATGACGAACTGATAACTCGGTCGTTCTATCGATTGGCACTTCACTATAACACTACCACTGCCACAGGGAGCGCTATGGAAACGAAGTTCAAAGGTTCATTGCCAAGATAACGACAAGGCACATTGCAGAAACACGATTTCGTCCTTACACTGATGTTACTTCAATGCAATTGGGTTAATTCTGAGGATAAGAGTCCTTTTTGTGCCATTTATCCGTCATGTGGGACTCACCCGTATGTAACGGTTTATTAAAAGCAAACAACGTGCCCGTTTCACGTGTCAGGCACGCCCACTCTGTCTCATCATCACCTTTTCGTCGACTTATGCCGGATCGGATCCTGTTGACTGTGTACGCTCTCTCTCTCAAGTGATGCTGATAGTGAGGGTGTTACCCCTCACTCAGTCGCATCCCTAGGGGCAGTCCGCATCAGCGTTGCCACAAAGATACAATTGTATCAAAAAGATACATTTTTGCTTCCTTGCAAAGAATTTGATACTCAGATATTCAATTAGATACATTTTTCAATTTTCAAATAAGTCTGCAAAATCTCCCTTTTTCATATGTTTTAATTTTTTTTCAGACTTATTTTGAATCTATAGCAATATCAATATTAATATACATCAAAATATTGAGTTTTGGTCCCAATGGAACATGAAAAGTGATTTAGAAAACGATATTCTCTTGTGATACATTTGATACATTTTTGATTCTCGAAATTTTGATACTTTTGATACATTTTTTTAAAAAAATAGATACATTTTTCAAAAAGTCAACGGCAACGCTGGTCCGCATCCACATTCCACATGCCATCTGCCAGATTGTACGGCAAGACGTTAGTTGCTGTTAGTTTCAGTTGGTACTCTCGACTCCTTCACTATCAGGAGGACGTTGGTGGGTAATCTATCTTGGTGCTGGCTGGTGTAAAGGAGAAACTTTATGCACGAGCTGCAGTGGTCATTCACTCTTAGCCAAAGTTTAAGATGGTGCGGTCTAGTCAGGAGGTGGTTTTGGTGTTGCAAACTTCGGTTTGAGCTTGAATTCGTGTTGTGCAACAGCAAAAGAGCGATAAAACAATGCGATGCACTTATTTTTGCAATTTATTATCTCAAGTTTCACTGTGTCACTTTGTGGCGGTCCTTTATCTCTGCTGTCCCTGTCCCGTTCGGAGAGTGGGCCGCAGCCAGACGAGCTCTTAGTAATAAAGACATTTCATTGTGGGCGCGATGTTTCACGATTGGGCTTTTTTTTCTTCCTCTGCTGACCTATGTCTGGCAGATAGCGAACGGAGTAGCTGAACAAAGTGGTCCGCTCTTATGTAGTGAATGGATTGGTTCGTATTTTCCTTAGGTATGGGATCAGGGTTGACCTGGTTGTTCAATTGAGTGGTTTTCGCTGAGATAACTGAGAGTTTTTTGGCAGTAGCGAAGGAAATATCATCCGTGGGCAAAAATTTTGCGCAGGGGGATAGTAGTAACGAAACAGGGACTTTAAGTCCTTGCTCTGTGGGTAGTGTTTGGGCATTCGGATCGAAGTCTGGAAGAGTATCTTTGGAGTGTACAGTATTTGAAGGTAATTAAAACGAGTTGGAAAAACGCTTCGAAATGGAGTCTGAAGATGAGTTTTGTCCGAAATCAAAAAAGCTTCAAAATCTCGCGGGTCTAAGAACGAGTCAATATTTTGTCCAATTTAAGTCAAAATCGGGTCTTAAAACGAGTCAAAACTGCGTTCAAAAATAGGTTTAGAACGCTTAAAAAAACCCGTCCAAATTTCACCGAAAGACGGATAAAAAAAATTCTTTAAAATTGCATCCAAAATTATGTCAAAATCGCTTTGTAGCTTCAAAAAACGATTTCAAACAGTATCGAAAATGACGTTCAAAAACGAGTCTAACCCTAGTTCAAGAAAAATCGCCCATCACCGAAAGAAATTGCGATAAAAAAGTTTAAAAAATCTGGTCAACAAAATAGGCTAAAATTTCGTCAAAAATGTCGTTAAAAAACGAGTCAGTTTAGGTAGGCATTCAAAAATGCACTGAGAGCCCTTAAATACGCACCCGTCAAAAGCTCATCCAAAAATGTACCAAAAACGCTCAAAAGACACGTCAAAATTTCGTCGAAAATCAGAACGCATACCAAATCGAGCCCACAAAGGAGTTAAAACGCGTTCAAAAATTCGTTGAAAATGCTTCTAAGAACGCGTCAAAATCTCATCGAAAGACGGGTAAAAAAACCTTGTAAAAATTATGCCTAAGATCTCGTCAATATGGGACAGAATTGCCTCAAAATAACGTAAATGATTGCGTCCAAAAAGGAGTTGCAACACCTTCAAAAATTCGCTGAAAACATTTCCAAAGTAGAATGAAAAACTTATAGAAAAGAGTATCAAATTCGGATCCAAAAATGCGTTGAAAATGGCATACAAAACCAATTTAAAAATGCGTTCGGAAACGTGTCAGAAGTTAAAAAAAAAAAACGGGTCAAAAACTACGTTAAAAAAAGCGTCAAAAATGTCGTCCAAAAATAAAGTTTAAAAACGCTTCACAAAACTCGTCTAAATTTTATCGAAAAACGGGTCAAAAACCGCGTCAGAGAGTCATCCAGCATCATCTCTCATTCCGAGAAGTAAAATGATTCAGCCGTGCATAAGCCATAAGGGACAAATCAAAACTTCATTCAGGCCATCACTTTTCCTGCAAAGGATTAAAAAGAATCTATCTGAAAATAGAAAGTAATGGCGCAAAGGCTGTACTAACCGCTGGAAGCAAACGAGAATGGCATGCGTCAAAGTGTTGACGCTGAGAAATGAGATTCCATTTTTGCCGTCGTCCCCGCTGTCTTCGTTTCGTCCTGCGACGCTTTGAGCGTGACCCTACAGCAGTAAAGCACACCTAGTCAAGCGTATTTGCACAATTTCAAAAGGTGTTTACATTTACGACACCTAAATGAATTACCTAGCCCACACATCGTCCGTACACACATCCATTTGTGCGGGATAGTAGGAACAATTTCAAGGCGCAAGGACACGCCGACTATTTAGGAATTTTTCGCCAACAGCAACAACAACTTTAGATAGCGAATTCATATCACTCTATGTGTTGGAGGTGAAAAAGCGTCGCCGTTAGCCAGACGAATGGTTGAAGCGCAGCAGGGTTCAGGATTCATTAGTGCCGCTCAAATGGATGGGATGGATGGATTTATGATTTAATGCGAAAAGTCATAAAAAATTGAAAATGATGAACTCTGCTGGTATTGTGTTGTGCATGCTAATTGGAACTATTCAGATGATGAAGTGTGGAGGATGGGTGTCTGTGCGACTCTAATTGTGCGATATTTAGAGAATGGCTTTTTATACACGAGGTGGGAAGAGGTATAGGAACCACTTGAATATGGGCGCAGTAAGGGGTGGCACTCTTTGAATTCATTTATCATCGCGGAACGTAATGAGTATTTTTGTTGTTCTTTTTGAGGGAATTCTCGGTTTTTTGCCCTAAGTGAAACCTATTTGTCAAGCTTTGCTTGAAGCGTAGGCATGTTTGACGAATGGTTGCTGGGCCACCATTATTCTCCAAGCGGCTGTACGGTTTGTTTGTTTATTTTCAAAGGGTGGGGATCTTTCTATGAATTTAAGTGAACGGAAGTTTTCTTTGAAGCACTGAGGGCGAGGTTGAAAGGGCGAACAGTCGGTGGCATTTAGTTATGTGCCGAATCAAAATTTGTTTTTGTGTGAATGGAATTGCTCGAGCTTGAGTATCGTAATGGTTTTTCCAATCCTACGTGATTTCCTTTTGTATGTGAAAGGCAGTGACTGGCCACAAGTTTCTTTAAAATTTAAGGTACATTATATATTTTTAAATATAATTCCTACTATTAGACATTACTCCTATTTTCGGGAAAAAAAGGGGAATTTTTTTTTTCTTTAATCTGGCTTACCTGGTTCTGCAATGCATTTATCTTGTGTTTTGCACTTTATTATAAAGTTTACAGTATTTTTTTAGCATAATATTGTGAAATTTTCTATATGTATAAAATTGTTGCAAGTGCGTTGTGACTTTATAACTCACGAACGGCTCAACCGGTTTCAATGATTTTTGGTGTGTTTTATTCGTATTCAATCAGGGATTGTTTATGAAAAAAGAAAAAATGGAAAATTCTCAACAGGTGGCGTTGAAGGCACACATTTCGTTTTTCACGGGGAAAACACTTTGAAAAAAAATAAACTGGATTGAAATCGAGTAGTGACACTTCAAATACTAAAAAAAAATATTTTATATTTTCAAAGCAATTGTTGTTGTCAATTATTTCAATTATTTTCGAAGCAAATTGTTGTTGTCGAAAATTTTTAATTTTTTTTTTTTTAAATAATACCTACCTATTAAGTTTGCTTATGCTTACTATGTTACATTAAGTAACATAGTAAGCATGTTGAAATGGAGTACCTAGATAGTTTAATTTTTTTCATGGTTTTTGAATCCATCATTTTTGTTTGGCATGTATTTTCAGGATCCTTGCATAAGTATGTGTGAGTAAGTTGAAATGTAGGGGTGATTAAGATGACGTGGACCATTGACTTATTATATATGGACTGGTAGTAGACAACTTCGCGTTGGTTCCAACATTAGCGCTAGCGCTCGTGGTTCAGAGCGGAATAAATTGAAAACTCGCAATTTTTTGAGATTTCTGTTTTCATTTGACGTTTCCATTTCGTTGCAGATAGTTTTGCAAAAAGGGTGTGTTATTTTGTTATTGCGATTAGTAAATAAAGATTTGAAATTGAAAAAATGAAGTGTTGTATAATTGGTTGCAATTTGCAATATTATTCAATTTTCTCTGAAAAGGGAAAAATCTGTTTCCATAGGAAAGATGTTCTATCAAAATGCATGAGGCAGAAAACTCATTTTGTTTTTTTGTTTTATTTCCTAGATTGCTTAAGAAAAATGGATTTAATTAGGATTGGATTGAGGCGATCCGTTGTATATATAGATGTAAGTAGTTTATATGAAGAATTAAATTCTCATGTACTTGAATGTGATATTCTTGACAATCATAAAATTAAATCCGAAATGTGATTGAAATATACGCCAAAGTGATATTACATTATATTTCCAAAAAGACAAATGAAAAACAACATAAAAAACTGATTCGCAATAAATATACGAAAATTGCGCAATTTATGGGACAATGAAAAACGATTTTTTATTTAAATTTTGTTGGTTCCATCTATTATTAATTATTTGAAATAGAACAATTTCGAGAGGACGTCTAGTGCAAACAATGCCGCAACAATTTGAATTGCAACCGTTTCACTTGGCAAATCTACTCACGCCCAATAGGTGGCTCTAGTATTCTATGGAGAAATCCAAGATGGTTGTCATTTTGTTTCACTTATTTTTCGCATGGAACCACAAGCGCTAGTTATGTTGGCGTCATTTTCTGGGCTGAGATTATATGGAATTGACATTTCAGTAGCCGTCCATGTATAGTATGTCAATGACGTGGACAATGATGACAGGCAACAGGAGTTGTGGAGCGTTTTGAGTTTGCACTTAGGGGTTGTTACGAAAAATGAGCGTGTAACAATTGTGGTATTCTGCTGATTTGTGAATAGGGTTATGGGGAACACAACTCAAAGGTACCATAACACCTTCAGTACCGGTCTAGAGAGAGAAGGGAAAAGGCTTACAATTTACCAACCAAGTTGATAGGTGCGGTTAGTTTTCTTTATTTCTGTTAAAGTTACAAATATTTCGTCGGTCGCTGATGAACTATATTGTTAAGCATCGTGTCTTTGGTTATACTCGATGTTGGATGTATTCGATTGAATGGCAAAAAAGAGGCTTGCCTCATGCTTTTACATTCTCATTTGGTTAGTCGAAAGAATGCAACCAGACCAAGATGATGACATCATATGTGCCGAGGGTCCAGATCCCGAAACCGATGTAGACGTGCATGATGTCATAATTACAAACATGATTCATGGGAAGATTTGAAAATGGTATCAGTATTTTTATTTCACATTTTCTGTTTCGTGCGAACCAACTTACAAATACATGAAAACCAATTTAACAGTCACAAGTCATTCCCAAATACATTACACACTGGGACTTACTAATAATCATTTTTAACTTTCACACTAAATATTTTCTAGGTCACAATATACAATTTTGTATGGAAATTTTTCCATTGAGAGCTGGAAAAATGTAGTCTGGGCCCATGTTTTGTAATTATCACATCGATATATTTAGCACTAAAACGATATAAATTGAAAAACATGTTACTATGTTTTCGATGCGAAAATTTATCGCATGAATTACAGAACATGGGTACTGGACGTTAAAAATATTATACCACGGACTGTTATACTGTTACGGAAATATGTCTGAAATGTAGGACACTATAACCATCAACTTTTACTTGGGTTCTGGACCCGATAGGTGGCGCTGAAGGTTAGGATACCACACTATAGGTGGTACTTTGCAAAACATAAGCGGTATAGGAAAACGATTTGTGGCACCTCCCATTTAAAAATAAAATCAAGCGCTATTTCTAAATTTGCATAATTAAAATTATAATGGACATTGTCCAAATAAAGCACTTTGCAAACCTCTGCGGATTCCGCTTATTCAGAACGGCTTGCCATTGGTATTTAAGCGTCTACATAAATAAGCATGTGCATTGGGCATGCTCGAAATTATTACTTTCATTACATTAACAAATTTGGGCGGAACGAAGTTCGCGGGGTCAGCTAGTTTCATATAAAGAAGGTATACAGGTGGGCACCAGGAACAAAAAAAAATAAATAGCCAAAAAATTACCTTATATTTTCCTTTATTGGATTTAAGGGTTTACTAACAGAATATTTGTCTAAACCAAGAGAGCAAACTTAAAACCAATAACAAAACTGCTTTTACCTCTTCTTCTATAACAAGTCCAAGTGATAAGGTACATAGAATAAATTTTATAAAGCAGTATTTTGTAAAACTGAATTTGAAAAAGGAATTTTAACCTAGGGACGTTGTTGTGAGAAAATGACTCCGGCAAAGCTATATCAAGTCCCCCCCCTCTCCACCCTTTCGATATGTATAATCTGTTGTTCCTCTCTTGACTGTGTATGACTGATTCACCAGTTAGTTTCATATTTTGCACGCTTCAGGTTACACCCACCGATTCAGAGTAAATCATTCGGCACGTAATTAGTCACACGTAAACCAGAGCTAATAACGCCAAATTAATGAATTACCTACGTCAAAGGTGGCATAATAGATTATGACAGAAAATTAATAAAATTCAGTGTAATGCTCGAGAGTATTAAGATCCAAATAATCTGTCCATAACATACCAATCATGGTTGGTTTCCATGGAAACAGATTTGACTTCCCACCTCTACCACCAATGACGAGGGTGGAGAGTTCAATTATAACTCAAAGAATAACCACTAACATCATCAATTTGTCGTGGTTGACCCGCAAGGGAGAGGGGCCGCCCACTCACCTGCAATTTAAAACAATTCCCAAAACCGCATAGATCAAAACGGCAAGTGTCAGAACCGGAAGCAGTTAATGCCAAAATTGTGCTGGTTTGATGAAAGAACAAAGGGGGGGTGAGCTGCGAGCATCACAGCAATGTATCATGTTAATAATTTCAAATATACCACAATTTATAGCCGCTTATGACAGAGTATCAGTGAGCAGGGAATTGGGAGAAGGATATGACTACTCGTGTATGCAAACCGCACCGCAAACGCTGTTTGACGTTAAATTTACGATTCATTGCAGCGAAGCGGGTTAGGTGATATATATGACAACCGACAAAGTCTCTGGACCACTGTCACAGATGTAGCATTTTCTGCTGCGGCGGGTCATTCATATATATACAAGTGATGAAACTGGGTTAGTGTTAAGGAGGTGTTTTATTAAACATAGGTGTGGTAGTAGGAGATGTCTTTAATTGGTATGGTACTTTTCAGCTTGAGGGTGTTCTCCACTAATTTATATGAGAAACTAAAGTGCACTTTGCCGTCATTGTGACATTTGAAGTTTTCTGTGTTCATGTGTTCCTGTGGCATGCAAGATTCAACTAGCTAAGGATGAACAGAAGGATTGTTAAAATGAACGTGATGGACAGATGGCTCGGAATGAGACCAACAGGCCAAGTGTAGTAAGCTTAGTACATTTTCCCAATGAGAACCCCTCACAAATCTGAAACACGTTAACAAGAGAAAAATCCTCCACAATAGCGCTTTTGACGAATGATAACGCGATTCGACTCGCGAAAACGCTATGCAAAATACTGAGCCACTATTGCCAGCATAAACAAATGTCGTTTTCCATTGGGACAAAAAATAAATCTTTTTTTTTCGATTCGGATCATTTTTTGCAGATCTCGATCTTTTTTCAGATCTACACACACTGCCAAATATACGAATATACTTTGCACAGCTGTTTTACGTCATATTGAGAAGTTTGCTTTGATAACAAATGTGCACAATTTCGTAAAAAACAAAAAAAAAATACGTAAATTAAATAGCCATGGATATAATTTTGGAGGATTTCATCGTTTTCCTCTTCATCTAAAGACTATGAATCACCAAAAATACTTAATTTATACTTACATACAACATAAGAAACATTTTTCAAGTCCATATCCAATTGTAATTTTTGCAAAAACAAATGCAATTTGAACAGCAGATCAGTTTCGTTGCGTGCTCCAATTGCCGCGTAAAATCTAAGATCTGAAAAAGATTTCTGGTGGTCCAAATTGAAAACGACATACCTAACTATTAAAAAGACCGTCAGCTCCATGTTTGTGCGAAAGTATGCGTTTCATATTAAAGTAAATTATTATATTAGTAAACTAGTATTAATAATACTTAGTTTATGGTTGCCAGCACGGGCTATTTATTGCGGATTGGCTACCCGAACTTTTCGTGGGCCCTAAAATTGTGATATGCAATTTGTCGCAATTTAGACTTTTTGCGATTTTACGATATTAAGGCTCATTATAAATTTATAAAAAATGCATACTTACTTCATATCTTAAGCCTTTAAAAATTGCTTATTTTGAAACAGGAAACTTACATATTGTGTTTAACCAGGCATACTTACTTGTCAGCAGTAAAATCATTTCACAACACCAAGAATGAGGAAATTTAAAAAATGGGAAGTTTGATATGTACCTAATTTCGAATGAAGAAACTGTATTTATTTTCTGGCTATTGTTTAATTTTTAATTTTATTATAAAGAATTTTAAAAAATGATGATAATACATGGTTTTTTTTAAATTTGGTTTCATATATGTCTTCGAAAATCTGGCAACACTGACTGCAACCAACAATTAAAGTAGAAATCCTCCGCTCCCTCTATGTGGGAGTGAACACGCATCACAATAAAACTGATAAATTTTTTAGAAGCATATAGCTTGAAATGGAGAAACATGTATTTTTATTATTATTTATTGGAATCGGACAACGTTTTCAATCCAATTTGACAGCTTTAGACGTCTGCTCATAGGTGTCTCTCATTGGGAAGTGTTTGCGAATTGACTGGGAGTAATCGTGGTCGTGATCGCATTGTTTTCACTTGTTTGTAGCTTCCTTTTCTTTGACGTTTAATGCGGACAAGAGATAATAAACAAAAATAGCTGCATGTGAAATGTCAAAGAATGCAAATTGTTGCTATGTACGATTGAGGTTGTCTGCCAGTAATTGTCTCTTTTTGTGTTGTTATAAATTGACTAAAGGTCTGTTTACTTTAAAATTGCAGGAATTCTTACAAACTTTTACTTACCTCTTTCGAATTTTCACGCAGAAATTTTCACCTTAACTCGCAAAATTCGTAAAAGGGAGCATCATCGGGAAAGCAAGCTATTACTCCTCCATTGAGAATGAGCATATTCAAGAATTTGGATGAGATGAGATGAACGTCATTTTTTCTCGTCAGCCACATATATGCGAACTGTCAACTAAGTATTCAGTCACTAATTTCTTGACTAGAAACTTCAATTGAAACAGCTGCTCTTTATCAACGATTTCAGCCAATCAAAACCTTTTCATAAATTAGTACAAAAATGTTTTCTAACGCCTTAGTAAGTGTCTCTCTCTCTGAGAGAGAATTTATCTCATTATTTGACAGTCTTTTGCGATCTTACTACAAAGGTGAGACAACAAAATTCATGTAACGTTGACATTGACAGATAGGTCAGCAAAGTCACTTTTGCTTTTTTTCAACGTCAAACACAAACAGGGACTGTCAACTTTGAACTAAGGCATGAAATTGTGGACTAGATTCGTCGGCTACTCTTCCATAAACTGGATTTTGAAAAAAAAATATCTATTTATGTGAGAAATGCCATTCAAAACACATCACATCAACCAGCTGTCAGACTAACTTAACCAGATTCTTGGACTTCCACCATCTAATGTCGTTTTCCATTGGTTTCACTCGGGAATCCATTCATTCTGTAGTCCAATGGAACAAGAGAACTGCTTCTGATTGAATCCACAAGAGTATTGGTGAAATGCCAAAAAATAATCTACGGCAATTGTCAGTCGACTTGTATAAAATACACGAACTACACTTGTGTGAGTGCTTCTTGAGTGGATTCTGACTTCAAATCCAGAAGCGAAATTCTCTCCTCAGAATCACCAGAAGAGTATTTTTTGTGCCAATGGAACGGTTTCAGAACAGAAGTGCTTTTTTCGATTCTGGACTCTCCCGGACGCTTCTTTTTGCCCAATGGAAAATGACATTAGTAAGTGTCTCTCTCTGAGAGAGAAGTTATCCCTACAACTGTCATTTGACAGTCTTTTCCGATCTTACTACAAAGGTGAGACAACAAAACTCATGTAACGTTGACATTGACAGATAGGTAGACCACAACAAATTCCTGAGTAATCAGTTGGCATTTCGATAAGTTTAAGCCTTTCCGCAATATAAACATTAAAAAATATATTTGTCTTAAGTCGACAAGATTGATCTGGAGTATGGGTATACTTAGAACACAAGAACTACATTGGTCAGCAAAGTCAATTTTGCTTTTTTTTCCTACGTCAAACACAAACAGGGACTGTCAACTTTGAACTAAGGCATGAAATTGTGGACTATATTCGAGGGCTGCTCTTCCATAAACTGGATTTTGAAGAAAGGCCAATCAAAACACATCACATCCAGCCAGTTGTCAGACTAACTTAACCAGATTCTTGGACTTCCACCATCTAAAAGTATTTGTAGTCTGACAGCTCTTTAAAAAAAATGTTGTTGCTCTTTCGATTCGATTTTTAATTTGGCGTTGGCGTTTAGAAATTTTGTACCCTACATTTTTAGTTGACAGTTGGAGATGTCAAAATATCGCAGGAAACCTCAACCTTTGCACCGTATTTACAAAGTCTGCGAAGATGTTAAAAACTTTTAATTAAAAGCTTCACATCAAACTGACGTCTATTGACGTCTGACGTCTTATTTATTTAAAAGGAAAAAGAATAGAACAAAAATACATCGCAAGTTCCTTCAC
Organism: Cheilosia vernalis; assembly: GCA_949126925.1. Taxonomy (NCBI): domain Eukaryota; kingdom Metazoa; phylum Arthropoda; class Insecta; order Diptera; family Syrphidae; genus Cheilosia; species Cheilosia vernalis. Next base: position 59,422,583 of record OX421360.1, read on the forward strand.
GTACGGCTTTTAAAAACAACTCGCTTTTAACGTATCTATCCTCTCGCTCTCGCTAAGCTTTGCTACAGCGAAAACAAATCCCCATTTTTAATTACTTCCACTCCATACACTCATATGCTTAGCTTATGCAGTGCTGGTGAAAAAATGTTTTCAATTAAAAGTTTCCGTGTTTATTTCAAAGTTTCCCTAGCACCGGGCGTATAGCTTGGGCGCACATATTTTATTGCAATCAAAGTTCTTACAAGCGTGTACAGTGTACACACAATAATGGGACAGGATCGAACACAAAACCTATATCCATGAGTACCTATACTCTTTGAGTGTGTTTTTTCTGACGTGGATATTTTCCAGGTGCTCACGAAATATTCCCCAAGCTGGTAGCTCTACTATAAACAGAAACTGGATGTTCGTCAGCATTTTCTTTCGCCTGTCAACAATAAGGAGTTTGTTGAAAATTTACATTGATGCATATACAGCTTACAGCATATGCCCTCAAACCTCAATACCAACTTTCGGTTATGGAGGAAATTTTCGAGAGAAGAGAAGAGTACCTAGTAGTTGATCCTTATAGCGAGAAAATTGCCATGAGTGGAAAGGACAAAACGGTGCGGATGCCGGATTTTGAAGAAGGCTTTTGAAATTGTTCTTGGCTAAACATATTTATGAGAAAAGTGGCGATAGTCGCTCCCGTGGGTGTGTATATAGACGGGACTTCGCAGAATATTCTCGATTGAGTAGGTAATGGAGTGTTCGCTGAGTCGTCCTTGGTTCGTCTTCTTTCTGTAGCAGTTGTTGTCAACAATCAGCGAAGGAGGCTGATTTGGTAAACAGTCGAACAACATGGACGGGGGGATTTGCTTTGCTTTCTTTAAATCCAGCGGAAACAATGAATCTAAATCGCTATTGTTTGTGATTGTGACACATGGAAAAGGAAGCTTGCCAGCTTCTCGTTCTTGGAATGTTTACATTGAACGAGGAAATTCAAAAGAAGTGTGTTCAGAGAATGTTCTACAACTACTGTTACTGGTGAGTAAACAAAAGTTTAAAGCATATTTGACATCAATACATTCCACTACGGATTTAGAAAACACTCATAAAAGAATACATCGCTTATAAGAAACGCATGTGGAAACATCGTGGACTTTCTTTCGTTTATAGGTATTCAAACACCTCGGATATGAGAAACCATTTTTATTTTTTTTATCTCAGAGTTTCTTATATACGGCATGGACTCTATTGTTGTCAAGGCTTGCAGGTTCATCGGTTTATAAAAGGAAGACTTAGGCTTCTGGACTTAGTTACAAGTCATAAAGTTCTGTCAGCAAAGCTGTCACTGAAATATTCAGTTTTAAGTAGCCCTGTAGTCACACAAATCATGTGCCCGAAAGCCTCGTGAGTCGTGAGTCTGATGCGGGCTTTCCTCGATTTGGTATCTCTTGATGCCTGTTGAACAACGAACAACGCTCAAATTAAAGGGCGAATAGTTTTCAAGGATATTAGGGTTCAGCATGTTCTATATTGTTTTGGGACATGCTTGAGGTGCGAACAGCATTGTATGTCCAATCTTCAGTTTCTATGCTGCTTAAAATTTGTTTGAATGCCGAGCAAACATGACTTGTCTGCACGGATTTGAGAACAAGCCCCACGCGGCCAGGTCGTTCCCTAACAAGCTGGCTCCAGTTTCAATTTTTCCACGTACTCTTTGCCTGTATGCATCAAGACCAAGAGACATAGTCACAAAAGAAAACACATGAATGACGTTGCCTTGTTTACAATAATCCGCCACAAATGATTTGCATTTACGTACATAACTACGTCACAAAATATAATTCCTCAGGTTTTGGTGCCGATTAGTTGGAAAATGTTGCAGCAACAGCAAGAAATCAAGCGAGTGTCATGAAATTGTTCTAAGCGCAGTGGCTTAGTGGTTAATGTATCGGGCTACTGAGTAAGGGGTGCCAGTTTCGATACCCAAACAAATTTTTCGATTTAATTTTTTGACAAGCTTCCGAAAGTATAACTGTCCTGAAAGAGCTTCTCCGAACGGCTAGGACTCCACATAAAATTGCAGAAAAACACACACAAAACGATTGGTTGTGAGAAGCCAAGCCTAGGGTCCCTACGGATAAGGATCTGTTGCGCCAACTATTTATTTATTCTTGTATCATAATCTTGTTATCCCATGATTCATGTTTCATGTTTAAAATAGGACATAAAGTTTTCAATTAACCTAAGGACTCCCCCACATCTAGACCAGGTTAGAGTAGCTGCCATATATAATATTAAGTTCCACCTAAAATTTAAACTTGCGTCGAAAATAACACCACGCTTAATTTCGTATTAATGAAATACATACTGTGGTGTGGAATGTAGAGTGGAACCTAAAATGGTGAAGTGTTAACAACCCATTAGTCACCAAACAAGTTCCACTTCCAATTGGAGACTTGAATCTGTCAAATAAGTGTAAGTCTCCAACTGAACTAATTCTAGAACCAGCCGGAATGTTCGGAATACACTGGAAGGTTCTCGATAGATGGCGGAGCGGATATAAAAGGGTGATTTGAGAACAGGTTGATTTTTAAACAGTGTAAGGCCCGATTCGCCAGGGATTTCACCATTTTCCTGGTGAAATGTTTAAAATTTACGTTAATCCGGAGATTTTTTTTTTTGTTTTTGTTTATTGGACGCCCCGGTTTCTTCCACTTCGGTCCATGCAAAAATAAGTGTTAAGTGCTTAACCGACAGAAATATAAAATTCTGAAGATTGGTCCATTTTTGTTTGTTTTTGTTGTAGGACTTAAAACAAACATCTTATCTCAGCGAAAGCAAAGTACAACAACTAATGTCACCAAATATCCGGGTTCACTGGTGAATAAATCCTTAACTAGGTACTACAAAAAGTTGATGAACAACGTGACCCACAGTTCGAAATAGTAATCGATTGTTGAAGATAAATAAGTGTAAATTAATACAGTAAATTGAATGATTGGTTTGAATCGTTTAAGAATTGTTTTAAGTTATATTGCTTTGGTACTTAACAAGCGAATTATTTGAATAATCGATGAAAGCGATTTTATTTAAAAAGCTCAACAGAATTGTGTTTCATCTTTTCCAGACCCAGCCTGAATGTGACAAAAGGGCAACAGGTTCGTAAGAGCCAAATGGTTCAACTGCACTGAAAATAAAACGCTGGTATATTTGATGAAAATGTGGGTTCATTCAACAATTTTTTTTTTTTTTGTCAATATACATACGTTCAACAAAATCTTCCTATCAGATAGACAAAATATTAATAAGTTTTACCTTGTCTTAAAATTTTTGTTGTGATACCAAAAAAAAATGTGTGTTAACAAAAATCGTTTCTTCTGTTTACAAAAAAGATTTGTCAATTCCACCATTGCTGGTTCGTCAAATCAACAAATAACTGTTGCTTTTACAAAGAAACTTATCAATTATTTTTTTTATCTTTTTGTCGAATTAACATAAAAGTTTGTCAATTCAGTTATTGTATTTTGTTAAATCGACAGCAAATATTGTCTCTGAACTGCCGTTGTGGTTTAGATTGAGAATTAATAACTGATACGCAAAACAAATAAGTTTAATAATAGATTTATTAAAAAAGAATATTTATACAAATTACTAGCTGGCCCGGCGAACTTCGTTCCGCAAAAATTCGTTAAAGTAGTTAATGAAATTAAAAATTCCGAGCTCTCGCTTCCGGTCAATTTAAATTCTTTATTCAAAATTTATATTAAAATAAATACCATTGCAATAACCGCAGCGATTTACTTGTCGGCCAACCTACCGCTTTTTCGCTGAAGTGCTTTATGGTACATAGCATTTTTCGTTCCATTCACGGGTGCGTAAACGTACAAGCCGACACTTGAGCACGCCACATACAATTGACCATGTGAGAAACATGGAACGCTATGCTGATGACGTTTGTGCTGTTGTCTATCTCGGTCTCCAGTATGGATGACTGCATGATATTCTTTCCCGAAGTTCCGACATATTCTCTCGATTGTTAATATTCCGATCTGACTGTTCGTCCTGATTTTCTGCGGCGTGAAACGTTTGACCTTCTCACTGGCGGCATTATCAAATTTGTCTTGGAATCCAATCGAAACCATCAAGCTCAAAATTAAAAACTACCCATCCTGTCTCGAGTTATGCGCGTAAAAACTCAAAACGCTCAACAACTCCTGTGTTGCCTATCCTCATCGTCATCTCAAACATTTCAACTTACTCTACTCCATTTCAAAAAGCTACTTAATGTAACAATACATGGCAAACATAAGCAAACTTATTAGGTGTATTTAAAAAAAATAAATTTCAAAATTGTTTGCAACAACAATTTGCTTGAAAAATAATTAAAATAATTGACACCAACAATTGGCATTAAAATTAAAAATATTTTTTCTTTGTATATGAAGTATCACTACTCGATTTCCACCCCGTTTATTTTTTTCAAAGTGCATTTCCCCATACAAACTTTCATAACCTTTTTCATCCCCTCAAAGTTTTGTTTTCGCGCCAAAAAGTAGCCTATAACCTTCCTTGGTCCAAAACGAAACCGTCAAGCCCAAAATCGTTGAAATCCAACAATCCTTTATCGAGTTATGCGCGCACACACGGACTTCATTGCCTTTTATATATATAGATATAGGTGTATGTTTATTGCGAAATTATTTAGTTTCCTACATTCTTGCCAATACTCCTTCCACCTCATCTAATGTCCTCCCAATAATCATAAAGACAATCTGGGAATCTTTAAAGGAATATTGTATATGGAGCCCCTTATCGCCTTCGTTGGTCACTGACTTGCTGGTCGGTATAAAAACTACATTCAGCAAATAAAACACGACGACAAATCTATGTATTTCGAAAAATAAAAAATTCGTTTGTTGTAATATACATACGAGAATATAAAATAGGGTTTGATGAATTAGTTAACAATTTTTAGCTTTATACTCGTACCTATATATTATCGCATTAATGCGGCTTTCTTTTATTGAAGCAAGGTTAAGTTCAGTAACCATTGTCCATTTATTTAGTTCTAAAATGTATTTTATTTTCGGATAATGACAGAAAAAGAAAAAATTATCAAAATAATGAGTAACGAGTAGTTCCTCTCTTGGCTCGAAACAGCTCAGAGAATTACAACAAGCAAAATATGTCAAATGCAAAAAGTTGACAAGAAACAAGATCAAAATCTGTCGTAAAGTTCAATTGCAAAGAAAAAAAATCTGTGAAACAAAAAAAAAATAAGCCGTGGTCGAACGTCGAATGTTCTTCATATATGTTGCAAAAACATTTTTTTCAGATTAACAAAACTATTTCTGTTGAAACTTTACAATAGACTTTTGTCAATATTACCTGGCATTTCATTTTCAGTGTGCATAAAGAAAATTTCTGAATATTCTAGGCTTTCACAGAAATTTATCTTTCTGCTTGGAACTCCTAACCTTTAGTTATGTCTGACAAAATCTGAATGAAAGGCTCTCCCATGGACCATTCTCCACCAAAAGAGGCAATTTCCAACTCAAGTTCAAACAAAACAAAAATTAGCTACAGTGATGGTGTAAAACCTTCTAAAATTAACCTACCCACTCTCTCCGAAAGTGCAATCCCATAATGGAGGGAAACCTTTGAAGTGTCTAATACGAAACCCGGCCTTGACATTTCGAAGAACATGCCACAAAAAAAAAAAAAAAACAATCCGAAAAGCCTTTCAACAATTGCGACAGCAACGCCTCTCCACATCACCTCCACTCAGTTAAACAGGTGGAACCTTGGGAATAGTTACCCTGGTCGTTTGACATCAATTATCGATTCGTCAACGTCCATTGAATACCGTTCCAAGATTTATTTTCCGCTCTGCTGAGCATACGATTTTTACTTTCAACCACTGCTGCCGCTACATGTAATTCCATTCTTCACAAAAGAATTTTACAAAATAATTTTCCTTTGAAACCGGAAAAGCATTCTAATGAAATATTTCCTTAATACTCTTCTGTGGTTGCTGCCGCAGCCCCTCTCAATTTAAGTGCCACCCACCAGTGCCATAGAAGTTGTTTCCAAGGAAAAAAAAAAAACTGAATCCCAGGAATTTACCACAGCATCACAAGCTGGTTATTGTGGTTACTTTGAAATAATTTTATCTACGATTCAATGAGTCGGAATGCGAAATGCGAATTTTCGTGCGAACAATTCTCGTTCGCATAACCACAGGTGAGTAATTGAATTCGCCCGAATACAAAATGAGCATTTCTCGGTATTGGTACTACACTGTGCAGTGTGCCTGAGCATGCAACAACCCCTTGTCAACCCTCTACCGATGCATAGGTTAATTTCTGAAAGCAATCTGCCAGCCGAAAGCCCATCAATCCGTGTGCAAAGTACAACAACCAATGTCACCAAATATCCGGGTTCACTGGTGAATAAATCCTTAAGCCTAGTATGCTGCTCGCGCTTAAATTAAGCCCCCATACAAAAATATCTCCAAAGATAAAATTAAGCAAAGCAGTTAAGCCAAGCACTACGCAGTTCAAGCTAAATATCTGAGCCGCTGTACGAAAACTCACTACAGAATTTAAGCAAGCAAATTAATGCCAAATGCATTTTTCCACAGCGAAATTTTGACAGATCAGAGAAAATATCGGCATTCGCAATAAATTTTCAAACGAAACAGTACCAATGGAGAATGGTTAGTTCAACACAAAGAAATTTGTTGTTATTAATATAATTTCTTTTAAAAAGTAGAAATTTTTGTAGAAAGTTGACGGAACTTACACTGTCAAAATTAAGCGAGCATTAAGCGAAGTGGTGTAGAGAAACATTGGAGACGCGCTTAATTTTAGCTTTCCTGGAACAGCATACTAGGCTTTAACTAGGTACTACAAAAAGTTGATGAACAACGTGACCCACAGTTCGAAATAGTAATCGATTGTTGAACATAAATAAGTGTAAATTAATACAGTAAATTGAGTGATTGGTTTGAATCGTTTAAGAATTGTTTTAAGTGATATTGTTTTGGTACTTAACAAGCGAATTATTTGAATAATCGATGAAAGCGATTTTATAAAAGCTCAACAGAATTGTGTTTCATCTTCTCCAGACCCAGCCTGAATGTGACAAAAGGGCAACAGGTTCGTAAGAGCCAAATGGTTCAACTGCACTGAAAATAAAACGCTGGTATATTTGATGAAAATGTGGGTTCATTCAACAATTTTTTTTTTTTTTGTCAATATACATACGTTCAACAAAATCTTCCTATCAGATAGACAAAAGATTAATAAGTTTTACCTTGTCTTAAAATTTTTGTTGTGATACCAAAAAAAAATGTGTGTTAACAAAAATCGTTTCTTCTGTTTACAAAAAAGATTTGTCAATTCCACCATTGCTGGTTCGTCAAATCAACAAATAACTGTTGCTTTTACAAAGAAACTTATCAATTATTTTTTTTATCTTTTTGTCGAATTAACATAAAAGTTTGTCAATTCAGTTATTGTATTTTGTTAAATCGACAGCAAATATTGTTGATTGTACAGAAATAATGTCTCTGAACTGCCGTTGTGGTTTAGATTGAGAATTAATAACTGATACGCAAAACAAATAAGTTTAATAATAGATTTATTAAAAAAGAATATTTATACAAATTATATAGGTGTATGTTTATTGCGAAATTATTTAGTTTCCTACATTCTTGCCAATACTCCTTCCACCTCATCTAATGTCCTCCCAATAATCATAAAGACATTCTGGGAATCTTTAAAGGAATATTGTATATGGAGCCCCTTACCGCCTTACAACAGGCAAAATATGTCAAATGTAAAAAGTTGACAAGAAACAAGTTCAAAATCTGTCCCAAAGTTCTATTGCAAAGAAAAAAATCTGTGAAACTAAAAAAAAATAAGCCATGGTCGAACGTCTAATGTACTTCATATGTTGCAAAAACATTTTTTCAGTTTAACAAAACTATTTCTGTTGAAACTTTACAATAGATTTGTGTCAATGTTACCTGGTATTTTATTTTCAGTGTGCATAAAGAAAATTTATAAATATTCTAGCTTTTCACAAAACTTTAATCTTTCTGCTTGGAACTCCTAACCTTTAGTTATGTCTAACAAAATAGATAGACCATTCTCCACCAAAAGAGGCAATTTCCAACTCAAGTTCAAACAAAACAAAAATTAGCTACAGTGATGGTGTAAAACCTTCTAAAATTAACCTACCCACTCTCTCCGAAAGTGCAATCCCATAATGGAGGGAAACCTTTGAAGTGTCTAATACGAAACCCGGCCTTGACATTTCGAAGAACATGCCACAAAAAAAAAAAAAAAACAATCCGAAAAGCCTTTCAACAATTGCGACAGCAACGCCTCTCCACATCACCTCCACTCAGTTAAACAGGTGGAACCTTGGGAATAGTTACCCTGGTCGTTTGACATCAATTATCGATTCGTCAACGTCCATTGAATACCGTTCCAAGATTTATTTTCCGCTCTGCTGAGCATACGATTTTTACTTTCAACCACTGCTGCCGCTACATGTAATTCCATTCTTCACAAAAGAATTTTACAAAATAATTTTCCTTTGAAACCGGAAAAGCATTCTAATGAAATATTTCCTTAATACTCTTCTGTGGTTGCTGCCGCAGCCCCTCTCAATTTAAGTGCCACCCACCAGTGCCATAGAAGTTGTTTCCAAGAAAAAAAAACTGAATCCCAGGAATTTACCACAGCATCACAAGCTGGTTATTGTGGTTACTTTGAAATAATTTTATCTACGATTCAATGAGTCGGAATGCGAAATGCGAATTTTCGTGCGAACAATTCTCGTTCGCATAACCACAGGTGAGTAATTGAATTCGCCCGAATACAAAATGAGCATTTCTCGGTATTGGTACTACACTGTGCAGTGTGCCTGAGCATGCAACAACCCCTTGTCAACCCTCTACCGATGCATAGGTTAATTTCTGAAAGCAATCTGCCAGTCGAAAGCCCATCAATCCGTGAACGTGCTTGATTTTGGATTTCCATGTGCACAATGCAAATGCACGTATTGGCAGCCAAATCATCCTACGCCAAATTTTTCGAATCAGCAGGACCAAATCACGGTTTTGATCTGCATCTGCATCTGTCTACTGGTGTCGATCAAAAAATTACACAAAAAAAATGCAGAAACTTGAAATAAAAAAGAGGAAACACAAAAGAAAGCAAAAAATGGTCACTCCCTCGATAAGGGAGGGAATTTTAATTTGGCCGGGGAAATTCTTTTATTTGGCTGACTGTGTGCCGTCTCGATGAAAGGAAATGATGATGCATGGACTGTTATCTGCGGAACACGCGATTCTATTTCAGGACATGTCACTGAAACTGTTCTATCGCTGGTTTTTGCTGCCCGTATTTGGGCAGCGAACTGCGACTTTGTTTGTTCGTTAGAATGGCATTTTGAAATTTAGATGAATCTAAACAGTGGATGGCGTTCACGCGTTTTTTTTTTTTTTGTCTTCTTTGTTTCCTCCATGAAATTGCCGGTTCAATTTCCCTCTCTGTCTGAACTGTTTTCGTTTTATTATGGACAACTGCCGTTGGTTGGGGGTGAAATAATTTTCCAATTCATAGCAGATTGAGTAAAAGTTTTGAATGGAATATGTAGAAGCTTCTACTTGTAAGTAGGTACAGCTTGTAAGCACATCCTATTAGCGAGCGTATTTGTTAATAATTCAAATCAGATAAGAGGTATTGTAAATTAGGGAATTTAATTATATTGTTATACACTTGACGCGGCGATACAGGCATAGAAGGTTTCAGCTCTCTTCAATAATCTGTCACTAAAAATATTTAAGAATGGCTGAAAACTGAACCGTGAACTGGCATTCGGCAGCATATTTCCACTAATCACTTCTTGTTCATCGGTTCTAAGATGAAAAGGTATGTTTGCAGTGCCAAAAAGGCCCTTTTGGATGACTCTTAGACCTTGGATGGGTCAAAATTACTGTCAGTAGAGGAGGAGGTGTCAGAAGTTGAACATATCGGTTCCTATGGCATACCACAAGACTGTGTTCTTTCGACAATATTTCTATTGCTGACCAGCGTGAATTAGATCGCTTACAATACAATTTTCACACCGATCCGAAAACCGTGTCGACATTCACACCGAACACCAACAACTTTCCGTTTGACGTTTCTATATCAGCTGTGAGAAACTGGTCGTGGAACTTTTGTCTAAACTATTTACAAATTTCGATCGCAATAAATTGACAAATAAAAATAATTCAGAGCATTTTAAAATAATATTAGCCCATCAGTTATGTAAGTGTGGAAAATGGTTTTAAGTTTGCAGTTGTGACATTTGTTCGGTCAGCTGATCTGCTGAATATTGCAAAAGGTGTGTTTGTTTCAACAACCCAACTAATGGAAGTCATTTTCGTTGTGTTTTTTTTATGGAAAACGGCAATAAACGACTCGCTTTGAAAACTGGAATATGTACATATGGGAGAACTTCTGTTTTCGGAGAATTTTTCGATTGTTTTCGTGAACACTCGGTTTCCGGCTCGGTGTGAATAGGGTATTAGGCTTAGATCATCTAACATTGGTGCCTTCTGTCGTTTTCTGTGATTAGTGAAATTCAGCGAATTAAGATATTATTATAGACGGACTCAATTTTTGGTAGTTTATTTGAAACCAGTGCTGTCACTTCTGGCAAAATTTCAGATTATTTTTCCAATCTACCTAATCTAGTACTGCTCAACGAAACTCTACCACGTTTCTACGTTTTCCTTTTAAGCACCTATTTCTATCGACTTCCTTGTTATTAAGCACTCCGGACCTTACCAATAAATATTTTTAGTTTCGAAGTTCTCAGTGGCCATATTCATACAAATTTCGCAATTATGAGTTTCCGCAAATTTAAGGTCGAGACGGCGGCGCTCTCTAAATTATTTTTATTTTATCATTTACTTCGTTGCAATCCAGTAATCCAAGTTATTCGCATTTTATTCGCTTCGAGTTTCGCGGAGGAAGATTTGGTTCGCCCGCAAGTTCATATGCGAATCCCTAGTAAAACGTAAACGTATTTTGACGTAGCGAGGAATGTCATTGCAATAACCGAGCTGAAAGGAACAAAATACAAATATTAAGGCGAAGTCTAAGTGAATGGGGTGACGCTATGCAAATTTGAGGTCCCGGGTTCGATGCTAAAAATGATTCGGGCGAATTTTTTAATTGGGAATAATTATCTCTGCTGCAATTTCTGTTTAAATAATTCTTACTTAACGGCAAAATGTGGGTGCATTGGCTCAATGGTTAGTATGATGCACTTCTGAGGAATGGGTCTCAGGTTCGGCACACAGAATAACATCTTATGGCATTTTTACCAATGAACAACCTTCCACGAACGTCTGTCAAACGTCTTGGAGTGTAGCACTGTCTTGGAAAAGCTTTTATTAAGCCATTCATAAACTTGCAGTTCGCTCTTCTTCATTCTAAAAAATAAAAACTCCCATTAAGGAGTGTAGTTATGAGAAACTATATGATATAAAGGCGGACCGACCAAAAGTGTCCTTCATGACATTTTTGGTTGTAGCTTGTCAATACATTTGAGATTGACAGCTCTTTGCTGTCATTTCACCGCGAATAGCAAACTAAAAGATGTTCCCTTGATCAACGATTCAAAATCTCTTCGTATTAAAATGTCCTCACGCTTCCTTCTCACAGAGCTGTAGAACAATTTCTTACGATCCCTATCCACCTCCTTAACATCTCTTAAATGACAAACGCCACTCTGTCCAATAAAAAATCAATGTCCGATATTGCGAATACCCTTAATCACCATTCATCGCTCATACACTTGGCGCAAATCTTCGCCTACCAACCATACCATCCATATCCGTTAAGTAAAAACCAAATGGCGCCCAACGGCAACGGCGCGACGGCCGCTTTAATCGATTATTTCCATTTTTCCACCCGCACCACTGAGCACTCCGAGCGGAAGTCAAAATCCAAATATTTGCTCGATTTAGGAAGAGAAATGAACATATCCTCTCCTCTCTGTTCGCAACAAGAAGTTTTATTGCTTTTCTACAGGCGAACGAAAAGGAAGTATGCACAATATCTTAGGGCTTCTGCATGACTGTTTGCACAAACTTATCCAACGAACGAAAAATCCAAAGTCATCTCCTGTGGCTTCCACTTGTTCGTTTTCTCGTGCTGCCGCTAACTCTTTAGCCGGAAACGGATGCCAGCAAATGATTCTGGCTGTTGTTGTGTGTATGTGTGTATAGGAAGATGATGATCCAAGTTGATATGGGAACACACCACAATCGTCTTAGCCTCACTGCTGTGTTAACTTACCTCTTTTGCTCGAATGGTATCTCTGTTTTCACGGAAATGACACTCATTCATAATGTCACCTGGGGTGAAAGCTTAAGACCGACTTCTACTCCGAAAGGATACCAGGAAATGTGCATTTGCCACTGAATATGGGACGATCCGAGACGGTGTCCTTCGCCTTCGCATGCACTGCATATTCACAAACGACTGCGCAACGAGAATTTAATTTCATTCAAGAGTAAAAGTTTCCGTTTAGCTAACTGCTCGTGGATTTCCGTTTCAATTGCACAAAGGCCACGCATGTGTGGGGTTGTTTTAAAAACAGAACTCTCCCAACTAGGCAAACTTTCGTCGCTTCTTGAAGGAGACTGGCTATGGCGCCGCGAACCTTCAACTTCGATTCACACCTGGTGTTGAGCGAAAAGATTTCTTTTTTTTGCTGACGCACGCGTCAAACTGAAATAAAGGGGGAACATTTTACCAAACTAATTTGGTAATGTGAATTAAATGTCATTTCGGCCAAAGTTGCGCCACCAGGAGGGCGCACACTTCGCTTGGGAAACAGTGCACTGCAACCGCACCAGTGATAGATAACTTTGCAGTTTGGCCAGAGAATGCAATTTACAATGTGAATGTGGATGGTGACTCGCCACAAAGTTTGGTCCTGGAGGAGTATGTATGTGGTGTGGGTATTTGACTTGTCGTGTGAGTGACAGTTTGCGATGTAGTATTTTATTGTGCACAGTTTTGTGGAGTCATATTTGGACGTTTTAATAAAAGTCGAAACATTACTCTTGAGAGGGAGCTGTCGCTGTGTAGCAGGGTTTCCAAGGATTTTACGTCCAAATGTCTGTAAAATTACTAAATAATGTATTCATACTTTTAGAGGTCTTGTGTTTTGGACATCTGAGGCTACTTTAATGACTAATTTCCCGCAAAGTGTTACAATTGTCTTTCTGTTCAATAGACAGACCGAGTGACCGAATGAACGAGACCACTACTCACAATTAAAACAACCGAATCAGGTCAGAGCCATCTGGATGCCAATCACATTTTACCCTATTCATACAAAAACCACCTACCACACTTTGTATACTCACCTGTTTTAGTTGTCCTGGCTTACCGCAAAACCGTTAGTGATTACATATTCTTGTCCATATTTATATTCTAGACCAAATGTAACGCTGCCCCTGCCATGATCCATTTTGTTTATTTAAAATTGTCTGGAAGTACATTTTATAGAATCAGATGTCTGAATATCCCCAGCGATTCATGTTTTGCGCCAAATTTTAATGGATGAATCGGCTGCGATTCGCAAAACCCTCACAAAAGAACAAAATGCGAAGATCCGGAAGAAGCTTACGCGAATGCTTATATGAATATTGTGCAAATTTATACGTACAAAGATTAAGTCATCTCACAGGAAAAAAAATATTTGAAATGTCGCAGGATATCGGACGTTAAGATGGACTTTTCCTTGTAAATTGTACAGGATGCAGCTATATAACTAATTTTTTTGAAATGCACGTCAAACAGGCGGTAGGGGTCGTAGCGAAGCGGGAGTGGTCATTCGACAGACATTGCTAGAAATATTTGTTCATCATCAACATTATTGCAGACCTAAAATCAATTGTTAAATGGGGCAGAGAAACTGCGATTACGATAGGACGAAAAACTGGGGAGTCCCTCGGATCATATTGGAGCACCTGAAAACATTGGCACATTGGTTCTGACCTCAAACAAAACATATGCGACTGCCCTTGATGAATTGGACTGGGGCATTCGTTGGTTCCAGCATGACCGAGCAACGGCTTACACTTTAAGAACATCCATGTCTATTTCGATGGAACACTTTTCGGAGCACCTCATTTCAAAAAGTGGTCCTTTGGAGTGGCCAACATTCCTACCCAAATTGGCCCTATTGTTCTTGGGTTTTTTTTTAAATCTTGCACTTATCTCAACCCAAGGACCTTACAAGACCGGAAAACCAAAATACAAATACATTTTCAGTCGGTAAATCTGGTACATTCTTTGATCAAATCATTATCGCAATAATATTTTCAAATTCTCTACTTGACTTACTCACCAAACCTAATACATTATGCACACCGAAAACCGGTTTTTCGAGAAAACACTCGAAAACTTCATCGAATAAGTCGTTTCCCGCGAAAACACAACGAAAACGACTTCCAATCGTTGGGTTGTTGAAACAAACCCATCTGTTGCAATATTCACCAGATCAAATGTCACAACTCCAAACTTAAAACTATTTTCCACACTTAATTGATTAATTTCGCCGCCATAGTTATTGAGCACACTCTCTATGTTGTCAAAACACTCTTGAACTCTTGAACTATTGAACTTTCGACATTTGAAGTCTTGGACTTTTGAACTTTTGAACTCTTGAACTTTTGGACTTTTGACCTTTTGAACTTTTGAGCATTTGAATTTTTGAACTTTTGACTCTTGAACTTTTGAACTTTTGAACTTTTGAACTCTTGAACTTTTGAACTTTTGAGCTTTTGAACTCTTGAGCTTTTGAACTTTTGAATTCTTGAACTCTTGAACTTTTGACCTCTTGAACTTTTGAACTCTTGAACTTTTGAACTTTTGAACTCTTGAACTCTTGAACTTTTGAACTTTTGAACTCTTGAACTCTTGAACTTTTGACCTTTTGAACTTTTGAACTTTTGAACTATTGAACTTTTGAACTCTTGAACTTTTGAACTTTTGAACTCTTGAACTCTTGAACTTTTGAACTTTTGAACTCTTGAACTCTTGAACTTTTGACCTTTTGACCTTTTGAACTATTGAAATTTTGAACTTTTTATTGTCAGTTGATGTCTTTTTCAAAACTAACTATTCAATAGTCGAAATCAGCTATTCAATAGTGAATTTTAATAATAATAATAGTTATTTGTGACTGCTTTGATTGTCAATTTTTTTTTTTTTTCAAAATCTACTTTTCAATAGTAAAATCAACTATTCAATGGTCAATGTCAATTGATATTTCAGAATCAACTTTTTAACAATCAATTTAACTATGTATTAATAAAATGCAGTTATTTAAGTTAGGATATGCTTTGTGCACCAGTGATTTCAAATTATTTCTTTCTTTTGTAAATTCGTAGTTATAGGTGCAACCACAAATGTCCTTATATCTCCGAAATTAGACATTTCTGAGAAAAAAGAATTTCACTACAAACAACTACAAACGATTTCGAATGCAACTGGCTGGTTTTTATTTCAAAAAGCCAAAACTGCGGGCTGAATTTTTTTCTAATCCTACTAACTTTCTAACGGTTGAACTACAAACGAAAAAAATTTCACTACAAACAACTGCAAACGAATGTCTATCGAACTGCAATTCACGTTTTTCATTCTAGAAAAAGTACGGGCTAACTTTGCGTAGGTAACATTAACCTCTGCACTGTCACTTGTCAGTTGGTATTTGCGCTCGTTAAGCATCTAGTTTTCTTTTATATAACACAAGTGAAAACAAATTAAAAAATTATAAATGAATGGTTTTCTACAATAACATTTAGAAGAAAACATATTCGTGACTTAAAATAACCGCTAAAGTTCACGTAAAGTTCACGTAGCCGAGTGCATGTTCCACAAATTGTTCAATCACGCATTCCCGCGTTTATGTCGTTAAACATACATTGCTGACTGAGTAACATACAAAGAAACAAAGAATTAATAAAAATGTTTTATTTTTGTTTTTAAGTTACAAACATTTTTAAGAAGTCCCGTCATGTCCCGCTTTTTTGAGAAAATTGTCCCGCGTTTTCACAATTTTTTTATGGCAATCCTAGCTGGCAATTTCTCTATTATAGATAGTTGTTGTGCACATCGTGTTGAAGTTGGAACTACTTTTAAATTTGTTTGGTAGAGTTTAAGGAATTTTGTAAATTTTTACTGAATTTTATTCAATTCGTTTGAGTCCGTTGTTGGGGAGGTTTTTTCGTCATTTGCCGCGATTGTTCTTAACTGCGACAGACTAGTTCCAATTAATTTACTAACGAGGCTGTCCCACCCATTCACCACCGATATTCATCTCCGTCTCCCTCTGCTCTTCCTCCATCAATTTGCATGACCTTTAAACAAGTTTGCTAGCCACTAGCAAGGACCACCACAACTTGAAGGAATTGCAGCTTCACGTTGCTTACTGAAACTTCATGTTTGAGTTTTCATTTCAAGTCAAAGTAGTAGATGTTACTCAACCTTTTCGCTTTGCATATGCCGATCCCTTTGGCATAAAGCATAACGTCCGTCTCTCGCTTTTTATGACAATGGAACCAGCCATACGCAGACGTCAGACCTGAACAACGCGCCGGTACTTGCCAATGAATTATTTTCTCTGCACTCGACAATGACGATGTGCGAGTGCGGCCCTGATATTCTGTGTGTAGTGTGTGTCGTTTTAACTTCATCAAAATTGAAAAACTTTTCTCCCTCGGCCATCGTTTGTACGTTATCTTTCCCCGATCACGACGACCGACCGACGGCGACGACTTACCCGCTCACTCACTCAATGCTAATCAGAAAAGTTGCTTTCACTGCTTGCTCCCTCGGCTTTTGTTTTGCGCTTTGTAAACCAACTCTAATTAAATAAAGGATTTCATTTTATGCCCGGCTGCCAGGAAAGAGAATACCCAGAAATCTCCTTTTCGCCATGTTGACTTTTTTCTCTCCCCCCCTGCCATTCTTTTGAATAGAAAACAGCGGAAGAAAAAAAAAACGGACGGGGGAAGGTATTATGAATGGTCAGCCATTAAATAAATAACCGCTTTCATAAATCTTGCAGCTTGATACCCATGTAAACAGCCGCGAGATAAAAAGGAGCGAATGCATGAGGTTGTGCTTTAAAATTTAAACTTTAGTTGAAGAATCCAACCTCGTGCATGGGCCAAGTTGGCGGACAGTAGCACAAGCCCACCCGAGGCGAAACAATCAAAACTCTCTCCTTTATGAATGGGTCGGCTTTCGGCTTTAGTTGCGCACGGAACCAACACATATGTGCCAACGCCAAGTCAGCCGCAAAGTGTAGACCAAGACAACTTTTAATTGCTATCGACTCTTGACTCGGGGCCCAGGGGGTTGGGAAGCATGTGTTTACGATCAATTCAAACTAATTGTTAACAGACTCTTCTCACCCTTGGTCGTCTCTGATTGTGATAGACGCACAACAACTTGCCACCTCCATCTGATGAAGCCAGTAAATAGGATGGAGGACACTTTGTCATCTCAGCTCATCGTAAGATGGCATAACCTTTGAACAAGTGTGTGCCCCGGGAACGGCCTTTAGTCAGGGTTAAGCCAGTCCGCAGTCAAATAGGTGACGATGACGCGACGCAGTTTGTGGGCCCCTTAACTGAAAGAGTATTTGCTACGTGTCAACAGTATACCAATTGGCACCACTAATCGAGTGACGTAAATAAAGGTAAATAAACCCGGTCCTTCTTTCTAATGGATTGTTGTATCTGTGGAACTGTGTTTTTTTTTTGGTGCAGACACTTTCCGCCTCATTAGGAA
The DNA here is from genome assembly GCA_949126925.1 of Cheilosia vernalis. Classification (NCBI taxonomy): domain Eukaryota; kingdom Metazoa; phylum Arthropoda; class Insecta; order Diptera; family Syrphidae; genus Cheilosia; species Cheilosia vernalis. Next base: position 59,440,456 of record OX421360.1, read on the forward strand.
ATTCATGGTTGCTCAGTTAATTATTCATAATCTATCGATGGACGAGTCTTTATGCTCCGGCCGGCAGTTGTAAATGGCTTTTTGAAAAAAACCGAAACGGAAACAAAAGGACTTGAATGGCTTGCTTGTGGTAATCCCTTTTGTCGGAGGAAGAGCAGCATCCACAAGACTTGGGAGGAGTATATACTCTCGGTTCGAATTGGGAGATGTTCATGGAAGGACTTAATTGTGTTTGAATTTGAAGAAGGTACGAGTACTTGCGGGGAAATAAGGGTAAATGTGTTGGGGGTGAAGGTTCCGCCTTGCTTTTACTAATAATGTTCAAAGCATATTGCTAGAACTAAATTAGGAATCAGAAATCATAAAAATGTAGATGGGGAAAAGTTAGACACCCGAATCAGTCGACTTTTTGGGCCTCTGTTCGTGTCTTTAAACCTTTCCTCTTATAGATAGGGAGACGCTATGAATTTGTGTAGAGTCCCACTTGTGTTTTAACTGGCCGCCTTAGCCCCAGCATCTGCTTATAGTCCAACTACTCTCTGTTGGGCATTTGGCATCTTCAACTCACAGTCTTCGGCAAAAACCACCGTCTGGAAGTCTCGTCTTCTTAACGTAGTATGTCTTGAGGGTATCGCCTTCGTTTAGAACTTCCCTCTTCGTATTTAGTTAAGAAAGCCTTATAAGTGTGACACCTAAGGTGAGAGGTTGATCTACTGTATTGTCGCTCCGCCATATAGTCGAAGACTCTAAGGGCCGAATGCCTTAGGACTGATGCGTCATTTTCGACCAGATCGATGTCGCTGCACAGCTTCATGGAATCTTCTTCTCCAACGTCAATGCAAGGTAGGTAGGTAAATGGGTGCTATTACGTCAACGTAAATGGGACCAACAATTTTACGAAGAATATTATTCTCAAGGATGTACATATTCATCTTCCTAAAACAAAGTCTAAGCTTCACCGCCATCTATAGCATAGCACATGGACTACCCATTGTCTATGTTGCCGAGATGGCTGTACAAGTCAATTGCCTTCTGAGCCCAAGGAAAAAGCGAATAACAAGAGTTGTTCTCCGTTGCACTTCTGTCGAGACAGATTCGATTCAGACTACCTTGAGGTTTCAGCTTTTTTTGTTGCGACCATCTATCCGATTCGTCGATGTTGATTGTCCCTTCTTGTTGACAGGATATACTCGATAGATCTGCCCTCGTTCACCGCCAAACTAAATTTTGCTACTTCCGTCCCTATAATTTAAATCGATGAAAAGACGTTGGATCTGTCGAGAGTGTGAAAATTTGATTGACGGTGGACTTTCTTGACCTAAAATCGAACTTATATGGGCCAATGATTGATTATAAAGGAATTTTAAAGCCCACGCAATATTTAAGTTACGTTTTGTATTTTAGACCAATTTTTAGACCATTTCCTTTCCGTTCGGGACCAATTTACAATTATGCTTTCAACCTGTTTACATTTGATTTCCAGTGTCCCAAAAGAGTCTGTCTCTTTATTTATTTATTGGACTCAATGACAACCTTTTCGGAGTTCTACTGTTGCAACTTTTTTTTTAAAATAAGAGCGTATACTGTCTAAAACGAGTTTTAATACGAAAGACGTTCTTCGCCATGCTTCCCCCAACTTGTTGTTCCAAAGCCTACAAAAATGGCAGATGTGTGTTTAATATGATTCCGTCTTCTTCGGTACCTATCTCTTGTTCGAATTCTTGCTTTAAAATAAGAGGACTTTGGCTAAAAGCGGGTCCTAAGCTAGATTCGTCTTGAACTGGTTTCCTGATGGAAACATTTTCCCAACACCTATTCTCTCCGGCATTATCCACAAAAATCTCAGATGCATGTGAAGTGGGGTTGTAACCTGTTGTTCATCACTTTGGACCTCCTTAGGTCGAATGTTTTCCTGAGTGAGTTTTTAGCCAAAAGCTGGTTCTCTTGGAAATTGATTCCTTAAACTCCGTTTTTCAAAAAAAAAAAAAAAATAGCTAATGTAGAGATCAAGTGATGTCCATTTAACTCTCCAGACCCTCCGCCCCTCCGTCAATATATGGGTAATTAGTTCACACATTTCTATTACTAACTTCACCCGTTAACTTTTCAACCATCGCATCGGAGCTCTGGAAAGTTTCGGCTAATTGCTTTGCCATAAAAAAATCGGACACCCCTTAATGACTAATGACTCTGTGCAGTGTCTGTCTCACCCCTAACCCTGCCCCCGTTTAAATGACAACCGCTTGGGTAATTAGGTGACAAAATTTATTGTGTGAGAATTGTGCAATTCTGAAAGGCAAATTAGCGCGATATGCCATTTAAGCTCGAGTCGCCATTAGAAACACACCAACCACCGCGGACCGTGTTGTAAACAAAAATGCGGGTGACCATTTTCCAGTAGGTGTTTTGCTGCTTCGGTGTAATTAGAAGCGAATATTCGCAGCTCACAGCTCGGAGCAGTCCTCATCATTGCTTTGGCTGTTAAATGGTGCGACGTGATTTAATTACACTGTCAGGATACCGCCGCCAACGCCATGACCAGGAGAAAGCGCTGTTGGAATGTGTGGCAGAGCGAATTGAATCTCTGTCGTTTGTTATGTGGCATTTTATTTGAATTTTCGCTACCATTCGCGTGTCTTTACCGCTCAGTTAAAATGTTGGCGTAATTTTGCGCTTTTGATTTCGCGTGAGTAGTGCCAACTGTCACCGCAGCATCTAATTTATCTTCGTTGCGGATAGCTTGTCAAGCAGTGGATGCGTTATTGAAACAATGAAATGAAATAGCATCCGGCGGCGGGGGAGTAGCGGCGTAAAATGATACAAATCACCCTGCCTAATGAAGTCGCCAACCAGATGACAGATTGTCATAAAGTTTGCATTGTAATCAAAATGTGATTTAATTGAACTGCGTAATGAGACAGTATCTTCTGATTTATTGCCATTCTTGTGTTTGGTCCTTGAAGGCATGACAACAACAGATGCCGATAAAATTAAGGACCCATATAAAGGCGATATGTGCGGGTGGAGCAGATGGTGGTGAGAAGCGATTAAATGAACCTGCCCGAGTACCTAAATTTTGTTTTATTGCCTCGGAAGGTTGGGTAACTTGGGCGGCGGGGAAGGAAGCTGATGTAAGCTTGCAGATAGTATACCTAATAAGAAAATAATGTCCTATAGAATTTTGTTCTCTTTAATGTGTTGTTTGGCATTTGTTTTTGTTGTTTTTATTTTGTATATATCTGAACTCTGTTGTTTTTGAAGAGAAAAGGCAGATGCGCAAGCATTTGAGCTATAAGTTGGACTTTTCTTAGAGAAAAGTCCTAATTCTAATAGTCCTAATTTAAGAAAATATTGGATGCTTTGTTTAGTTCCTCACAAAGACGATTCATATGAACTTGACAGTGGGCATTTTATTTTGCCACTGACGGTTTTTTCGGACTCAAAAAAAAAAATCCAAAAAAGAGCTAAAATAGAAACTACTGCACTGACGGTTTAAAAAAAAAACAAAATAAAACACATCTAATTTTCCAACTCTGTCGTTGAATGCAGTCATTCTTATTCTTACCAAAACGCACCCATCCACTGCTTCAGGCTAGCAGAGCAACATTGTTTTGATGGCTATCGACAAACGACGTACGTTGTGTGTTCTGTATTTTATTTCAATCTGCTCTTTTATTGTGGTTAAATGGAAAATCTTTGAATTAAATCTTCAGGAAACAGGTGAAACTGTTATTTATAAGATACATCTATATAACCCTTTTCACACCAGGCTTAAAACTGAGTTTTCACGAAAACACTCGGAAACTTTATCGAAAACAAAAGTTTTCCCAACATATTTTCCCACGAAAACGACTTCCAATCGTTGGGTTGTTGAAACAAACATACCCTTTTGCAATATTCAGCAAATTCAGCAGGATAGCTGAATTGAATTGAATTTATTGTATAGAGTATAATTTCACATTAAGATTGACCGAACAAATGTCACAACTTACAACTTAAAATGATTCTCCACAATTAATTGATGGGCTAATATTACCAAACTCATTTTATTTGTTAATGCGATCGAAATTTGTAACCAAAAGAGTTTGCACTGAAGTTTTACGACTAGTGTGTGTCTAGCGATGTATCCGTCGGATAGGAAAATTACCCGCAAAAGATCAAAATTAACGCTAACAGTTCTAAAAACAGTGCTCAAACGCCACAGTGACTTGGCAACGCTGAAAATGTAGCTACAAGGTGGCGCAAAAGTCATAAGTCAAGATGGTATAATTTTTGCAAATGGCGGAAAATGCGAATTCTACTTTGACATTTGTAAAGTAAACTGTTTCAATATATACGTCAGCAATGCATGAATCGCTACACTCCTAAAACGCGCTGATTAATTGTTTTAATTTTTTTTGCGGAATAATTCGTCGGTGATGGTGTTGGAGCAGCGTGAATTCCGGCTAACATCTCAAGGTCGTCGAAATTTCTTTGCGGTAGTTGGTTAGTTAGCTGGTTACACGGATATTTATCAAATCGTTAAAATGACAGCTGGTATAAGTGACCATTTATTTTGCTCACCGTGTTTCCGAATCAGAACTATGACAGCAGCGCCTTCGTCCTGTGTGCTCAGCAGTCATCTTCAGGTTCAGGCTTCATCCTTCAGTGTGTACCTTTTTATGTGGTATTCAATTGGGCGCTCTTTGAGCACCATTTATGTCCGTTTGGTATAAAAACAAACAATCCTCTTGAGATGTCAGAGTACTTTTGCGAATCTGGATTTATTCGTTAGAGTTTGATTTTGACAACTGGTGCAGTTTGTGAATTTTTTCTACAACAAAGAAATGTGTTTCATGGGGCGAATCTACTTTTGTAAATTATTTATGTATAAATATTTAGTAATCAATCGGGAAGCAAATTTTGAAATTTTTAGTACAAAATTTAACCAGTGAATGGAAAACGCTTTGTAAAGTGTCAAAGGCTACACATAGGTATTCGAATCGCATCGAATCGAATATAAACTCAAAAAAAGAGCAAGCAACGGTCTTATGTTCGATTCGAATCTGAAATCTGAGAAAAATCTGAAGAAGCCCATTCGAACACCACATTAGTATTACATAATTGGACCGCTTTTCATAGAAAATGAAAACGGTAACATGCCACAAGATCCTTATAGTGTTATTTACCACCTTCACAGATTTTGTGTCCTCAACCTACTTCCGCTACAAACCAAATTGGATTTTGAGCAAGACTTCAGCCTTATGCAGTCGTGAACCTCTCTAATGGAGACCGCCATCAGGCAGTCCCCTCGAGTATCAAGTAGCGCCTCCACTAGCATTATGCGGTCATTAAATAAATTGAATACATTTGCCGTGAACCGGCTAATGCATGTCTCAATTTCCACTGCACGCCCTCATTTACCACGGCGCAGATTTGCAAATACGCCAGGAATTCAAATTACATCCCCCACCCCTCACAGGCGACGCTTCCGACACTTGTACATGTATTTGCTTGGCGAATGAAGCCGGCAACTACAATTTATTATACAGCACTTTAGCCCGACAACCGTCCACGGACATAAAGTTCCATTTAAAATAAACCCCACCGTCCGCGTCCGTCCCACCAAAACTATATAAATCATCGTTTCAGCGCTTCACACGCGCTCGCCCCCAAATGCTCATAGAACTCTCGCCGAAATGTCACCATAAATAATCACAGCTGCGATAGGCGGCAGCTACATATACCTTCTCCTGGACTAAGTTTGCTTAACACCAGAGGATTATTCCGGTCGGCCATAGAAGTGGAAAATTATATTTTCCATGCATAATTGCGTGAGAATTTTATTCCATTTTGGACGTTTTATTCGCCAGGCGGGTAATTAGGGAACACATCGTGTGCATAAAAGTGGGGCTACCTACAGCAGTATTAAAGCGGATTAGCAGCGTTAGTACATAACCTGGATTTTCTGTACCTATGTGAATGGTTAATTTAGAAGTTCTTAGGGCAGCGTAGCACATAACTTTCAATTTTCACAGTTCCACCGCACATCTGGCGCGGTAAGTCCACCACTGATCCCTTGTGCCTTCGAAATGGGGTTAGGTGGATCAGTGAATGTGCCGGAAGGAGAATAGCAAAACACATCGCGTGGACACGCTGATAAGCGTTTCGGGCCGTGTTCACAGTCTAATCCGTTCGGCACACATTCTTCGTATCACGCAAATCGAGAGAAGCGAATCCAGAAGAGGTAATGGACTGCTATACCGAGACCGGAGTGGTACATGCCCACACTTGGGTGATGTAAACGATTGCAGAACAATTCCGTCGTCAAGTGGGGTATCAGTGCAACCAACTCGACTTTAATTGGGTGCACTGTGCGAAGGAACACTGAGAAGGGCATAGCACGAAAGGAACGACTTTTTCCCGTGTGCTGCTGATGGGGAGAAACAAACGCATCAATGTTGAATAGATTGTAGGACACCCCCGAGCTGTGTCCTACATTCAGCACAGTTGAATAGGACCACTTCCATCTGGGGCCACAACCTTTACAGCAGCCGTGCACCGTTCGGTCCGTAAATACAGATCCTTTATGCACGGTATATATAATTCATGTCAGTTCAGCCCGGCAGAAAGCCAAATAGTCCTGACCGAGAACAAATGTAAGCACAACCTGTTTAGAATATGGAAATGTCGGCGGTCACTGTAGGGTCGGCAAAATTACAACGACGACGATTGAATTGCACCAGACGAAGGATTATATACGAGAAGAAGTAACAGTGGAGCCATGCACTCCAAACACATGAAAAATGCATCGCACCACTGTAGGAATGTATGTTTCTGGTTGCTGTTGTCGTCCTGACGGCATACAGACGGCTGCAACGACCACCGGCAGGTACCACACGTTTGAATATCTCATTTAAATGATGTTTGGATTTTCTTTTCATCTTCGTTCGGTTTCATTTTGAAACTATAAATTGCTCGCAGTGAGAGGCTACGATTTTGTTCAGCAATAACATTTAGAAGGGGGGAGAGGGATTTTGCTACCAATGCCACCCAGGGCGAAGCGGAAAGTTTGAAGAAAAACCTCCCGTACTTGTCTCACAATCGAGGTGGACTAATTCACTCTAGGATAGGTTTTGAGGACATGAATTTGTAATTCCTTCGATATTGATTTTGTCGAGGAATGAATCATGCTTATGGGAGGGTGGGAAGTTAAAGGCTGGTAGGCTGATAGAAGATCCCTTAAAATTTGAAACAGCTGCTGTGTTTACCCATAAGCTAAAGCTGTTTTTCTTAAAACTATTAGGTGAGCTTGTAATTTGTATTGCTATAAGGAAATTTGTATTATAAGCAAATTGTTGGCTTAGCGCTTCTCTGGATATTTCAAGTTGTTTCAAGCTGACCTATCGAGTTTAATTGCAACCAGCCATACATTGGTAGACGTTTTTCGTTAGAATCGTTGGCGACAAAGGTTTAAGTGCATGATTGGTTTATTTTCTGTTAAAAGTCTTACATTCGCGAAAAACAAGCTCAGCAAAGTAGATCAACCGCCAAAAAGGTCAAAGCACTGGGGTTGAAAAATCACATCCGTGATCGAGTAATACGTGACTGAATTTGTTATTGATTTGCTTGTAAAATCCACGAAATTCGGTGACGAATGGCTCGCTCACGGATGCGGTAATTCGGCCCCTGTTTTATTGGATGGAAAGACACTAATCAAAGTTTCGTCCGCTTATACACGGCTTATAATGCAGTTGACAGGGCTCGAATTCAATTTAACTTTATTTAAATTAATGCAATTCTAGCCATAGGTAGATTATATATAGAAGCCATAGGTAGATTATATAATTAAGAGTGGATCAACTCATCTTTAAAGAAGTTTTGGGCGAATGCCTATTTCTGCCAATGGCTTCCTTCGTTATAGATCTGGGCGATAAAATTAAGCATGGCGAAGATCTTATATACCTTCTCTAGCTTCCTTTACTTATTTCAGTAAAGTCTTGGGTAAACAAAGCCAAATTTTTAAGCTTTGTTAAAGTGATTTTGAGACGAGTAGTTGTTTTCGCTACAAAGATTGATACACTTTCATATTCGCAGTGATATCCAGCTCAAAAAGGAATGCATTCGAAGTCACAAAGGGCGGGTCGGAAAAGCACTGTAAGAAAAACTCTGCTACTTTGTCAAAAACTTTACAATCGTGGTCTTCCTAGACATTGAAGGAGCTTTCAGCAGTTGCAAGACGGGAACACTTGAAGACCTAAGAATTGACGCCTAACTTGATCACTATATAAAAGCTATATAGTAAAATGGAGTATCTAGTCAATGCAAAACTTGGCTACGGAAAAAAAGTTAAGCCCGATGGGGTGTTCCACAAGGTTGATTACAGTCACTTAAGGGCTACAAAGCCGCTTAAAGAGAAAAAAACAGATTGCCTTAGAGAAAAACGTGTACAAAGTTTAAGTACCTATATAAACATCTCAACCTTACAAAATCAAACTTCTGAAACGCTGACCCAAACCCATTGGATTGGATTAAATATGATATAGATAAAGATATTTACAGGTTCTTTAACTTTATTCACCTAAATTGAAAGGAGTCCTTTCAATAAAGAGTGGGCTCCGCCGCTGAGCTATATTAAAACGCCCGGTGTTGAAAATTAAAGACACGAAAACCGCGAGACACTTCCTATTGAAATGATTATACTTTATTTTAAATATAACGTTATATGTAACTTGTTTAAAAATTGTATTTCTTTTTACCCAATTATGTTGCTGCTGTCGGTCGGTTTAAGTTGTAAGTGTCGACTGACTTGAAAGGTAAAATGGGGTTTATCGCTCGAGATGAAATTCGTCTATCAGCCAATCAGGGAGCCGTTTCTATTGGTTTCAGTCGAAATGCGACACTCTTCGCGGCGGCTGATCTGCGAAGTAGGCTGTTTTTGTTTTTATACAGAACTGTCTCCACAGCTCCGATGGTAGTGGTAGCCTTCAGCGACACCCGGAAATCACGCAAATTGTACCAAAAGTTTTTTTTCCACCGCTGCATTTCTAGCGAAGGTCTGACAAATATCTGAGCGCATAGTTGTAATGAAAAAGCTTCTAAATCAATTAAAATTACAAGGTCCATTTGCAGTGAGAATGTAGGCCTAGGATTTCTATTTGAACCTGCTGCGCCAACTATTGATTTATTCACTATCCGAACATAGGTCTTGTTCTGTAAAGCAAGCTCAGCTGTCAATTGTAATTGAATGAAGGTATTGAAAACTGTATTCAACCTCCCTTGGTCGAATCTGTGAATCGATTTTCGTTTGGTTGTGCCATATTTGCTAACCAAATATCACGGAAAGAATTGAAAATCACCAATTGCAACATTTTGAGTTGTGATTCACGAATCGTATATTTTTCGCAAATCACAACGATTTTTTCTTGAATTGATATAAAAATTTGTAATTTGTCAGTGAAAACGGTGAAAAATATCAAATTTTGTTTGTTGCATTTTGCGATTAAAAGTATAAATTCGAGCTTCTTTAATTTGTAGTGATTTACGATAATGTTTGGCGCAATTTACCACTTCAATAGGCAAATTTCGTAAACACCACTTTGCTATCTCGAATTGCGAAAAATATTTGGTGATTTACCACCACTGAATGATGAATCGATAAAATCTTATAATAATTTACCACATTTAAATCGAAAACGTAAATTGACGTAGAGAAGTCGTAAATTGCAAAATATTTTTTGTAATTTCCATGGAAACTAACTACATAACGTGTGACATTTTTTTATGCCCAGGTAGTCGACAGTAACGATATAGTCCATGGGTCGAAATCCTTTCTTTATATGGATCAATATACATAATATGTTTGTGGTGTTGCTGGACAGCTGCGATCATGGGCAACGACAGACAGTCGGTATTTAATCTTTGCTTAAGGCAGTCGTTTTTTAAGTAGTTTAAGTTTTCTCAGTGATAGTGAGTGTACTAACCATTATAAAGCATTCTGGAATATATATCATGTAAGTACCTATTTAATAATGAAAACAAAATAATAAAGTAGGCATATAAATCTATATTTTTGTTTTTTTCAGAATGAAGATATTATGTCTCGCTATTAGAAAAGAAGGAAAATGGTGTGGATTTTAAAATGTGCAATCGAAAAGGTTTTTTAAGGTTCGTATCAATACATGTTCTTCTAAACAATTTGCGTGTATTAACAATTTCAGCATAGACAGAAAAACCACCCCAGACAAATCCCGTTGTCTCCGGACGATATGGCGTCATATGATTCTCAAGGATATCAAGAGGAAACAAAAATATAAAATACGACTATGAATTCTGATTGTAAATCACAAGATATAAGTTGTAAATTGAAAATAAAGTTTTCTAATTTCACGATAAGACGTTTTTAATTTAAGACGGTGATGCCTCAAATCATTACTCAAGAATCGTAAATTGCAAAATATGAATTGCAAATTGCAAAATATGAATTGTAAATTGCAAAATATGAATTGCAAATTGATAAAAAGAAGTTGTAATTTACGATAAAGAATTTGTAAATTGCAACTACAGAAGTAGCAAATCAGCACTAATGAGTTGCAATTCAAGACTAAATGGTTGCAATTCGGTAAGGGTTGAAATCAAATTTACTACAGAGAAGTGGTAAATTGCGAAATGTTTTTGCAATTCACAACCATAGTAATATCAAATTTAGAACTACTTGTTTAAAATTGCGATCGGTTATGGCAATAGGTATTTCTCGTTTGATCATTATTGACAATGAGAAGTGTTGATTCACGATTTTTGGGGGTCAATATCTTCACTTCTTACAATTTCTAAAATTGCGAATAAGAAGTCGTGAATCAGTAAATCCTGAGCTAAGCTCTAAAACTAGACAAACTTTTCGTGATTCTGCGCTCATTTTTCTTGATTTGATCTTAAAATTTTTTCCGTGTACGCATTAGCCGGGGTAGCCATACCAAAAACCACCAAACCTCTTTGAAGTCACATTCAGTCTAAATTGGATTTCACTGAGATTGTGTAGTGAGGTGCTGTACAGTTCTAGAACTGTGAGAACCACGGCGTGCAGGCCGCGTAGCTGATTTTAAAAACCCTCCAGCAACATCAACTGCTGATTCAAATCAATTGAGCTGTAAAAACGGGTTGTCACACTTTAAAAACAACAACAAATATTCATCGATATCCACTTCTCATTTCTGGTTTCACACAGAAGAAGTTTTGACAGATTTTCCACGACGAAGCAAGCTTGAAATTGCACGGAAACGTTTCCTTCAAAAACGTCCAACCCATTGCTCGAAATCAATTTAATTTTAACTCAAATCGATGCAAGTATACACCCTACCCTCACTGAAAACCCTTGAAGGAAATAAATATTCAAATGCATATTTCGAAATTAAAACTCAAAACCACATCAATTTTCCCAGCAGGACGCAAGCTCCTAACTGATTCAATACACTTCCATGGCCCTCATTCAAGACGCCAAGTCCATGCAAAACATTTCACAACAATTTCTAAAGCCCTTTCTGGCGAAATTCTATAATTTGGTCACCTCATCCGCTCCAAATTATACCAACACACAAGACAGACCTCATCCCTAATTTAACTAAGAATTTCCAAATTAAAATGTTTTGGTTTTCGGCAGCACAAAACGCTACGTCCTTGTACCACTTGCGTTTACATTCCATTCACTTAGCCCTCATTGCTCACACTGTTTCCCCTTAGTTTTTGTAAGGCAGAATAGGTTACCACCATCAAAAAAAAGGAAAAAGTAAAATAAAGCAAAACCAACAACCCTAAGCAGAATCTAAAATTGCAGCAGTATAGCTTGCACACGAAACGTGAACTCTGCTGAAAGGATGCATTCGAGAACGTAATTGCGATATGAGAACATAAAAGCAAAACTTAGCTTCGCAGTTTCGCATGGAATTACGGTGAAAAGGGAGCCGAGCGTTTGCTCTTCCTAAATTCACTCCATTGCATCAGCTTAAAGAGCTTCAAGTTTTCCAAGAATTGAAAGGTCTGACATTGATGGGGTGGATCGTATGTACACTGCATACACAGAGGCGCACGGCTAAGGCCTCCTATTGATTGCTCGTTGAATCACCGTGCCAAGGCCCCGGCACATGTACGAGTAGCCCTGAATTAAATGGCTCTTGCCTAGCAATCCGTGAAAATGAACATCACATTGCTTTCAGCAGGCCCCACCAAAGTGTATCGAAACAATCTGGTGGACTCTTCCTGGAGCCATCCATGCGGCTTATCCAACAGCCAGCCACTCAGACAGAAACGCCTGTCTGTTTGGAGTTTTTTCCCCCATTTTTTTTTTTTCTCTGCCTTCCGAATGTGGTATTTATTTTCGTTTTAGTGCTTCGCCTCACCTAGGCTACGTATGGGGGGGAAAATCAAAGTTTTCCAAGCGTATTGCCTGGATTCGGCAAAAAACCCAATCCCACTGGGCTTTGCAGCCGAAGCAGAAAGACCACCATCGATACGAGTAACCTCCATTGAAGAATAGCAGCGGCGGCAGCGAGACCGATCAAGTAATAGAGTTCATGTGAGGAATCGTAATGAGGCGAATTTAAAAGGAAGTCGGGATTCCACCTGCTTCACCCAGAGGCGGTGCATAATTAACCTGTTCCAATACGGCCGATGTACCAGTAAATGATACGCCCCCTGTTGGACGTTCTTATTGAGTTGCTTTGGCAAGAAGACGCCTGCCTGACAAATGTGCTGCAATTATTAAGGTGGGAGCACAAGCCACTGCCCCGCTGCAACTGGAGTGGCGCTCACAAAGTAAATGCAACTTCATGATGAAGAAGCTCATTAATATGTGTACGCCAGAGTGCACTGCATTACATCGCACTCCTGCCTGAGTGCCTTGAATCAATAAATAAATTGCAAGTTGTCCTGGAGGAAGATCAGGTGCATTATGTGGAATTATACATGCATGTATGGGGCGAAGTACATTCCCGTAACAGGATTCAGCTCAATGGAATCATATTCAATGGCAAGGAAATACACAGAAGAGGGTGACGTTACACTGGTACTGTTCAGTCGGCCAGATAAGGCAACTTTCCCCAAGATAGACTCTGAAAGGGTGCAAGACTAATACTCTTAATAGAAACGTTGCTCTCCCCCATATATGAAAGGATCTGCAGCCCATATTCGAGCATAGGCAATGTTTTTCAAATTATTTCTGATGTGGTGCACCGCATGCACGCACTGATAGGAATAGGAGTACATGGTGCATCTGAATTACTGCCATCGAAGGGCTTCAATGAAAGGCAGAAAAGTTCCTGTTACACTCAAGGAAGAAGAGTCCTTTCAGTGGCTTCGAGCATCAAAATGATTCTGAAGACCAACCAGCAATCAGCTCGCTCGAAATTTCCCAGGAATGGGCAGACATTTTGTAAAGGATATTGAAATAAATTGGAAACTAAGACCGAGATTATGAAATCAATATTGATGCATCTGGCCGCACTACAACTGTGGTGCAACGGTTTATGAAACGGAAAACTTTCGAGAGTTGAAAGGCAAATTTTAATCTATCTTTGCCTTGTTGCTGTGACGCATGGGATGTGGAAGAACCGACCACTATCGATTGGCGTGCACTCTGCCGATTTACAATCAGTAACTAAGCTCTAATAAAATGTTCTCTTCGGAGTTGCACTACGTCTACGAGCTACGACTGTTATACATGAGCATGTGGCAAACGGGATTTTGCGAAAATTATTTGAGCAGATAGCATCGGACAGCGTTCGTCTGCGTGTGGATTTTCCATCAAAGGATGGAACGTTTCGGATGGGATAACTTTAAAAGTTGTTGAGTCGAAATTGGGGAGGTTAAGGACCCACAGCTTAATCATGAAAGTAAATAGCTTTAGATAGAATCGAAGTTGTGTTTAAAAGACAAAATCAATCGTCTGACAGGTCCTGTATGGAAAAAAGTTTAAAACTCAACAAATACTTTTACGGATGGAGGAAAAAAACAAAAATATTACGACTACCTACTAACGTCGTATCGATTATGTGTTTAAGTGCAGCTATTTGGTTCAAGGTTCTGGAAACATGGGCAGGAGCTTTAGGGTTCCTTAATTTGGAATACGTCTCATAACACAAATACCCAGGGGGTTTTTCCTGGCGAAAAATCTGCCCAGAACTTTCCTAATTTTAGACATTTGTACCAAACTTTATTTTTTAACTTAAAAATTGAGCCTTAAAATAGTGTTCGTTTGTTGCTGATTCACACCTTAACGCATTTACCGATATAAGCCAAACTTTCACACACCTTTGGTATTGGTCTATATATGGTTTTTGTGAAGTTTGGTTGAAATCGGAAAACGGATGCGTAATGAGTTTACTCATGCAGACAACTCTGTACATAGCTGAGTCGTAGGGAAAAGGTGCAAACGAATTTGAAGTGCGCACTCTAAGACCTGTCCTGTCATGAAGGTAGCGGTACACATAATTGCACATTGGTATCTTTCTATGTTTAAGGCTTAGTGTAAGTTGCTTTGTGCAAACGTTTTATATTGCAATAAAATGTAAGAAGTTAAAAGTTGAACAGCGAAAATTAATGGAAGTGACTCTGAGTTGGATTTTTTCTGCATAGGGTTCGGATTATGAGGACGAAATTTCCAGCGGAATAAAGAAAGAAATTTTTGTTTTGTCAAAATACCTTTTTCGAATTTTTAGGCCAACGATCATACCACGCTGAAAAATCGGTTCTCGTTCGATCACCAAAATTAAGCAGAGTTAGGTGCGGTTAGTACTTACATAGATGGGGAACCGCTTGGGAACACCGCGTGTCGTTGGCATTTTACCAGGCTAAGATGATTGCATTGAGCTGCATGCGTTGGACTACTTGCTTTGAGGGTCAGGTGGAGGGAATGAATATCCTTATAGCACTGGACAATCAGGCGGTGATCAGACGCATGAAGCAAACGTAACAACATCATTGGCACTGGGATTGGCTGGCAGAAGAATGAAGATCTTGGGACATCATTCGGTGAAGACCCAGTCGATTAAACAGATCTCACATAAAAACAGATGCTAGCGGTAACACTAAGAATCGAACCCAGGAAAGAACTCTGGCGAAATTCAGAGAGTCTATCTTGGTAAAGTTTTACAGTGGTAGAGAGACGAAAAGAGATCCGTCAATGGTAGTCTGATTCGAATATTTCTCAAAATATATACAATAATAATTTTTCGAATTTTCAGTCAGTTTTTTTTTTAAGTTTTTCCAACATGTACAAGAAATTTACAAACACTCACTTTAACAACAAATTTGAGAGTGCAATAACAAAATGACCCATCCGCTGTCGAATTTTCTAGCCAACTATACTGTCGATAGGAAATAGGCAACTTCCTATTGATGCTACTGGATTAATCACTTTGCCAGATAATTTTTGAAATTTCACACAAACAAAATAACAATTGGTTTCAAGTGTTTTTCCAAACATTGTGCAAAATTATTGAAATGCTGAAAGAGCAATACTGGCTGCTAAAAATAAGGACGTTGGTGATGGTGAGATTAGGTACGGTTACCAAAAAAACGACGCTGTCAATTATCCGACGAAATTACTGAACTCCTTGGAATTGCCTGGACTACCGCCTCTTCGTTTACAATTGAAAGTTGGTGCCTCAATTATTCTTCTTCCGAATATAAATCAACCTCGATTGTGCAGGATTAGCCAGTCAAAAAGGTCATAAATAATCTTATTAAAGCAACGATTTTAAAATAAAAATTTGAAAGTGAAGATGTATTGATTCCGCTCGTATTCCAATGATTCCACGAGATTTAACTTTTGACTCCAAAAGATTACAATTTCCAATACGTCTTGCGTTCGCTATAGCAATAAATAAGGCGCAAGGACAATCTTTGGAATTGTGAGGAATTTACTTAGAATATCCGTGCTTCCCCCGCGGAAAATTCTAAGTACGAAAAAAATCAGTTCTGTTTATTTATACCACAACTCCGGGCGAAAGAAAAAATTTAGTTTACGAAATGGCTCTGCGATAGTTGAATAAAAACATATCATAAAATAAAAATAATAGTTATGAGTGTGTTCATGTCCACAACATTTTTGCTTTTTATTTTTGACGAACTTTTTTTTTTAGATTTGGCATGAAAAAATATCTAGACACAAAATGTACACCTTTCTAACCCAGCCCACAAATCTTTAATGGCGATTTTAGTATTTTTGTAAGAACAATATAGAAATACATAATTTAGTTGTCGTTCGTTTTTTATCGACATCGACATTTTTATAAATGTACTTAAGTTTAACTTTTGAATAAAGAACTTGAATTGACCGAATTAAATGATGCAGTGCAATGTGCATACTCGCAATTATTATATTCATTTCATTAACGAATTTGGGCGGAACGAAGTTCGCCGGGTCAGCTAGTATTTTGTACATTATATACTCCAATGTGAATTTGTACTTTTGCAATTGCAAAGCTCTCGAAATTAACAATATAAATTTCTGTACACCAGGAGAAAGTTGTGTGCGACCCAGTCAGGCCCATTGCTAACCATATTTGATGTAAATAGGTTTCCTTTAAATTGGCTATTGGTGGACAAACCAAAAGGCCTCACTAGTAACCATTTTTAGTTTCGACTTTTAATTTAAGTAGTTCACAGTGGCTATATATTTTCCGTACAAATTTTGGTATTGTGAGCTTTCGTAAATTTAAAATCGAGACTAGAATTTGTTACTAGTATGGCGCAAATTGTCCAATTGCTCAAAATTCAAACAATTCTTTGCTTCAATCTTTTTAGAAAACTCATTCAAGATGTCAGAATGTGCTTGTACAAATTGATTGAAAAACGAAGCTCCATTAATTTTTATTCCTCATTATTCTTTACAGGCGAAGCCAAGGGCCAACATCAGATAAAATTTGTCAATTATTGAAATACTGCCAGACCTTCGTTTGCGAATTGTGTAAGTTAGCAGACAGTTTACATTTAAATTTTGAAAGTAATTCTTAGAACTTAACAACTAGCTATCTATATTCTTGGAAGAACTAATGAGCCTTGATATTTATTGGTAAACTTTTTCCCAAACCCAATCTAGCTCGTCGATGTCGATGAATATAATTATAGCAATGCTCTTTATACCAAAGATGGCTTGGTGCCAAGACGAATTTTATTTTTTTAATTTTATCGTCAGCCTGGAAACAACTCGGTTATACAAATTTAAACTTTCTGCCAATCATGCATATTAATGCCAAGGGGATTTGAATTGTCTGACAGTGGTATGTGTTAGCTCAATGTGCGAGTGGAGATAATTGCTTTTGTGTATGGCAACTTTTTAAAATATTCAATAAAGTATTGAAACTCGATTTGTTTAACAGAATTTGAGTCAAATTTGTTGCTTTTTTTAAGAGAAAGTTGGGGATTTCAATAAGCAACTGCTCAGAGTTTCAATGACTGAACGATGTCGTCGCTGACAACTTCAACCCGAAAGCCCCAGAACGAGATACAAACTCAAGGAATAAAAAAAAATTGGGTCTTGAGAATTAAAACCAAATTTGAATTAGTTCTGACAAACGTTGAAGGGGAACCGAAACCGACACCAGAAAACGGCCCTCGCATCGGTTGGCATGACTGCCCCTCATAATTTTATACAAATTGGAATGGAAGACACGTAAAGCAAGTGGCGGTAGAGTTGCAGAAATATATGTGAATACTTTTGAAATAATGAATATTATAGTAAATGTAGCCTCCCTGACATGCCTAATTAACCTAGGAAATAAGACTTTCCTGTGATGAAAAGGAAGCCGCACTGTTACACGTTAATTTGTCACTCAATGCGAATAATAATGTCGTTTTCCATTGGGCAAAAATAAGCGTCCGGGAGAGTCCGAGATCGAAAAAATCACTTCTGCAAACGTCCCATTGACACAAAAAACGCTCTTCTGGTAATTCTGAGGAGAGAATTTCGCTTCTCGATTTGAGGTCAGTATTTTATAAAAGTCAGCTGACCTTTGCCGTAGATTATTTTTTGGGATTTCACCAATACTCTTCTCTCCATTGGAATACAGAATTCCCCTAGTGAAACCAATGGATAACCACATAAGAAATCTGCCAACCAAATTGTGATAGGCAAGTTGTTTTGAAAGTCACTTCGGATTCCGGTCAACGTTCGACAGAGGAAAGAGTTGCACAAAGATTATAAACTGTGGCTACTGGCGATACAGCAAGCAAAAACATATGCGTCGGTAACGTAGTGGCGATAGCTTTACAATTCTTAGCGCCTAACTCGATTAAAAATGGCGGCACCTCTTTCAATAACTAGTCGGTTTCTTTTTGTATAAATCGATCCTTATTTTAAATACTACACAATCGCGACTTCAAATGAACGATGCAGTGAACTATGTTCACTATAGACAAAATGCATACATTTAAAAACTAGTTAGGTCGACAAGACTATAGATATACCCTTTACGCAAAAACCAAAATCGGTAGTCACTTTTGATACGTCAGCGGTCAGCCACATATACGAACTGTCAACTTATTGCTCAGGTACAAATTTCTTTACTAGATTCATTGGCATTATTATTTAGGGTAATAAACGTCAATTGAAAAAGCTGTCCATATGACAGATCTAAGCCAACCAAAACTGAAACACATTAGGTATGTTCCTTTACTTTTAAATCTCACTAATTCTTACGAATTCTTACGAATTCTAACGAATTGTTACTTAACAAATTTCTTGGTGTAAGAATTGGAAAGGCTCTCACTCACCTTACAATTAACCTATGATTTGAGGTTTGTTATCCCATTTGACATATGCGTGCAATAGTTTTGATTTTTACGTATTAAAATGGTATCAACAGGCGGCAAATACTATTGAGTGTAACCTCAAAAGAAGTTCGATTATTTCCGAATCACTTTCATAGCTAATTTTGTTGTAAATTAGCAAATTCTTCGAACTTTTCAAATATTTTAACTACTTTTCGTAACACTTTTTTCAATTTTTAAATTGTGTATCTGGCATTTTTCATAGACTACTTCAAAAGCGTTCCCTAACTTTTTCGTATGTGTCTCTCTCTGTGAGAAAATCTATCCCCACCACTGCCATTTGAACAGTCTTTTCCATTCTTACTACAACAGTAAAGGAACGAGCCTATTAAGTCAACCAGCTGTCAGACTTACTAAACTAGAAACTTGAAGGTCCCCACAGTTTACTGCAGCAATTTAACTCACGTTTTACAGCTTCAATGAGCAAAGATAGTTCATTTTTCTGATACAAATGTTGACATACCGCTCCATGTCCCAAAGGTTATATATTACTCCTCCTAAATACCTTGAATTAAATTAAATTGTGACCTCATTCCTTTGTGTAATTATACCAAGTGTATTCTAATCTTATTCAGAAACTGACATTTTCTTTCATTTCCAAAAAGGCTGCTCCAGCAACCACACGGAATCCCCTCTGGTATGTCTCGTCAGAAAGCATTCTAATGGAAAATTATAGGTGAGCTTGCAAAAATGATTCCCTAATGACCTAAAGTCTATTTTTTCTCATTCCTGTAGATGTGAGTTGAACAATACTTGTCTTCATGTCGGAATTAGAGGTGTACTCTAGTCATCGTAGTCATAGGGTATAATATCGTGGTTAATTAAAATGGATGTCGAGACGACGACTGGGATTTGTAGGTACCTATTTATTGAATTATTTATAATTTTCACTTAAAATTAAAAGAGCTTACAATACCAATTTCGTAATAATTATTGTAAGCATCCACAAATTTAAAGTCGAAACTAAAAATTTTATATCTTCAATCACTGTTGACATTGATCAGAGAAAAGGACAAAATGGGTAATTTTATTTTGAATTTTATCAGTTGAAGCAGACAATAAATTAGGTGTAAATTTATTAATAAGACTTTGAAGTAATGATATTGAAAAATACAAAATTGAATGGCAGGAACTTCTTCTCCTTGACTTGCTGCTTTCTCTTCAAGAGTAAAAGGAAAGGGCTGATCGCTCAGTGATGCCAAGTTGACATCTTAATATGGAGTTTCTAGGAGCGGTTTCGTCAATAACCGTTGAAGACATTGATTAGAAAAACTATATTGAGACATACATTTCGAATTTTCTGGCAAGTACGACAACATTTATCCGCATTTGAGGAATTCTACCATTGTATGACATTTTTCTATTACCAATTTCCAATTCAGATTTTTCAATTAAAATGTGATATTTTTTCCTAAAACACTTTTCCGCTCTAGTACGATATTCGCGTTTCATTGGTAGAAGCACCGGACACACCTTTTGCAATATTCAGCAAATTCAGCAGAATGGCTGACCGAACAAATGTCACAACTCACAACTTAAAATCATTTTCCACAATTAATTGATGGGCTAACATTATTGTTAACGACTAGTGTCTCTCAGGTGATTGAAACGTCAAACGAAAACTAGTTGGTTGTCGGAGTGAGTGCATCGAGGAGTTTGCGAGGAAAACACAGTTTTCGGCTTGGTGTGAAAAGGCTATTATAGTAAAACATCGGTAAGTTTGAAGTTTTTGCCCCATTGTGAAATTCGGCAGATAAAATTCATGACGTACCTTCAAGGTTTAGCAGTGTCAATCTTTCTGTATTTTAAAGGCTACTTTTCTACGGGACTTCATTCGACCTGAGCTTATTGTAAGCTTTATTGTGTTAAAACGTTTCTGGCCTTACCGTCAGAAATAGGGTATCGTTCAACCAATTGGAGAACAACTTCCCCACCTCGGTACGTTTTTGTTTCAAATTCGACCCGCAATCTACAGCGAATGTATCTGTAAGCACATTAAGCGAGTTCTGGATTTGTTCGGTGGTTTTCACAACAAATTTCGAAAATGTTCCAATGGCTACAGCTGCTTCCCTCCGCATCAGGAAACCCTATTTAATGCTTTTGCGTCATACACAGTGGGTGTGGTGTACAACCCCCAAAAAGAAAGCAACAAAAAACGAAAACCTCAACCCATAACAACAGAAGTAGCGACCCATACTGCGTGCAACGTTAATTAATTATTTCCTTCATTCCGAGTGGGTGTATCTAAATTCAAAACTATGCAAGTGGAAAATATCCATGAACAAATAAACCGGACGAAAAAGAGCACAACTTGTCCTAGTTTTTTTGTTTTTTTTTTGGAATCGTATCGATCGTGGAGTGTTCACTGAAGGTCGTTAATTTTGAATGGAAATTGAAATGGAGACTCCGCTAGAAATGACTTTGGCATGGCTACCACTCTCATGATGATGCCCGATTCGGTTGGAGGCAAGCATTATGAATTCATTATTTGTTGGGGGTACTTGTGCTGCTGCGATTTTTCCGTCTGCAATCGGTGAGAAAGAACAAAACTTCCCACGAAACTTTTCCACTGGTCTACAAGCTGTTTTTGATGTTTCGACATACTACAGGAAGGCAAATGCAAAAAATATGTTGTTTTTTTTTTCGTTTCCTATGTGAATGGCAAATTGGACAGAAATGGTTTTTGTTTTGAAGGTGACAGATTTTGCGAGCTGTTTGTTCATTATTATTTATTGTTTGTTTGCATTTTTTGAGGTTAGTTGGGGTGTCCCGGTGTTATTTAACGATAAACATTTGCATGGCATTGACTAGAAAGATGTGGAAGCAGGCTAACGGTTGATTAAGAGATATTTTGCAACTTGTCTGGGGGAGAGAAATGCTGCAGGGTGATTGTGTCAGGGACGGCGTTCATTTTTTATTATGGGAAGATAATCCGATGATAAACAAGTGAATTTGTTAGAGAATACGAGGTGTGCAAGCAAATGGTGTTTGCTGTGTTTGACCTTATGTTTGCTGTGTTTGACTTTGAAGTGACATTAGTATTTTTTTTAAGGCGTGGTTTTATTTGATATTTTATTTTAAAATAAAAATAGTATAGCATCCAATATACGCGCCCATCGCATCGGCATTACGAACGAACACATCTGCGTCGGTAAGGTAGGAACCATAGCAACTGAGCCAGGGTGCGCTGCGACTCAAAGTATAAAATTTGGTTAATACTTTGTTTATGCTCATTCCTTCTTTCTTTTGTTTATTAGAAGATGATTAATGCCGCTGTGTAGGTGCATTATTGAATGCGGATCAGAAAATGAAGAATTCATAAAAAAAAATATATTTTAGCTCTAACTATTTATTAAGGAAAACGTCAGCTATAGGTCTGTTCCTTTACTTTCTGGTACAATTTTGGTAATATGTCACATTTCTCTCATTGCGAAAGAGACGCTCAACGAAATGAAATATAACCAAAAAGAAAAGGACCGTGTAAAACCACAAATTTGAAAAACGTGAATTTGTTCTAGGCGAGAAAATTAAAATAACAGTAGAACAAAACAAAAGTTTATGTTTAAGACCACGACTTGAATTGTTTTTATTCCAGAAATTAAAAGCATCAATTCCTTTGCGTCTTACATCTATTTTAATGCTACACAAGCACAAACTTGAAAACAAATAAAAAGTCAAAAAAGCATTTGAACGATTTGACAACCATCTGTCAGCAATAACCAACTAGTCCAGAGAAATTTCTTGGGCTAATATTTGCAGGTTTTTTATGGTGGGGAAATTTTGAGTTCTCTCTTTTTTGCACTCTTATTAGGTTTGTTCCTTTACTTTTGTAGTAAGAATGGAAAATACTGTCAAAATGGTAGTGGTGGGGATAGATTCTCGTACAGAGAGAGACACTTACGAAAATGTAAGGGAACCCTTTTGTAGTAATCTATGAAAAATGCAAAATACACAATTCAGAAAAGTGATTGGGAATTTATCGAATTTCTTTTTCACAAATCCGAGTATGTGAAAGAGTTTTACTGCTTAAACTACAAGCATTCAAGAAGAGGAAAAAGCGAAGCTGCATTAAAAATGACATGGAGCAGATTGTCTCTTTTTACAGCAAGGAAGAATTTCGTTACCACTATCGGAATGGAAAATAATCTTGAGAAGAACATTCCATATTATTTTACCTCCTGTTGATACCATTTTAATACGCAAAAAATCAAATAAATGGAAAACAAGCCTCAAATCAGCTGTTAATTGTAAGGTGACTGACAGCTTTACATCTTCTTACACCAAGAAATTTGTTGAGTGAAAATTCGTAAGACTCTCTGTGGAAGGGTAATATCTTGCTCTCTCGATGACGCTCTCTTTTATGAATTTTTCGAGTTAGGGAATGAGTCAAAATTCGTAAAAATTCGTAATAATTCGTAAGTAAACAGACCTATTGTTGGCTTTGGCTTAGTGTCGGCTGACACTCTTTAAGAATTTGTTTGACAGCAAAGCAATGCTTCACTGTTTTATTTTCAAAACAAAACCTCCAATCAGTTTAAAACAAAATCGAAGCATTTATTAAAAACAAACGTTTTCGCTAATATTTACAAGTTTCCAAATACTAGTTCTCGATGAAACCTCCTCAAGACCTTTTAGCTGAATAAAAGTTTCACTGTGTTTGTGGAAGCAAAGATTGTGGGCTGAATGAGTGTAGACAAGGAGCGTTTGAAATCCAAATCAAATCCCGCATTCATCCCTTCTTTGTATGTGTATGTAGCTGCCCAATACCTTTCCTGTGCCTCAAAATGTGATACCTAATATTCTCGAAAACTGTCAACTAAACTTGGTACCTATGTTCATACTTCTAAAAAAAAATAAAATTAATGCACCGAAACCCACATCAGTCTTCTCAAAACTATTGATGGTTCGATTAACCAACTTCAAAAACTAATCGCAGGCCTTCATTCCTATAACTACGTGCCTCCTGCACAGACCTGGTATACGGAAGCGGAAACCGTTCCGTAATCTTCTTGTTCGCAGTAGTGGTGGTGCGGTGGCGCTGGTTGTGATGATGTCTCAGACCTTCACTACTCCAGGAGCAAATAAAAAATCGACTCATCATTCTAATGGGGATGAATGGTGTGGTTGTCGTCGTCAGAGCGCCTGAAACGGCTTAATTTCAGGAGAAGTCTTCATAACTGAACGAGTCATGTTTTCTCGTTTGCCATCCTTGTGCTGATAAATCGGTCGCAATTATTTCAAGAGGGAAATGTCTTCTTTTTTTTGCGTTTCAACTTATTTTTTGTTTTTTTCTTTTTCGGGGGAAGGAATGATTTTGTTTTTTTTTTCGTCTGTCCCTCTGATGAAATGTCTTTATTTTTATGGGAATTTCCATTGCCTTGTTATTCGTTTTCTTGTCTCTGTGGTGTAAGAACCGTGCCGCCAAGTAAATATGTGATGGCATAGGTACTTTCATTGCGATTTATTGACTGATTATTTCATTGCGAATTTATGGCCAATAAGTTTGGGATTTACTAACAGGGACTGTATGAGGGGAGAATTTTTGAAAATTAATTACTGGGCACTTTGCAAACAAAGTAGTATTGATCTGTTTATAGCAAAATCGTAATTTAAGTGGGTCAGGAAGCCCTTATTCGCTCTTTACAAACTTTTCCCAACTTCTGTCCGCCATTGTATATATATGTAGTGGTGTCAAAATAAAACACAGCCACTAATGTTATAAAAGAATCCAGAGAAGTTTATTATTTTCCTGATTAACAAAAAGGAAATGGGTTTAAGTCAGTTACTTAGATAAGTTAATTGTAGTTTCGCTCTCGTAGGCGATTCTTTCCGTTTTATCAGTTCTTGACGGGATTTGACGATGTTGTTGTTCAATGCTGCAGCGCATTAGATAATAAGAATAATAATACATTATTAAAGGGTTTTCCAATGAAAGGTGTTATTGTGAATGACCCGCTATGTCGGTAACTGTCACTTTTGAGGCTTTTATTCTTTGACATTTGACAAGTAGAATCTACGGCAGTACTAAAAATTGAACGATACGCGGTATAAAAACTCATTCAAATTATTAAATCTCACTACAAAAATGGTAAAAATCTTGCAGTCACAGTTCGCAAAACTAAAGCATTTTTTGGTCGTCGTGAAGCACCTTGTCGGACCGCAATACAGAAATTGGTGGAAAAATTCGAGCTGTTGGGACAAGTTAGTGATGTGAAGAATAAAACCCGTGCACATCGCTCAAGAACAACTTCGAATATTGCTGCTGCAGCTCAAAGTGTTGAAGAAAACCCAGGTTTGTCCATTCCTCGTCGTTCCTTAGAATTGGGCATTCCACAAACGTCATTACTCTGTATTTTGCGTAAAGACTTGGGTCTTAAGGCTTATAAAGTTCAGTTAACACACGAACTCAAGCCGGCCGATCATCAACAACGTCGTGTCTTTGCTGATTGAAATGCATGAAAATTATCTTTTACGGGAAAAGTTTCCGGACCGTGTTATCTCTCGAAGACGTGATCACAATTGGCCACCGAGATCTAGTGATTTAATACCTTGCGACTTCGTCCTTTGGGGCCACGTGAAAGGTACGGTCTACGCCAAAAGCCCAGCGTCGATTCAAGAACTCAAAGATAAAATTCGTGAGGCTGTCGAGGACATAGGGCAGCCACTTTGGGATTTGGTTATGGAAAATTTTATTAAAAGGATATGGTCCTGTATGTGTGCCCGTGGTGGCCATTTGGCTGATGTTGTTTTTCATTATTAACGGCATAAAAAAAAAAAATAAATAGTTGGCGCTACAGGTCGTAGGGACCCTGGGCCTAGCTTCTCACAACCATTCGTTTTGTGTGAGTTTTCATTTTTGGAACGAATGGAAGGGATCTACAATTTTATGCCGATTCCAAACGGCTAATTGAGAAGCTTTTTCAAGACAGTTATACTCTCGGATGTTTGTCAGACGTTCGCGAGAGGTGGCGCAGCGGAAAAAAACCCTAAGTTGGAATTTGGGTTTTCGCGGGATTCGAACCTGAGCCCCTCGCTTAGTAGTCCAACACACTAACCACTAAGCCACTGCGCCTTATTAACGGCATACCTTCCTCTTTATTATGACATAAACATCCGATCATTTATCTCAAAAAATGGCATTTTTCTTTGAATACCAAAGTAATACCTCCTATTGCAAAACCCTTTAGTTTAGTTCCTTTAAATTTACGGGTGCAATTGATCAAATGTTCATAGTATACAACTGCACGTTAAAATCCAAAATCAAAACCAGATATCTGCTAAGATACTAGCAGCATTGATTTAATCGCATTATTCCGTATTGCAATTTGCGGTTGCGTATACGCAACATTTTTCGCGAAACACTTTAAATGCTTAACACTAATCGCTGAAGGGTCAATGAAAAATCCCTTAATCATTAAACACACATTAACTGAAATCATCTGAATTGACGAGCGGGTTAGCTCACCCTTATCGGTTCATTCCATTGACATAGGTATCGCTTTGCTCCAGTTAATGCTGAACAAAGCAAACCACTAATGCAACAACTATTGCGAATGTTATTCTTTAAACAGCACGACACTCACCTACCACCGATGCATATCTTATAGACGAACTTTAAGGATAGCTGCCCTGGTCCTCCATCCTGAGAGCGTCAACATCGTCGTCTTCTCAGCTTTCATAACTTAGACGAAGATGAGTTTATCTTGAGTTTTTCTCAAGTTTACATCTGAAAAAGCCACGTTTTGCACATTTTCGCACCAAGTGTGCATACATTTACTTCTACAAGAGAGCAAAATGGTCTTGCATGTGTTGCTTCTTGCCGTACTACGTAACGAATGTATATACTTATATATGGTGCACACTACACAAAATATCCAGCATATTCTCTTAATCACAAGAGACGCCGTTATTAATTAGCAAACAATTCATGATTAATATATTCAAACTTGTGTTTGAGTTTGACATTAAGCAAATTACACCACCCACTGTGCAAACCGCCTTTGAGATACAAAAGGATGTTGGCATATACACAAGCAAACTGCTTCCCACATGTGAGCTCTCATAAATTTTCAATTTAACAATATTAAAATGTCCAACCAACCCGCCCAGTCCCGGCCCCGCACATGAATGTAAAATGTTGTATAGCTCTCCACTTCGTTGGGTACAAGGAGCGCGTGCATATACTATAATGGGAAGCACAATTCTTTCCACATCCTGCCGAGGTACTGAACCGAATTTTGATTAAAATTACTTAATTTAGTTATACATCAAGAGCAGCGGTAGAGCACAGGATGAAGCTGTGCGAAAAGACACAACTCGGAGGAGGATACTTTGACAAGGTTGTTCTACATTGTGCTCGCAAAAATCCTGTTCGAATTCGTCATAGAAAGACAATACGCAACCCTCCTTGGGCTCTACCAAAGGCAACAAATGGTTCCAAGGATATATGATTTTATTTGAATGGAGTCTTGAAGAAGAATTCTTCCTACTCAAGACTCTTCTTCCTAAGGGTGTCGCCATGACGAACTCTAATGGCAGACAGCAGCAGCATCGAGGTGGAGAGCAAAAGGGGTTAATTAAGTTTCTATTCGATTTTCACCTGCGATATAAACTGGTGGCATAAGGTGTTTCGGTTCTCACCTCAAAAGCACTTGACGACAACATCGTCTGGAGCACCCTTGTCGATTGATGCGTAAGTTCACAGTTCACATATTGCTTCGTTGAGTATTTTTCTAATTGCTTTCCTTGTTTTTTTTTATTGAAAACGTTGGTAAAAGTTTTACGCACATCAGAAGCAGTGTGTCTCGGTCGGTGGATATAGGTACATCCGCTTAGTTAATTAGTTACTTTGAGGGGCTTTTAATATTCGCAGGAAATACTGCTGTGAATTTGCGGGGTTTGTCAATAAAGTGCTTTTCAATAACGTAAGGGGGAAAGGGATTGTGCGGTTTTAATATTGATGGCTTGCCGATCAAAATTCGGCAACATTTGCTCGAAAACAGGGGAGAATGTGTGCGGCAAATTTTTCATGAAGTTTATCTAATAAACGCAGCATTTTTTATAATTAAATCGGTGACATTTTTCTTGTCGCGGTTTCCCGCACATTTTGAGGCTTGCTTTGATTTTGAATAATGTACCAGAGGATTTGTGAATGCGGGCTACATAAAATATAATATTATATGTAAGGCAGCGTTTCCGCTGAAAAAAATTTATAAAAGGGGATTAGAAAGGAACCCGCAAAAGAGGCCTCCACAAAAAGTACTAATAAAGACAAAAAAGAAACAGAGCAACACAAGCTTTTATTTTTAACAAAAAACCAATGTATTCATTACGAAACACTTCTTTTCATATGTTTTGCATTTTTTCTTTGTTCAATAAAGAATAAAATCTCGCTTCAACTTAAAAAGGGGCCATTTTGATCATTTGTGTGTAGGGACCAAGGGTTCTGAAGGGCCTAGCCCACAGAATTCGTTGCATCCGTAGGGTCGGCGGAACGAGCTGTCCCAAAGATTCCGTCGCATACGGTGACAGGCAGACTTTTTTAAGTACTCTATGCTTATTTGTCCCAAGAAACTTTCCCTTTCCAACGTAGGGGAGAGTGGGTATGTATGGGAAACTTTTCAGTCAAATGTGATCTGCTGGTAACTTATAAATCATATCTCCACAAAACATTTTTTTTAATACACGATAACATTTTGGCAAGCTATCCAAAACATAAAAGTAACCAAAAGTATACCAGAATTAAAGTTAAAACGCATTCCATGCACCAACAAACTTTGTCCCATTTCTCCTGGAAGCAGGAGGTATGGGACAGCTATGTGGTGGAATGGGATGCCTTACATTACAAGTGTGTTTTTTATCTTAAAACCTTTATTTCTAATGTACTTTGCGTGCGAACATTTTTAAGTGTTCTTTGCTTAGACTTTGATGTGGAAAAGCTTTTTTTTTGTCGGGGGTGTTACTATCCGATGGAGCACTCAGACACAACTACTGGTCCATTGTACTGCCAAACAGACACCTTCACGGAAAAAATTTTAAGATCAAATCAAGAAAAATGAGCGCAGAATCACGAAAAGTTTGTCTAGTTTTAGAGCTTAGCTCAGGATTTACTGATTCACGACTTCTTATTCGCAATTTTAGAAATTGTAAGAAGTGAAGATATTGACCCCCAAAAATCGTGAATCAACACTTCTCATTGTCAATAATGATCAAACGAGAAATACATATTGCCATAACCGATCGCAATTTTAAACAAGTAGTTCTAAATTTGATATTACTATGGTTGTGAATTGCAAAAACATTTCGCAATTTACCACTTCTCTGTAGTAAATTTGATTTCATCCCTTAACGAATTGCAACCATTTAGTCTTGAATTGCAACTCATTAGTGGTGATTTGCTACTTCTGTAGTTGCAATTTACAAATTCTTAATCGTAAATTACAACTTCTTTTTATCAATTTGCAATTCATATTTTGCAATTTGCAGTTCATATTTTGCAATTTACGATTCTTGAGTAGTGATTTGAGGCATCACCGTCTTAAATTAAGAACGTTTTATCGTGAAATTAGAAAACTTTATTTTCAATTTACAACTTATATCTTGTGATTTACAATCAGAATTCATAGTCGTATTTTATATTTTTGTTTCCTCTTGATATCCTTGAGAATCATATGACGCCATATCGTCCGGAGACAACGGGATTTGTCTGGGGTGATTTTTCTGTCTATGCTGAAATTTTAAATACACGCAAATTGTTTAGAAGAACTTGTATTGATACGGACCTTAAAAAACCTTTTCGACTGCACACTTTAATATCCATACCAATTTACTTCTTTTCTAATAGCGAGACATATCTTCATTCTGAAAAAAATAAAAATACAGATTTAGATACCTACTTTAGTTTAATTTTTTTCCATTATTAAATAGGTACTTACATGATATATATTCCAGAATGCTTTATAATGGTTAGTACACTCACTATCACTGAGAACTAGTTATACTTAAAAAACGACTGCCTTAAGCAAAGACTAAATACCGACTGTCTTTCGCTGTCGCTGCCCATGATTGCAGCTGTCCAGCAAGCAGCAACACCACAAACATAATATTATGTATGTATATTGATCCATATAAAGAAAGGATTTCGACCCATGGACTATATCGTTACTGTCAACTAACTGTGCATACAAAAATTTCACACGTTATGTACCTAGTTAGTTTCCATGGAAATTACAAAAAATATTTTGCAATTTACGACTTCTCTACGTCAATTTACGTTTTCGGTTTAAATGTGGTAAATTATTATAAGATTTTATTGATTCATCATTCAGTGGTGGTAAATCACCAAACTTTTTTCGCAATTTGAGATAGCAAAGTGGTGTTTACGAAATTTGCCTATTGAAGTTGTAAATTGCTCCAAACAATTTCGCAAATCACTACAAATTAAGGAATCTCGAATTAATACTTTTAATCGCAAAATGCAACAAACAACATTTGATATTTTTCGCCGTTTTCACTGACAAATTACAAATTTTTATATCAATTCAAGAAAAAATCGTTGTGATTTGCGAAAAATATACGATTCGTGAATTACAACTCAAAATGTTGCAATTGGTGATTTTCAATTCTTTCCGTGTTTCACTACTGTACTTTGGTTACCTAAGGGGTAGTGTAGTCTAATGTTCTCGCTTTCCACAAAGATTCCAGAACCTGACCCCTGTTCGGTTCACGGACAGGTGTCCCATTCCTCCTGCATATAAGTGTCCCAATCATCCTGTAGGGCACTTCAAAGAGATCAAACATAATGGGCCTTAGCAATAAACATTTTTAGTTTCGTCTCTAAATTTAAGTAGGTTACAGTGGCTATATTTTCCATACAAATTTCGCAATTGTGAGCTTCCGTAAATTTAAAGTCGAGACTAAAAATGTTTATTGCTAAGGCCCAATATCTCTTAAAATACGGCGCAGACTAAACAAAATTAGAATTCATTCACTTCATGATACATATATGTTTATATCTATTTGATTCACTTTTTGTACAATATGTTCACTCATTAATTATTATTTTTCACTCAAATTTCACCCAATTATTTTACTTTTTATGTACAAATTTACCTTTTTTGCTCTCCACTGCGTAATTTCAACTGCGCACAAGACCTGCTTCGTTTACCGGTGGATGCAGACTTAAGAGCAAATTTGTGATCAACAGGAACGAGAAAAAGTATACGACGTTGAAGAAAATGCTTATGTCCCATTCCTCCTGTGTCCCATACATACCCACTCTCCCCTACTCAAATTTCCATTTAAATAATTCCCTTGATAGGTACTTTTTTGTGAAAAAATCTAACTTTTAAAATTAAAATGTAAAAAATAGTCACATTAAAATAACCTTTGGTATAAAAATCGCAGTTTGTTATAATGATTACCTTTTGGTACTAGAAAATGTTGGTATTCCAAAATCTTGCTAAAATGCGATTTAAATAAGCTCTTTTGCGGGTACATTCATTAACTCAGTGCATTTGAAAAGAATATTAGCCCATCAATTAATTGTGGAAAATGGTTTTAAGTTGTGAGTTGTGACATTTGTTCCATTTGTTACATTTGTTTCATCAACCCGACGATTGGAAGTCGTTTTCGTGGACGACTTTAAACGACTCGTTTTGAAAACTGAAATATGTATGGGAAAACTTCTGTTTTCGTAGAAGTTTTCGAGTGTTTTCGCGGAAACCCGGTTTTCGGCTCGGTGTGAAAAGGCTCACTAAAAATAAATATTCCTTAACCTAAATTTAGCCGTGTAATAGGTACCTATACCTAACCTATATACCTACATCACCATAGTCAGATGATCAAACTATCCTACTTGTAGTCCCACAATAGCTACCTACATTATAAATCAACGTCTATGGAGGATACCTACTGATGATCTCGAGCATGTGAATAGATACAGATATACTCCCACATTACATACTCCAAGTCATCATCATCATCATCAAAAGCAAGTGTATATCCAACTAACGGTAGGTACCTACATCAAACGAGTAGAATACAAATTCACCTATGTTCACACATATTAATCATCATTCCAATGAAGAGCAGGGGAAATGAAAGTCTATCTACTTTCGAAACAAATATAATAATAAGAAAACAATTGTGCGAACATGAAGAAAGCTCCATTAAACGAACGCAAAAAAAAAGGCGCCGATTTTTTTGGTCCTACGATGACATCAACAACGGTATAGGTATAGGTAACGAAGAGCATTCATTTCCGTTTGGTTTCCCGCTCACTGGAACCCGGAATCTCGTCGAATCCGAACAGTTTCCTTTTCGCGCAGTTTGAGAGAAGTAAGCTTAGCTTTTCGTTGGCTTTTTTAATGTGTTCTAAAAAGCTTTCGTTGGGATGCATCATGCTCATGCTCATGTATGCGCTTCAAAGCAGCGCTCCCTCTAAGTGAATTTTAACGAAGAAATTAGCAATTTGCATTGTGCGCCACTAATGAGGCAATTTTGGGTCCTGTATGACAGCGGAAAGGGCGTTTGGGCTACTGTTACTGTATTTGTATTGCAACTGTTGTAAGGGAGGCCATGGCGATATATTCCAGGGATACAGGGCTAAGCACAGGACAATGTACCTACTTTAATTGATGTATGTGTATACTGAACCGACACAGGGCACGGCGCGGTTATGTGAGGTTTTGTTTACGTTCATGTGAGTGGATGGGAATTCTATTAAACGCCTCGAGTGGTTATCGGACACCGATCTGTCAGCCACTTTAATCTGGCGTTGCAGGGTGTTATAGTGGTCTACGTGTAGTATTCTCAACGGTGAAATTGATTCGTTCACAGGGAAATCCATTATTGAAGTTACGATTAAACGTTAATGGGAATACAAATGAAAATAAATCTCCTCCCTAGCACAGGAAGGAAGCCATGTTATGCGATGGAATTGTTTGTGTTCCTATTTCTAGCGGAAATGAAAAATTAAAGGAATTTAATAAGAGTGATGGGAATTGTATTCTTACACTCTGCTAATTATTTCAATTCGCTCAAACTCCTCAAGGACTAGGCCACCGCAGCGCATTATGAACATTTTTGTTGAGGGATGCCTCAGAGTCGAAAAGGTGAAATAAATGTTGACATTTTAATATAGTTAGGTACACAAGAAATACCAATATTGTATAAGCACTTTTAAACGCTTGTGCTTTATTTATTTTTTATTTTGTAGAATCCTCTCAATTGTTGTTTTTTTTTAATTACGTTTATGTACCTACACTTTTAAGCGTCGATTTGGATATTCAATATCGCCGCCGACTCCGTTTGGCAAATCTTTCTCTCATTATGTAATTGAGCTATTACATTTGATTAAGTTGCAATTGATGTGAAGACATAGAAATCAAAGTTATATGTTATCAGGGATTCGATATATATGCTTCTAAGCCATATTTGTATGACGAGGGCATGGGAAGACAAACTCGGTCACAAACTCTTAACAGCCTTTTTGTATTTAATGAGCAGAATTGTAACACTCACTCGATCGGATGGGGATTATGAACTTCAGAGCAATCGGTTCTCAGGTCTCTACAGTCACAAAATTTATTTGCGCAATCCACCTGTAGGACAAAAAATATAAATAGTCCCTGCCGACTGACAGCCAAATTGTGTAATGACTTGCAAGGCTGACTTTTCGGTCATTGGACAGATGATTTATAGCAGGTTTGTTTGACGTGGTTATAGCACTAGTTCCCATTAGTGCGCACTGAGATGTGTCAGCTAATTTCCACGTTTGTCAAAAACCCTGCACAACCCTGAAAATTCGGCCACTATTTCGAAAGCAAAATATGTTGCCCTGTAAGTCTCTCAGTCAGATATCTCAAAAAATGAATGAGCGAAACTCAGTGCTGAATTCCTGCTCCGACAAATTAACTGAGGTCAGCTCATTGAAGCCATATAAAACACAGGTTTTCATTACCAAGTGTTCGTTTGCACTCGTTTTCCACGAAAGCACCACGAAAACGACTTCCAATCGTTGGGTTTTTGGAACAAACACACCTTTTGCAGTATCCGGCAAATTCATCTAAATGGCTGACCGAAGAAATGTCACAACTCACAAATTAAAATCATTTTCCAAAATTATTTGATGGGCTAATATTGTTTCCAAATGCACTAAATCCATTTTGTTTGTTAATTAATGCGATCGAAATTTGTAACCAAAAAAGTTTGCACCGAAGTTTAACAACTAGTGTCTCCTATAGTGTGGCTTGGTGTGAAAAGCCTATTACTCTCAGCATTGCACTCTGCGCTAAGTCCAGAATTTCACCACAAGTGTTTTCGGCATTAAACTGCATTAACATCACGCACGCGCATTTTTGCATGAAACGGGACAGAGAGATCCGTCTATCTGCAGTCGATGCTAAAGGCGTAAGAATGAGATCACAAACCAGACGTCTAAAATGAAAATAAACACAATTTGCGGCCACCAACATTTCTGAAATTACTCGAAAACATTTATGTTTCTGATTTAAAAAATGTCAAATGATTGGTAGTTAGTTTTAGTAAATTAAACCAACAATTCATCAATCAGTTACACCCAATAAAATAGTAGGTATTTCTCCGTTCATCACTTCCGGAAACCATATTGTTTTATAGGACCGCGGAATTTCTTTAGCCAACGCTACAAAAATATCAACAAGCGGAGCTTTCCTATAATTCCTACCACGTAAAGAAGATGGCCGACCTAAATAGGTACGTGTCTTGTTTTTTTTTTTTGTGTTAGGTATTGCTGCATTTACATGGTCACACATTCCTATCACGCAAAATTAAAGGAATGCAGAATGCTAAATAATAAATAGCTGTGTGACCGAAAGGGACAGCATTACCTAATACAATGTTCCCACCAACGTGATTTAGCTAAATCCACTTGATTTAGGTAAATCATCTCATAAATTACGTGATTTACCATACATTTTCGTTTTTACTAATTACGTGATTTAGACGTGTTTAATTTTTAATTACGTATCTGTCATCGCAAATCCACACAAAATAAAATCGAACATACCTGCATCGCTTTCAATTCAATTCAATGTTATTCAACGAACAAAAAAAAAAAATGTCAAAAATATTATCGAAAATTCAATTTTCTTCGTGTTTCGGTGTATTTTGATATTTTTATTAAGTACAACAATCATAAATTGTTTTATTTTTGGCAGAGGTGTGATAACAAAAGAAAAACAACGAAAAAAAAAAATACCCTCTCCGAAGTGGACGAATTCTTTCTGGTGGATGTCAAATTATAACACGTAAAGTTCGGTGGAGACGCCTTTCGTGATTTATAAATCACATGAGCTTAATCACGTTGGTGGGAACATGGTATAACACGCAAAAAAACGTGACACGTATTTAGGTCGGCCATCTTGTTTGCGTGATAGGAATTATAGGAAAGCTCTGCATGTTGATATTTTTATAGCGATGACTAAAAAAATTCCGCATTCCTATAAAACAATATGGCTTCCGGAAATGATGAACGGACAATTATTTATTTTTTTCGTGTAACTGATTGATGAATTAGGTTCGTTCGGGTACTTTTTTGCAAACGTAAAATTATTTAAAATTTGCTAAGAAACTATGCAAATGCGATCACGTTCTGAGAAAATTTAAAAAAATGAGAGAGAAATCCATTTCCCCTCTTTTCATTTTTTCGTAATTTTCTACTCGCCGAATTTCGACTTACTGAAAAATGAAAACTGCCAACTAAGTGACAGCTCAAAAGTTTGACATGTAAAACTAGTTATTTTCGTTTTCAACGACGTCAGAGGAAGTTATAACTGAATGTTCTCCTAGAATATATCAGCGCATTTAAATGGAAAGTTTAATAGGCATTTAGTTTGAAAAAAATTCAATTCCAACCTATTTTGTAGATGCTGCATTTTACAATTATGCCAAACATGACATTTCTTAAACTTTTTGTAAGAAAACCGATCAGGTACTTCTCTTGAAATTGAGAGAATTCTCTCTCGATTTTCGAGATTTGACATTTTTCATTTTTCTATGCTTAAAGTACACGAACGGACCTATTATGTTGATTTATTTTACTGAAACTAATAACCATAATAACCAATCACATGTTCCAAATCAGAAATATTAATGTTTTCAATTTTCAAGCAATTGGAGAAATGTTGGTGAGCGGAACCTGTGTCTATTTCCGTTTTACGTATCTATAATTATGGGAAGAGCATCCATGACACCATAGGCGTCTGATTTGTGATCTCATTCTTACGCCTTTAATAGTATTGACTGCGGATAAACGGATCTCTCTTTTCGGTTTTGTTGCAAAATTGCGCGTGCGTGATGATGTAAATGCGGTTTATGATGTCCCTTTCAGTCACACGGCTATTTAGAATTTAGCATCCCTTTATAATCATTAGGGTTAACCCAGTGCGCACTACCGCTCACTAGGGTCCACGTCAAACAATCCTATAGAAGGATCACTCTTCTAGATTTGCTTTTTTTTTTGGTACCACACGAACATGAAAAGTGCTCTGAGAGCGACCAATCGAATACCACATTAGTGAATACCTCCCTGAAGTTTTCTTAGCTCAGATATATTTTTAACGTTGGTACATAACGAACTAACAATAAGCTAGGGGCTAGGCAATGCACAAAGTATGTAAGTACAAATTACTTTTTATCGTGCAATTCAATTTAATTCAGTTTACCTGTATTATAATGCTCATAAGTTTTTCATTTTTGAATACTGAAAACTCTGCAACTCTCCACATGGACCACAACACGGCTTGAATGTTCTCTTAGTTTGGACGATTGTTTCTAGAGTCACTTGTGGTGTGTACAACGAAAACACAAACTTTCCAAAATGTCATCAAAACAAAAACATTTATAAATTAAATATTCATGCAATCAGACAAAAAAAAAAAAAAGGAACGCTCAAACTTTCGAATCACCACCACCATCATATATCCATAGTCGACCCTGTAGGTACCTACACCTGGCCCAAGTTGGTGGTGATTCTTGTGCATCGTTCTTTTTCAGTATTCGAGTATGCTAAATGCCATCAACTTTATGAGAATTATAAACAAAAACATCCTCTTGGTCTGGGCAGCACGGACCTCTAACCGACGGCCCTTATCCTTCACCACCATCTAAAAGGCAATTTGTTTCTCTTGTTTGATTTTATGCCAACTATGCATCAACACCAGTCACATCTACACGGTATCCTCTTACTCGCCGTGCTTACGCACAGCTCTCTACACGATGAGATGACCCTTCTCCGCATTTTGGACGGTATATGCATTGAGCATTGTATCCATTTAAATTACACGGCCTATATCCGTTGAATGGGGGAATCAAAATACAGAAACCAAATTATAAATCTGGTAATCAGCTTTAATGAGGTCCCGTGCACTGTGCTATATCCCCAAATGCAGTTCATACCTTACACCCTATTTCAACCGCAGTTGGTGCGATATTTTTCGCGCCACCATTGAACACGGTTTACCCAGTGCACAGACCAGCCGATGTGCGATAATTTACTACAAGTAAGTTCCTACATAGGCTTCGGTTTCGGCAGAGCCCGGTATCATGTCCTTTCGTGTGGTTGGGTGTAAAGAGATACGTGCATTTAATATTCAGTCAATGCCGGAGTTTTCATCATTTTCAATTAAACTTCGCCAAGTTGTAAATTGTTAATTTCGATCCCATAACGTGAAACCGAAAAACCCCCAATCCAGCAGGACTCCTGCTGGGAGCTGTGTGTAAATCAGTTGGTGTCTTCTATCGCAATCATCCTGATGCACCAAATGAGTACAGTGTATAAAACACCCCCATTATAAACTGTGGCTGGAGCGTGATGGTGGCATGGAGATAACTAGCTTCAAACTCCATCGTGCGTTCATTGCGAATCGCTGTAGTTCTGGCTGTATCCTGGCAAAGAGATTTCGATGCACATCCGATGCACTACTAACCGAAAGCCGCACACGGCCGAAATTATTTTGTGTGTGGTGGGAGAGTTGTAAGCCTAATTAGCTACGTGACTTGGTTAGCAATTCGCCCTAAACTATGAATATTTCGGACCACTGATTGTGGTCTGAATGCATACGAGTGCGAGAATTGCCCGTGTGTTGGACTGATACTTTTCACAAAACACGCATTATCGTTATGAACTCGTGTCACAATCATTGCACCGCGTAATCGGAAAATTCAATTAACTAGTTATTTAAATTAATTTGTGCATGTCATTCGTTGAATTAGGGGATTAACAAAGTGTAAATGTATTCAGCTATCGTGGAATACGGAATGCATAATGAACGTGGGATGCATATTTTATGCCATTACTGTGTGATTTTATAAAAATGTGGCAAATATATAACATGCAAAAGAAAGACATCGCATCAACACTCCTTGTAGGCAGGCAGCTCCTATTTTTATGTTGAATAATTCTTTCCGTTAGCTGTTTGTTTTGCTTCAATCTCGGGAACTTAACAAATCACATATGAATATATGTTACTTGCTAAAACCACAGCCCTTTTTTAAGAGGCTTTTGATTAGGTTAGGTAGAGCAGGGTGAGCCTGCAATACCTCAATTAGGTCCTCGCGGACCCATTGCGATATCCTCTAACCATTGGTGTTCCATCAACTGTCTCCATCCTCCTCCTTTCGTGGTTACCTGATGCTGTCTAGCCATCCCGATGTCCTCAGAAACCTCTAAAGATCAGACAGAGAGACATCAGAAAGTTCATATACGCCATAATAGCTTCCAAGTGTTCTGTTCCTCAAGTGACAGAGACTCGGGCAATGACAAAGAAAGTGAGGTGTGTCCTCATGTACCTCCTCGTCGTCATCTTTGGGATTTAGTTTCATTAAGTGGTTTCTTAGAAAGTAATGACCACTCAGAGCTCCCACTAACCAAAATAGCGATGACCTATTAAACTGTAGAAGTTTGTTGGTCCGACCTCTGTTATATTCTAGCCAAAGAAATTTCACAAGTCATGAGTTCTTTCCACCTGTTTTTGGTTTTCATTCGAATTTTGTTCTGCACTCGCTCTCTGAGATTTCAAATGATGGCTTGGGTGATTGAAGTGCTCTATCAAGATTCATTGCGGACCCCTTTCTCGCCAGTTCATCCGCCCTCTCGTTGCCGGTTTTGTCTCTGTGTGTCCAGTCACCCAGCAGAGATTTGTTGTGTGCTGCGAGCAAAGAACCTTGACCTCTTCGCGGCAGCGGTGAACTAGTTTGGATTTTATTTCATTAGCAGAAGCTGCCTGACTGTCAATGATAGTCTTACTCCCCTTTTCATACTCACATAAAAAGTGTGGGCGCAGTTGATCGTGTTGATCGAGGAACAAAAATCACGCCTTAACATTTTCTCCACTGCTCCGCCTCTTGCGAACGTCTAATAAACATCCGAAAATATAAAAACTTCTTAATTACTAATTCGGCATAAACATGCCTTTCATTTGTCACAACAACATTTACTCTTTGCAAACAAACTTTTGCTTTTAATGTATTTAATTGATATAAGTGTGCAATAAGAAGTTTGCGAACGCCATGGCTGAAAGCTGAATCCCTACGTTAGCTAGAAAATAAAGGGATGATGCTTTGAATATCGTTATCCTTTTTCAGGCATCACTCCAATGTTCGGTAATTACCAGCTCGAATCATAGCCAACACTACAACCTGATGAAATTTGAGAATTGTATGATTTTTGCTAAACACTTCCGCACAACTTTCTTCGGCCAAGGTCTTTCCAAGGATTTGATTTTTATTTTATTGAATATTCGAACAAACACGAATAGTAAACGACTCTATTGTTTTTTTATATGTTTGTCTAGTCAGTATTTAAATAGTTTGCTCCTGCTCATAGATGAATCGAAGAGTAGCTTACCACATCATCATACGTAGGTACACAGAATACTGGGAAAAATAGAACAGTTTAACGTGTTCTCACCGGTAGCCCGAAAAGTTAAATAGGCCGGATTGTTGTAATTGTTTCATGTTTAAACTTTACAACATTAACGTATTCGTTAGAAGATGTGTTCAATAAAGAAAAACAGGTGCTAAAAACGATATTTCAAGCATTCCGATGAGAAAATCACAGTTTCAGAGTAAGCTGTCAATTCTGCACATAAATTATTTATATCAAGGTCTGCTTGGCGAAAGAAACCAACTGCACAACTACGGAGCTCGTTTTATACAAAAGACATTCACCTTCCATTAGTTTTTCGGTTCTCTTTATTGATTGAATTCATTTGATTATATTGTTTCCTTCTTGTTTAATATTTATTAATAATTTAAATATAAATCACAAAATCCTAAATATGTTTGTTAAAAATGACTTACACATTATAGAGAGACTGCCATTAGCATGCGAAATGAAATAAAAATTACACAACAAAACCAATAAATTATTACAAGTGAAGTGTGAATAATAATAATATTTGTATGAGGTATTAACGAAACTATGAGAATGAGGCGTCTTGTTAATGTGAGCATTGAAGTCTTTTAACGCTTTAACTTAAATCACACGTACAAACTAATTCTGTCCATCTTGCTCCCATCAATTGATGGCACTGAAAATCCTTATCTTTTAAATTCCTTAATGGATAAAAAAAACTTTTTGGTTACGCGCAGGTGCATCAAGCTGAAGTGATAAGCTATATGTACCGTGAAGTTTTCTAGTCTGACTTGGTAGCCTTCTCCTTGAGTTGGTTGATTTTTGAGGAGACTAGACTGCCGAACTGATTCTTGACCGTGCCAATGAAGCCGTGATGATGTAGCCCCGGATACATGACCACAAGCATGGTCACCACGTAGGTGAGAAATAGATTATCAATTACAGCACCGATCCAAGCAAAACATAAAAGGAGTATGCTCA
Source organism: Cheilosia vernalis (assembly GCA_949126925.1). Classification (NCBI taxonomy): domain Eukaryota; kingdom Metazoa; phylum Arthropoda; class Insecta; order Diptera; family Syrphidae; genus Cheilosia; species Cheilosia vernalis. The sequence goes on from OX421360.1 coordinate 59,481,134, forward strand.
CGATGATTAAGAACTGAAAGGGGAACAAGTATTTTAACTGCATAAAGAAAGGTTTGTCCTGAACTTAAACCCACCATAGTTGATTTCTGCTCCTTAGCGGTAAACAAGAAAGTATATAGCGAGCATATCTTCATCTTTGTAGCGCATATCTCATTGCACACATCTTCGAATTGATTTTCCATTGCTCCGGTCCAGTTGTCGGCACTGAATAGGAACCGGGCCAGAATTCCATAGCCGTAGTCGAAGGTGACCAATAGCAAGGCACCCAGCGATGCCAACGTTAGTGTGGACATGTCCAAGTACCATAAAACCAAGAACACCAGTGAGGTCACTCCGAAAATGACGCCGGGGTAGAACTTTTTCTCCCACTTGAGGAAAGAGTTGCCTAGAACAATTAGCTCACGCCATCCCTCCAAGTCGTGTTTTAATTTGTTGAAAGCTCGTTTCTAAATTAATAGACAAAACAGAGGCGATTGCTGCAAAAGGATATCGATTTCGGGAGTTACCCTCTTACCTGGTCTACTTGTGACATTTCTAGGGTTCTATCGATGTTAAATGGAATGAAATTGTTTGCTCAATGTCTACAGCTAATGCGCTTTATGTAAACTATGCAAAAGCAGATAAAAAAGGAAATAGCTGTCTGCGAACAAGAATTTCAAAATTTTCTTGAGGTAAAAATCGTTTACGGCAGTTTTCTGAATTTTTTGCACGACGTTATTTTTCGCTCTTTTTTGGTAATTTGTTTTGTTTGTGCGCCGCAAATGCAGTTCCAGTTTGATATATTTTCTCACTCGCTCTCAATTGAATGTCGTTGACGAAAGAGAGGAAATATTGAGTACAGGTGAGCCGCTGTATGCGAGATAAGGTAGGGCGCGGAAGTTTTGTCAAGGCCCAGATTCGCCAGGGATTCCACCATTTTCCTGGCGATTTTTTTAAATAACGTTGGTTTTTTTATTTTTTTTATTTTTTATTTTTATTGGACGCGGGGTTTTTTTCCACTTCAGTCCATGCAAAAATAAAGATTCCAACCAAATATCACATTCTGAAGATTGGTTCATTTTCCTTTGTTTTTGTTGTAGGACAATCACGTCCGTAGGGCCCGATTCTGGGTCAAATATTCTGGTTTACTGGTGAATAGGACCCTTAATTTTGGTACTAATTTGATACCTGGTGAATTTAAAAAAATACGTTAATCATATTTTTTTATTGGACGCGGGAATTCAAAAATAAAGATCCAACCTTCATATCAAATTCGAAACTGGTCCATTTTTCTATGTTTTTTTTTTTTGTATAGTTAAAACAAAGTTTTAAATAACAAAAAATTAATGAAAATCCTATCCCAGCGTTAATGTCACCTCCTCCGAGTCAGAACTATACTATAAAAACATAAAAAGTTGATTGAACTTGATACTCGGGAATTTTAAATATGGAAAAACTCCAACTGCCGATTTTGGCCGGTTAAAGTTGTTTATTATGGAATTTTTCCTTGAATCTTTTGTTGAAGTTTAATATTGGCTTGTTTTTTTTTTAGCTTCGATCTCAGGGCAAAGTAAAGTAGAATTTTCAGCATGCAATTACAACAACTACACTCTTCATAAGAATAAGTAAAATTTTCAGTTGTATTACAAAAAAACCAGCGTATTTTAATAGATAGGTAAATTTCATATAAATGTATCACCTGTCATAATCAATGTTCCGAGTTTGATAAAGTACATTCAGTGTAATAATAATTAACCTGGGTGACTTTGAAAATTCGTATAGAGATGGTATGTCTGTGAAGCATATTTCGGACTCTCCTCTTTTTACTGTTACCTGTGAAATATACACAACTTTCCCAATTACATTTTCTCCTTTCTAGCGGTTTTAGCGATTCCGATGGATCGATGGAGCGATGGAAATTTCCCAAATTTTGCAATATATCCTCCTAAATGAAGTGAAGATGCATTTTATTATAAGACGGGAGAGCCTTCAAGGGGCTGACACTATGGGGACTTTTTTATTTCCTTGGTTAGCAAAACATGAAATGAAACTTGAAATTACAAAATGTTGACTAGTAGGTCTTACGATCTATACCTACGTTATGAAGAAGTTAACAAAACACAAACGTCAGGAACAATTTTGAAGCAAGAAACAAGAAAACGATTGATGCTTGACGTTTTCAAAAACGTACCTTCTATAAATTATACAGCTATCCGATTTTGCATTTACTTTTATTGCAACCGCAAAAAGAAACATTTAGGTAAACTAAAGATATTCATGTATAAATAAAATATTTAAATGTTAATTTGGAAACAATATTCCAGTCTTCTTCATATTCCTTGCGATCCATTTTTCAACTCTAGTCTTGAGTTTTTCACTATACTCTGCCTGCCATCCATCTACAGAAGTTCCATTGCGAACGAAACCAGCTTCGCCTTTATTCAGAATTCCAATATTATTCATCTCCTGACCATTGACAGATGGATTTAGCTTAAAATTTGAAATGCTCAAATGATTGACAAGAGTTTGTATTCCAGTGGCAGTGAGGGTTTTTCCCAAAAACATGGATATTTGCTGAACTGTCTTCTGTAAGTCTTTCACCATGTCCTCATAAAACAAGAAAAGTACATTTGATTGATTGCGATGTGTCCATCCCTCTTTAATGTGGCTCCAATATGGCATCCATGGATCTGCAAGAAAATCAAAAAAAAAAAAAAACAATTAAACTCCTGCTTCCATTCTTCTCATAGTATGTATTTACTTAAACTGTTTTCAAAATAATCCCAGTAGCGCTCAAAGTCTCCCCTATACCCTTGGGTTTTATAAAGTCTGTTAAGGTGGTAGTAGGATACTGCGACATCCTTGGGATTACGAGCAACATAGATTATCTAAAAATTATAACAAAAAAAAAAATCCGTTTAATTCATTGGTGTGAAACCGATTATCCAGAAAAATAGATTGTAAACTCTCTTGTTCATTATTTCCAATCCACTATATTTTTTCACTTTCGGTGTTATTTACTAGGTATACCTACCTTACACTGTTGTTCCATAACGCTAGGTGGCAGTAGTGAGAACGGGAAATGCGTTTTGATAAACCTCTGCTCACTGATTTCGCTTAATAACTCGTATCCCGGGCGAATTAGTTCCTCTATAAAGGCCAGCTTGTCTGGGTATCCAGCATTTTTGCTCAGAAGTTCTTCTTTGACTCGAGGATGTACGAAATTCGAAAATCTTCAAAAAATCCTTTACAATTTCCTATATCTTGAACTTCATAAACTTTCTCTTACTCAAAGAAAGGAAATCTCTGTGTTAAAGGCTGCTCTTTCGCCTGTTTGAAGTTTAAATCATTCGCAATCAACCAAACCATCTCCTGTGTCCAAGTAGTTCCTGATCTTGGAAAAGACGCCACCCATATATCACTTTGCCTTGCCTGGAAATTGTAAAAAGCCTCAGCTTCGTCTTTGTACTTTTGTGGAAAGAAGTACTTCTCTGGTCCAACTTGAACGAAGCCCGTACCTTCGCCTGAAGAAGATTTGTTCAAATTTATAGATTACAAAGATCGACAGATGTACCATGAAAATACTGCAGCAGCTCATCATTTATCGCCGAGTCGATCGGAACTATCTCGTAGGGAAATTTATATTCTCCTTTGTTGTTGTTGAAAGCCATTGTACTTCTTTTTATTTCAATTACTTGACCAAATCGTGTTACGGACAAAATAATACTGAATAAAAATTTCAAACATACCTTCATATACGGCCCAGTGAGAACATTAAACTGAATAGAAATTTCAAACATACCTTCATTTCGTATACGAATGTAAATATACTCAGTTATGTGTAGGTACATAGATGAAACATAAACATGATGCGTTAGAGACAACGGCCCAAGTGAAAGTTCTTGTGAAGTAAGTTTTTTTTTGGGAAATGTCATAAGTGAGTGAGTTGCATGAGATCTAAGTACTTTATTTTCGGTGGTAATTCTGATGCTGGTTTGTTACTGCAATTATACCACAGGCCGAACTTTTTGTTGGCTGCAATTGAATTACGATGGGGTGGGGGTTATGAGGTAGGAAAGTATTATTAATTAGTTTGGCAACTTAGGTAAATAATTTCTATCGAATCGTTATTAAAAGAGCAGGTTTCTGTTAACTTTCATATGATATGCTTGTTGTTGACAGCTTCAAATCGATGGTCTGTTTTCATTCGTCTTTAGCAGATCATCAGGGCACTTAATTCCAAAACAATGTACCTATATGTTGTGTATGGATATGTAAATCCGTTGCCTAACGCTTTTTTTTACAGCTAAATAGATTACATTCTTGTTGTGTCAACGAAAACCTACCTGCCATATATGAACAGTTCGACCGTCAAAAATCATCTGATTTACAATGAATAAACCAATAAAGAAACTATTACCTATAACTTTTTTCAAAACTTAGAAATTGCATAGGTATACGCTCCATATAACCATAAATTAATATAAATAATGCATTAGCAAAAGTTTGGCCATCAAAGTAAAAGCAATCACTTGTCGTCCGTACCGTAAAAGATTCTGCAATTTTGAACCAGTTTCTTAAAACTGACAATTGGTTGTCAAGTTTTTAAATGCCAATTTGCAACTACATACCTATTTATATAATTTTATTATGTGTTTTTTGATTGTTTGTTTCAGAAGTTAAATAGATGCAACAGTGAAAGCAATTTCTACAAAACAAACAAACAGAAAGTTGGTAAGCGTAGTTATACTTTTTTACATATTTCGTTATTATTTAATTTTCCCCGCATAATAAATCCTTTTCAAACCCAACCGAAAACCGTGTTTTCGTTGAAAGCTCGTCGAAAACTCACACCGACAGCCATACAGCGTTATCTCTGAAAATTTTCAGAAAGAGTCCAAATAAGAGTCCCGGCTGAAAAAAAGAGTCCCATAGTAATAGGTACCTCTGAATATTGTAAGGGTCCAAAAAGAGCCTCGACTTAAAAATGAGTACCATTTCGATCTAAGCTTTCTTTCTTAAGCGTACTCAATGGACTTCGACATTCGATTTATTATTATTGAAAAAAAATATTATTTAAATAAGCTATGATTATATTACAAATCCAGGTAACGAAATTTCGTTAAAATAAATTAAGTTTTAAATAGTACAAACAAAAATAAGTTAATTTAAAGTAAATAAATAAATTAACTAACCTAACTATTCTTAAAGCCTAAACTACATCGAAAAAAAAACGGAAAAAAGTACAAAGAAGTGAATAAAATTCCTGTCATCTTTTTTCACTTCACTCGGCTAATTGAGTCTGGACATTTCGAATCAAAACTTTTTAAGATCTCCAGTTTCCATTTTACAAAATTACTCTATTAGTGGAGCATAATTTGAGTCCAATTTCACTGATTTTCGAAGGTAACCCTGCCGCCAACTAGTTTTCGTTTGACGTTTCAATCAGCTATAAGACACTAGTCTACTGCCGTAGCTGTAATGACGCAGCCGAAAATGAAACACTCACTCACTACCTCTGCCCTCTGCGTTTGTCCGGCACTAGCTAGGGCCGGACAAAGATCTCTTGGTAAACCCTTCTTCGACTCCCTTGAACAGGTCTCGAAAAGTGGTATTATAGGGAATTGATAACTTTCTTGAATTCCACAGGCTGGATCTAAAACCTCCTATTGATAATCTTAAACAACCAGGTCAAATGAGTTGTGGTAACAAAACGGCACATGGTGCTACTTGGGTTTTTTTTAGTTAAACCGCCACTCCTACCTACCTAAGACACTAGTCGTTATACATCGGTGCAAACTTTTATGGTTACAAATTTCGATCGCATTAGTTAACAAAATGAAGTGGAAAACGACTCGTTTTGAAAACTGAAATATGTTCTCGGTTTTCGACTCGGTGTGAAAGGTTCTCGTTTTGCAAATTTAATAAAAGTTTTTGTTATTGTTTTTTTTTATTATCGCAGCGAGAATCGTATGTCAACTATAACAAATATTGGTTGAGAAGCAAACGCGGCCCTTATTGGCTATCGTAATATCGTTGACCCGCAATCACTGGAGCGAGAAGAAACTACTAATGTCGTTTTCCATCGGGACAGGATACAGGAAACGCACTTTTTTTGAGAGTCAAAGCAGTTTTTCTGCTCTCGAAATCAGCTGGCTGTCAGATTTCATGTTCCATTGGCCGCAAAAAAAGCTTTTTTCAGAGTCAGAGCAGTTTTGCGAATCTCGACATCTGAGCGAGATTCACACCTACTTACACTAACACTAAAACATTTGTCTTTTGTCAAACTTTAAAGTGTGCTATAAATTTCGTATTTAGAAGACAATTCTGTGAAAAATAGATAAAAAATTACATTTGGCTGCCGCAATGGATATCAACATAAATTGAGTGGAGCATAAATTACAATTTAAGAACAGCTGACTTTTCAAGCACGCACTACCATAAATGCGAAGGAAGAAAAATCTCGTTTTATGTTTCATTGGGCACGAAAAATCTGAAATCGGAGAGCAAAATCCGAAAATCCCAATGGAAAACGACATACCTAACTATAGACTAAGGTGAAACAACAAAATATATTTCAAAATTGTTCTGTATTAATCTTTATGTTGCGTATTTTTTGTTTTCTTTATATAAACTGTATCAAATAGTATAACAAACATTTGACTTAACATCAGAACAAACAAATAGCAAACACAAACAAATTTGGCACTTAAAGTTATGCATATATTTCCCTTTGCGAGTTCGAGTAGTTTAATACTCAAATGTAGTTACCAGTAGTTACATCACAACATTCAACTAGGTATGCCAGACGTCCCGCTCAGTACAGAAAAGTCCCGAGCGAATTGTCCTGTAAAATGTCCCACCTAGAATTAATAGCGCTAGCCCTAGATAGATATAATCATAACTTACCAGGGGCGAACGCAGGTAAGGGTTTTGGGAGCTGATCGCTGCTTCCACACGCCACCGACGATTCTGTGTTGAAATCTTCGGAAGCAGAGGTAGATATATTAATTATTGCTGGAATTGCACAGCACACACATTTTTTTTTTTTTTTTTGCAAGACTCTTTTGTGTGTCGCAAAGAGTGTAAAATATAGAATGTGAGGAGACCTGCGAGTGCGAAAGCTTTAATTAAGTTTGGACCTAGGTATTTTACTAGATTGTAAGCTCAGCTGTAAGGAACAAGCTTTATATCCGAAGCAATATCTAAATAGGGTGAAGAGGCAACTTTATCTTGAAATTTTCCCTATATCATTTGTATCTACTTGCATAAATTCTTGAAATTGTTAGGCTAAATACCAACTACAATTTAAGAGTCAACAGCCGACATTTTCTAGACCAGTCAACAGTATACCTATAAAACGCACTTTTCACGGTTTTAGCATAAACACTGCACATCCGTTTAAAATGTTACCTACCTGATAACCTTAGCGACATGTTAAAAAATGCCCACTTTTTTTAATCTTTCTGTTCATACCGTCTTGGATTTTCTTTTCTTTCACGAAAAGCCAGTAACAGTGCATGACCACAAGCCATCTTGGCATTACAGCCAACCAGTTTGACTTTAAACAAGAATGAATGTAAACCACGAGCAAACAACTCAATAGGTAACGAAAATGGGCAAATGAACTCTCCTTTTTCTAGATTTATGGCATACCTGACCGAAACACCAATTTTAACTCCGCATTTATTATTACAAATTTTTCAACACTTTCTTGTTCTATTTTTTTTTAAAGCTCATAATTACTTTCTTGGCAGAACTCCGAAAAAATACTTCAATATGACCCATCTACCTCATACGTAAAATAAAGTCGTTCGCCCATGTAAAACTGCATTGAGCTGTCACCGCCAATCTACACCTCAGGTTATTATTTGTAACAAATCGAGGCCTCTCGACTAATTTCCAATTTATTTCGATTGTTAATTTCTTGAGTCGTCTAGTAAATTTAAGAATAATTGTTATATTTTTAAACTACTCAAAAATTGCTCAATACTTTGCAATACAAATTGTGGAGAACCTGCTCCCGGAAGTACGAAAAAAATCGATCGATAAAATCATCTAACAAAAATGAGTTCTGTAAGTTTTTTTTTTCCTTTTCGTGAGGAAATATAATACGATAAATTTGCTCTATTTGCGTTCTGCTAAATGGCCTTTAAAAAGTGCTAACTAAACGAAGTGCAATAATAACGAACGAAAAATAATGCCATTGTCTGTTTTTCACTAGCAGATCTCCAATGTCGAGAATCTTTCACCTCAGACGATTCGCCAGGTCATGAAGGAAATGCGTTCGTTAAACGATAGTCCGCTAGAGGGCATCAAAATTCAAATAAACGACACTGATGTAACGGACATCCAAGCGTTTATTGAAGGACCATGTATGTATACCTATAGAAGTATAAAGAGTGCGGTGTACTAATTTATAACGTGCTATGTATTGTTTCAGCTGGAACCCCATACAGTAGTGGGGCCTTTCGTGTGAAGCTAACACTCGGAAAAGACTTTCCGCAAACGCCACCAAAAGCATTTTTTCTGACAAAAATTTTCCACCCCAATGTCGCATCCAACGGAGAGATTTGTGTCAACACACTGAAGAAAGACTGGAAACCAGATTTGGGCATTAAGCACATCCTTCTCACAATCAAATGCCTTCTAATTGTTCCGAACGCGGAATCAGCCTTGAACGAGGAAGCTGGCAAAATGTTGCTCGAGCGATACGACGACTATTCGCAGAGAGCGAAAATGATGACTGAAATTCATGCACAGGTGCGTAAGTAGTGTTGATGGTTTGGTGTTTATGGTGTAAGCGATGTCAAGTGAATTTGATTTCCAAAGTCCCTGTTTGTTTGTTTTTACTGGCGGAGTGCCTCGATGGGAGCATTGCTATCTCTGATCTGAGTGCAGGTATCTTCTCAGTGATTTTTAGAGTTTGAAAGTTTGACTGCTTTTATATAGGATTGGATTGGTTGTTAGTAGCCGGGCCACAGTCGTGGTTATATACCTATTGTTCTTCGACTGACTATTTTAGCAATTGAAATCTTGCCTGTACAGTTTACTTGGAATTTGGTCTTACTTATGGTAAAAATGAGTAGATATAATCATACTAAAACTATCCTTTAAACCTTTAAAGTAATCGACACTTAACAACTGGTTAGTTGCCTTTTCAAATATTAAAGTTATAAGCATATATATTTATGTATTGTCTTTATCCCCAAGAGGCATCTAGGGGTCTTGTTCACAAGTTGTGGAAGGGGCAAGCCCGATTGTTTATTTAGGATTGTGAGGCTGTGACACTTTTGCAGTATTGACAACACTTAATATTTACTTATCTTATGCTTTTGGTTGACAGTGTTTTGCATTTTTTTGGTGGTCAACTCATTTCTGCAGTGTATTCCGAAGTGAGTAACTTGTTCTGAGTGCGTGAGAGCTGACTGTAAAGATTAGAGAAATTGTAGCAAGACTCCTTACCACTGGTGGGGGGAAGTCTAATGAAAATTCTCCAAGATCTGCCTGCCACAAATAACGTTAAAGGTATACAATCTGTCCAAGACGAAAATCCAGCTGTTGCCGTTATTGAGTTGAATCCATACAGGGGATGGCTTGATGCTCCGCAATTTACAGTGTGATGACAATTCCTTCTCATGCGTCAGTAGATCCATTTCACATTTGCTGATGTTGGAGCGGCGATTAAACATTGGATGCTGCTGCTTGCACAAATATTTTTCACTGGTTCTTGTGCATTGCGCGAGCTCTTCTTTTGTCAGTCTGTAGTAAGCTTCTCGCAATAGGTTAACTGTTAAATAATCCAGTGATGGTTCAATAAAAACATATTCATTGTTATGGGGAGTTGGAACGGGTGTGACCTTGAATAGATCAAAGTCTTCTGTATTTACTAACGGCACTCTTAAATCGAATATAACATTCTGTTCAGTAATTCTCGCTCTTGCTGTGAACATTTTGTATAGCCCTAGCAAGCTCGAGTGTGTTTCGTCTCCTGCTATAGACAACTGTGGGGGCAAGTGGCTCCTTATTAACATTAGCTGTGATCTCAATTGGTCTGGTGTTATCACCAGGGGGCTAATTTTGGCTTGATGAATATCTGTCAAAACATTCAATAGAGAAGTCTGCATTTGCTGATAATTTAACATTGCTAACGTTGCGTATGTTGACACTGCTAGGAATGTCTGTTTTTCTTCGTTCTGGTTGATCGATTTGGATGTCATTTTCTTAAGATTCTCAAGGTCGGTTTGGAACGCTTGCAGTTGTGCTGTTATGGCTTCAGTGTTTTTTTTGTAATATATTATTGGTTGCCTCCGCTACTGACGTCTGATTTTTTATCAGCTCAAGTAAGTGATTCTGATTTGCTCGTGTTTGCTGAGTTTGTTGCTCATAGTGTTCAGCATAATGACTCATCTAGTACACCAAAAAGCTTGTTTGCCACGGTACCAACAAAGTCGAAAGGAGATCGTTTTGTTCTAGTCCTTCTTGAGTTTCCAGCTCATTGGGTATGCAGTAAGTCATTGTTGCTTTCTATTATCGTTAACTGATGGTTAAATTGATGGATTATGTTTTGAGTCAAAACGTCATCAGACCTAGTTTTACAAAAGTCACTCATATCCTTCACAAGATCTTGGAATCCTTCAAATTCTCTCCAATAATTGGTCATATTGTAATAGATGATTATAGTCCAGTCACTTGTAATAAGGTTCCCACTTCCAATCTTCTCAAAGTAAATTCCTGGGCGGTTTTTAAATGGGATAACCCTTACCGGATCAAGTTATTCGTTCACTGTCGAAGTGTTACCCTGTCCAAGAACAATCATAACCAAACTGGTAAACAAAAGCCACCTTATTGGGCTTACCCTACACGTCGTTTTATTTTCGTTTCTCGACGTGTATGAGCCTTCGATGGATCGTGTTTGGATTGTGTCTATGGGTTTCGATCTAATGTGAGTTAGCGCAAGATGTACATTAACTGTACGTTTTGGATTTTCAACCTTGCTTGACAGCAACCCCTCATCATCCATTGGTGGCAGGCCTAGTTTTGTAATGGGTCTCCTTATAAACTTCTTGTTGCTGTAGACAGTTGCAGCTCGAACATGATTATCCTGTCCCGGGTGTATCTCGGTAACGCGGCCCATTAGCCAGCATGTTGGAGGTAACCGATCTTCCTTAATCAAAACGACGTCGCCAATGTTTACGTTTGCTTCAGTGCCCTTCCACTTTATTCGCTGTTGAAGCTGTGCTAAGTATTCCGTGGACCATGTCTTCCAGAAATCTTGAGTCATCTTTTGTAGAAACCGCCAGCGCGATCCATAGTTTCAATTTGGTTTCCTGTTACTAGGTATACCGTGGTATGCCTAAATTACTTTTGTAAAGCATCTTTAAGTAAATTTGTTGAAGCAACTTTATCGTCGCTTGTCGGTTTTTGATTCAGGTGAGAAGTAATCATATCCGCCTTGTATCTGTAGAGAGAATAACGAATGTAAGGAAGGGTAAAGTAGAACACAGGATCGGAACTATGTATTTTGTGTAGAGCAGGCAATGGTGAGAAATAATACCCACGCCAAGTACAGGCAAGTACCACCAATTGTAGATAGTGTTTGCCGAAGAAATCTTAATGTCGAAAAACCACCCAAAATCTCTTTCCGCAATACGTGTCACTGACAGAAGATTGAAATAATTAAAACTACTATCTCATTTCTCTAATCATAAATAAACCAATTAGTTTGTCATTTCTCTTGCAGCCCCCAAAATCTACTGACACCAAAGACGATGACGGCCCTTCCTCGAAAAAACACGCCGTCGACAAAAAACTCCAAGACAAGAAGAAAGAAAAACTCATAAAAGAAAAGAAACGCATCCTCAAGCGATTATGAGGTATCACACCTAAACACACTGCAGGCGCATTCATTGCCAACATTTGATCTACACATTTTATTTTATTAATTTTAAATATTTATTCACGTTCATAATCCGCAATCTACAATTCCTAACACAGTTTCAACCAAAAAAAAATTGCCAATGTTAAAAGTTAAACAAGTGTTTACGATGCGACCAACAAAAGTCTGCGCCCGCATGTGTAGCAAAACTAACTTCACACCAGATCACATTTATAAGTTTTATTATTTGTGTGCCAACGTGTGCTGCTGGCTTCAGGCGGCAGACCCGCAGCAGTGGTCCTTCACTTCCATCGTTACCAACTGAAAGCACTCTAACACGGTTACCATCCAAAAATCGGTCTGTTCCGGTGCCAGGCGCACCAAGACACTCTTCAAGTGTTTGTTTATCTATTTTCATTCTGATTCATGGGAAAAATTACAATTTAAAAAAAAAAAAACAAAAAGCAACACAAAAAAAATAAACATACGAGGGTGAGAAAAATCATGTACAAATCTACTTTTAGTATAAACAAATCGACTATAAAATAGCAAATACAAATGAAAAAGAGAAAAACAATTAAACTATAGATTGGGGGAATAAATTTAAATCGAAGAGAAAAATCTACACTAAGTGACAAAGAATCATATTGCAATAATGAGTTAACCAGCAGCTGCAGAGCAAAATACATAACACATATTCGCTCTGGTGTAACACATGTTTTTTTTAGGTACATATCTTTTTTTCAATTATTTTTTTTTTTTTAGGTTTGAAAAGGTTCTTATTAGTAATCGCACTCGGCTGCCGTTCGCAGACGCATCAATCACATTTTGAGTTTTTATTTAGGATTATTCCAAGAATCAATTCATAAGTTTTATAATTATCTATTAATATATAAGTTTCTAGTTCGTCCTCGGATTGTGCGACGAGTGCAATGTGGGGGTGATGATAGTAATAATAATTGTGTGTGTCATTTTGTCATTTTACCAGAAATATAATATGTCCTCTCTGATTACAAAAACATGAGTTCAGTATTCTCGATTGTTTTGCATTGTACGTAGGTGGTCGCTAAGAATTGTATTCCACAGCGCTCTACACGTCCTGAGCTACCTAAGTACATGTTTTGTCGCTGCAGTTCCTCCAGAAGTAATTTGAAGGGCAAGTTCATATAAAACTCTGTCATTTTGATCTATATTTCAGTGTTTCTTGCATAAGATGATGTACTAAGCAAGACACGATACTTTACGATGTTTGGAAACATTGCACGTAATCTCGAGCTTAGGAGACGACCGCGACGGTATGCAATCTTGAAAACTTCGCAGTAAATAAACTTTGACATAAAGGGGGCTGAACAAAGAGGATCTATAACTATATCTATATATAGATCCTCTTTAGGGCTGAAAAACAATGTGGAATATCAGTTACGAAAACTTGGACTCTATGGTATGCAGTTGACGGGCATATGGATACATCGGAAATCGAGAAAGCGGATAAACTTTGTTAAGAGCACACGCTTGCACAGAATATGTATAGTTAGGTGTTAGGCCAGAGTAGAAATAAGCGTACGTGAGTGAGAACCAATTGTGAGGAAAACTTTCTACGGCAACGATTTTAACGCGATTTTTTAGTAGATCATTTAAGACTGGATTATTCATTCTGAAACAAGTTTACATTAAAGAATAAGAAAAGTAAACGTAAAGTTACGAACTGGAGTTGCTAGTGTTATGATGACAAAGGTAAGTAACTATGTGTATATAATTTTCTTAAATCTGAGACTAAAAGTAAGTTGCGAATCGCTAAGTGACCTATATTGCCCTTCGGGTAGGGGTTAGAATTTACCCGAGGTAGGCATGCCTGTCGTAAGAGGCGACTAAAATCCAACCTCCGTATACCGAGCGTGTAGTGTATACAAAAAATGCAATGAACAAAACGAAAAGATTAATTACCCCAGGTGGCAGTCCAGCTTTACTGGAAAATCCACCCTCTTCGGAGGTCGGCTCTACGGATTCTGGGGAGAGCCGCTTATTGCAGTCCATTAACCCTTTTATTAAAAGTTCAAGGGTATCTCGATCGCCTCCATCAAGATCGAACAACCCCGGGAAAAGAAGTCCGCCGGGAGCGCCAGCGCGTGAAAAACGGGACTCAGTGAAAGATATAAGCTCTGAGGAAGAAATTAAAACACTCCGAATCAAGCTTAAGGAAATGGATCTACTCTTTCAAACTCTGAAGAAAGAGATAGAACTGTTAAAAGAAGAAAATAATGTTCTAAGGAACACTAATTCTCAGAAAGAACGCGAATGTACTCCACCACGCTTGCCTAGTCAGGAATACCACACTGACGAAGAAGAGCTAGCACGCGAAACGAATCGGGTCCCTAAGAAAAGACCTAGTAAGAAAAGGAGAGCCGGTTCTTCGCCTGAAGTCGAGCCTCTAAGAGAACAAACGCGTAAAGTACCGCAAGAAAAACAACTCCGAGGGCAAATTCGTCCACCACCTCCAATAAACGTCGTTGGGGTAACGGATTATAATAAGTTATACAGCCTCCTTAAAGGAACGATAACATCGGAATTTAAGGTAACATCTTTGAGGAATAATGCGTGGAAAATTAACGTCGTTAACCACGAAGACTACCGGGTAGTGTCCCAAAAGCTAAACACCGAGAAGATCCAGTGGTATACTTTTGAAATAAAGTCAGAAAGGCCACATCGTGTTGTAGCGAGGGGACTCCACCCCTCATGCACCAAAGATGAGGTTATAAATGACCTCCGTTCCAAAGGTTTTAAAACTCTTGATGCCGTAAATATCATCAAGAAAGAGAAGCAAAAAACGGAAGAAGATAAGGACATCCTGGTAAGGCGTGGTCTTCCGCTCTTTATGCTTACCTTCGATAGGTCTGATAATATCGAAGATATCTACCGAATTAAAACCATACTTAATATTGTGGTAAAAATCGAGCCCATGCGCAGAAATTTGAAAACAATTCCACAGTGCAAACGTTGCCAAGAATTCAATCATACGCAAATGTATTGCAAAAAAGAGCCGCGATGTGTCAAATGCGCCGGAAGTCACTTCTCCCAAGACTGTGGAGCAAATAAACAATCCTCCGCTACCTGTGCTAATTGTAAGGGAAAGCACCCGGCGAATTATAGAGGCTGTGAAGTAGCTAAGGAGTTGCAAAAACGGAGAGATGCGCTACTCAAAAGCCAAAATAAAAAAACAAAGCCGCTTACCAAGGTAAAGCGTAGGACCGCCCAGGAGGTAGTAGGCAATATAAAACCTCCGGTTCAAAAGCGTAGCATTGTCAGAGAAAGAGAGACAATAGAAAGGCCCTCGACCTCTGTTGTCAAAAGAAACGCTACTGAAAAGTTACCATCAGGAAAGCCATCGAATAGTGGCCCTCGGACAGCCAGAGTGCAGACCTACGCTCAGGCCGCGGCATTCGAAGTAGCGAAAAACGTTGAAACTTCGCCGGACCCTGTTTCTCATGTTTTCTCCATTATTCTCGAGAAACTTGAAGAACAAAGCAAAATAAATAAAATTATTCTCGATCGCTTGGTTAAGCTCGAAAATAATTCACGGAAAACGCGTGCTTCAAAAATAACATGAATGAAAAACCAATGTTAAAAATATGCACTTGGAATGCAAACGGGCTTTTACAAAAACTCGGCGAATTGGAAATATTCATACGCGAGAAAGATATTGACATTTGCTTAATTTCTGAAACTCACGTGAAAAAGGGATCGAATTTAAAAATAAAAGGATATAATGATTTCCACGCTTGTCACCCATCGGGGAACGCCAGAGGTGGATCATCATTGCTTATTAAAGACTGCATTGAACAATACGAAGACCTGAAGATAGAGCTCGAAACTATGCAACTGTGCACGATTCGAGTTAAAAATAGTCAGCGTACTCTTAGAATTTCATCTATCTACTGTCCACCGCGTTCCGCGCTTGAAAAAAGTGATTTTACTAACCTGCTTAAATCGCTCAAACCAAATTTCATTATTGGCGGCGATTTTAATGCGAAGCACACGTTCTGGGGCTCCAGATACATCTCGCGAAAAGGTAGAATGCTCTATGGGGCAGGTATGGAATACAGTTGCGATTTCCTCTCGACGGGCAAACCGACCTACTGGCCAACTGATACTTCAAAACTACCTGATCTGATAGATTTCTTCGTCGTGAAAGGAATACCTACCAACCACATTAAAGTTGAAGAGAGCTTTGATCTATCATCTGACCACTCACCGGTTATTCTAACATTGAGTGTAAAATTAGCCAATAACCTAGAGCCAGCGAGATTAACTGGTAGAAACACTAACTGGGAAGGCTTTAGGAACGAAATAGAAGAGAATGTTGAACTGAGTGTTCCACTTACGACACCCTATGAACTTGAAGTTGAAGTTGATCGCTTCGTCGAGATCGTACAGCTCGCCTCCTGGAATAATACGCCTAATCCAAGGAAAACGCTGGCCAAATACGGGCTACGATATCCTCCCGAAATAAAAGAATTGGTCAACGAAAAAAGGAAGGCGCGTAAGAAATGGCAACAGAGTCGCGCTCCGCAACATAAAGCACATTTGAATTATTTGTGCAATTTGTTGAAGACAGCCATTAAGGATTTTAAAAATCGTGCGATAGGTTCTTACCTTGAAAGTTTAACAGCGAAAAAAGATTCCAATTATTCACTTTGGAAAGCTGTAAAAGGCACCAAAAGGCCCAAAATCCCCGCGCCGCCAATTAGAATAAATCAAAATGAATGGGCAAGGGAAGATAAGCAAAAAGCGGACGTTTTTGCCGCTCATCTAGAAGAAACCTTTAAACCGTACGATGGCCAAGCGATCCCCGACAATACTAATAGGGCGGAATTACAATCTGACGATTCAACACTCACTAGTGCAACGCTAAGTGAACTTAAACGTGAAATCGAATCCCTAAAACCTAAGAAAGCTCCTGGTTATGATTTGATCACCGGAGAAGTTCTGAAAGTTCTACCAAGGAAAGCACTAATTAAGCTTCTTCATATTATAAATGCCGCGCTCAGACTAAAACATGTGCCGAGTCAATGGAAAGTCGCGGAGGTCATAATGGTGTTAAAACCAGGAAAACCGCCAAATGAAGTAAAATCGTATAGACCGATTTCCCTTCTTCCGGTCATTTCCAAAGTCTTCGAGAGAATATTGCTTAGGCGCCTACAGCCGGTTATTGAAGACAATAATCTTATCCCTGACCACCAGTTTGGGTTCAGAACCAAGCATTCGACGATTGACCAAGTACATAGAACTACTGACGTAATCGAGAAAGCATTTGAAGAAAAAAAGATTTGCTCAAGCGTATTCCTTGACGTCTCACAAGCCTTTGATAAGGTGTGGCACGACGGCTTGAAATTTAAATTACGACAAGTTCTCCCCGCAAGCCTATATGATATTCTAGAATCATATCTCGGGAATAGACTCTTCCGGGTTAGAAATGGAAACGAATACTCGGAGCTAAAAGAAATTTCGGCCGGGGTACCGCAAGGAAGCGTCCTTGGTCCGCTTCTCTATGTGTTATATACTCGCGATATACCAAGGGAAGATGGCACTACCCTTGCTACGTTCGCCGACGACACAGCTATCCTAGCTGTAGGTAATACAATCGAAGAAGCGACTACAAAACTGCAAGCCGCAGTGAATAAGGTAAATGAATGGACAAGGAACTGGCGGATCGCCCTCAACGAAACTAAATCTGTTCACGTGAATTTCACTTATAAGAAAACTAATGACTTGCCAATTTTTCTAAACTTGGCCCGAATACCCTTTGCAAGCGAGGCCAAATACCTGGGAATGACACTCGACGCAAAGTTGAAATGGAGTTCGCACGTGAAAATGAAACGTAAAGAACTCGATATCAAATATAGAGAAATGTACTGGTTACTCGGAAAACATTCCCAGCTCAGTACTGAGAACAAACTGCTTTTATACAAGCAAGTGCTAAAGCCGGTGTGGACCTACGGTATACAACTTTGGGGTTGTACCAAGAAAACAAATGTCAATATTCTACAAACTTTTCAAAATAAAGTTCTTAGAGAAATTGTACAAGCACCATGGTATATTAGAAACGACGATATCCATAGGGATCTCGGAATTCCAACAATCGAAGCTGAAACTAGAAGCTTCGCGAGAAAGCATAGAAACCGACTAATCGGACATATCAACAATACAGTCCGACAAATCTTGGACGAGAGCAATTTATTGCGCCGACTACAAAGAACGAAACCGTTCGACTTGGCAAGATAAGATTAACCGCGTTTAATTTGCGGAACACGCAGGATCTTTCATTGGAAAGTAACCTGTCATAAGTTTTTATTTAATGATAGAAAAATTGCTTGATAAGTTATATCTTAGTTGCAGTATCTAACAATCTTTAGAAGGGTGGTGTTTTTAGTCAGTAAAAATCTGACACTACTATGAGAACGCGCTTGCTATTCTCATAGTGTCTTTGGAAGATTTTCACCTACCCCCGGAAAAAAAAAAAAAAAAAAAAAAAAAAAAAAACATTTGTACGGTTAAAAATCAGTTGGCCCCACAGGTTCATATACACCTCCCCAGTTTGTTTGCACAGGTTAATTGCTAAAGCGGCATATACACACGTCAAAAACTCTTCAAGCATGCGAGAGTGTAGTATACCATTATACACTATTTCAAGCATTGACACCTGATTGAACAAAAATCAAAACGTTTTGATTTTGCTTCAAGCAGACACAGCGCATACGTGTCTCATTTTCACTAATACACTCTAGCATGCTTGAAGAGTTTTTGACGTGTGTATATGCCGCTTAAGGATTTATAAATAAATAATCAACAAAAATATATCCTCCCAATGAACGCATTACTCCTTTGCTGTTGAAAAATTTCGCGAGGCCATAAACAACTCCTATAGTTGTCAAGCTCAAAGGGACTTGGATGCAGCAAGCAACTCTAAAAAAAAAAATCTGATTCACAAAAGTGCTCTAAAATCGGAAAAAGATTGTTCTTTTTTTCTTATCAATTAGGTATTTACACATGCCGTTTTCGATTTGGCTATCCAGATTTTGATTTAAGATTTCAGATTTCTGCTGCCAAATCGAACATGGAATCCGAATTTTATTAGCTCTTATGTGTATTGTATTGGATTTTTTCTCAAAAGATTTTTTTTCTTTTTTGCCAAATTGAAAACGAAAATAGTTAGTGACCCTGAGAAGCCCAATCGAATACCACAGAACATTCGTCATTAGTGTACCAACGATTGGATGACCAAATTAAACTTGGCACCACTCACAGAAGCCACTTGACATTTCCAGTTGCTGATGTCAGACAGCAATTCAAAGAATTTTGTATAAACAAACAATTACCAAACCAGCCCAACCTCCAACGCCTCCAACCCTTCCCACGCAAGTTTGTGAATGATTACTTTTCCCTTGAATTTGTGAAATTCTTGTCACCCCCGTTTCCCACTTGCCAGTCCACGTCAGAAATTCTTGAAATGACCGACCTCAAGGAGACACAAAAACGAATAGATATCAAAATCGCCGAGTTGCGACAACAAGCGCACTTTGCTCTTAACAAATACGATTACCATCACAAAAACGATGAAGACGAAATAATCAAACAGCAAATGGAAATTCTCAACCAAGTGGCCGGTACATACACGAGATTTCTCAATGAAATGCAAAAGTTCAACCAAACGCTGAACGCTGCCAAGCACTTAAGCGGCCGATATGAACAGTTGTTACAATCACAATCGGAGCCAGCGTCGGAGCATCAAAATGATAGACAGCACGAGACAACAGCGGCGACAACGACGCCCCTAACGTGCACAAAGGACAAATTCAAGGACACCACCTCGAAGAAGCAACTGTTTCCACCCGCCTAGGGAACTAAAACATGTTTTTTTTTTTTATTTTCTATCTGTGTAGCGAAAACAGTAGTTAAAACATTTATTTAAATCTTTCAATGTCTTTTTTGGTTGAGGTGTGTGGTTGTTTATTTTTATTTTTAAATAAATACTTTAAATACAATTTTTCTACGAGTAACAAACAAGCAGCAGCAGCAGCGATCCCCTCCGAACCAAATGTTTATAAATAAAGAAGACATTTTTAAAAATAAAAAAAAATAAAACGTGTGTTGCTTTAAAAAAAAAAATAATTAAGATCCACTTTATACCTAAATAGACTAACCAATACAGTACAACAAAAGTTTAAATATAAAGTAGATTATCCATATGTATATAACGATGATGCTTATGTTTGCGCTCCTCATTGACGTAGTGTTGACGTCCAACACAAAAATATTTAATTATGTACTATGCTCCAAAAAAAAGAAAATTCCTCCTCATTGCCGTCATTCATTCAATTTCCTAAGTGGTGGTGCTGCGCGCCAGGAAAGAGGCGTAATTTTGTTGTGGTATTATCCCTTTTGTACGTGTGCCATCTAATCATCGTCTTCCCTATCCTCCCGACAGGCGACTGCAGCTACAAGGGCGGCACCGCGACCTGACCCATCCTCGGACAGCATCAAGTCGAAGTGAATACCTGGCTTGACGAGCTTCTTGATCATCTTTACCATAAGATTGTGGAATTTCGGATGGAAGCGGTACACAGAGCCATCCACTCCGACGGTGACAAATGGTTCGTTCATCTTGTTGATTAGGGTGGCGATGCCGGCACTTACCAAGTGGGCGGCGCGTGTTGATACGCACTCGCATATGAAACGCACATCTTCGCAGTCCTCATCGGTGGCATTTGAAAGTCCCAGCTCTTCGAGCACCGATCGGCAGTTTGTGTAGACCCCCCTTTCGTCGGCTTCGATTTCCGACACGTACTTGGTGAAGAAGGTACCACGAGTATTAAGTACGTCCGATTCCTGACCCTTGAACAGCATACCTGCATTGTAGAACTTAACCAGCACCAGGCGAACCAATTCGCCCATGTACATGCCAGAAATCATTTTCTCAAAAGTTTGCTTACCAGGATTAATACTGTGCTTGTCCACGTGGTCGTCGTACTCAGTTCGCACAAAGTCCAGCGCCCCGTTGTCCCCAAAGGCACCCCATTCCGTGTTGATGAGTACGTGCTGTTTTTGGTTGTCTTTCACGTCGAACAACTCGGCCTCCTCGACTCGTTCCACGTAGCAGGCGTTACTGCCTGTTCCCACTATGAGACCTATTTTGCAATTGTGGTTCTTCCAGGCACATGACATCAGTGTTCCGGTGGTATCGTTGAGAATGGCACACACATCGATTTGCACATCACCACGCCTTGCAATGGCATCCTTCAGTAATTGGACCACGTCCTCGTTTACAACACCCTCACAATTAAAACCTTTGGTCCAGGTAACTAACAGACCCTTAGTTAGGCCCAACTGCTGCAATGGAAATGAGAATGTGAAACCAAGAGGTAATCGCTCCTTATAGACGTCATGCTCGTTCATGAAATTCGACAAACACTCAGCGATGTGATCGAATAGCTGGATTCCAGAGCCAATCATGATATGCTGTGGTATTGCGTAGATACGTGATTGCATTTGGAAGTCATTGTCACTATTCAGATGTATCAGCAGCACCCGGAAGTTGGTTCCACCCAAGTCAAGGGCCAGAAATTTCCCTCTCTCATTGCCGTTGGGCAAATCCTGCACGTACGTCACAAAACACTTCACATTGGCGCGGTCGTGAGTGTCCTTTGAAAGGCCACGCTTTAATTCATGTAGAATGCGGTAATTTAACTCCGTTATTTGCTCATCGGTTAGGATTAGCTCTTTGCATTGCTCGCGAATCATTTTCGATTTTTCACTAGTGATCGTTGCCGCTGCAGAAGTTTTTGACTTTTCTTTGCATTTGTATTTCTCTTTACACGAATCACTATTAATAGCAATCGTTTCTAGCGCTGCGCTGATCTCTTTATCCATTGTTTCTATTCTGTCTGTTGTTTGCTTTTCCTTGAATTCGTGTTTTTCTCCCAAAAAAGTTTCACTTGCCTCTAGCTTTTCGCCCAACTTTGCTAGTGCTGTCGTCGTTTGAAGGAACCTTGAAGGTCAAAATTGACAACTCTGTAGACAGTAGCACACAAACGTGCTGACAGTCAAGAAAGCCTGACGAACACACACGAGTATATACGAACTGTTATAAACACGCAGGTGCACAAAAATGAATGGGAAATGGGATGCCAGAAAATAGGGGTTTTTCTCGAAAATATTTATATCTTTTTTTACACACTCCACAAAGCACAACACCACGTTCACAGTTCACACAACACGTCCAGCGGGTCTCAAGGGCGACAGCTGAATGTGATGTATGCCGCAGAATAATCTAAATATGGAAAAAGAATTAATCTCCAAATGAAAGTCGCCACGTTGAGTTACAAAAGAAGAATAAGAAGAAACTTTATTGAAAGATAAACGTTTACAAGAGAGTGCTGCCAAATTACGTTTTTACTAACAACATCCCCACTAAAAACTAATTTTTATTTAATCCTAACAATTTGACCAAATTATTAGCTCTCGGAGATGGCAGGGCTTTAGTCATTATGTCAGCAGTCATCTTATCAGAAGAAATATGCGTTAAACAAATTTTTCCCTCGGCAATGATGTCACGAATAAAATGATGGCGAATGTCAATATGCTTTGTGCGAGGGCGGTAGCTTTCATTCGAAGCCAGATGAACAGCACTTTGACTATCGCAGAACAGCTTCGTTGTGGAATATTTTTGGTTGAGCTCCTTCTGCAAACCTTGTAGCCATATTGCTTCTTGCACTGCTGTACCAATTGAAATATATTCTGCCTCAGTTGTGGATAAGGCAACCGTACCTTGCTTTTTAGACCCCCATGACACTGCAGCACCTTGTAATACAAATACATATCCACTTATGGATTTTCGCTCATCCAAATCGTTCGCGTAGTCAGCGTCGCAATATCCAATTATATCTGCGTTTCCATTCCGGGAGTAGCACAGCTTAGTGCTCGAAGTGCCCTTTAGGTATCTTAACACCCTTTTCGCAGCTAACCAATGCTCCTTGCTTGGGTTATTATTAAATCGGCTCAAAAAATTGACGGCGTAACAAATATCAGGCCGACTAATTTGGGCCGCGAAGAGTAAACTACCTATCAACTCCTGGTAAGGTATGTTTTCCATTTCAGCTCTATCTTGTTCTGATCGTGGACAATTAGCTTTGCTCAATTTAACATTTACATCCATTGGGGTTGAGACAGGATTACACTTTTCCATACCAAAACGAGATAGCGTTTTCAAAATATACTGTTCTTGGCTAATACACAGCCTACCGGATTCTTTGTCGTAATCTATATTCATACCTAGGAATGAATTTACTTTACCTAGTTCTTTCATTTGAAATTTCGATTTTAAGTAAGTTTTTAAATTTTCAGATACTTTTAAATCTCTTGAAAAAATCAATAAATCGTCGACATAGACAGCTATTATCAAAAACTTATTACTGTCATCATTATTAAAATAAATACATGGATCATACTTTGATTGACGTAAATTAAACTCTTTAAGTGCTTGACTGAGCTTATCATTCCATGTCTTCGAAGATTGTTTTAATCCGTAAATGGATTTTCTTAGCTTTAAAACTTTGTTATTAGCGATGTTTAAACCTTTGGGTGGAACAACGAAAATATCTTGAGATAACTCACCCTGCAAAAATGCTGTTATTGCATCTAATTGTTCAATGTATAAATCCATCTTCGTTGCAAGCGACAACAGGTACCGCAAAGATCCATACCTAATGACCGGAGAGTACACCTCATCAAAATCGACACCTTTCCGCTGAGCGCAACCTTTTGCGACCAATCTCGCCTTGTATCGAACAACTTCACCGCTCATATCTCTCTTGCTCTTAAATACCCACTTCGTATTCAGTCCTTTTTTGCCAACTGGAAGATCAACCACATCCCACGTTTGATTTTGTACAAGTGAATCATACTCTTCCTTGATAGCTTCCTTCCAATTTTCTGCATGAGGTCCAGAAATCGCTTCCTCGAACGTATCCGGATCATCATCTTCAGATGCCTCGTTGACAAAAGTGACGTAGTTCTCGAATTTCGTTGGCTTAGGAACTCGTGAAGAACGTCGCACAGCTCCAACTGTATCCCCACTTAATACTGATGACGAAGGAATAAAATCCGAACTTGAAGCTTCATCTGGTTCTGAATTACTATCAGTTGCAGTTAGATATGATTCATTTTCTGAAAAAATAGCATCCCCATCGGACTCTACCATAGTCTTTTCATCTTCGTCGTTCTCCTCCTCAGCAGATATCTCACCAACATCATCGCCAACTTCTTCAGTCCGTGTAACGAGATCAGAATTTCTTCTCAAATTCCCCACTAAATTATGATCTGCAGATAGTTCCAGTTCGATAAAATTAGTTTCGGTTTTTAATGGAATTACCTCGTTGAACAGTCGATCTTCCAAAAACTTTACTTCTCTTGTTATGCTCAATTTTTTATTCACAGGATCGTACATTCGATATCCTTTTGTATGTTCGGCATATCCAACCATTATGCATTTGATGGATTTAGCATCAAATTTAGAACGTTTTTGTTTCGGGATGAGAACCATACCGACTGAGCCAAAGACACGCAGATGAGACAAATCCGGCTTTACACCTGACCACACTTCCTCCGGACACCGATTTTGTAAACTTTTGATTGGCGTTCTGTTGATTAAATAGGCAGCAGTGTTTATTGCCTCTCCCCAATAGCGCTTATTAAGATGACCATCCAGCAGAAGGCAACGTGCTTTCTCCACTAAAGTGCGATTCATCCTCTCAGACTTCCCATTTTGCTCAGGAGTATATGGAGCAGAAGTTTGATGCACTATTCCAGAAGACTCAAAGCATTTTCGCATTGTTGTATTGACAAACTCGGTTCCATTGTCAGAGCGAAAAACTTTTATTTTTTTGTTTGTCTGATTTTCCACCATATTCTTGAACACAACAAATTTCGCAGCAACCTCGTTTTTCCCTTTAATTGCATACACAAAAACTTTTTTAGAAAAATCGTCCAAAAACAAAACATAATACCTGGCTCCTCCTAGCGATGGTTTCTCCATTGGTCCGCATACATCCGAATGAATTAATTGCAGAACATCAGAGGTGCAACTTGTAGATGACTTAAATTGAAGTTTGCACTGCTTCCCTTCGCAGCAAGTAATGCAAGATTTAGAAGCACCACACACACTTTCCATTCCAACATTAGCCAATTCCAATTTCTGCAACACTTCCTTACTCGGGTGACCCATACGCCTATGCCAAAGATTTTTGTTTGCTGATATAAATGCAGCATTCGTCGCTGGAACATTCAGTTTATACACCTTATCATTTTCAGTTGCAGTTGCGAAGACTCTCCTTTTACTGTCAAGAATGGAACAACCGTGCTCATCAAATTGAATGAAATTTCCCTTCTGCACTGTTTGGCTAATAGACATCAGATTTACACAAATGTTTGGTACATAAAGCACATCACGAAGAAATATTTCATTTGTTGCCTTTTGTCCACATACCTGCATTGAAATATCACCTTTGCCGAGAACATCCAATTTCGATCCATCTGCCAAAACTACAAAATCCTTTTTTGGAAACTGCACGTAGTTCTCAAATAGATCCGCATTCTTAGCCATGTGAGATGATGCGCCGGAGTCAACAAACCAGTTGAAATTACTTTCGTGTTTTACGGAATATGATGCATACACTGCAAATCTACTGCCAGTATCTCCAGACGTAGACTGTGGACAATTCTTTTTAATGTGGCCATAACCACCGCAACCAAAGCATTTAACACCTTTGCCCTTATACTTCGCCTTACTCTTGACTTTGCCACCAAATGTTGCCATTGCCTGCACGTTCGAATTTGACGTTTTGCAGTAGGAATCAAAATCCTGCAACAACTTGGCCTTGATTGCATCAGCCGTAATTTTGATACCACTGCTCTCAATTGCCATTATCATTGGATGAAATTCATTAGGCAAACCACTCAAAAGCAAACTGCCTATCCACTCGTCGTCGACTTTCATTTTAATAGAATTAAGCTTGTTTGCAGTTCCAATAATTTTATTGACATATTCCTCGATAGAAGCACATTCATCCAAGCGAGTAGTTGTCAATTCACGTAGTAGTCCAACTCTTCTTGTTAAACCTGAGTCATCAAATGCCGCCGATAATTTTTCCCAAACTTCTTTAGGAGTTTTTGCTTCCTTTATGTGGACATATAGCGACGGATCTATCAGCAAAATAATTTTTGCCTTAGCCAAAGCCAATTTTTCCGGTTTAGTTTCCGTTCCCTGCACAGATGCCCACAAATCATCAATTATTAAATAATTTTCCACGGCAAATTTCCAATTATCAAAATTTTCACGACCCTTTAACCGTTCAATGGCCGGCAAATTACCAGTCGACATTTTCTACAAATTAAAATTATGAAACACACAAACTATTTATTTTAATCAATCCGATTCTTCTTTCAGATATTAATTCTTAGATTCTGGGCCCATAACCTGATGTATGCCGCAGAATAATCTAAATATGGAAAAAGAATTAATCTCCAAATGAAAGTCGCCACGTTGAGTTACAAAAGAAGAATAAGAAGAAACTTTATTGAAAGATAAACGTTTACAAGAGAGTGCTGCCAAATTACGTTTTTACTAACAACAGAATGTTGTGGTTGGTTGGCACAAGTTTGCTTTACGATGCCGTATTGTCAGCATCAGCAGCGCGACGATGCCGATATGCCTCCCTCCATTTGAATTAATATTTCTGAAAACTGGTAAGAGTGGTAGCTCGTTTCCGCTTGTCCAGAATGGTGCGAGAAAACTGGATTTAGCAAACGCGGCAACTCGCGGGGCATTCCAAAGTGATAATATAGAGAATCACGTCGCACGTGCTACATTCTACTCTACGAGCTACTAGGATGCTAGAACTCTGTCTACGCTACCACCAACAAGAGATTTGTTTTATTTATACTCCAATCTATGCTCTGGCGACCAGCTATCTCGCGTCGTTCTGGGAGATTGAACTCTCCGATGACGGACTTGACCTACTTATCTCGAAGATGAATGAATCTTCTTCCCCGTACAAAAAAAGGAATGTATGTAGGTACTTATACGGCTACGGAGACGGACTACAATCAATTGCAATAGCTGAGCGCAGTTATGAAAGTCATTTTTTCCAATTAATACCTACTAACCCGCCAGTCTGGGTCTCATTTCGTGGAATTTGAACCAGTTCGCTGTATTGCACATTTTAATGAGGAAATAATGGATCTTAATTTGCATGGGCATAAATTACTTGCTTTCTTGTTGTGTTGAATGGTTTCAGATAAGTGGGAGTTTAGATTGCAAATACTGTTTTCGCCCTGACTTTGCTTTGTTTATTACTTCAGTAAGTGGGTATACCTACCTATTGCAACACAAGTTGATCAGCCATTTAAATTCCACAGAAATATTTTTGTTTTAATTTTAGCAAACGTGATAAGGAATTAATGAAAGGACATGTGAGAACTAATTGCGTCACATGTTAGTTTGCACCACGTGAATGGTAGGTAGGTTTTTCTGATTAACTGCAGGCAACACGACCTTGCAATGATGAAATATTTGTCACACCCCCTTTCGCGTTCAGAGGTGATTAACTTGTAATCAAATTAATTTGTACGGCAAGTGTTGCTCAGTGTGTGTGTGTTTTTTTTTTTAGCTTGCTATTATTAGAGATATTAATCATTTTCTCTTGAAACCGTGATTTCCGAATGTTTGGTGTTATTCACAGTGATTTGCGTTGCACAGCAGTGATTTGTTAGCTGATTTAAGTACAAACGTGACTGGAATCACATTTCACAAATCTGCGTGTTGGGGGTTCACCTAAGTTGAAAGTAATGAACAAAGATAATGGAATACAGAGATATATATCTTTCCAGTGGAAGGGCGGCTGCCTACAAGCTGTTTTCCAGAAAAATTCATGAAGTCACACACACCTGCTTATTTCTATTATAGTATATGTGAGTTCATGAATTGGACTTTAGTGCAAGAATTCGGTATTCTCTAATGTGTATTTCACTATCTTTTTCAGTTTAATCAACACCTCCACAAAAACTAAACAAATTCAAAACGTAACACAAAACAATTAAACACCGCGATGCTCATAAAAGCAAGATGATTCGCGGTCGTCCATTAGCAACATGCTTTTTTGTTAGCCACACGTATTCACAGACGGGGGTTGAAATTACAAAAACAACAATGTAAACAAATGGGTTTTGGGGGGATAGACGTACGAAAGATAGCCATCTCTTTTATTCATTAATCTCTGGTAATGAATTTCCAATGGCGGTGTGCTGCTTACATAAGATTCTAGTGGTTTACCAACACTCGTAAAGATATGGCTTATTTTATAAAAAGGTGGAAACCGTCTCCCTAAATTTTTTTTCTAAATGGATAGCAGCAATTTGTTATTATACAGTAAATATTAAAAATTGCAGAAAAAAAAAAAGAACTTGGCTAATTTTTCAGAACATAAGTATATATTTGTCTCTTATTTGTAGGTTAAAATGATTCCTTCTTTATTGTTTACCTATCTCTATACTAGAATCTTAACTATGCAGTTAAAATAACTAAGTACACTCTACTTGGCACTTTAGACCAGCTTTAGACTTTTAGAGACTCACACTGGCAAGAATGGGGACGTTCGGATACCTAATTTATGTAAAACGTCGACTAGATTTTTCGGGACTATGAATCAAAACACGTTGACTAAACGACTTGAATCGTTTTTGTCAGGTTTTTTTATTCTCGAGGTCAGCGTTACCTTTGTTTTATAATAATAGTTGGCGCAACAGGTCTGTAGGGACCCTGGGCCTAGCTTCTCGCAACCATTCGTTTTGTGTGAGTTTTTCATTTTTGGAACGAATGGAAGGGATCTACAATTTTACGCCGAGTCCAAACCGCTAATTGAGAAGCTTTTTCAAGACAGTTTTACTCTCGGATGTTTGTCAGACGTTCGCGAGAGGTGGCGCAGTGAAAAAACCCTGAGTTGGAATTTGAGTTTTTGCGGGATTCGAACCTCGGTTCCCTCGCTTAGTTGTCCAACACACTAACCACTAAGCCACTGCGTCTACTTTGTTTGGTTTTGCAACATTTTATTTGGAAAAGGTGCCCTTCAAACATTTTTAAAAAAATTGTTATTTTCAAACAAGTACATTTAAAATGTAACACGGTTGACTATCACAACACTATTATAGTCGTATGCGAGCTAATGGTTGTTAAATATCGTGGGAAAATTATAAATTACCAGAGTAGCCCTAGAAATGACAACTTTTACTCTCACCGGCCCTTTTTTCGACTCTTCCGAATTCTGCAGCGGCCACTCTGTTTATTTTAAATATGACTATTCGAAATGGCAACTGAGTAGGTACCTATGCAGGCAGGATTTTCTTGACTAGATTTTTCGACCAGTTGAAACACATCTAGTCGGACAGCTGTCAGTAGAGGTGGAGAACTATCGATAGTCGGCGCCATCGATAGTCGACGATAGTAATTTCAAACCATCGATAGTCGGCGATAGTTTTTTTCGATAGTCGGCGATAGTCCAGTCCACCATAATATACAAATATGTACATATTTGGTTTGAATTTAAACAAGAAAATCCATATACATTAATGTTTTTTTATCCAAAAGTTTTGGTTTAAGAATAATAGCATATTGACATTTTCTTCTTTCAATCTGGTTCGTCTCTCCGAAACAATTTGACCCGCCTTGCTAAATATTCTTTCGGACTCGACGGATGTTGCGGGGATGCACAAGTATTTTAAGAACAGCGGGAAAATCCGTTTGGTTCACCTGAAATTTAATTTAATATAATTATATATTTCTTCAGTATTGATAATTCGTTGTTTGGGAGCTCTGACGTTTACCTTAAATTGGACGCATAGTTAGTCAAAATACTTTATTATTACTTTAAAACTACATATTTATACCTCTTTGAAGAAAGCGATCCATTTCTCTGCAAATGCAAATTAAATATTTTTAGAAATATTATCTGTCAGACGTCACAAATAAACGCGCGAATTTAATTTTTTGGTGATATGCACAAACTATCGATAGCACTGTCACGCACTATCGATAGTGTCAGGCTGCTATCGAGGGTAGGTCGATAGCGCCCACCATCGATAGTGCCGATAGTGCTATCGATAGTTCTCCACCTCTAGCTGTCAGACTTAAACTAAATCCGCATCCCTTATTCGTAACAAATTGAAATAAACGCAGATGTTCTTGTCAAGTAGAAATGAACCCACGGATAACGACACTACCTACTTGTAAGGCAAACATGTTAAGTCGAGTCACAACTCATTACTCAAATTATTACAACCAACACAACCAACTTATGCCAATTCTTCTCCTGCGCAATGTGTTAAGCAAACAACTCATCTAAACAAATAATAGGCGTTTTTCTTTTTTAATTCAGAGCTGAGCACTGAACAGAGTTCGAGCATTATGAGCGCGCTCTGAACCGTGCGTGCTCAGAGCGTTCAGAGGATGTTTTGTTTTTCCTGTATTTTTTGTCCTTCAAATGTGACTGGAAGTGTGCATGTACATGTGTACTCATACTTTTTACTCAGCCTGCTCAGTCAATTTATTCTGAGCTCATAGAGCGCGCTCTGATCATGCTCTGAGCGAAAAAAGAAACACAAATTCGAGCTCTGAAGTGTCTGAGCTAAAAAAGAAACACGAACTTTTTGTATAACAGTTCAGGTTGTGCTCTGAACTAAAAAAGAAAAACGCCTAATACTGTGGTGTTTAACTATTTGTTTTTAGTGGTTTTAGCGGAGAGGTAGTATAACAGATTACACATCATACCATATACCAATGCCGTATCTGGACCAGCGTTGCCCCCCTACTACTACAATTGTAGTGTTTTCACTACATTTTTCGCCCTCAAAAAGTCACTACGAAAATTCGTAAAATATTCACACACTACAATTTCTAAATACAGCAGGTACCACCCGGGCAAGAGTTTTTTTCTGCAGTTTGTAAATAAAGAATTGCTTCCACGAGTGTTTTTCCGTATTTTCAAGTAATTTATATTAACCGTGTTTTATTGGACATCTATCTCAGCAAAGTAAAGTAAAGTAGAATCTTCAATGCACAACAACTACAGTCTACGGCCATATAGTTGTTGTAACTCGTGTAAGGGTGTGTCTTTACCACACTACACTTTTACTACTACACTACACTTTTCCACCACGTAAAGGTTGCATTTACCAGTAAACCCGAATATTTGTCCCAGAACCGGGCCCTTGGACACGATTTCACGAGAAATCTCCCCAAATTGAGATTAAAGCAAAACAGAGAAAAAACAACTTGATCAATGCCATAATGTCAGACTGACTCGGAGGAGGTTGTTGACATACATTGCCACACCTTTCGCTGATTGGAGTTTGTTTTTAAGTCCTATATACCCAAAAACAAACAAAAATGGACCGACCATATTCAGAATTTTATATTTCTGTCGGTTTAGCGGTTGGGATCTTTATTTTTGCATAGATCGAAGTGGAACAAACCGGGGCCTCCAATAAAAATAAAAAATAAAAAAAGAATAAAAAACTCCTAACGTAAGTTTTCAAAAATTCACCAGGAAAATGGTAAAACCCTGGCGAATTCGGCCCCCACGCTACATTTTCAACCAGTTGGGGGGGCAACACTGATCTGGACAAATTCTATTACAATGTTGATAACAATCAGATTGATGTTAAATCTAGTACACAGCTCAAACACTTCCAAAATAATTTTGTTGGTTGGCATTTGCTTAAATAACAATAAAAAAAATAATTAATGGCACAGAAAATCCCAAATATATCTCGGCTTTCGGCGTCTATAATTCGCGTCTTAGGATGCAATCCCAGTCCAATGACACTTCAGGGAACCAATACCTATTTATTGGGAACAGGGCGAAAGTTAGTATGAAATGCACAGATCATCGTTACAAAGTCCACTTTTTATCTGTTATTTACAGACGAATTCTCATTGACACCGGTGATGAAGACGTTCCAGAATACATAAGAAACTTGAAACGGGTATTAGACGATGAAAAGGCAACAATTGGAACGATTATATTGACACATTGGCATCACGATCACGTCGGTGGAGTAAAGGATATTGTTAAACTCGCTAAGCAAGGTAATTTAATGTCAACAAAAAGTCCAACTGCCATCAAGTAAAGCAAGCAAGTACATACAAGGTCGTTAATTAAACTATACGGTCGTTCTATCAGCCACATTCTTTCAATCAAGTCCAATTAAAAAACACTTATTGGGCCACAAAGAAGCATTACATAGGTACATGGAAATATAAATTTCTTTTGCTTAGCATGTGATGTATGGAAATTTCCCAGAACTGACTCGGAAGACATTTGTCCCGAGATACCAATTGATATCAAAGTAGCCAAACTTAAGAATGGCCAAGAAATTGCCGTAGAGGGTGCTAGTGTTAAGATTGTTCACACTCCCGGTCATACCACCGACCATGTGATACTTACAATGAGCGATGGAACGCTTTTTAGCGGCGACTGTATTCTGGGTAAGTTGCAAGGGAAATACGGCATACCTTTATAATAACTATGAAACCTATTTTTAAAGGCGAGGGAACCGCTGTTTTCGAGGATCTATACGACTACATGAACAGCTTGGACCATATTTTGAAAATTAAACCATCAGTAATATATCCTGGCCATGGGAACATCATCAATGTAGGACTGAGACCATCTTGTGCAGAAAGATTTTCATACTTTTCCTCTTACAGGATCCAGTTGATAAAATCCAGTATTACATTGACCATCGTAACAAAAGAGAAAAACAAATCATTCAATACTTCCAAGCTAACTCGGAGGACAGCCACACCGCAATGGATGCAGTGAAAGTTATATACAAAGAAACTCCAGAGGCCCTTTGGCCGGCGGCTGCCTACAACGTGGGACACCACCTTAAGAAATTAAAAAAAGGAGGTGTGTTAGATACTTCCGATGATCCTAACAACCCGGACGCACGATGGAGAATAGCCTCCAATGGAAAAAGTTCTCTCTAAACAGACGCAAAAGTTTAAGTGTAACGTTTTTATTTCTTAAATAAACAATATTTCTATTCCCCTTCGTATGTTATCGTGGGATCCTTAAAGCAATGTACATCTTCAAACCAAATGTCTTCCGGCAATGGTGCGTTCTCCTCATCGTAGAAGTTTGTCGGTACAGGCGGCCCATTATCTATTGGTTTCCTCAGAGGTAGAATTGTGTCGTAGATGTACACAAGTCCGTTTGTCGATCCGGGGACAGCGCTTCCTTGCACCCACATTACATTATATTTGGTGTTAATTCGCCAGATTCGGAGACCTTTTATTTTTCTGTATCGGTTTCCCATGTGACCGGGTAATTTGGTTCCCGGCCAGACGCGACCCTTTTCACCGCCACCGCCAATGTTACCGGGACGACGATGAGTTTTAGTCACACCATGGGAGGCGGGCATGCCCTTAAAGCCGTGCCGTTTCACAACACCTTGGAAACCATGATCTACACTACAATGATTGAATTTAAATTATAATAAAAACAATAAATAACTAAAAAATAGAATACTTACGTTTTTCCTCTGACGTCTACAAAATCTCCCACTCGAAAATGTGTAACGTCCAACCGTGTTCCAGGTTGTATGGCAGCATTCGGAGTGACCAAGAATCGGGCAAGG
Organism: Cheilosia vernalis; assembly: GCA_949126925.1. Classification (NCBI taxonomy): domain Eukaryota; kingdom Metazoa; phylum Arthropoda; class Insecta; order Diptera; family Syrphidae; genus Cheilosia; species Cheilosia vernalis. The sequence goes on from OX421360.1 coordinate 59,514,735, forward strand.
TTTTTCTTTGGCATTACTCCAGAATCATTAAAAAGCCCGCAATACTCTTTCGTTAACAGTGATGGATCCGCACTCTCAGCTCCCACCAACAAACAACCGTACTTGTTAATATTTACCACCGATGGCTTTTGAGCTGGAGTGTATTCCGCTGGTGGTATGTATTTAATAACATGATTGTCGACTATATGCAACAAGGTAGTTCTGATACGTTGTCCGTTCTTCAGCCAAAGTGGATATTGACCAATTTTTCGAGCAAGCAACCCTGTTCGTCGACTTTGTGGGGTCCATTCTACATTAACTTGTGGTTCGGCTTTCAAAAGGCTCAATTTAGATTGATCGTAGGTTTGAACACCTTTGATAATAGCCGGTGGACCGAAAGTATCATGTATTATTTCCTTGACGAAAACTTTGTTTTCGGGGGTTATGTTGTCATCGTGTATCTGGATGAAGTTTGAATTACTCAATTAAATGGCAATCATTTATAAGTTATCTAATACGTACCACTCGATTTTTTCGTACAAACCAATAAGGATTACGTAGTTTTGGTCGGTTCAAGTGGCCTTTTTCTCTGACTTGAATGAGGGCTGGAGAAACTCTATAAAGACTTGTATTGCATTGAAAAAGAAAATGTTATTACTTAGGACTACCTTAATCGCGAAAAGTCCAGCACTAGATTTTTAAATAAACTTGCGTTTTTTGTTATTATGGACATTTTTAAAGAAAATAACCTCAGATGGAGCACGAAGTTTTTAAGGCAACATCTGACTAAGTGACAGTTCTTAGTAATGTTTGATTGTAGCACCGAAACCGAAGCCGATTACAAAACATATTCAGCAAACATGTTTCCTCTCCTGTAAAAGGGTAGATAGTAATGTAATGGGCTTTTCACGCCAAGCCCAAAACGGCGTTTTCCTCGAAACCCGTCGTTGCATTCTCACCGACCACCAACTCGTTTTCATTTGACTTTTCATTCAGCTGTAAGGCTAGGAGCGCACATGCGATTTCAATCGCACGACTACTTAGTCGCAAAAAATGTAACACACACATTTCAATGTGAATGCGCGCACTCAACATCTACAAATCGCAGCGTTTATTATCCCGCGATTTGTTCCATTTTTAGAGCGACGCGATTGTCGCCAAAATAAATAACGCATATCAACTTCAAACAATATACACACACTTGCGATTTAAATCGTTGCGATTGAAAAATCGTTGTCGTATCCAGATGTGGATACGCACGCACTTGCGGTTTTCTATCGCATCATTATTTAGTCGCAAAATATGATACCCATTGCTTTACACATGAATGCACACATATGCAGCTAAATAACCACAGCGATTAAAAAAACGCAGCAAGTTCCATTTTTAGAAACGATTTTTTTGCCGTAGCGATTATTGGGCGCATATTGTGTGTAGTGACATTAAAAGCAGTATGTTATATTTTTTGCGACTAAATAATCGAGCGACAGAAGACCACAAGTGCGAGCATGGTAATTTTTTTTTGCGACTACGATTTTTCTATCGGTGCGACAAAAAATCGCATGTGCGCTCCTAGCCTAAGACAGTAGTTTTTGAACTTCGGTGGAAACGTTTTTGGTTACAAATTTCGATTGCATTAGGCTAGGAGCGCACATGCGATTTCTTGTCACACCGAAAGAAAAATCGTAGTCGCAAAACAAAATTACCATGCACGCACTTGTGGTCTTCTGTCGCACAATTATTTAGTCGCAAAAAATAGAACATACCGCTTTAAATGTCAATACACACATATGCGACCAAATAATCGCTACGTCAAAAAAATCGTTTCTTAAAATGGATCTTGCTACGTTTTTTTAATCGCTGCGGTTATTTAGTTGCATATGTGTGCATTCATGTATAAAACAATGGGTCTCATATTTTGCGACTAAATTATGATGCGATAGAAAATCGCAAGTGCGTGCATACCCACATCTTGTTGCGACAACGATTTTTTAATCGCAACGATTTAAATCGCAAGTGTGTTTATATTGCTTGAAGTTGATATGGGTCATTTATTATGGCGACAATCGCGTCGCTATAAAAATGGAACAATTCGCGGGATAATAAACGCTGCGATTTGTAGATGTTGAGTGCGCGCATTTATATTGAAATGTGTGTGTTACATTGTTTGCGACTAAGCAGTCGTGCGATTGAAATCGCATGTGCGCTCTTAGCCTTAATTAAACTAGTTGGTGTTCGGTGTGAATGCATCGAAGAGTTTTCGACGGAAACATTGTTTTTTATCGATTATGTGCTCTCAGAGCAATTTTTATGTTCATTAGGTACAAAAAAAAAACAATCTTTTTCAGATTTCAGAGCACTTTTTAAAATCTGAAGAAAACTCAATCGAATAGCACATAAAACACAATTTCACATAAGTGGTAGCCCTGATAGGTACCTACCAGACCAGCAGCGAACAGATTTGTTTATAAGCGCGGCCATGTTGTCCCATATTCTAATGTCAAAATATGTTGTGATGTCATGTTGGGAATCTTCTCTTCAATTATTTGTGTAATCTTTTCGTAATTTGTTGTTTTTTTTGTTTGTCTGAATTTGTGATACCATTTTCCTGCTGGTGGAACTGATATGAAACGAATCAATAAACTGAATTGAATTTTTACTGAAACAACAAACCAATAGCAAACTACAGTATGGAAGAAATAAACTGAGACTACAACTTTCTAGAATTTGACTGGCAAAGAAAAATAAAAACCTCAAAATGCAGTCATCTGTACCATTGCAACCACAATTGAACCATCGAATACTTTTAGGAAATTTAAGAAAATCGATCGAGCTATGGTTCCTTGGGAGACGAGATGAAGGGGACGATGAATGGAATGATTTATATACGGATGATATACAAAATGCAATAGTTGCAATAATCTCCGATGGGCTGCAATTGAGTATGGTAGGTGCCTACTGTCTTATTTCAAAAATAAAAAAAACATACTACGCATTGTTGTGAATTCTTCAGCGAAGAACAACTTATTACACCGTATGTACTTTCCATTTGTTGGTATGAACTGCTTTTTTATTAGGCCAGTTAGGTATATCATGTAGTAAGCTTCACTTTCACCAATTCCAATGAATTTCCTTATATTTCTATACTTTTTGATATCTTTAATCCGTTACCTTGTAGCAATTATGTGGCAATAAAGAAAAAAGAAGAACAGAACAAACCCGCATACCTAAATTGTAATATACATTTATATTAAGAAAGTTAATAAACAAATGTTTTAATAAATAAATTAATAACTACTTCATTTTGCAGCAGTCGTCAAACAAAACTCGTTTACAAAAATTTATGGATGACTTGCGCTGGCTAAGGGAGTCGGTTCAATTGAACAATGGAAGTTCAACAAAAATTTCCGAACCACTATCTCCTAGAAACTTTTTTACCACATGGGTACACGAAAACCTTAAAGATCACCGCCTGTGCTCGTGCCTACAGATGCTAGTTACAGACAACGAGCTACTTAATACCTACTACACAGAATACTCATACCTTCGCAATGACAAATACGCGACCGCACTGTTTATCGGTATTTCAGCACTAGAACTTAATCGCTGTTCTTTGCTAACACAAATTGATCCGACACTGTTTACGGAAAGTCTAGTTAACATCAAACGTACTTCATCACACCCGAACCTCTCGATGTCACCCCCAAAGAGAGCACCAGTCAAATGTAGTATTGTCATCCCTGAATCCTCCTTGAATGTTAAGCATACACGTCCACGAAGCACAATTCGAAAGTGGAACAGTCTACCCGCTCTGAAGCAACTTGGAACAAAGAAACGCACAAGAAGTCAAACTATGGGAAATTCCGCGGATGTCCGTGTGAGCATTGGCCGGCTCCATAAAGCCCTAGACATACAAAATAAAAACAAACAATTAAAAGAAGAAAATTTTGAGTCTATGCAATCGACTCCATCGTCTAGCTATAGTAAAACAACCAGCGAATCGCATAGTAGTTCATCTGTCGCGATAGAACTAATTAAATGCGACGATATCAAGATCTGGGAAGATCATAATTTCAGTCATAGCACAGGAGATGTGCAACCGAATAAAGTATCACCAGTAGTAGGAACGTCATCACTGGATATGAACTGTGATCATCAATCACAATCCTGCAGCAGTCCGAGTCCTATTAACAGCTTTCTTTCGAATATTTTCTCAGTTTCATCCTTTCGTGGTCATTCGGGTAGTAGTTGGAATGAAAGTTCGACCTCGATGTGTTATTCGACGTCAGCTCAGACAGATAGTGTTCTGAATTCATTTCTGCCACGGTGCGGAGAAAAGCTACCGCCACGAAAGACAAGCAATCTGTTTGAGGACTCGAACGCTTCGTTGCATACCAAAATGATACAAGGTGGCCAGGCTGTTGGTAATCAGAGTTTGGCCGCTTTTCTGCAAAGTGCACAGTTTTCGAGGAATAATACAGAGCTGGAAAGGGAGAATGCACATTTTCGAATTTGTGAGGCGATAATCTCTGCAATCGAGCGAATCAAGTGTCAGAAGATAGAATCGAATGAAAATGAAAGCTCTGCGACGAAGCAGGGTGATGGTAAAGGTAAGTTTTGTGTTACATATTTATACTTCCGAATCTACCTATAGAGAGAGTCGTTTTTTGTGTGCTAATAATAATGAAGATCACCCTGGAACCTCATCCAAGGCTTACGAGTGCTTAGATCCCAACCAAGAGCAAGCAGAGAGTTCTAAAGGGCCAACTCTAGAGACTAATAATATAGCAGAGGTAAGTTTTGTTAACAGCAATCAAGCAAAATACGATTCATTTAACACATTTTAAGGAGAGTGTTGACATAAGTGAACATACACCCTATGCTGAACTGGGAGAAAGTTCGTTGGATGATCTGCGATCAGCGGAGAATATTGGACTTTCTTTGATTTCTAAATTTAACGATAAACACCTTCCAAAGGTGTCCGATTTGAAATGGCTTGTGTCGGAGGAAGTTAGTAAATTGAGCTTCTCCCAAAAACTGACTTAACGATATTTTCTTTAAGGATACTCCTCAACAACTCCTGCCAATGCCACAGCAATCCAACAATCCAGATGATTTTGTTATGCCGATGGTAACTAGAGGGACGCGGTATTGGGCGCCACCCAGACAACAGATAATTTTCACAAACCATCCAACGCCACAGTAACTTTTTTCTTCGTTTCCAAGGTTTCATAACTCAAAGTCATCTTTCAGGAGGAAGCTACTGATCCAAAGGCAAAATAATCGCTGCGCTGGCTGCGGAATGCGAGTATCCACAAGTCACATCAAAAGCTTTCGATATTGTACATACCTAGGGAAGTATCATTGTACTGGGTGTCACCGGAATCAAATATCAGCTATACCTTCCAAAGTGTTGCATTTGTATGGCTTACAGATAACTTTCCAATCAGATCTTTAGAGTATAATTTTTGTGTTTTAGATGGGATTTTAATTTTTATCCTGTGAGTGTGTTCGCATATCGCCTACTCGAACAAATGTGGACGTATCCGCTGTTTTACGTTCCTGACTTGAACCCTGCACTTTACGCCAAAAGTAGAGCCCTACGAAGCGCAAGACTAAAGAGGGTACAAACGCAATTCGTGAGAGAATTCATCACTGTTTGTCGCTTTGCGGAAAAGTAAGTCCAAACAGAAGTAGTAACCCTCTTAATTTACGGTTTATGTCACCTTACAGCGAACGAGTGCTCTTTGCGTCGGTGCCAGACTACATATCAACCGATCCTGATACGTGGTCTATGTCCGATCTGATTGATGCCAAAACCAAGACTATACACAAGTCACTGCAAGATTTAGTACGAAAATGTGAGGATCACATATTTGATTGTGTGGTGAGTGGATATAGCCCGACATGTTGCTATCATTTTCCACTTCCACTTCTTTGTTATAGCTCTGCACAGCGCGTGGATTTATCTGTGAATTTTGTCGCAAGGAAACCATCATATTTCCATGGCAACCAAAAGTATTACGGTGCGATAAGTGTGGCTCGTGCTACCATTGCAGTTGTTGGAAGGAGCAATTTGACTGCCCCAAGTGCCAACGACTAAAATCTCGCCAATCCGAGACATGAATATTCCCCGCACTATATTAATAATAAAAATTCATTGGTGCATACTTTTTACAACAATTTACTTAGCTCTTTTCTTAAAAGTTAAAATCAAGATAGAAACAACAGATGTGATATTAAAAATTCGAAGATTTTACCAGTATAAGTAAAAATATATAAAATATTCATATAAAAAAGAGTAAAACAACAAATAGTGGTTATATGTTCGTATTTGATTATGGTACTGATGCTGTTCTTACAAAAGGATGCTTTTTACGTTCCTCCTTACAAGTTATCACGATTTTCGCATTTGGAGTTTCTATGACTGCGTTTTGTCGCAAGAGTTTCTGTCGTATACTTGAGCGATTTGTTTTTATTTTCTTACGATGCGGTGATGACGTTTTCAAAGTCTTTTTTGACTTGGTTTGGGACTTATTTGCTGAATCCCTTTTATCTGATCGTTCTTTTTTTCGCGACGTTGATGGTTTTTCTTCTTCGTGCCGTTCTTTTTCATCCTTGTTTGTCAGCTGCGTTGTATTTGTTTTTGATATGGACTTTTTTTGGGTTTCCCCGAGCTCCGCTTTATTCGCCTTTTCTTGTCGAGCTATTTCTTCAATTTTCTTTTCCTAAAAAAATCCAAATATTATTCTTAGTTGAAACACATAAAATCAGAATGTGCACTCACAAACATTTTACGCTTCTTTTTATCCCGCTTTGTTAACACCACAACCCAACCACCGTAGAGAATCATTATGAGGGCTGGTACTAAAATACCAGCCAAAACGGTAGTCTTTCTTATCCAAGCATGATAAATAGCCAGAAAAATCACAAATGATGCAACTATCACAGCCACCAGTCGTCCATTTGCTTTCCGTTCTTCCTGCAAAGAGAAGTCAAGTTTGGCATAAGTAGGCCTTTTTTATTATAGATCATTGATTTCCATGATCACGTATTATTGTTGTAAACACTGGAAATCAATGATCTATATAGACCATGTGGACATAATAAAAGAGGCCTATTTTTATTTTTCTAGACGTGGCCAACGTTGGGCGCCAACAAAACGTTGTGTTATGGCAATGGAATAGAGTTGGTTACAATAGGAAATAAGAATACAGAGAATGCTAATAAGTACTTAAGTGAAATGCATTATAAACCCAAAGTAACTACACCACAAAGTTGTACATAACAAGGGAAGGACAGCTTAAAGCGTGTTCAGAACATTTAACCTGAAAATGCAATGTACCTAATCGACTTAGAAAGGTAAAGCTCCTAATTCTGTGGGAACATGTAATAATAATAATAATTGTCGCAACAGGTCTGTAGGGACCCTGGGCCTAGCTTCTCGCAACCATTCGTTTTGTGTGAGTTTTTCATTTTTTGGAACGAATGGAAGGGATCTACAATTTTATGCCGGTTCCAAACGGGCCGATTGAGAAGCTCTTTCATGACAGTTATACTCTCAGGAAAAAACCCTGAGTTGGAATTTGGGTTTTTGCGGGATTCGAACCTGGACCCCTCGCTTAGTAGTCCAACACACTAACCACTAAGCCACTGCGACCACGTGGGAACATGTAGTTTACTTAAAATATCTGGGTTTTTTGATTGCTGGTGCCAGTTACGAATATGACACATTCCGCGGTACTAATAATCATTTTTAGTGTCCAGGTTAAATTTTTCGAGCTCACAATGGCGAAAATATCCATACAAAATTGCATATTGTGACCTAGGAAATATTTAGTGTGAAGGTTAAAAATGATTATTGGTAAGGCCCATTGCCTTTGCGGATTTAATTGAGAATTTTAAAGGTAATGGGCCTTACCAATAATCATTTTTAACCTTCACACTAAATATTTCCTAGATCACAATATGCAGTTTCGTATGGAAAATTTCGCCATTGTGACCTCGAAAAATTTAGTCTGGACACTAAAAATGATTATTAGTACTGCGGAATGGTTATTTTTCATTACGTACTTAAATTTCATTCGCATACTCATTTAGGCATTAAATGGTTAAGAATGGTTGTCAAAAGTTATAGCTGAGGGCCTAAATCGATATATCACTGAACTTTTTTTCTATTTTCTTTCGAAATAAACTATATACCTATACTTAAATAGTTCCTGGACCCCAATTCTCGAATTCCGCATAGCATAATTCGTATACGAGCAAATCCGCCTGAAATTTTCGCATACGGAAGAAATTGGTATTCTCAAAGCTGTTCGGCTTTCTTTTCCACCTATGCGAAAATTATATTCACCTCTCGAATGAGGTAGAATTTTTGAGTACGTCAAGTAACCGATTTTTGACAGGTTGTGAAAAAAAATTCCCATCAATTCAAAGAGCAATATTCAAATTTAAATTGGTTTCGTTATTATATTTTTGATTGACAAAAACAAGAGATATAATAAAATACTTGTATGTGTAGTGAACATTTATGTGTTTTCGCAATGGATTCTTTGGGTGATTTGGGCTTAGAATTTGTTGATTTGGCAATGGAGCAGTTAGGCGCAATGGAAATATACATAATTCAAAACACAAACCGTTATTTGAAGTATTGAAGTGTCAAACTCACAATTCCGTATGCGAGGCGCAAATCCGCATGGAAAATGCAGACGAGTACAATTCGAAGAGAAATTCTCGTATGCGTATTTCGAGAATTGCAAAATTCAGTTTTTCGCATAGCATCGGAGATTTTGACTGATAAACGTAGGCGAGAATTTTCGAGAATTGGGGTCCTGGTCGGATGTAAAATGATGAGGAGCGATCCGGAAGTTTGAGCCCGGAGAACAGAATGATGGATAGCCAACAAATCTGATAAATGGAAGATAAGATATAGAGAAATAAATCAATGAAGTAATCCGCTCGGGAAAGCAAGAAGAAGTTTAGTAGTAATTTATTCAGAAAATTTAAGTATTATGGACTTATGGTACTATCAGATACAACCGGGAAAACCAGCTCAAACAGATGCTCTTGCCTACAATTTCATTTTTTTGTCGTCTCGGCCAAAATGGCTAATAATGACAATTGTGTGTAGACAGCATGCCAATAACAAACAACGTCTGTAAAGAGTGTTCTAGTCGGCGTTACCAACGACCAAAATGATAAAGTCGTCACACTACAGATTATGTTTTTGATTTTTATTTTTGGTGCAAATGACCAGGTTTTTAAAATGTTTGGCTGGTTCCAAACGTCTGTATTAAGAACTTTTCTGCAGATCCAGACAGGTTCACTATTACATATTTGTTAGACGTTTGCAAGAGGGAAGAACTTTTCTTGTTTTAGTGAGCATTATCTATGCCATGCCCCAGTAGACCATCTTATAATCCCAAGATGATATTTCCAAAGTTCTACCACCCACACAACCTCGTTCTTCTCAAAAATTGATTGATTTTGCTGGTCTAGCTTGTAGATATAGACCCAAGATCTGGACAAACGTAACCCAACTGTCTGTGGTAACCTGCCCAGACTCCTACATTACTCCGTGCACATGATATCCTTCCATTTAAAATAAAACTTAGGGTTCCTTACTTGAAACAAACTGGTATTCTTACCCGATCATGCGATATCTAAACATAGAAGGGAAAGAATTTTCTTTATTTGATATTAAATTTTATTTTCTAAATGAAACATCCGCTATTTACTTTCAGTAAACATTCTGAACACCTGACTTGTTTTATTGCAAAGAATTGCAATCGATGTCTGCGCTTTTTCAATATTTATACCGCAATTAGAATATTCACTTGGTGTAATCAACTCTCCTAAACCAAAAGAATGCTCCAACTTGTTTATTGTTTTTGTTTTGTCCTCGGTGAAGATGAAAATACCTACCTACGTATACGTGTGGATAAAGTTTTATTTTTAGTACATTCACACAGCATATTGCAAAACGCTTGCGCATGCTACCCAATTAACTCTTTAATGTGCGTAAAACGATTTTTAAATGAGACCTGCTTAATTTCATCAACATATTCACTCATTTCCTTGAAATAGAAAGTTCAAATGAAATCAATGTCGAAACGAGCCTCGAGCCCATCAGATTCGGATGCACATAACACTCCTGTTTTTTCGCTTCTCGTTTTTAAAAACACAACATTTATGTTGACTTACTCTTGATTCTTTACCAAGTAATTCCTGGAGATTTTCTTCAATATCCTTTACGGACTTTTTCCTTTCTTCAATGTCCTTTTCGGACGTTTTCTTTTCCTTCAAATCTTTTTCCGGTATTTTAGTTTCTTTAGTAAACTTGTCGGGTATTTTCCTTGAATCCATTTGAAATTCAATTGCAATAACAAAACGGCAATAAATAAAAAAAAAGTCTTCCTTATAGGTGTTCTTCAGTAATAAATTTGTTATCCATTGGGCTTTTGTTCAGAAATATCACTTTTAACTTGTTTCACTTTACATTCCACGCAACAACTGCGAATATTTCGAATTTGTTGAACGAGATCAACATCTTTCCGTTACCAAATTAAAACTGGAGACTCAGTACATACGGTTTCCGAAATATTTCCACACATTTTCGTGGAGCGAACTGGAGAGGTACATTTTGTGTACTTGTGTTTATTTTGTTTACACAACAATAAATTATTCCGAAATGTATACACAGTTTCGAATATTGCTTTTTTTTTCACGGTTGATTCGAAACATAAAATTTTCCAGTAGCTATATCGGACAAGGCGTGATTCTGCTAATGTTTTTTTTTTTTTTTCATTTTTAATTTCTTTGTTTTCGTAGTTGTTTATTTGCAGAAGTTTTTATTTGCAATTGTTCTTTTTTTATTTATTTTTTCCAAGCTTAATCAATGAAAACATTGCTCTTGATCTTTAGTAATATATACAAGTGTATGCCATTTTGCATTGGTTTGACTAGGAGTTTTAAAATCAATATACATAAATAGTGGTTCTTTTAGAACCCGAAGGTGTATTTCCTTCTTACTATACAAGAGCTCAATTGCGATTATTGTTTCCGGCCATGAGCATACCTAGGTACGGAAACTAAAAACAACTTACCTCAAAGTGTACTTAACAACACAAAACGCGTTTCACCCGTGCGTTGCTTCGTTTCGTTTCTAAGTTTGATCACCATTTTTGACCCTGGACGCAATTGCTTGCTCTGTTCATATTCGGTTCTTTTTTTATGGAATTATTTAGGTAGAACTATTGAAACATGTTTCTTTTTTGTACCTGTTTTTGTTTTGAGCTTTCTTTTTTTTTCTCCTAAATCTTCTGGTTAATAAATTATTTTGAAAGCAAAAACTGGTGGTAGTTAAAGATTTCCAAAAAATATTTAAAAAAAACAACACAAAAATAAAAAGACAAATACACTTGATTATTTTTAATATTGGTGTTTAAATTTAGTTCTTATTTTTATTTTGAAATGACAGCACAACATAAATATCCTTACTTTCTACCTATGCATGTGAGAATATTTTCAGTACTATATTCTACTTTGCATACCCTCTTTAAGTTATTACTCGAAAAGACTACCGGAGCTGTAGAGGTTACAGCACTCAATGTCAACGCATTGCTACTCTCGCCATTCACTCGTAAGGCGTCAAGCTTATTCACGTGCCATATCCTCAAACTACCATCTGTGCACCCTGATGCAATTCTGTCACCACTGTTGCTCCATGAGATGCTGGTGATACTTGAGCTGTGCTCTTTTAGCTCGCAAAGCTGCTGTCCAGCGGCAAGGTCTAAAATTCGAATCTTTCTCTCCTCTGCGGCTGCTGCTAGATACTTTCCATCGGGACTGAATGCTATTGATGTTATTGCTAGTTTTGGTTCTGAGAATACTCTGAACACCTTTCCACTTGCCACAGACCACAGGCGAATTGAGAAATCATCGGAACCAGTTGCAATATAGCTTCCATTTGGATGGAAAGCAACAGAATTAATGTCCTGGGTGTGACCAATGTATGTTATCAACGGAAATTCCCTCTCCAAACACCATAGGCGTGCTGTCAGATCTCTGGAACCAGTTGCGACATACGAACTGATTGGACTTTCGTTGAGACACCAAATAGGGTTGTTATGACCAGTGAATACTCGGCCACACTGATAGTTTCTGCCAGACCAACAACGCATTGATTCGTCTTTAGATACTGTAAAAAGGACGGGAAAGTGTGACGAGAAGCGCAGATCTGTAATACCTCGACTGTGACCTCGTAGCAGAATTTCTCCGTCAACTGATTGATTATTTAGCCCCTTGGGAAATTCATCTCGGTCGATCTCATCATCTTCTTCTTCTTCTTCTTCTGTGAAACAATTATCTGTGTTCCATGGGCACGTCGACTCGTTGAAGCTAGAGTAGACGTTCTTGCCTCGCAGAGTTTGCCTGCTATGCTGCCAAAGTTTAACAACAGAATCATCAAAACCTGCAGCCACATGACAATGATTCCTGTCACAGTGGCCTGAAGTTAAAAACTTATTTGGGTCGAATACCTTAATATAGTGTGGATAGTCCTGCTGGACCTTCTTCATTTCATTCAAAACAACATGAATGTTCTTCAGTGCAATTTTAAAGATGTTTGGTTGAACCTTGGGAACTTCGAGGATTTCCTTTTTGATAGGTTTCACCGGCAACGGTGGCTTCATCTCGGTCAGTAGTCGCCTTTCTTTTTCCTTTATAAAGATCAAGTTGTCCGACTTGTCTCTTACATCGATTACGTTAATATGGATCCAAGTGTGAATAGTGCTAAGAAGCAACACATTTGCGTGATTCTTTAAGAAGTTGTTCAGAATCTGAATGGCATCGATATTAACGTCAATTTCGAACTTGGAGCTGCGAAACGCAATAATTTCTCGTACATTCTCTGCAGCGTCGAGACTTGGACATGTAGAGAGCAGTTTAACCAAAGTTATAAAGTATCTTCCCCGGAAGTTAGTATTGACCTCGGCATCATTTTTCACCCGAACAATAGGATCCACGTCTGTTGGCACGTGATGAGCGTTTTTACGAAGAAAGTCTACAGCGTGGGAAGACTCGCGACTCTTAAGAATCTCCAAGTACAAGTGACAAATAAGTGGTCCATAGAATCTGCGCAATTGTATTTTTATTTCCAGCTTCTGATTCTCGGTGAAATCAGTGAATTTGGAGAACTGTTCATCGATAAACTTATAGTTGTTTGAGATGCATGTTACGTTTGAGAAAAGGAAGAAATTATTGATGAAAACATCGTTCTTGATCATTTTGTTGAAGAAGAACTGTTTGTTCACTTGGGATAAATTTAAATCGGCTCGCCGTACTTTTTTGGTGGTGATGTACTTCTTATCTTTCATGTAGGCGCAGACCGCCAAACGAATAAATTCAGTCCTAGCCTTTTTACTCTTCTGGTCCTCGCTGGGAGTTTTATGCCGCTTTCCGTGGTTCATGACGATAATTGAGTAGTTTGGTCTTGTCTAGTTTATCTATTTTTCTCGATCTTTTGTTTATGCTTAATTATTTTTGTTTGATATTTTAGAAAAGTTAAAGATTAAACTGACAACTGACTTCTGAAGGAACTGTCAAATTATTTGGTCTAAAAGTGACAATTGGAGATCGTATAACAGGGCGCGTTCCAAGTTGTCGAATTGTCCAAATGCGAGCGTTTTTCTCTAGTCTAGTTATACAGGTACATTCGTAAAAAAAAAGAAGGATAGGTTACCATCATAGACAAACCATATTGTATTGTCTCTGCACAAACAGCGAGCTGTTTTGTTGGGTATTTCGAAACCCGACCTTTTTCGATTGCGCCAACTCCGGTGAAGGTCAACAAAAATCCGAGAATACCTACCTATATTTATTACAACTATAGACGTTTTTCTTTTTTAGTTCAGAGCTGAGCACTGGACAGAGTTCGAGCATTATGAGCGCGCTCTGAACCATGCGTGCTCAGAGCGTGCAGAGGATGTTTTGTTTTTCCTGTTTTTTTTGCCCTTCAAATGTGACTGGAAGTGCGCATGTACATGTGTAATCAGCTTTTTGCTCAGGCTGCTCAGTCAATTTTTTCTGAGCTCATAGAGCGCGCTCTGATCATGCTCTGAGCGAAAAAAGAAACACAAATTCGAGCTCTGAAGTGTCTGAGCTAAAAAAGAAACACGAACTTTTTGTATAACAGTTCAGGTTGTGCTCTGAACTAAAAAAGAAAAACGCCTTATGCGTCCCTTCCGTTTCCATTCCCTCCAAAACAAACTTATGCTAAACTCAAATTTATGTACTTATATTTATTTTTCTAAATAGCTACCTTAATCTGATTCCCGTCGATTTAGAGTTAAGACACAATGGACCCAACTGATGGTCTAAGTAAGTGAAACTTTGTCAACCCCCACAAGAGCTCCCAATTACATACCTACCTTCCTGTCGAATGTAATCAATAATATAAAAAAACACATACTACAGCCATTCGTAAAGGTTATTTCCTTTTTCTAAATACAAGTAGTGTTTATTTCAATGATAACAGACACAAACATCTTCAGCTTAGAAGTTAAACGTCAGCGGGTGCTCAGGGAAATACCCTCCACTTTTGAAAACTTGCTTTGTAAGTCGGTTCACATTTCGGTCATTGTTCATATAGGGTCCATTAAAAATTTCGTATGTCAACGCCTTCACGATGGAATCGCCCTCAGCGCAAATTGTCAATGCCAATAGCAGCTCATTATCAGAAAGTTTTAAACCAATGCAATATGCTCTGGAAGCACGTGATGTGCTCGCGAACATGGCATAAATCTGTGCAACGATCTCTGTTAACCGATGGATTTCAATGTGCTTCTCTACAATCTGCTGTCCGTACTTTGTCAATAGCAGCTCCACCGACATTTGCAGTCGTATAATTGAACGTTCTATACATTGCGCCGCTGCCTCTAACGACGGATGCAGAGCTTCACCTAAACGAAGTTTTGATTTCGGATTCTCAATAGTAGAAGCCTCCATGAATTTGGAAAATATGTGACCGGGATGGAACAACGGGTTTCTTGACTTCCGAACCGTCTCATGAATAGAGGAGCCCGCATGTTGTAGGCCGGTTAAAGAGATGTACATTCGGAGAGAGTCGAGCGGTTCCGATTGCGTGTATAGTGACAGTGCATTGCGAAAGTTAATTTCTGTTGTTTGCCCTTTAAGTAGGGATTTTGGACCAATTACATCCATACTTTTAGAAGAGTTCTCCATGAGCCTAGTGAGGGTATAGTACTAAAAGAATACATTGCTCAGTATATACCAAATTAAGCGTTGTTGTTATAGCTTACCTTTGTGACAGCTGACTCCATACTGACGTCCTGCGATTCGAATTCATCTAACAATCCCGCTGATAGATAAAGCATACTTTCCATGGCGTACGTGCTAGTTATCAACTTTGAGATGTGTTTTCTCGTACCCTCCAGGTCCCTTAAAGAATATTTCATTCTAGAAACATGAAAGGCATTTGCGACTAAACTTACATTAAAGCTACTCCCAACTGTTTCGTTCGAATACTGTGCTGCGTTAGTTCATTGACAAACTTCTTTGATAGCCCCAAGCCAATCATGGAACTTCGTAATCGACTGCTTCGTAATATAATCTCAGCTGGTATGCTTCCCTCATTTGGTGCCCCAACAACGCAACTTGCTGGCAGTCTTACATTGTCGAACTGCACCTTGGACGTCATGATTCCTCGACAACCAATTGTGTCATGTTGAGCTCCAACTTTTACTCCAGGGGTGGATTTTTCGACCAAGAAAATTGTTGTTGTTTTACCCACATCTTCGGCCATATTCAACTTGACTGTTTGCGCGATAACTAGAAATAGCCCGGCGGCTGGTCCGTTTATAACGAATGCTTTTTCTCCATCCAAGACCCACACTTCATCGCTGGGGTCATATTTAGCTGTTGTGTTAAAAAAGCCCTCATTCGACTCATTGTACTCAAATATAGCTTCAGTTGCTAATAATGAACCTGTAATTAAGCGTTTTAACTTTAAATCTTCCTTAGGTTAATTGCCTTATTAAACTAATTTACCGTTTGCCAGCTTTGGTAAAAACATTTCCTTCTGAGCTTCAGTACCAATCTCGTTCAAAGTATCAATAACTACACGATGAGATAACAATCCACAAGCAATGTCAGTTGCACTGGCTTCAGCCTCAGATGCTATTAAAGTCTGGCTATATTGCCAGCCTCGCCCTTCGTATTGCTCAGGAACATTAATACCGTATAAGCGAAGTTGCTTGATATTGTCTAGCACTTCTTTTGAAATAGTCTTAGCAGAATCGAAAGAGCTATTATCCACAGAATCAAAGAAACTTTGAAACACAGCAGTTTCTTCGCGTAACTTAGCCATATCTTCTCTTGAAATCACTTCAGGAAAAGCAAGTAATTCTTTGTCAACTTGTCCTACGAAGAAATTCTTGAGTAGAGGACTTCTTTGTGGCAATTTTCCTCCGACTGATCTTGTCTTGATGCCGGAAGAGCCTTTGGATGTATCAACACTTGGTGAAGTTTCTTCATGCTGTTCAGGAATTGATTTGGTGCTTTGATATCTTAAAATGTTACCAAAGAAGATGTTCTTTTGGAGTCTTAACGAGATTATTCTTGTTGTTAGCATTTTTTTTGTTAAAATTTAATTTAAAATGTATGATGTAAAACCCTGTCGGCAAATGGTACTTGCATTGCACGGATTGCACGGTGGAAAATTATCTGCATAACTGCCAAATGTCAAAAACAAAAGACAGGTTGTGCGTTCACAATAGTAAGTAGCCATGGACAAGTTACTAACAGAGATACAAAACTTTTTCGTAGAAGAGTGTCTGCCCGGCAAGTTTCAAGTTGCAATCACTTAAAACTCAAGTTTTCACAAAAAACCAGAGATAAACAATAGCCCTATTTTATTATCAGCCATGATCTATATAGATCATCGATTTACATGCACTTACAACAACAGCATATGATCCTGCTTCTCATCGAGATCATGAACCATGATCTGAAAATTATTTCTACTATTGCTCGCAGCGCTGTTTGGCGCTGTTTGTTTCATTCTTGAATGTTGATGTGCCTGTAAAAGATAGCCACACAGTAACGTTGCCAGACTAAAAAATTCAATACTCTTCATAGCTAAAAAAAAACAAACAGCATTTTACATCCAATAAATTTCCCGTCCTTTTTAATTCTGTAAAGGTATGACAAGCCCAGCGAACTATTCCATAATTTTTTGAGTAAATGTTTAACAAAAAATGTTTATGAAGTGTGTCGCAGTTCGTAAATAATAATTGTTTCACAAGTTTTAAGCAGAAAGGTGAGAGTTGTTTTTTGTTTTTACATAAAGTACAAATCAGGTACAAATGTCCAGAAAATCTCGGAATATCTAATGAAAAATGTAAACTAGCAGGCTGCATAAATTTAAACTATTTTATAACTGCAACTGTTTTCGCCGAATTTTTTGGACAAGTAGCTTTAAATTTACGTGAAAAGTATAATGATTTGTCTAAGAATTATTCCAATCTAAGCGGACCAGATGTGTAAACTGCGGTTTTCATTATATTTCGAACTGATTGTAAACACTTTAAATAAGTTCTTAAAAAAACTCTCAACTTCAAAAATTAAAAATTATTAATTTGATTGATATGGCAACACCCCCGAAAAGCAACTGAAATTTCGTTGTACAGAATGACTGGTGGCATGGTCGTCTTTTGAAAGCAACTGTTGCCACAACTCGTCTATGATCCGTATTGTTTTATTTTCGTGATCTGATTCGGATCAGATCACGCTGATAATAAAACACGCCTAATACTGAGACGCCCAACCAGTTCGGGAACATATTCTTGCATTACTGAATGCTGGGGCTGGTTATTAGAGGTGTTTTTTTTATTCTTCTATCGCAGCAAAGCAAAGTAAACTAGGATTTTCAACCCGCAATTACAACTACAACAACTATTGCGAGTCTCGAAATTTCAAGTAGAGCGTAGTTGTTGTAATTGCGTCCTCAAAATCCTACTTTACTTTGCTTTCTTGAGATTATATATTTTTAAAAGGCGAATATTGAGTGGATTTTTTTTAAAAGAAGAAAAGTTGCTCAAAAAGTTTTTATTTTCCCTGAACCAATCTGCATTGGTAGTTTTTAATAGATAATTTAAGCAAACGAATAATTTCAAATTTAACGGATAAAATTTTATGAAAGCTGACAAACAGCAACAACCTGACAACAACTTTGCGACAGCGGAAGTTGCTCATATTTTTTGAGAGCGAGTTTGCGAGCCGGAATTTTTCAAGTTTCGTGGCATTTGTCAGCAGTTTCTCAACGAATTTCTAAAAACTACTCAGAGGTAGGGAAATTCGTGATCGTGAATTCATCCTATTTACTTGGAAAGAATTGTGGGATAGCTAAAGGTGTGTCCAGACCAACGAAACATATCATAAACATTTATAATAAATGTTTCATAAATATTTCATTAACATTTATAACAGAAAAAAATGTTTATGAAATGTTTATTAAATATTTCGTTGGTCTGGACACCAATGAAACATTTATGAAATGTTTATGAAATGTTTCGCAGTTTCCCATTCGTGATGGGAAATAATTTTTGTTTCACATGTTTCCGGGCAGAGAGTAGGCGCTGTTTTGTGAATTTATGTGAATATAAAAATTAAAATGTCAAAAAAAATCTTGGAGTAGGTAACGAGGAAGTTATCTATTCATTTAATTAAATTATCTTTTTATTTTTTTTAATTTTTTTTTATGATAATGAAGCACGCTGCTAAAAATTCTACCGCTTTAGAGGATAAAAATTAAACATTTCATAAATGTTTCAAAAATGTTTCATTGGCGTCCAGACTGAAAGAAACATTTAAGAGATGTTGAATAAATATTTATGAAATGTTTCTGAAGCAAATCGGAAACATTTTATAAACATTTAATAAACATTTATTAAACAAATGTTTCACTGGTCTGGACAAACCTTTAACAGACTGATAATTTTAAAATCATGGGCTATGGAACCTTGCCTCCTATAAATCAAAATGGATTCCGGAAGTAGTGAACGGATAGTAGTATGGCAAAATTTTCTGTAAGTCGTTAATAATACTCGATAAATAAAATACGATTATGTTTTAGAAACTAAAATGCGAAAGTATTCTGTGAATTTTAGTGGCATGATTGTTTTTCTCGGAATCTGAAACAGAATCCATTTTTTAGAAAATGGAAATTCACTACAACGTTAACAGAAAACTATCTAATTATTGTAAACAATTATCACGTGCGTATAAAAGTTATTCAATTGTAAATGTATTTCTTGTAGATTTACAACAGAAATATATATGTCTAGAAAATAAAAACATTTCAAGTTTGTTTTAATTTATCTATTAAAAACTAAATAATTTTCGAAGGTTTGCGACCATCATATTTTGAAGGTATTCCATGACGATGATCAACATCATCCCCTCCTGCATACAAGTATCTTGAGGAACCATATTTAGTGGGATCTCGGTATGAGTTGCCTGACACCTTAGAGCGCAGTTGCAAAGTCTTATCGCTGCCGTTACTCATCATAGAGTACTTATCTTTGTAGATTATTTGTGGATCCTTATTAGCCTGATCTGCATTACGACTAAGTATCACTGATTTTGAATATTTCGTTTTCGCGCTGCAATATGCGTTCACCTCCTGCTTATGCTTTTCAATTTGTTCTTCAAGTCTCTTTAGTCTGTTCTCGTAATAACTACTTCCCTCGTTTACAACTGGATAATCAACCTGTTTATTGGTATTTGCACTTCTTGCATCAACATAATTAGGTGACGCACTTTTGTAATCATGTTGGCTTCCTCTACGTACCCTGGAGCTTAATTGTTTTGCTTTATCGTTAAGGCTTGTAATTGAGCAGTAGCTGTTGTGCAACAAGTTTGTTGGTTTTTCCTTGCTAGACATTTGACCTGCATGGGGGTGGGGAATACTTTTGTCGGAAGGTATTGCATAATTACAACTGCCGTCAATAGAATGACGTTTGTCCAAAACAGGCTTATTGGACCTGATGGAAGGTGTTCGGTGCAAGTTGTTGATTTCGGGGGAGGATATTGTGTTCTTTGCAACAGAGTTGTGAACTTGTCTGACTGTCGATTTGATGAGGTATTTTGTTTTCGAAAGCATCGAAGTTACTTTGGCGTCAGTTCGACTTTTGTCGGTGGAAAGGTTTGTAATACTTTGGGTCTTGGGAATTGTTCCGCTCTTTGAAGTCGGTGGGGTAATTATGTGAACTTTGCCATTACCCAAGGTGGTTTTTGTGCCTAGCATTGCATCGTTGCACGGATTGGAAATATACGATTTTCGCTCTTGAGATCGATTTATAGCTCGTTTTGGCTTATCTTCAGAAAAGTGATATTTACCAGAAGTACTATCTATCGACTTGCTGTTGACTCTTGGATCTCTGTGGAAATAGAAAAAAATGGTAACAAAGAAGTGAACAATAATCTAAATTATAGTATATGCCGTGAAATAAATTCGTTAAATTTATTTAGTGCCAATGGAATAGCTCATTTTGCACATAATGATAATTAAATGAATTTCAGAATAATTAAACCAGCGTGACAAATATGTACCTTTTACGATAATTGCTGCCTGTTTTACTCATGCCGGTTTTCTCTGTCTGTTGAACAATTTCATAGAGCTTGGATCGATATTCGGATACACTCAAACGTATATCATCACGAAAGGGAGGTTGCACGTCAACGTTCAATTCAAGCTCTTCAATGGAATGGCGAAACCTGGAGAAATAGTCATTAATACATTTTTCACCCAACACGGGACAAGTTCATACTTCTCAACATATTTGTGATTTAGAGCCTCGGTAGCTGTGAGCCTCGCCAAGGGGTCCAAAACTAAGAGTCGTTTAACGAGGTTGCTCGCATCGCTTGTACCATCGATTAGGAGTTCGTCAAGTGTAATTGTACTACTACAACAGTAAATTTGGATGTTCAATCATATTTAGTGCATATTTATTTTCACTAAGTATACCTGTTCGTTGAGATGTTCTTATTTAGAAGAGCCGCACCGAAACCAGCACCAACAGCCAATATATCCTTTTCTGTTATTTCTGGCAACGCTGTAACAATTTTTTCAATCTAAGTGTAAAATCTAGTTAACAAAGCACATTGAAATACTATAAGCTATTTACTTGATTAACTGTACTGCTTCCTTGAAAGATTGGCTTGCCACGAATCATCTCGCCAAGTATGCACCCAAGGCTCCACATGTCGATGCCTTTGGTGTACCTAGACGCATTGCAATTCAGTAACTTTTATTCCCTAGTATGTAGGTTACATAATATAGTGCATTTACCTTTTGCTTGCCACCAAAATTTCAGGAGCTCTGTACCATCTTGTAGCTACGTAATCTGTAAGCACTGGTTGCAGTGATTCATTGGCATCTGTTGAATAGCGCATTTGTTGATTCGACACAGATCGCGCTAGACCAAAATCAGCCAACTTGCACCTGCATTTAGTGTCTATCAAGATGTTACTTGGTTTCAAGTCACGATGAATAACGTTGCCAGAATGGATGTATTTGATGGCATTCAGCAATTGATATATAATATATCTCTTGTGGACATCTTTCAATATGTTACCCTTCTTGATGACGTTGTGTAGATCACTCTCCATGAACTCAAAGGATAAGTATATATCTAAGTTGTTGGTAGCTCTATGGAATAATAATACATTTACTTAAGACTTGTGCAAAATGGCAGAGGTTTGATCTACTTGTAGACATTGTGTAGTTGTATAACATTTGGGTGGTTACGAAAAGCACGAAGAAACATTATCTCACGAAATGTCCGTTGGGCGTCTGTTTCATCTCGAAAGGCGTCAAAAATCTTCTTCACCGCCAATGTTTGATTTGTTTTCTTGTCTATAGCTTTCCACACAATTCCATAAGCGCCTTTCCCAAGTCGCTAGACAATAGAAAGGTTGTTGAAAATTATTTATTTTATTCAAAGTGTTTATCTGTATTCGCGAATTTAATAACATAACCACTCGGGCTATTTTACTCTATTACGACATGATGAAAGACATTATAGAGACATTTAAGAAACAACCAGGAGCGACATTGCCTAATGTGAAATTAGGAAGGAGCTCCCATCGCAGCGGAGAACAAGGCTTTGAAGGATTGGCGGTCAAAAATATAGATGCGAAAGACGTATCATTTTGAAGTATTTTGTCTTCAAATACAAATGCAACCAAGACGCACAATCTGGTCTAGGTCAAATGCAAAAGGCGGTAATTTCAGTTGATCTTCATGTGCACCTAATGGAAAACGACCGGTTTTGTCGCTAAAAACAGAAATAACATCCTAAGCTAAGATTTACTTCAAAAATATGGGCGCGAACACTGCATATAAGTTTAAAAAATATATAGGATCGATTAAATAAAAATGTATTAAAATTACGATAGCAATATACCCACAATGGGACACGTGCGGCTTCGATTCTAATTTTCTGAATACTTAAGCACATGTATAAATCGAGTAGTAAGTTAATAAAGCATTTCCATGGCAGATTCTTATAGAATTTTCCAAATAATTTATAATCACACACTCACCTTTTTTATATCAAAATACTTTAAAATATCATCATCAATTTCGGACATTTTATGCTTCTCCTGGGGCTTAGTTATAGTCGTCATGCTTTTTATCGACGCGACGATACACTACTTTATTTGTTACTTTATTACTTTCCACAAACAGACCGTTAGCGACACTTGCTTCGCAACTAGAGACAAAATTCATATACTATTCACTGAAGCGAAACATAGTGCAAGCAATCCTTTGCCTATGAAATAGTGATTGTTGTTAGATCGATTTGTCCTCGGGCATCAATTCACAGCACTGAACCGTAATCAAATGGGATACTCGTTTTTATTTTAGAAAACACCAAAGAAATCGCTCACGATATGTAGGCACTCGTTGAATCCAAATTAATTTCAACCTTATATCTTCCCTCCAAGCCTTGCCAACGAAATAGATTTACGAAGTATTATTTACAACAAGGACGAAATTCAGCACACTTCATGATAGTTGTTTGCACGTAAGCTGTTACGGATATGTAACCTATAACACACGAATTAAAGGTGTTATTGTTTTGTACGGCTGTTCCTTTTGTTTTATTTAAATTAAATTTCAGTTTGATTGACAGTGCTATAATTAATACCCGATGTGTACTGATTGAAACAAAAATGTTCACAGGTAGTTTTCAGTTAAACTATGGGTGTGTGTTCTAATTTTGAAATTCGTAGAGGTTATGAAAAATAAATAATTGAAGATAGATTAAAAGTGACTTTCGGTGGTCAAATGTTGCTGTTACTGTGAGAACGGCTATATTGTTTACATATTTCCAGTTCCATAGGATGGCATAGCAACCACTTACCGGCATTCAGAAATACGACGTGAAACGGGTGGGGGTGGGACGTGAAGGGGGTTGAAAGTTGAAGAAACCTTTATCGTGATTACTGCTTTCACAGCATATAGGTAAATTATTGTTGTTGGTTTCACAACAACCACCAAGGGAATCTCAAATCAAGAAATCCATTGCACGCTATATGAATGTGGTTTAGTACAAATGATTGGTAGCATTTTAGTATACCACACAAAATGAGCGCGTACGATTCAGATTCTCTATAAACATGAACTTATGCATAGCATGTTTGGTTCAATACATCTATAGGTAATCAAAGGGCTTAGAATCATTATGAGAAATAACAGCGTTTTATATATAGGTACTCTTAAGTTGATCAACAAGTGGAGAACATTGGCGGGAAGGAAAAATTGGTAATCATAATTCTTATTCAATGTTAACACCATTTAACTACGTACACAATTAAAATAATTAATAATGTCTTTCAGTTCTTAAGCTCTTCCTACATAAAAATTGTTTTTTCTTCTTTTGGTGATGGTAATCTTATAAAGTTCAAACGGTCGTTATGCACGCGTCCATTTAAGTCATTGATATATACCGTTTTTGAAACCAATAACATGCATAGTAGCTATCGATATTAGCAATTTCAGCAAATAAACCACTATGAGTACTAGCAGTATAACGATTTTCAAACGTCACATTTGCTCCAAACTTTAATGTCGTTTTCCATTGGGACCACCACAAATCTTTTTCAGATCTCAGATTTTACGTGGCGAATGGAACATGCAACGAAATTGATCTGCTTTTGTAAATGTATTAGTGCGTTATTTGGCAGCAATATCAGTTGTTCAAATTGCATTTCTTTTTGCGAAAATCACAAATGGATATCTACTTGAAAAATGTTTCTCCTATTGCACATACAAATGGAGTATTTTTGTTGATTCCTAGTCTTCAGATGACGAGGAAAACTATTAAGATAATATTTCCTCCTGAATTATATCCATGGCTATTAATGTATTTCGTTATTTTGGTTTTCACGAAATTACCCCCATTTGTCTTCAAAGCAAATTTCTTAAAATGACGTCAAACAGCTGTGCAAAGTGTGTGTAGATCTGAAAAAATATCGAGATCTGCAAAAAGTGCTCTAAATCGAAAAAAAAAGATTGATTTTTGGTCCCAATGGAACATGAAAAGTGATTTAGATAAAAAAAAAGATTGATTTTTGGTCCCAATGGAAAACGACATAATATTCCCGCCTAATGTCGTTTTCTATTTTTTATCTTGATCTGAGATTTCAGATTTCTGTTGCCAAATCGAACATAAAATCGAAAATTTATTATTTCTTGTGTGAATTGAGTTTGCCGCAAAAAAAAAATTCAATCGCACTGGAACTCCACTTCAATTGATCTTCACACATTTACAATAGTTCATTTCGAAATAATATAGGTACCTAATATAAAAAGCCTTTTTCCATACGCGTAAAATGAATAATTCAGTAAGAATAAGCAATCCTTCCAACGATAAAAAATTCGACACACAGTGTCATAAACTTTAAATTATTACTACTGAAAGTATATGCAAATCTGAGAAAAAACTGCCTCAGATCAAAAAAAGATTGATTTTTTTATCAAGTCGAGCATGAAAAGCAATCTCGATCAACAAAAAAAGTATCTTTTTGCCAGATCGAAAACGCTATAACTGGAATGATTATGGCTGCACAGCCACTCTCATGGAAGTACACTACTAATAAAATGTCTAACATTGTTTTTGAACACTTCCACCGAAATTGCTGTCACGTCAACTGTCAATTTTGTTTACTCTCCATATTTATTGGGTAATTTGTCTTCTTATTTGATATTTATTTATTTAATTTTCTGCCACAACTATCAACCAAATGAATGAAAAATGGATTCTCAAAAGCTGTGTCGAATATGTTTTGCAACTGGGCATTTCTGCGTAAATGGATATGAAGTCAATGTTCAGGGAAACAACATCTCCATGCAGAAGATGATTCAAAGGTTTTCCGATATTGAGGTATAATTTTCAAAAATTCTTACGAAATGTACAAAATTTAATTATTTGAAATATATTTTTTCCAGCTAGTAGACGCTAATATACCCGAAATGATTTGCGAAAACTGCACACACGACCTAGTGCAAAGTTATTTGTTCACAGAGAAAATTCAACGGGCAGATGAGAGAATCTTTCGTTTGTATCATCGACAGACAGATGAGCCGGAACCATCCATCGTGTATGAAGCAGAAATGCAATCGCAAAAAGACCCAGCAGAAGAAGAGTGCAAAGTAGAAGGGGTAATAGAAGAAGTGTTCAAATTAGAAGAAGAAATAGAAGAAGATGCATTTAGTCATAGCCCACAAGTGCTGGAAGAACATTTGACAGATGAAGATCAGGACACAATTTATATCAACGCTGAGTCGGAATACGTCGAAGAAGTTTACATCGATCCAGAGTGCCTACAGTCCGAGGACGACTTAATATCTCTTTCGGAAAGCCTTTCTTCTAAAAGGAAATACACCAAAGCTGCCGACATTGCCCTTGCTGATGGAGTTTCGAGCTTGATATCCAATTATGAAACCGTGGATGAGGAGTTGAGCGAACCCAAGCGAAAAGTGTACTGCAAAAAGAAGTGCAAGCGTAATAGAGAAATCAATGGCAATGGTTCATTTGTAATTGCACAGTTTACTCCTTCGTCTGCCTCGAAGGTTCAATTAGAGACCGCTTTTCCAGATGAGAACGACGAGGTAACACTTAGCGATATTCGTACAATGAATTTCGAACCTGTAGAGGTAAAAGCTGAGAACATGAATATAATCACGGAAGATGACCAAGGTGAATTGCCTATTCATGATACGCGTGTTTATTTGTGCCAATACTGTCCGAAAGCATTCTCATCCTCACCATTTCTGATGGCGCATGTAAGAAAGTCTCACGGGTGCAAATATTGTGCACAGATGTTTGAGAAGTCCACAGATCTTTTCAAGCATATTCGCCAATCTCATACGAGCTTTAAGTGTGTTATTTGTGAAAAGGATTTCATTAGCAATAGCAATCTACGTTATCATTTGAAGACTGTTCACAAAGTAAAGGTGCCTGCTAACATGGCTCTATTAGCGTATAAAAGGGATTTACAAAATGAAAATTAAAGTAGTGAATATTACTTTGAAAAGAATTTATATTAAGCTAAAAATATACATATTTCGAAATTATTTGTACAGACTATCATTTAACGCCAACAATAATGCAGTTAAACTGCAAAAAGAAGTAGGTAAAAGTAGAAATGAACTGTTATGTTATATATAACAGGTATATTGGTATATTGGCTCGTGGGTGTTATTACTAGAGAATCGGTATCAGCATCTGTCAACCTAGGTATGTGGATTGTAAAGTGACAAAGAAATGCATGATGACGCTCCAAACTAGAGTAAATGAGTTTAAAATAATATTTATGTGATGTTTCGTAGGAACAACTTATTTTTTTTAATGCAATATCATTTTTTGCAGATCTAGATTTCTTTCAAGATTTACACATCGTAATGCCAACCGATATACCTAGGTACCTACGCAGAACATTTGATATTAATTAAGTTGCCTATGGAAATTTGTTTTGGTTGTAAGTTTAGGTAACTACCTGACTCCCCTGGACTCCACTGACGTTATTATAGGCGTTTTTCTTTTTTAGTTCAGAGCACAACCTGAACTGTTATACAAAAAGTTCGTGTTTCTTTTTTAGCTCAGACACTTCAGAGCTCGAATTTGTGTTTCTTTTTTCGCTCAGAGCATGATCAGAGCGCGCTCTATGAGCTCAGAATAAATTGACTGAGCATCCTGAGTAAAAAGCTGAGTACACCATGTACATGCACACTTCCAGTCACATTTGAAGGGCAAAAAAAACAGGAAAAACAAAGTATCCTCTTAACGCTCTGAGCACGCATGGCTCAGAGCGCGCTCATAATGCTCGAACTCTGTTCAGTGCTCAGCTCTGAACTAAAGGACTATTCACATGAGAGCGAATTGTGAACCACGAACTGGCGAATATTCGTAGATTCTGACACTTCATTTACATGAAAACTTTTTTTAGTCGCAGGTGCTTGCGAATCATTTGTATTGTAGAAGGTTAAGTTCGAGCGAATTTTTCATTCGCAGGTTTGTGGATCGCGACTGTTTTATGTGGATTGTGAATAAAGTGTGACAGTTCGCGGCAAGAATTTTCAATTCGCGGGAGAATTGCTGTAATTGTAAATTACGTTATTTTAATCAATCAAGTCACGTTTTTTTTAGATCAGGTGTTATATTAATTGAATATAATGCTTTTGTGGTAAAACAAATAGCAATTTTCAATTCATAAATACAGATAAATTGATTTGTTCGCAGTTCGCCTATTCGCAGTTCGCGCTCATGTGAATGGTCCTTAAAAAAGAAAAACGCCTTATGCTGCGACTGTCCTCTTTGCCATTCCTGTAACTTAAAAAAATCATCTCAAATGTCACTTATCTCAGCTGCCAAATTTCTGTTTACGTGTATCATAATTTTTAATGCTCGGCGGTCCTCGGAATCGGTAGATAGTGGTACGGTTGTAGTAGATGACCGAGTTTATGGATAAAGAAAACGATTAACCTGCTGTTTATATATATTATAACAAGTCATGGTTATACACGGTAATATAAACAAAGTCTAGTCAGCGACCGCCAAAATGTGAACGCTTTAATTTACATTCCAGTCAACAGTAATACTCTCAAGTACGTGAGCCTCATCACCCTAACGTTGCAAAATGCCGTCCTTGGGCTTAGTATGCGGTACGCTAGAACACGATCGGGTGATATTTTCCTAAGTTCTACTGGTAAGATGCGCAACAAGCAATTAGTTGAAAGCTGATAACCTAATTGATATCTTCAATCACACAGCGGTGTTAATGGCGGAAGTGGCAAAACTGATAACATGCATTGTGTTAGTATTCAACGAGGAGGGCAAAGATGGACGTAAATTCGTAAGGACATTGCACAAGACCATAATAGCGAACCCAATTGACACATTGAAGGTTTGCGTACCTTCCCTTGTATACATAGTGCAGAATAATTTACTCTATGTATCCGCATCGCATTTGGATGCAGCGACATATCAAGTAACGTATCAGTTAAAGATTCTTACAACTGCTATGTTCGCTGTGGTAATCCTACGACGTAAGTTATTTAATACTCAGTGGGGAGCACTACTCCTACTCGTGGCTGGCATAGTTTTGGTGCAACTTGCCCAAACTGGGGAGTCATCGAACCCCTCCTCTGCAGATATTGGGCGGGAGCAAAATCGGATGCTCGGACTATGGGCGGCAATAGGTGCATGTTTCTTGTCGGGATTCGCTGGTATATACTTTGAGAAGATTCTAAAGGGTGCCGACATTTCTGTATGGATGCGAAATGTGCAGCTTAGTTTGCTTAGTATTCCCTTTGGTGCAATCACATGTTTTGTAAACGATGGTCAGAGTATAGTAAAAAATGGCTTCTTCTTTGGGTATGATGGGTTCATCTGGTATTTGGTTCTTCTTCAAGCTGGAGGTGGCCTTATTGTGGCTGTAGTTGTAAAGTACGCCGATAATATACTGAAGGGCTTCGCCACTTCTCTGGCAATCATCATTTCATGCATTGCTTCGATTTATCTCTTTGAATTCAATTTGACAATGCAATTCTCTTTCGGTGCTGCTCTGGTAATATCATCAATATTCATGTATGGCTTTGATCCCACAAAGGGAGCCAAACCAGCGTTACGACCCTCTGCGGACGAAGAAAAGCTGCTACCTAAAGTGTAATGTTTTATCAGGTATAACTGTATTCCTCTGATCAGAAACGGGTATATCCCTTTCCTTTGTAATTTAATTCGACCAATGCACCATATCACAAAAGAATGAAATCTGTTGTTCAATGAAACGCCAGTATTTTTTTCCCCCTTTATTCCAGACAAATAGGTTACGCCGCACCGAAATTGTTCGTTAATTATAAGGTTTTAGATTATGTTCCGAAACGCACTTATGCGTTTTAACTTCTGTTGTGTGCGAAGACTGATTTCTCAAAGGTTTTCTTTATAGCTTCTTTTGATTGTGTATTTCGGCACTTTTGTGTAAATGACTTTGATTTTATGAATTCAATTTCTTCTCGTAGTTCAGTTCCTACTTGCACCTGAAAGGGTTTCAGTTAAAAGCTCTAGGGATCCTTTGCCCTCTCATTTACTCGTTTGTACCCGATGGTCGGTCTACTTAAATATTTACGTTTATTATTATTATTGTATAATATATTAACCTAAAAAAAAATTGTATGTATATCTAGAAATATTTAAAGAAATCAAACGTTCTATTGAATATTATTGCACTCAAGTATGAGTATGTATTTTATAATATAAACTTTACAATGAATGGTGTGTTTTATTCCGCAATTATTAGGCCGTGCACATGGGAGAATGTGTAGGCCTGTACTTTCGATAACAACCACAGCAGCGTTCTTCAAACTTATCAAGCAAGACAAAATTTCGGTTTATGACGCGCAGCTGGTCTGCCCTGAGCAATCAGTCGAGCTTCTTTGACGATTTGATGCAAGTAATGGAATAAAGACGCCTTTCGAAGCCTTTTCAGACAAGGATAACTGATTTCTCTGCATTATCAACAGACTATTGCAATTTAGATAGCAACCGAAGAACTTACCATCAGATTTTTATGTCTTGAAAGGTTTGATTTGCTTCCAAAGCACTATCGTCCTTTAAACCGCATTTAAATTGAATACACAACGCAATTTGTTTTTTAAAACATGTTTGAATTGTTCGAGAGCACAACTTTATAAGTAAGACTTCATTAAGAATTTAAATTGGAAGATCTGTTACTGATAAAACAGAAGATTACGATAAAAACAAAAAATAAACGTATTTATCTGCAATTAGTGCAGACCAAACTTTTTCAAGTGTTACGTCAAATAAATAAAAATAAAAAAGAGTATGTAAAATAAGACTACCAACCTAATGTTGGATCATTAGATTGTGACTGTATCTTCAGAATTAGGTTGTAGATTCTTAACGCTGGTCCCAATTTGATAGCCAATCTGTTTACAACATCTGACCGCTTCAACAGCAACAAAGACTGTCCATCGATATCGTGAGAACTAAATATATGAGCCTCGTCTGGAAAAAACTTCTTAAAGTACACCATCACCTCGTCACTTGACCAGTTCTTAACGTTTGGTATTTCGCTCAAATCGTTTACATTGATTTGAACTGGTTTAGTACCATTTTCGACTGGCGGTAATGGTTCCGGTTTTTTCTCCACTGTGATGTTGCCTTCTATAATTTTCTTAATTTCTTGAATTTCCGTCTTTCTGTCGGTTTCCGTATTAGATAATGTCCTCGGCGGCGGCGATTGCACCTTGTTGTCTACGACTTTGAGCAGCGACTTGGGCTTGGGAATTGTGCACTTTGAACAGAACCACTTGGTCTGTGCTGGGAATCTAGCCATGCTCGGGATATGGCATGAATAGTGAAACGACTGAACACACTTTGTACATGTAATTAGATCGCCCTATGAACAAAGCGTATGAAAAAGTTGCGTATATAATTTTTTGGTGTGTTACTTACATCTTCGGGTCCTTCGTAACAAGAAGAGCATATTTGACAAACGTCACAACGATAGTTCTCGCGAAGTCTGTTAACATCTTCAAAATCCAGTTGGAGACAAGGGATGTGCGCTGAAAAAAAAACAGGTTAGTTAAGAAGACGGCAATAATATTTCTTTTGACCTTACCTTTGTGATCACAGTCTTTGCAAGAGATCAATTTTGCTTTGCCTTTTTTTGACTCCTTGCGGCCACAAATGTAACACACACTCCCATCAAATGGGTCAGTAGATGTCACACGAGGTTTCTCTTCCTTTGGACGACGCTCATTGGACGAGTCACTTAGATTATCCAAGTGCTGCTGATTGCTGTTTACAGAGCCTGCTGAGGGGCGGTGATATTTTGGCAAATAATTGTCTGATGGGTCAAAGACAACTTTTGCTTTCTAGAGATACAAAAAATTGACCTCCTGTCGTGTAACATAAACAAAATGCAATATTACCTTTATTCTTCCAGTTGTACGAACAGCCATTCGCTCGGTATTGGCTGTTATTTCTTCGGGGTTACGCAGTCTTGCCACTTTCTTCATCTGAAACACGGAAATTTGTGATAAAAATAGTTTCAAGCAGTGACTGTACTAGAAAGGGAATGCCATAAAAGGTTGACAGAGCGCAACTAGTTAATTTTATCGACATATACCTATATTAAATTTTGTTTTTTTTTTTGTTCGGCAACTTGTTTACGTTGACCCAATAACAATTTGCCGCCTTTTTAAACTATTTGATTATGAATTTTATAGACGCACTTACCTCAATTTATTTTTCAGAGTGAATTCTCTGTTTTGGATAAAAATTTGTGTGTTTTAGTTTTGTACTAGAGGTACTATTCACCAGCGTTTCACTTTACTTTGAGTTCGTAAAATGAACTCAACAAATTAAGAAAACAAAATTTGAAAGCTTCAGGTCAGCGGCGCATCTCACAACAAAATAAATATTTTTATCATAAATTGTGATGGCGTAGGCTGTCCCTGTCAGTCAACGAAAACCTTTCCTAGATTGTAATAGATTAATTAATGTGGTACACTTTCTTGGTAATGAATGTATGATATGTTCACATGCAGATGGCGATTGTATTATGCTCATTTAAGGCTTGGGGCGTGTTCGTGTACTTTAGGTGTAGGTGGTTTTACAAAATATAATGTCGAAATCTAACAATTAATGAAAAAATAATAATCACCCCTATCGGGAATAATATTTCCCGGGAATGTTCCCTTGTCAGCAATCTAATTTACATTGCTGACAAGGGAACATTCCCGGGGAAATATTATTCCCGATAGGGGTGAATAACACCGTTGTAACTCGTTTGTAACCCACGGATATCTATTCACCAAGGACAACCGATCACGATCCTTATGAGATTTTATTTTAAACTATGAATTTTGTTCTAAAGGCATCAGGTCGACCAAAAGGTGTTCATAAATAAATAAAACAACAACGTTTTGTTGACAATAACTTAAGCATAATTTTTTTTTATAAACAGGCAAATATTTGATCGGAAATTTGGAAAAAAGAAAAACGTAGTTACTGACTCCACAATTAAATGGTTACCTATAAGGCTGGTACGCTGATCGAGTGAAGTGAAATTTTCACTCCTCTCCAAAAAGTGCTGTGAAATAGAGAGTGAAATATTTTGTTGGAGATTTTAGTTGGAGAAATTTATGCAGGGTGACTGAGCTGAAAAGTTTTTTTTTTTTTTGTGGCAGTTACTCCAATATTGAACTCACGCACTTTTATTTTACTAGACAAGAAAACAGCTGGAATAAACAAATTGGAAGCTTCACTTTTTGTGAATCATGTGATACAGTAAAATGTATTGACTCTTTGGAAGATATTCATCCGTGTTCAACCACAATAACAATAAGTTATTGCTATAAAACCAAATTCTGCAACCAATATGGACCTACGGGCACCAGTTGTGGGTATGACCGCGCCAAACGTATTTCTAAAAAAATTAAGGTATTTCAAAAATATTAGAAAGAAACATAGCACTTTGGTACACGCACAACGCTGATCTACATACGGATCTAGATATTGTAACAGTGGAGAAAGAAGTCGAACAAGTTGCTTAAATGCGCAGAGCTTCTCAACCACGTAGCTTAGAAAAAACCGAATTATTAAATACAGGCAGTGTAATCAGGAGATTAAGGCGGATAAACACGTTGATCTATAAAAATTAGCTAAGTCAATATATTATTTTCTAACAAAAAAGTTCAGAAATTCTACGAATGAGGGATCTTTCGATTAGTCGAATGGCTAGGTACATTCACATTCGGTTGGCAAAAGTCATTGCTCTCGGGAGATGTTTTAGATCGGCTGAAAGACCTTCCCTATTGTGGAAGCATCTCTCGCTACCTGTTAGTTCTCGAATGACTTTCGATGATTTTCCCTTCCAGCGAACCTCCAAAAACACAAAAAAAAATGGTTCGTATTTTGTTCATGACAATTTTAATGGTTTTCAGTTTGGCAAATAATGCCTGATTTGTAAAATAGACAGGACAGTCGTCAAATTTAAATAATTAACAGTGCATGGAAATTACACATATTTTCAAAGATCATCTGCTGACTGCTGGTATTGCTTGAGTAAAACTGGGTAGAAAAATATTCTTGAGGCACCCTGCTTATGGAAAAGATCATGCATGCCACCAAATATTTGTACACCTAACATTATTGCACTATATTCAATGAAAAAACAATTTTATAAGTGCGAAAAACTTATTATTCTCTTAAGAAAACATCTGAAATTCCAATAAATTTCTAAACCGCAACCTACAAATCTTTTTTCACGCTGAATTGTCAAAAAATTAATGCGACGGACAATAAAAACCAAGTGAAATAGCTGCGGAGAGATTTTAGTATCGCCACCTACGACTCAGTTTTGGAAGCGATATTTTCCACTCGAACTGCGTACCGCCTAGTGAAATTTTCATTTGGAAAATTCATTTTGACATTTCGCAGTGAAAAATTTGTATGAAAAATTGGATTTCACTTGAACTGCGTACCAGCCTATAGGTTATAACCTACCATACTGCAAATTGCACCAGCGATTGATAATTTGTTATTCAACTTTAATTATGGATTTTGAAAAGAATTTATCGGTCTTTACATAGGGGGAATGCGTTACTCTCTTAGTGCCTCTTCAAGGACGAAATGTACAAATGTCGATCGAACTAGAAACACATTTTAAAGACGTGAGTCATTAGAAAATTAGATAAATGTCATACATTGTTCGTTTGTGCTGAGCTCTAACAGCACTAATTTATTTTAGTGTACCCGTCCTTGGATTACCAAATTCACTGTTTTCTAGTGATACATAATAGGTCTGTTCCCTTACGATAATGCATTCGAACACATTGTTCGCCAAATTTACTCAAACTTCGTTCCTTTAGCAAAAGTTGGGCAGAGGAGAGCCAAAAAGAGAGAACAAAACCTGCAAATATTAGCCCAAGAAATTTCTTTGGGATAGTTGGTTGTTGCTGACAGGTGGTTGGCAAATCGGTCAAATGCTGACTTTTTATTTGATTTCATTTTTGTGCTCGCTTAGCATTAAAATAGATGTAAGCAGAAAGAGTTTAACTTTTTAATTCCTGCTTTAAAAGCAATTCAAATCTTGGTCTTAAATATAAATTTGTGCTTTGTTCTACTGATATTTGAATATTCCCGCCTAGAATAAATTCACATTTTTCAAATTTGTGGTTCAACGCGTTCCTTTTCTTTTTGGTTATATTTCATTTCGGTGAGCGAATTCTCTCGCAATGAGAGAAATGTGACAATTTGCCAAAATTGATAGGTGTGATCCTTTAGTAGTAGAAATGGAAAATACTGTCAAAATGGAAGTGGTGGGAATAAAATATCTCACAGAGAGAGACACTTACGAAAAAGTTAGGGAACGCTTTTGTAGTAATCTATGAAAAACGACAGATACATAATTCAAATATTCAAAAAAGTGATAAGTACGAAAAGTTGTTAAAATGTTCGATAAACTCGAGGAATTTGATAGTAACTAGAAAATTAGTAACATACATCATCAGCGATGAAAGTGATCTGAAATTAAATCGAACTTCTTGATGAATCCGAGTATGTGGAAGAGTGACTGATTAAACTACAAGCATTCGAGAAAAGGAAAAAGCGACACTGCGTTAAGAATTACATGGTTATTATTACTCCTTGCGATGACGCTCCCTTTTACGAGTTTTTCGAGTTAGGGAACGGTAATGTGTGCAAATTCGTAAGAATTAGTAAAAAATCGTAAGATTTAAAAGTAAAGGAACAGACGTTTGTGTAATATTAAATAATAACAAAGACAAAATATTTTTGTATAAAACTAAGTTTTAACATTAAAGGAAACTTTGTGCTTGTTTGGGACAGTCCTCTGTGCTTCTGCTTGCCCACTTGTTAGCTCTTTTTTATTTTTAGATTATTTCCATATTTCCAAGCCATTTTGACCAATTCAAGATTTTCCACAGACCAACCGCAGAGACATAAGAAAACGCCACATATACCGATACCCACGTGGACAAGAAACGAGTTCATGGTTATCTGAAAAGAAAACGGATTTTTAAGCAAATTTACCGGTTTTTGTTTACACTCACCATTGAATATTTACAAAGCAATCCACTTGAAATCAACGCCAAAGTAAAGAACTTTCCTGGTACGATACCAAGAAGAGGATTTATTGCCAATGGCTTGTACTGCTTCAGTATAAATTTCGTGCTATAACAGATCCGGCAAAACATATTTATGCAGTTGGCAAAAATAAACCCAACTGGCCCAAAGATGCTCGTCAATATGTAGGACAGAATAAGGAAACTTATTGAGAATATCGCCATGAGGTAGTTGTACCTGTCGATATCTTTACTCGTGTTCGTTGCAAACATATATCCTTCGGTGATACCATTTACAGCCATGAAACATATAGCCAAACAGTGCCACTTTAACAGACTCTCTGGTAAACCACCTGCGACGAAATCGGCTCCACCGTACAAAAGGAGCAAAGTGTGTGAGTAACTTTGACCAAATGTAAAGGCGAGCAAGCCAATCGAGGTTACGCCAACGCACAGAGTCTTTAGAACCCTTCCAGCTTCGTGAACTTTTTCCTTAAAAAAAAAAGAGCAACATGTATTTAAATTATTCAAAGGGATACTTGGTATGGCTACTAAATTTTGTTTCTCCAGTTGGACGTCTCTTGATATTGTTTGAGTAAAGTAAAAATAACTACTCTCTTCTATGGGACGGAAAATGAACCTTGCTGCTAAGCTTCCAAGGTTATTGACAACGTCATATGTGGCTTGCTCACTAAACGATAGCACAGGACTCATCGACATCACGTACTTCTCTCCCTCAGTGAGAATTTGCTTTAAGATTCCTTGCTTTACGAAACTCAAGGTCAAAACCTGCAGTTTCGGGTTAAACAACGATTCCTAAAAGATGAACAAAATTGAATTCTAGACTCACTCCAAAGAGTATCATCCGGCTTACCTCATTTTTCATAACAAACGGCATCATTTCCGTAACACTCTTGAAAGGAAAGTCATCCATACTCTTGTAAAGTTCTTCGTTGAAATTCGATGTGCTAGGGGACTGCTTCGATTTTGTGTTATTCGCTACCACCAGCTTATATTCATTAAACTTATTTATGTAAAAATAGAAAAATGCGTAATGTCCTATGAAAATCACTACAGCACTAGCTAACTGAGCTACGGCAAAAGCATCAATAGCAATACTGTTATTCGTTACGACGATCCAAATGAAAATTACCGATCGAACAAATATGTGAAAGGTATTTAGGAATATTTTCAGCTTTACAAAGCAGAAAATCTGTGTGACAAAGACCGGAGCCTCAGCGCATAACTCAACCACACAGGATAATGCGACAGCATAACAGGCGAATTTATACTGACTCTTAAGGTAATCATCGACCGGCGATAAAATCTCCAGCCAGACGTATGTACAAGGAATGCATAGGGCAATACAGGTGGGTACTCTGCAAAACGATTACAAATTTCATTTAATAACAGATGCAAACTATAGTGCTTAGTAAACTTACGTCAACCACATCTGGTTGACTAATTGTGGCCACGAGCATTTGTCTTTTCGTTGTGAGGTGGCACTCAGAGCGGCGCGATTAATAGCTTCACGGGACAAAAATAGAAGCGTACTCTCGAGCAGCAATAGGCGTACATTCATGACGCCGAGCACGTCTCGTCCAACATTGCGAACAATGAACGCGTTGATTCCGAATGTAACAAATCTGCAAAGGATCTAAGAGAACAATGTGCTTACATAATCACCGGAAGTACATTACTAATAATAATGAACTAATAATACAATTTTAGATTTTTTTTTTTTTTCTAAATCGCTGTGGGAATTGCTCACCTGGAAGATAATACTAAATCCTGCATTTAGCAAACTGCTCTGTAACACGTTGCGCGTCATGTTTGATTTGATGTTTTGGTAGTTTATTTGTTTTTATTTAGGCAGTTCTCTTCATTGTTATTATTTCATTTATAGAAAGAACTAAAAATCGATACCAAAATATGGTAAGTGTGTCGTTGTTTGGGAGAAGAAAAGATAAATGTTTACACGTCATTTTTGACGACCAAATCCTCAGCTGTTTTTTGTAAACAATTCCTAAAGGTACAGTCTTAAAACTGGTCGCTAAAAATGAGCTCCTTCAGTGCGTAATGGAAAATAACTTAACTATTTTTTTCCCCTCATCCAATAATTATGTTTCATGTTTTGTTAAGACTCTTCCTGCTAATTGCATTCTGTGTTGACACCGTCCGTAAAATTATTATTTATTAATATTAAATTTGTGTGTTCAATAAACACATTTCAATAAAAGTTTCCACCTCATGTAAAGTGTTTCAATTCTGGTGAAAAGGATCACTAAAACCAAAGATAATGGAATACAGAGATATATATCTTTCCAGTGGAAGGGCGGCTGCCTACAAGCTGTTTTCCAGAAAAATTCATGAAGTTACACACACCTGCTTATTTCTATTATAAATATGTGAGTTCATGAATTGGACTTTAATGCAAGAATTCGGTATTCTCTAATGTGTATTTCACTATCTTTTTCAGTTTAATCAACACCTCCACAAAAACTAAACAAATTCAAAACGTAACACAAAACAATTAAACACCGCGATGCTCATAAAAGCAAGATGATTCGCGGTCGTCCATTAGCAACATGCTTTTTTGTTAGCCACACGTATTCACAGACGGGGGTTGAAATTACAAAAACAACAATGTAAACAAATGGGTTTTGGGGAGATAGACGAAGATAGAGAAAGATAACCATCTCTTTTATTCATTAATCTCTGACTAAAACGCAAACAAACCTTATTCATGGTCTGCACCAAAGATAATGGAATACAGAGATATAAAATTTTCCAGTGAAAGGGCGGCTGCCTACAAGCTGTTTTCCAGAAAAATTCTTGAAGTAACACACACCTGCTTGGACTTTAATGCAATAATTCGGTATTCTCTACTGTGTATTTCACTATTTTTTTTCAATTCAATATAACTGTGGCAATAAGTTGAAGTAGCTTATGTCAATTTTGGTAGTTTTTCAGTGTGAGCAAAAGAAATTTATCTTAATTTTTTCAAATCTATTGGATTACATATTCCAAGTAAATTAAAGCTGTTCAGTTTTCTTCGTATTTAACGGTTCTTAATTGTCGTAGAGTGATGGGACCTGGACTAAAAGAAAGCTAAGGAAAACGAGAATTTTGTAATGTAAAAAACTCGAATATGGCTTATGTCGACATAAGCTACTTCAACTTATTGCCACTAAACTTCCGCAACAACCAAAAAAAAAAAAAAACGACTGTGTTCCAAAAGCTAACGTTAGCTTATCACTCTTTGTCTAACATCACAAAAAGTTTATTCGTTAAGAAACCATTTTTGACTTTACTGAAATAAATTCCAAAATTGATTTTTTTTTTGTTTTGTTAAGATTTCTTATCAGTTTGTTGCCAATAATCTACCACAATTTTAATTCGATTCCTATAAAAGAAAAAAAAAACATATCTGTACGGTTAAAATGACCTCACGCAATTTAACAGAGGTTTTCGTTATAATGCGTAACAACGCGTCTAAAAATCGAAATTTATACACTGACGATAGGGTAAATATCGATCTATTCCAGCACAGATGGTCGGGAATTTGTATTATATATTGTAATTTGTAATTTAGCGCGGTAGTGATGCAGAAAAGCTTCTTAAACGATCTCTACACGATGCCGAAGAAGGAATGGAAATGCGTGATGAATATGGGTCACCACCGATATGGGTAGACAAACTAGAGGAGGCACAGTACACTATGTCCAAGTAAGCTATTTTTTTGCCAGCTTAACTTATCTTTGTTAAATACCCTGCTATCCAGGATCAAACCAAAGTTGGATGAGCTGGGATCTCTCCATGCGCGGCATCTTCTACGACCGGCATTCGATGAGAACTGCGAAGAGGAGCAACAAATTGACGTACTCTCCCAGGAGATATCGAAACTCATCACATCAACTCATAGACACATTCAATGTATTCGATCAAGCCTCGGTGTCGGCAATAAAACCGAACAACGACTTACTGCGAATGTAGTCACCTACTTGTTGCTTTCGCTGCAGGAACTCACTTTTAAGTTTCGCAACAGCCAGAGTGGATATATAAGACAATTGAATTCCAGAGAAGAACGCTCACAAAAGTACTTCGAAACTCCTGATTTCACCACCATTGATTTGGACAGTAAGAGCCAAAGCAACTTTGTCGATACATTTGACAACTTTCTCCAACCAGCTACGAGCTCTGCCACTAGTGGTTATTACGAGGAAACCGATGATCAGATAGATGTTCATTTTCAACGACCGGTGGCGAATCGCATGACTCAACAACAGCTCTTGCTTTTCGAGGAAGAAAACAGTAAGCTAGCAGAACACCGCGAACAGGAAGTATCGAAGATAGTAAAATCCATCTTCGATTTGAACGACATTTTTAAAGATCTCTCCCATATGGTTCAAGAACAGGGCACCGTCCTAGATAGGATTGACTACAACGTCGAACAGACGCAAACACGGGTGTCAGAGGGTCTTAAACAATTGCAACGTGCCGAAATGTATCAACGAAAGAACCGCAAAATGTTCTGCATAATGTTATTAGCTGGAGTAACGCTTTTCATGCTGCTCCTGTTGATATTTACCAAGTTTTGAACGAAATGCTTCTGTTTGTCTTAGATTAAATTTCAACCGTATTTATTTTAACTGTATTTAAATAAAATATAACAAGTGTACAATTATCTTTACATCCTTTCGGCTAAGCGACTAGCCACAGACCGTAAATTTCCATATACCTTGTTTGGGGGTGAGCCCAGAATTAGATTACAAATAGCTCTCCTTGCTAGTTGAATGTTTTGATAGCTCCCCAAGATGTGAATTTTACTGTCGGCCAGCACAATACGTGTTTTGGTGACATTCTCAATTGTAAACTTCGTTCGTCCACCCTTCCCCGCTAGACGACCAATAGCGCGGCTCATGTGATCACCTTTGAGTGTCTTAACGTCCTTAATTTCGAAACTCTCCACGAACAGATCCTCCAAACGCAGGAGCGCTAGTGCATCGTCAACCTCAAACCCACAAAGGAAAGCTTTGACGAAATCTGCACCTTTTTGTAAATTAGATATGTCGGGCGTCTCTGGACTAATTCGAAGCTCAACTTGTCTGCCCTTTGTGTTGAAACGAATCTGTAGCTTCATATGCTCCACTACGGGAGTAAAGATCTTCATCCAATGTTCTTTCAGGGAGGAGTATCTGCAATTTTGTGATTATAGTACCAATAAAAGGTTAATCGTATTTAACAAAGTTCTACCTGTGAGGTGGTACTCCAATCTTACGAACATCGCTTTTGGTACGCTTAGCTCTGGGTGCTCGCTGTGTTTTTGTGTTTCCTTCAATGCCTGTTTGCTCGTCTACTTGCATCTGATCCTTGTCATCATTTGCAGACCGTTTTTTTGCCTTTTTCTCAGTTTTTGTTGGCAAAAAGAAATCGGCTTTAATATTTTCAACCTCCATATTTACTTGCTTTGAATTTATTTTTGAACAAAAATGGGAGTAACAAATAAGAAAGATAATTTAAAATTTGCAAGCGGAAAATCAAAAGAAAACACTACGCAGCCATGTGCCTAAAGAACTGTCAACGCTTTTTTTTGTGATGACGGTTTCGTGACACGCGCTTTATTGTGAATGCACCTCGTTTTTGTGCTGCTTCACAATAACATTTTTCTGATGGAAAAAGAGAAGTCAGAGCAGTTTTTCTGCACCCGAAATCAGCTGGCTGTCAGATTTCATGTTCCATTGGCCGCAAAAAAAGCAGTTCAGAGTCAGAGCAGTTTTGCGGATCTAGATATCTGAGCGATTTTCACACCTACTTACACTAAAACCACGTATTTAGAAGACAAGTCTGTGAAAAATAGAGAAAAAATTACATTTGGCTGCCGCAATGGATATCAACATAAATTGGGTGGATTTTCATAAGCACATATTACAATTTAAGAACAGCTGACTTTTCAAACACGCACTACCACAAATGCAAAGGAAGAAAAATCTCTTTTATGTTCCATTGGGCACCAAAAATCTGTAATCTGAGATCAAAATCCGAAAATCTCAATAGAAAACGACATTAGTCTCACATATCCTAGAATAGAAATGAGCCAAAGTGTGTGAATTCATGAATTTTTCTAGA
This sequence comes from Cheilosia vernalis, assembly GCA_949126925.1. Lineage (NCBI taxonomy): Eukaryota > Metazoa > Arthropoda > Insecta > Diptera > Syrphidae > Cheilosia > Cheilosia vernalis. Next base: position 59,556,547 of record OX421360.1, read on the forward strand.
AAACAGCATGTAGGCAGCCGCCCTTCCACTGGAAAGTTATATATCTTTTTATTCCATTATCTTTGGCCTTTCCACTGGAAAGTTATATATCTCTGTATTAAAATATCTTTGGCTCCAGCTGATTTATCGTATATGCCAGTTTGACAGTTGTCAAACGAAATTAATTTGCTCAACAAATTTTTTGATTGTAAATAATGGAAAACTGTGATGAAAATCTTCAAAATTTAGCCGACGAAAAAATATTCTTAGGAAAAACGTTAATAGGACAACTCGATATATTTAACTCAATTCCTGGTGTGCAAAAGATTCAAAGGAAAATCAATCAAGAAATCAAATTTCTTCAAAAGGTTAGTCCATCTGGTTGATGTTCGTTTACTAGGTACCTATCGATAAACAAAGCAATTCACCATATAGGTCGTCTCAACCAATGCCGTCAAGCTCAACCATGTAATGTGCAGCAACTTGACGCACTATGAATTCCTGGTAAAAATTCTTAAGCTTCAAAAAGACGTAGTACATGTCGATTGTGGATTCCCTGTGGAAGAGCGCAACAATCCGTTGAGAGTAGATATTGTTTGCGAAAATGGACTAAAATGGATTAAAGGTTAAGATTTGCCAATGTAAATCATCTAAAGCTAAATTAGATACTTTCAGTGATTGCTAGAAACTCCAAGTCGTTAACTGATGCGGCCAAGGGTCGTGCTAGCTATGGAGCAAAAAGTATCCTTGATCAAGCCGAGGAATTTGTCTACGGTGCAAATCAGAATCTCTGTATGTTTCAGCGCCCCAAGGTACCTACGTCAAAAATAAGACGAAGAACATTTACTGAAATTTCATTGCCTTTCAGGTAGTTTTTTACTTTAGCCATGACATCGAAAACGAACTTCTTGAAGATCTTAAAGAGATTGGAGTTGAGACATTTTCAATCAGTAAACAAACATTGGCCACTGTCCTAACTGAAGAAGAAAATGCTGACTTTGCGAATGTTAGCACCCTGAATCTAGACATAACAACAATGCTGGCTTACATAAGTTCTCTGACAAATGGTAGCACAAATTGGTCCTTCAAAGAACCCATTCTTACCGAACAAGCAGATAGAGAACGGGAATCGCCTCTTAAACCGGTTTTAGATAAAGTCTTCGAGGGAAAGCGACTGGTTTGCTGTGAAACGGCTTACCAGTCATTTCAGGAGATTGTCAACTTACTAGCTGGATCACTGGAAAAGCAACGAGCCAAAGTGTTAGTCGATCGAGTTGAAATACATCCAGATGTGCAGGAAATTCCTCATGAAATCTCTCTGATTAACGTTGGCGGGAAGATAAATCCAAGAAGCCTTAAAATATTCGCTTTTGGTATTATTATGAAAGCAGTGACCGTGACATCGAATAAAGGATTTATTCGATCAGCCAAAATGCAGGTAAGAGGATTTTGTGTTTCAGGTATCCTGGTTGTTTGAGAAAATCTTGTGATTTTAGGGTATAAATGTTCCAGTGTTCATACACCAAGCTAGAGCCCTTACCGAATCTAAGGAGGAAACAGCTCAACCTATTTAGTGCAATATTGCAATGATGGAATTATTGTAAAGTGTAAATCGATCTTTTATACTAATTCTTTGGGTAATTGTTAAAAATAAATTATTTATATGAATGAATGGTTTTACTTTTCGATAGATTGTACACATTTCTGTGCAGTTGCATGTTATCTAAGAACGAGTTACTCTACGAAAGGCAATTATTGGTTGATCAACTACTCTTAATACTGTCGGGTCTTATTACTCGCACATGTGATTCTATGTTACACACAACTAGTTCGTGGTGTATATCGAATAGGTAGTGGCGAATAGCTAAGTCGACCATTAAAATTGGGATCAAGGTTATGCCAAAAATTAACTAGCTCAGACAAACGGTTGAAGTGTGTCACCAATCCTATTATGGCCACAATGTTATAATTCCAATGTGATCGCACATAAAACTTAATTGGATAACTTCCATGGTATCGCCTTTCATTTCTGGCCAAATTTTAATTCCTTCATCTCTTCTTGAACCTCTCGAACGTCTGACAAACATCCGAGAGTATAAACTGTCTTGAAAGAGCTTCTCAATTAGCCGTTTGGAATCGGCATAAAATTGTAGATCCCTTCCATTCGTTCCAAAAATTAAATCTCACACAAAACGAATGGTTGTGAGAAGGTCCCTACGGACCTGTTGCGCCAACTATATTTATATATTAGCGGATACTCTGCGTGTGCTACTACGCTAATAAAATGAAATAAGTGTTTGCAAAAAAAATAAAATTTTGTTTATTTATTCTGGGCTATCACAGAATCCGTCGTATTCGGATTTTTACTACGAACCCCAAAAGAACTATCATAAAATCCGTCGTAGGGGAACATTTTTGCTACGAATTTAATTGATATGAATTTCGAAATTCCTAGCAAACATTTACTCTACGACGGATGCTGATGATTGTGGCTTCGATTAAATTTGGAGATAGTTTTTTAACAGCAAGTCTTGTTCCGTTGCACAATTTCGGTGGACTAAGCATCACTGGTGAACCAACTTTTAAAGTTAAGATGTGTGGTGGCATTCCAGAAGGTTTCAGAGAGTTAAGAAACTCTTGTAGCTAATATAGAACGCTATATATTTAATATTAATTTTGTATATGAGCTAAATATTTACTTTGTATGGGAGCTGCCATTCCAACTGGTCCGATCCCGCCCATTTTTTTCCTGATTAATCAAATCAGTAACATATGGGATACTGCAATGTTTCAAAACTCTTGCTATCACAATAGTCAAGACATATGATGTTATTCAATTTATGTGGGAGGGGCCATGCCCACTTGAAATATTTATAACCGAAAACCTAATTTGGACTATAACCTTTCAAATGAAATCGGTTTGGGCCAAATCGGTTGGATAGTTTTAGAGTCTATAGAGGACAAACATACAAACATTGTATTTTATATATATAGATAATCTCTTCTGTTTGAAGTGACACATTGTAACACGTCCAATTGAGTTCAAAATTGTTTAGCATGCTTAAGTGTCGATTTTTAATGACATGCATTGCTTAATCGCAAAACCAAGAATTGCCTTACCAGTTCAATTTTTAGGTTAGATACTTACTTTATTACATTACATGGTGTTTCTGTTTTCAAAATTTATATGTTGTAGTTATCGTTTGCCCGATCCACAAGAAAGGAGACTCTCTAAACTGCGCCAACTATAGAGGCATCAGTCTCCTGAACACTGCTTATAAGATCATGTCTGCTGTACTGTGTGAACGCCTGAAACCATTCTTCAACGATCTGATAGGTCCCTATCAGTGCGGTTTTAGGCCCGGCAAGTCCACGACCGATCAAATATTCACACTACGGCAGATCCTGGAGAAAACCCAAGAAGTCCAGATCGATACTCACCATCTTTTTATCGATTTTAAGGCCGCATATGACAGCATTTATAGAGACGAGCTATACAGATACAGAGCCATGTCTAGTTTTGGCATCCCTGCCAAACTTGTCAGATTGTGCAGAATGACGATGGAGAACGCTCGCTGCTCCGTAAAGGTCGGAAAAAATCTCACCGAGATCTTTGATGTCAAAAAAGGATTTAGACAAGGTGACGCGCTGTCATGTGACTTCTTCAACATCATTCTTGAGAAAATTGTGCGAAACTCGAAAGTCAACACCAGAGGCACAATTTTCCAAAAGTCTGTGCAACTGCTTGCATACGCTGACGACATTGACATTGTTGGCAGAACACAGCGAGCTGTCACTGGTGCGTTTGCAAGTATTAGTACAGAAGCGGCAAAATTGGGTTTAGTGGTGAATGAGGGTAAAACAAAATATATGCTGTCAACAAGAAGGGACACACAACACCGACGAATCGGACAGAACGTCACGATAGACAGCTATAACTTTGAGGTAGTTAGGGACTTTGTCTACCTCGGCTCCGCTATAAACTCTGACAATGACATCACATCAGAAATCAAGCGAAGAATCACACTTGCCAACCGCTGTTTCTTTGGCCTAAGATGGCAATTGATTAGTAAGGCCTTGTCAAAAAGCACTAAGGAGATTCTATATAAGACCCTCATCATCCCTGTCCTGCTCTATGGCGCAGAAGCATGGACCCTAGCATGCTTTGAACGCAAAATTCTTCGAGTGATTTTTGGTCCCGTTTGCGTTGACGGGCTTTGGAGGAGAAGATTTAACAGCGAACTCTACGAGCTGTACAGCGACATCGACCTGGTCAGAAAAGTACGCATTAGTCGTCTAAGATGGCTAGCGCATGTAGAGCGAATGACACCAACGCTCCGGCCCGGAGAGTCATCGATTCCAACCCGGAGGAACAACGCAGTAGAGGAAGACCTCGCCTTAGGTGGCGCGCGCAAGTGGAAGGGGACCTCAACCAACTTGGAGTGCTCAACTGGAGGCAGTTAGCCAAAGATCGCGCTAACTGGAGAGGCGTATTGGTTGAGTCCCAGGTCCACCCCGGACTGTAGCGCCACCTTAAGTAAGTAAGTTATAGTTGCTGCTCCCCATTATAAAACACTACAAAAAACAAAAAAAAACATTTATTATTTTTTTTCAAAATATTTTACAAAACATTTTGAAATAAAACTTTATTTGCAAAAAAAAATTAGAGATAATATAATATATATATAATTTCTTTTCTTAGTTCTCTTAATAATTCTTACATAATATTTCTACAAACGTCATAAAAATATTCAAATTTTATTGTTTTTGTATGGGCTTTCTTTACAATCAATATTTTGCTTGCAATATATATAACCATCTTTCTGCTTAGTTGTTTTATATTTCTGTTTTTAATAATTATTTCCTTTGCTTTATGCACATTTTTAAATTAGAACAAAACAAAAATCCCAAGTAAAACATTATCTTCTTCACAATCATACTCGCTACATGCAGGAGACAATAACTTAAAAAAAAAAAAACGCTATGAAAAGTATATCCACTTAAAGTTAAACGAAATCAAATTTTCAAGAAGACACAAATTCCAGATATTTTCTTATAAACAATATTTATAGGATTACAGAAATGGGAATAATAGAGAAACTATTACAAAAAAATTGCTCTTTTTGTTTTAAACGACACTTTACGTTTATGTACTATAGAAAACGTATATGGAGGAGGATAGTTTTTTTTTTTCTTTCTTTATGCTGCATAAATTCAAAATTCTTTGTTTACTCATATTTCACATATATTTCGTTTGGGCGTCCATGGATAAATTATTTAATAATAATTGTTGCGAGCATCTACACAGAAACAGAATAATTTGTCTCGCTATAGAATTGATACGATTCTTCTGCAAAAAAAAAATTAAATTGAGAAAGAGAGAGAAAAGTTTTTATTGATAAATTATTATTTGCAAGACATTTGTTGAATGAAATGTAAAAGAAAAAGAAAACACAGAAAGATAACCAAAAACAAAAAAAAAAAAAAAAAAATAAAATAAAAGTGAATTCTATGTTTTGCCTAATTGTTAGTAACAATAAAATTTCGTATATAAATATTCAGATTGAGGTCACTTGCCTTTTTAGGTTTAAAAATATGATCTTGATTTAGTTGAGCTGTTATTAGAAATTTAGTTCCTATGGATCTATAAATAGTCCCAAAACTGTTTAGAGTGCCGAAATGAAATTTGGGACAAAAAATTAAAGTGTTATTAAAAACGAAATGGTTGGTGAATTTGATGACAAGGTATTTGTAATATAACAAACTAATTCTAAACACCAACAAGTCAACTGAGAAAAACATGACACATAGTGTGATTTGTAAGTTTGTTAGAATTTTGAATAAACCAAGCTTTTTAACGTAATGCAGTTAGGTGTTAATGGGCTTCACTGTGACTGGTAAACTGGTATTTCAATGCACGATCTTTTTGTTGTTCTGCGAGCATGTGTTTATATAGGTAGCTCTATCGCTTTACTAGCTCAAAGTCCTTCATTTAAATGACGTACTCAAAGATGACTGAGCGTTTTCTTTTCTCATTTAGATCACAACTCTGAACCGAGAGTTTTGATACCGATTCGCTTTCCTGTTCAGCAACATGAGGCGTTTTTCTTTTTTAGTTCAGAGCTGAGCACTGAACAGAGTTCGAGCGTTATGAGCGCGCTCTGAACCATGCGTGCTCAGAGCGTTCAGAGGATGTTTTTTTTTTGTCCTTCAAATGTGACTGGAAGTGTGCATGTACATGTGTACTCAGCTTTTTACTCAGGATGCTCAGTCAATTTATTCTGAGCTCATAGAGCGCGCTCTGATCATGCTCTGAGCGAAAAAAGAAACACAAATTCGAGCTCTGAAGAGTCTGAGCTAAAAAAGAAACACGAACTTTTTGTATAACAGTTCAGGTTGTGCTCTGAACTAAAAAAGTAAAACGCCTATGGTTGGCTAGCAAAATGTGTTGTGTTAAAATTTTTACTTGACTGCTCAGTCGATTTGTGTTGAGCCCATGTCACTAAAGGTACTATCAGACGGCTTGTGTATGCGCACAAATTTGAACCACAAATTTGATAGCATCAAATGGGATACACCAACGATTTGTGTATCATTTGTGAATAGCATATACAAATCGAATTTGGGTATAAACTCAAATCGTCTGATCGGATAGACAAATTAATTTATGCTTATTTGTTTACATTTGTGTATCTCATATCATTTCTGTGTTCCGGAAATTCGAACATACACAAATCATCATGCGAATACACAAATGGGTTTGGCAGTTCAGTTGAAAAAAAAAAGGTTAAATGCGATTTCCTTTACGAGAGTTTCGTAGGTATATTGCATCTATTACCAAACTAGGTGATGACGATCAAAACACTACACAGACTAACCTAATCTTTACTGTGAATTCGGAAAATATACGTAAAGCTATAAAACGATACCCGAATTTGGTGGCTCCACCATCACGACGTGTTTGCCGTCAACAGCGCCGATGCAGTTGGGAAATTGCCACAGCTCATTAAATTGCTGCGCTATAGCTTTCCAACCGACCGCTGTTATCGGCGTCTGCTGACAAAAAGTGTTAAATGAGGATTTGGATTGACAAAGTAACTTTATTTATTGCATCCAAGATCACACACTTCCGGAATAATGGAACTGATGGTTTTTCTGGAATGCGAAAAAGATACTTTAGCGATCGGAATTTTTCGCCAGAGGTCAGAAAGCGCAGAGTCAATATCAATCGCACAGATGCTGATGCGCATAACTGTACGGCGTTACCAATTCAGGCAAATAATCGAACTGAGCGTCAGTCACTCGAATAAAAGTCTGAGACAATTGCTGCTCTTTCGATAGCATTTCTAAAAGTAATTTTGGCAAAAGCCGTCTATCTCGCGGTGGCCTGCACATTTTTTCTCCAACAAGAAAGGCACATGCATGTCAACTCGACGACGTTTTGTTGGATTTCGTCTTCCTCTTTGGTAACCAGTAAATACGCGTCCAATGTAATTGAAGCACATCTTTTTTACACTTTTATTTTAACGAATCGAAACCATGACTGTTTATGTAATTAATTTCTTAATGTGATTTAATATATACGTCAAAATCAACACACGCCAATAAAAAAACTATTTGATTTGTACACAAATTCCATTTGAGTAGAAATAAACAAACCGTCTGAACCACAAATCTGTAGGTATACACGAAATAATTTTTGGATGCCTTATTTGTGTATGGCAATAAGCAAATGAAATTTGTATATTTTTCTCAAAGTACACAAACCGTCTGAACCACAAATGTTTGTAGAATACACAAATCGCATAGGTGTACGAGTTTTAACAGAATTAATGTATGCGATAACTAAATGAAATTTGTGTATATCTACAAACAGTCTGATAGTACCTTAATTCAGGTGTAGATAGTTCATCCACCGTCTCATTGTAATTGTTGCATCTTACTAGGCGGCGACCAGTTTAGATCAAAACCGTTTGCACAGCTAAGGCTGTGGCTATGATATGCTAAGTTAGAGAGTTATTTATTTTGAAGTGATAACCGCGAATTTCACTACCACAGCTAGTTCATGCATTTCGCTCGCCAGTTAAATGAACGGCAAAATTGTAGAATGGTTCTAAGATTACACACGTTCAACAAAACAAAAAATAACTCTGCCATGGAAGAAGGTTACAGCCTTGTATAACTTGGGCTGTTACAAAATTATTGTTGAAGAAAATGAACGAACTTAACCTTGAACGTTTTCTTCTAACACTCGGCATTATCAATTCGCTTTTTTGTATGATTTATGAAAAAATATTAGAAACATGTTATATACCACATATGTAGTTTTATATCTACTCTTCTTAGTTTTACTATAAAGCTGAAGCATGTATACATATTGACTTACAGTACCCTGAAAATTGCTATTAGATTTGTCGTGCGTAAACAGCTACAAACATTACGTTGTGCGTTGGGCTTATTCAAATTCGTAAATTTGACTTATTCAAACTTCCTATGTACACAAGGAAGAAAAAAAAAAACAAAAAATGTAAAAATGTTAACACCGAAAGCTGATAGATAATTAAGAGGATAAATCAGTGCAAACAAATATAAAAAAAATATATATGAAATAAATATAAAGCGTTTAGTACTTTTTTTCTTTTATAATGGATCACTTTAAATTGATGAAAAGTTACCCCTTCATATATTCAATTTCTACAGCATCAGTGGTAAGTAAATCATCGCTTAAGAATGTTTCATTTGCATTCTCTGCAAATATAAGAATTTTTGTTTATTATGATTCAATGTGCGAATAGAAAGCATATATGTACATAGGGAAGGAGCGAACAATTGTTATTTAGTATGCACTAACATAGGGAAGATGTGTTAGCACATTGTATTGTCATCGTTAATAGATGATTCGACTGTACTGCCGAGAGTGTGTTTCAAATTGTTACTTATGTATAATAAAACTGGCGAGTGTCATTTTGTTTGATTTTGGAAAAAAATAATAACCAACTGCTGCAAATCGATACCCATCCATCATCTTCTCAAGCTAACTTTGTAGATCGATGTGTTGTTTTGACATATGTGGCCGAAATCGTTTCGATGCGCAGGATGGATTACGATGGAGAATGCTTGCTGATTTTTTAAGGTCGGAGACAACTTCAAGGAGACTTGATCTGCAATTGATTTCGACAACATGGCATGCTTTTAAATGATTTTGAAAGATTCACAACACAGACATAAAAGTAGAATGCTGCTATCAATGCTGCGTGCACTGGCATTCGACCAGAAGAGATAAATTTAGTTTAAACTCTGAAGGGGACAACGGCTACATCGGCTCTATGGTATTAAACGACATCTCATTAGAGATCTAAGGAAGAATAACTACTGAACTGACAAATGCAGTTTCGTGATTCTTCTCCCGAACAATTAATGAAACACTTTATGAGGCCCTAATTATACCTACGGCTCTCAAGCATGTGCTCTTTTAAAAGCTGATGGATGAAGAAATCCTTGATAGATTCCAAATTCTCCATAGGCCTGCTTGCGTTGACAAATTTTTGGAGAAAACGATTAAATTGTGGGAATTCCTGGTGGATGAGAATATTTCTATTTGATTCGGAATGTTAAACCTGTTAAGAAATTTCCCGAACGATGTCATGTCAATCGAACTGTCATAGCTCGGCCAAAAACTGATTCAGTTCGATCGAAATTCTCAGTCTTTTTTCTTTCTTTTTTTTAGGTTAGGCATACAACTCTGAAGATAAATACACTACCCAACACTTGCCGGCAGAGCAACAAAGCTATTGGATTCAGAAAGGGTGAAACAGGTGCTGGATCTGAAACCAAACAGAAGGATTCGGCGAGGGGGAAGTAATCAATATTTTTGAGTAGTCCTTGACTAAAGATTTTCTACTTGTGATTGCATGCGAATTCGTTTGAATACACTGTGATACACTGTGATTCACCATGAATACGCACAGAAAAGTTCCTTGAATACACCTGATTACTCCCCCCTCGGGATTCGGTCTGATTTGGTGTTCTCCGATTAGATTTACATAAAGATGAAACTTGGTGCAGCCAAACTTTTGGACCACTAGCCAAACCACTATTGAAAACGTTTGCTACTGTTTATGTGTCCAATGTGGATAGTGCCCTACAAGCGCAATTACACCAACTGCCTAGTGAAAGAGGTGCCAGCTCAGAATCAGATACAGAACCATCGCTCTACCAATGAATCAGCACATACACAAAAATACAATAAAAGCTATGTTAGGTTAAGCGAGACATTTGAAAAGATATGTACAATTTAATTTGCATTTTTGAGAATGTCCTTCCATTCGTTAAGCAATGATTTAGGATTGTTTTTTTTTTTTTTGAAAGCGCCCTTGAGAAATGTGAACTGTTTGTAGTTAATTGGAAAATGTGATGAATACCCAAAAAAAGAAACCTTTTACTAAAATATTACCAATGAGAGCTGTGCAAGGACACAGTACAACAAATGAATCTTACTACAAACGACAAATGTTACAATGAAATTAAAGATGTGACTGTGAATCTGATTTAATTGAATAAATTTCTTTCATTCTGACTTTTTGGCATTTTTTTTTAAATTCGTTCTTAACAAATACCTATTCAATAGAAAACTAAAAATGAATAATAAATCGCAAAAGAAGTTCATGTTTCCATGTGTGAAAAAGAATTAAAGGAAAAATAAAAACATACATAACCTGACATTCAAACGATCAAACAAACAAATTTATGTATAATCATCAATAATATCAATAAGAGACGAACCAGGATTGAAGCTGGAAACCTTCGGTAAGTGGACCACATCCCGCCGGAACAATGATAGATTCTGTGTAAATCTAAGAGAATAAAATGAATTGTGTATACTGTTTCAGTTTTCAGTTTTCAGTGTGCGGCAATGACAAACCTCTCTCGATTCTTGTTGGCTACATTTCGTTCGATACCATCCATCAGTCCATCAAACCACTGTGCCATTGTTTGTTGCTTATCAATGGGCTGCGACCGGATTATGTTCTCTTTAAGCGATCTTTTAACACAACGAGTGCGTTGGAACATTAAAAAATGCAATCGCAGAATGGTGAACAAGAGACTTACCTAAAGTAATCTTCGTATAACAAAATAAGTACCAGCAGCGGACGGGACATAGACCATTGGTTTTTACAGTCTTCTGACATAACCATATTGAGTAGTGTTGACATTATACCCTGAAGAATTTCAGAATTCATTTCAACCACCTGCAACGAAAGGAATTATTAATTTTGTCAATATGATGCTGTGACAAAATAAGTTCACCTCAAGGAACTGTGAGTTCTCCGGTGTTATATTGCGGAGCTTTTTGTTGGGGAATGTCGAAACTGAAATGAAACACAAGTAGAAACACTCAAAGGTCATATGATTTCGAAAAGATTAATCATAAAATCTCTTTTGTTGCGCTATTCGAAAGTATAAATTTTTAAACTAAATTTAAAATGTCACTCGATTTTACCTTTAAGTTGCAGTTGCTTAAATATATATGACACAACACAGTCCAGTATCGAACAGCAGCAAATAAAAATGGTCGAATCTGTAAAGGAAAACGCTTTCGTTCAGTGAAATCCAAGCATGCATACGAAGCGTTAAACCACTCACCCAACGCAGTTAGTCCCTTAGACAGACTTTCTAGAATATAAATAAATGCGCGGGGCTCTAAAGAAGCCAAAAATGTTATATGATCTTGTGATAGGCAATTGAGTAGGCCATAATATGCTGAAGCTAGTTTCGGATATTCCTGTAAAAAGAAAAAGAGACAAAAGGATAAAAATCATAACCGTGCGTTGCCCGCTAGACATACAACTTACCAATAGATCGTTCTGCTGAATGGACATTATTAACTTTGCGGCAATATTCAAGACATTGTCCAGTGTATCGTCACGATATAGCTTGAAAACTCCAAAATTCACATAGTTCCCGCTGAGCGCATTCTTTAATATCAGAAAACATATCGAAATGCCCTTCAGTTTCATTGGATACTGCTGGTCACGAGGCACGTCCAAGTGGAGGCTTCTGTTGCCGTAAATGCATATCAGCTTTGACGCTTCACGAAATAAAAGTATTCCCATTGGACTAGACACATTGCCCTGCAGACGCTGGGTCCGACAATGTACGAGTTCAGCGAATAGCTTCAGTACCGGCGTCGTCACAGCTGGATCATGTGCCCATAGCTCTACGGCACGTATCAGTATGGGAATATAGTCGGGATAACTGGAAGACAAGAACAAGTTATTTAGAATATGTTTTAGTTTTATTTTTATTTTATTTATCGCTTACATCCATTCGAAGAGCATCGTGTAGGGAACGCGGGCATTCAGTGGCAGTGCAAGACCTCGCAGGTCGCGCGCCAAGCCGATTATCGCCTTTTTCGCTTCCTCATTGGGGAAACTATTCCCATCCATAAGTACCGAGCCGAGCGATTCAAATTGATCTGCAAGGAAGAGAACGGTTAGAGACACATGTTGGATTTGTTTCTGCTAAATGGACCAACTCGTAAGTGGTGTTAAGAAGCTGTAGAAACGCTCCTCATCTTCGCCCAGGTCAAACATTAGCAGCCTCCCTAGTGATGTGTAGAACATGGTTCGGCAACGCATCTCAGTCAGCGACGAGTTGGTACCGAGAAAGGGAAAGTGTTCGCTCTGCAGAGGGTTAGTGAAGTCGCTTAAGCCAGAGCAAAACGTAACTTACTGTGTGATGCGTTAACATGAACTGAATCTCTTCCAACTTGGCCAACTTTCGCAAAGAGTTGAAATTCACAGAGAGTTCGGATAGCAGCATAAGAGTCTTGGTAATAATCTGCTCCGAGCGTCCCCAGAATTTTAAATTGGTTATGCTATAACGCAAAGTGGTTTAGAAATAAGCAGTAAACACGAAAAATTCTCCACTTACATTTTTCTATTGATCAAACTCAGCAGCATCTGTTCGTCGCTTAGGCCGAATACCTCTGACAGCCTTTTGTAAACGTGTGCCTTTTGTGCCTGCTCACAGATGTGCATCTTGCGCACTTGCTCGAGGAAGCTGAGAATAGCCAACTCGAGTTTTTCGCAGCCGGCTTGCGGGAGTCTAGCATCGGTTAAGCTCATCAGTTGCAGTACCTACAAAAAGAAAGAATAATGGTTCCAGGTTCCAAGTCTACTGAAATCTGATTGTCTAAATACCCGTATCACAAGTTCGCCATCCATCGTATCTTGCTCATCGTTCGAATTGAACGATAGTCTGCCAACAATAGCCGAGCCGATTATATACACAAGCCAAGTCAATTGCAGCTCGTGAATTGTCACGTCCATGGGATTAGGCGACGGACTTTGCAGAAGCTCCTGGTATTCGCGCGCCTTCTGATCGAAATGCTGTACAAGTAGCGTACAGGTCTTGTCATATTCACAGCGTTCAATAACAGACAGCTGCTCTAGTTGCTGTTGTACCATACAAAGGTCGTCTAGGGGGTCTTCTAGATTGTCTCGCACAATCACGGGTACAGCTTCCAGACGAGAAGTTATGTATGCTTTGGTAACCTCGGGTGTGTACGTGCCAAGCAGATGGGGTTCTGGTGACTTAACATATGGTACTGACGCGACCATCCTTTGCCAAAGAGTCAGCAGATAATGTACACTGTTGGGTGCAAATTGCCACATCTAAACAGAGGAAATCATGATAAGTGATAGGAATTCACCCCTTCGTCTGTATCAACAAACCTGCAATGACTGAACAGTGAATTTAGCTATCAATTGAATAGCTTCTGGATAGCACTCGACTGTGACAAGTTCCCCCAGTTGGTAATTCGATTTGAGGCGGGCAAGTAGTCTACAAAATTCGTGGTAATTGTCGGGATCACTGAGACCCTGAAATCGATAGAAATAAATTTTCTGGTGAATTGATGGACTCTTTTGGAAGCGCTATAAGAGCTTTATATTTACTTACGTGTAAATTAGTCAGAATATTCTTCACTCCCTCGAGGAGATGAGTAAGAAATTTTGTACGTTCAGGGTTGTTGAAGAGAGAGCGACGCACAGATGTCATCTGTAATAAAAGAAATATACTCTTTCCCCTGAAATCACTCAAAGGGAAGAAGAAACTCACCTGTACAAGACATGACAACGAATAACTTGCCAACCCATTGGGAAGAATCTGATATAGATCAAAGAACAACTTCAATGTATTCGAATCAAGAAATGCGGGTCGCCATGAAGTAGGAATCTGTAATTGCAAATAATTTTTGTTTTTCATTTAAAATTACAAACAGTACAGGATTCGCTACTTACTTGGACACTGTTCATATCGTCCGAAGACTCATCGGTGGAGCTGCCGATGAAATCGAAGCTCAAACAGTTTTTAGTCAGTCGCAAAACATGTGATATAAGACTGAAATAAACAACAAGAAATTCAATAGTAGAACTGCTTACAACTAACATTTCCAATCAACATACGCTTGTTGTGATTCATCCATAAAATTTAAGCTCTTGCTATTGTCTCTTGCCGTTACTAGCAGCGAACAAGACAACAGAAAAATATCGTACAACTGTTGGTCGCGAAAGGATGTGGCGATTTTGCGATTCTTTGAGAAAGACAAATTCACATCTGCCTCTACGATAGAGTTCATTTCACACACCAATTGTGACAGAATTTGCACACCTATTGTACAGTGTTCAGCCGAGCCTTGCTGAAAGGCATAAAATAAAAAACATTCGAATCAAAAGCCAATTTGACACTCGATAAACAAACCTGCAGAAACTTCTTCACGTCTTCGAGAATATTTTGGAATATATACTCGTTCTTGTACGTGTCAAACCATCCGTATTTTGTTATCTTCGCCAAGAGTGTGACAAGTGCTTGCACAACGAAGTTTTGTAAATTAGGGCGGGTGGCTAGATAGTTCAATATGTAACTCCTGCAAATAAAATATAATCAAGCTAAGTATTAATTCTTAGGGGATTGTGTAAGATATCAAACCTTATATCGATCCTTTGCTCTAAGTTTAGACCCTGTATCAATTTGGTTAGAGTTGTAGCGGCGAGAAGTTGCGCATAACTAGAGTCAGCTCGATCCAAGAGCATCTGACATTTTGGTAGAGCATCTTGGCTGCTAACAAAGGCGACAAGGGCCTTCTCAGCTTCAGAACGAATAACTGAATCTGTTGCTTCGTACAGTTGCTTGCATAAGATTTCAAGTTGATGGATTTCCTGAAAAGAAGGAAAGGAAGGATTTTGTTAAAGGCTGAAGTAAATAATTGTCAAAAATACGGAACACTGTCACAAGAGAGTCCTTAATGACTGAGAAATACTCATATTTTATGTAAACGTTTCAGTTAATCGCATGTTTGGAACAGTCAAAACCGAATGAGTGTTAAATGTACTACCAAGCTGAAACTTTATCTACTGGGAGGGATGCGCTTTACTTTTTGGTTATAAATGATTAAAAATTGTTGAAAGTTGTGCCTAATTAGAGATGGTTTTAACCGTATAGACAAATTAATGTTCGCATCAAAATAACTGTGGAGTAAGTTGGTTACTACACCACAGAAAGGAGTCAAGGTTCCGCCCCTAGATTAGATGCTTACCACGTCCATAGAATGCATGTCATGGCATGGTCTGCCAAAAATTGTCTGAATGCAGTGGATCATTCATGAGCAGCGATTCGAAGTTTTGAAAAACATGCAAAGCTATTTATTGGAAGTTTAAAGTGGTTCTGTTGTGATTAACACAACACACAACACTTTCCATTCCTAAAGGAAAACACGAGGTACATCTCCTGGTAATAAGTGGTGTCAAAGCGCAATCTGCTTCTTTGCTCCCCTTATGGAAACCTTTGAGTACAATGGGTATTCTAAAGTTCCGAGTATTGAAAAAGTTATTCAAACTGAAATACTTGAAACAGTTTTATGGATGCTTGAAAAGGAAACAGTTCTGTTAAGTTCAATGGATTTGTTTCTCAAATCAAACTCGCAATGAATAGGTATGCGGATAGAATTCTCTTGTAATCGTTTTGTAAAACACCATGAACGGCCATAAAGCCCGAAACACAAGAATGCACGCTATAGCCAAATGTATGGGTCCATCATACATAGACGCATGCTTTTTGCTATCCACCAACCAAAGGTTCTTTGCATAAATATCTTTATGGTTGAATGTGAAGCCAATTCGAAAGCTTTATTGCAATTGCGCACCTGAAATCCAAACGAGTGAGTTTAAAGAAAATATAGAAAACACTTGAACATTGAATTCAATGACGATTTACTAAATAGGAGTAACAGTATATACCTACATACTAGGTACTTGTGAAATAGACTGAAAGAATGTATATCCTCTTTCACAACTATACACCTACATATTTGCAGAGCTCAGCTAACAAACTCCCCAATACAATTCCATTTACAGTTCAATTGAACCGTCTTCTATGGCAATCCCAACTGAATCATTAAAAACAATTAAGCATTACAAGCGTACCTATATTTTCCGATTCCGCCCTGGATTTTAAGGTTATGTTTAGTTTTCATCAAAAACAAGACAAACCTCAGATCAAATACATGCCAATTACCTTTGCTACAGAAACATTAAACATGAGTACATTTTCACTAATAATAATCAATTAAACCTGCATAATTGCGACGTGATCCTGTAAAACAAGGTTACACTTTCACTAAGCAATAAATGAACCCAGTTGAGGCGAAAGAAAAAAAAAATCAATTCCTTTGGAATATTTGCTCAATACTCCTCTGTATAAAATGGATTATGGTTAACAAAAGAATCACCCTGAACTGTATAGGAAAAAAAGGATTTAAATTATTCTCAAAAAGCGTTTAAATAAATA
The DNA here is from genome assembly GCA_949126925.1 of Cheilosia vernalis. Lineage (NCBI taxonomy): Eukaryota > Metazoa > Arthropoda > Insecta > Diptera > Syrphidae > Cheilosia > Cheilosia vernalis. Next base: position 59,573,374 of record OX421360.1, read on the forward strand.
AAGAAAATAATGGCAATTTTTTTTTTTTTTTTTTTTGGTTTACTCCCGTTCAACAGAAAATCAACAAAAAAAATATTTTTTCTTCCCTCGCCTCCTTTCATGACAATTTACACAGAAAAGTGAAGGAAAATTTGCAAATGCGTACCATTTCGTTGCGAATTGAATTCTTCTCAATTCTCTGCGAACATACAAAACAAATACGATTGTTTTATCTTCGGGATGGGAGAAACGGAAATAAATTGAATTGATTTGAAAACGAAAACACTTTCGGACGACTTTTGCGTAAATTCAAAAGATAGCCCGCTGCTGGATCACACCAAAAACCATTTATTTTACTTTCTTTCTTATTTTATTTTTTGTTAGGAATACGTTCATCTACTGATTCGCCGGTAACCGCTTTGTGTTTTCGGGCGAAATCGTTGGAGGCGAACGATTGTTTCGCCAACTGGCGGATGATAGTTGTGTTGCTCTAATTCTATTATTGAAGGTAGTAGATGAGCTAGGTACCATAGACAAACCATACTGAGACCCCCAACTGGCAATCCTCTTGCCGCTGGCCCCCTCGATTTTTTTTTGAATTCGCCATTTTGTTTTCCTATCGGTGTTATGTCAATTTAGAATCCGTGTGAGCAACAAAAAAAAAGCGAACCAAAAAAAATGTGGTGAGTTTTCTGTTGACAGCAGTCGATTGACAAATGTCAAAATATGTAAACACAATTTTATTTTTCCTGCAACAAATTGAAAGAAATGTAAGTTTTTGCGTATTTTTAGTGTTTAAATTAATAAATAAATACATTATATGTCTTATAGATTTGTCCAAGCTGCAGGAGAATACACGCCAACAAGAGTTTATCGCCAATTTCATGGAATACGAATCACAAACTGAACAGGCGAACGTTGAACAAAAGCGTGCCTATCGATAACAAAAAGCGTTGGAAGACCGTGATTGTAAGTTGATTTTAATTTACATGAACCTGACGACGAATTGATAACCATTTTGTATCCACTTCTTGAAAGATACCAAGCAACAGCAGCATCGTGTCCAATTGGCAAGGCACCGGCCGCTATGAAGATCAATTATTGTCGCAGCAGCAACGTGACCAGGAGGACAATCTCAAAATGTAAGTACATATATAGTAAAAGTTGTGCAAATTGATTTCTGAACCTTTAACACTAGGTAAGAGGAAAGTTTCGCACGCCAAGATTTGTTAAATAAGAAGCCCTAATTACCTGCGGAATCCCGAGAATAAAATAAAATATTTGTCAAAAACTGGAATTATTCTCGCCGCAACAACTCTCACCAAATTGAAATTAGAGCAAAGGATCGATATAAGGTTTGATATCTTACGCAATTCCCTAAAGACTAATACTTAATTTAACTTGATTATATTTTATTTGCAGGTATTACATATTGAACTATCTTACCATCCGCCCTAATTTACAAAACTTCTTTGTGCAAGCACTTGCCACACTCTTGGCAAAAATAACAACATACGGATGGTTCAACACGTACAAGAACGATAAAATATTTCAAAATATTCTCGAAGATGTAAAGAGTTTCTGCAGGTTTGTTTATAGATTGTCAAATTGGCTTTTCGTTTGAATGTCTTTATGCTTTCAGCAAGGTTCGCCTGAGTACCTACATGTACAATAGGTGTGCAAATTCTATGGCAATTGGTGTGTGAAATGAACTCGTTGAAGAGGCAGATGTGAATTTGTGTTTCTCGAAGAATCGCAAAATCGACAAATCCTTTCGCGACCAACAGTTGTACGACATTTTTCTGTTGTCTTGTTCGCTGCTAGTAAAGCAAGAGACAATAGCAAGAAATTGAATTAGACGGATGAATCACATCAAGTGTATGTTGATTGGAAATGATAGTTGTAAGCAGTTCGACTATTAAATTTCTTGTTGTTTATTTCAGTCTTATATCACATATTTATTGGCAGCTCCACCGATGAGTCTTCGGACGATATGAACAGTGTCCAAGTAAGTAGCGAACCATTTACTCATTGTAATTTTAAATAAAAAAAATATTTGCAATTACAGATTCCTACTTCATGGCAACCGGCATTTCTTGATTCGAATACATTGAACTTGTTCTTTGATCTCTATCAGATTCTGCCTGGACTGGATACGTTAGTTGTAAACAGTTGTACCAGAAAATCAGAATCCAAAAAATGAAAATTAAATGACTTAAGGCTTACACATACGGCAAACTGGATGAACCCAATGAAGAACCATCGACATCCAAAAAGGAAAGACCATCCATTTCATCTATATAGAATTAACAAATCTTTATTTACTATAAATAAACGTATAATACACAAGTTAGGTTAGTTAAACCGAATAAAATGATCCTATGTCCAAATCTGGTAATCATTGTGTCGTAAATTGAGATGAGACCTGTAGTGTATTGGCAACATTCTGCATAGCATGAATAATCATGCTCTCGGACACTATTACATAATGTATACGTAAGTACACAAACGAGGTGAGCGAGTTGTCTCCAAACAGTCTCCACTTGCACTGAGAGATTTCCTATGTTGTCTCGTGTGCATGTACTATCCAGCGGAATGGGCAGTGATAACCGAACCACCGCGAAGTGCGTGCATTGGCGAGCCAACACTACAAGACCCATGCCAGGCGCTATTTTAAGTTAGTGAGCATAAACTTAAGAGCTTTGGTCCACTGCTCCTCCGAGTTAAATTGTATTCTGGAAATAGACAATTGTTTTGACTGCATATTCAAAACCACAGGTGCATAACACTTACTTGATTGATGGGTCAATGATCTTTCCCTTCTCCTTTTTGTAGGGCAAGCAAAACTCTGTGTCTCGTTTTTCCACCTCTTGCTGGAACTGTATGAGGCGCTGTAGGAAGGCAACCATTGCTTTATCGAACTTCCTATCCTAAAAAAACTTAAATCCACCGGTCTTCCAAAAGGTGCTTTTCCTTTGATTCTAGGTTGCTTTCTTAGTTCCGGAACTTTAGATTTCCCCTCAGATTTTTTTCCAATTAGCTCTTATAATCGCGCCATTCATCTTCGGCGATCTTGAACTCACGTTGGAATAGTTCCAGCATTGAGTCGGTGCACTCATTGCACAATGGATAATCGAACTCAGAGTTAGATGACAAAGCATTAAAGAGCTGCGCCTTTGCTAGAAACTCAGTGCTCAGCTTTTTTATTTCTTTTCCATCGGAAACAAGGGTGACGTCAGTTCCATTTATCGAGTCCGTCAGATGGAAAGGTGGCACACAAGATAATCAAAACCACTTTCGTTAGGATCGATTTCATCCATATTTGTTGATAAATTGGCACTAAATTAAAGCATTTTATTGTGAAATGTCATTAAAGTACTTACGCGATAATTCTGCCATTGCGTGCTCATTAATACTGCCCAAATTCCCATCCAGGATGAGTGGCTTTTGGCATCTTTGGCAAGCAAAGCTGATAAACAACGTTGAGGCGTAGAACAGGATTTGACTGCTGCCAGGCGGACTTGTAGATGCTATTTCTATTAGCTTTTCCCAGTATACGTTTCTACTCCTAGAACCAAGTTATAGTAAAATGCTTGCAATTTTCGATACTTAAATCCATTACACAAACTTTTAATAAATGCACGAAATCGAAAACTAAAACAAAACTAAAACAAATAACGCATGTGTCAAGTCAATTGAGCTTGACAACAGTGGTGAATCTGTTGTGTCAGTGTCATTTTCAACCGCGGTGGGCTGTGACAATCGTGACTGTGTTCAGAAGCACAGCTTTTTTTTAAAAGAATTGCAACTCAAATTTGGTGAATAATGTCGTTTTCGATTTGGCTTTTCAGATTTTGATCTGAGATTTCAGATTTCTGCTGCCAAAACGAACATGAAATCTGAATTATATTGGTATGTGTGTGTATTGAGTTGGCGGCAAAATAAAACATTTTTGCACTTGCACTCGAAATCCATTTCAATCGATTTTCACACATTTATAGTACTGCATTTCGAAATAATTTAATACAAAAACTCGATCCCATATGCGTAAAATAAATAATTCAGTTAAAAAAGCAATCCTTCCAACGATAAACAATTCGGAACCGACGCTGTGTGTCATAGTCATTGGTGTTAGTGAAAGTATGTGTAAAATCTGAGGAAAAATTGAGATTGCTCAAAAGTGATCTGAGATAAAAAAAAATTGATTTTTGTGGCAAATCGAACATGAAAAGCAATCTCGATCAAAAAAAAAATTGATCTTTTGCCAAATCGAAAACGTCATAAGTATATTCTTATCTCAGTACATTTTTATCAATTTTCATATTAGTTGTTTATAACATTCTGTAGGTATTTCTGTTCAACCAAAGTACTCATTCACGTTTATTGTTCCATTATTATTATCAAAAGCTACGAGACATGTAAAAATAAAACCAATACAAATACGTATGCTCTATTTTAAATAATTTAAACTAACGGAGAAACTTCTAATTTATACTTAATAACAGCAACGACATAAATCTTTGTATTTATAAATTATAACTGAACTTCAGAAGTATACTAAGCGACATTAGCCGTATTTTTTTGAGCTTCGATCTCAGCAAAGCAAAGTGAAGTAGAATTTTAAGCACGCTAATTACAACAACTAAGTAAAAATCCTACTTCACTTTGCTTTGCTGAGATCGAAGCTCAAAAAAACACGGCTATTATGTGATAAGCATATTCTACTCGATTTTTTGTTAACTGCCTCACGAATGTGCGCTAAAAATGTTTTTATTTGTTTATTATTCTTCAGAACTGTTCATCTTTCTTTTACGTCAAATAAATATACAATTATTTTTGAAAATTGATCACTGTCCACACAAAATTTTGTTGTAATAATTATTTTCAAATTTAACGGATAAAGTTCTGTGAACGCAGCCAGCAGATTTGCCCACAGCGGAAGTGACTGGCAAGCCACTTTGCCCACAGCGGAAGTGGTCAAGTTTAGGTGCCAGTGTGTTGGTGAGCTGAAATTTTTGAAGTTTCGTGACATTTGTCAATACGATTTTCTATGTAACAATACTAACGCACCTAAACTTTACCACCTCATGGTAATGTAGCTTGTAGGCAAGTAACGGAAAAACGGCCGAAGTTGGTGGTCTCAGTATTGTCTCTGCTAGGTACAATGGAAAAAATTATTAAAAATAAAAATTTATTTCATTTTACAATAGGAATTGTAGATTTCAGAATACTTTGAATGTTATACTCTTTGTCCTCCGCAAAAGGCAGTCACCTTGACGTGGTGCGGAGGCTTAAGTCGCAATGATTCAACAGGCTATGCTGTCGGAGGCGGAAGTCGTCTGAAGGGTCACCCATGGCAGACAGGCTGTTTGAAGCGTTTGAAGAGTGACGAACCAAGAACTGCCAACCTAATTCCAGGTGCCCAGGCGAAGACCTGAAGGTAATTAAATGCCCTACCCCGGTATGGCGGCGCTGCCGGGGCGGATGATAATTTTCGGCCATACTCGTTGGAACAAAATAGACAAACCAAAGAACAAAACAAAGGAGGAAGGAGGTGAGAGTGAGATGGTGGCCGACACAATAATCGTGGAGCCATACGATCTCAGCAAGATTCAAGAGGCCCTAGATGCCGGCTCAACAGAGGAAGAGATCTCAAAGGAGGAAGAAGAGAAGCTTTTGGCTGAACCCTCAAATGAGACAACAGGTGGTGGTGGCGAAGAAGAAGAAGAAGGTGCCCCCAGGCCTGTTAAGGAAACGGGAATACCTAAAGGCCAAACATATATATGGCATTCTCGTCGCCAAAAACCACAGCATCCTCACAGAGAGGGAGCGAGCCTCCTTGGAATGGGCCAAGGAAACTATCGCGAAAGACGCTCTAACGAGGCCTGAGCCTAAATTTCCGAAGTTGTTATTGCGTGCTGAAAATCCTACTTTACTTGGCTTTGCTGAAATCGAAGCTCAAAAAACGACACTTGATATGAAAGTGCATTTAATACATTTGTATATTTATGAAATTTGAAGAACGCCAATCGAATACCAACAAATTTTGCAGCTTACAACCCTACTAGTACATTTTTCAATTCGCCTGACTTTCACCATGTGCTTCCACCCTTCATCTAATGTCTGACAAATTTTGACAGTTTAATGGTAGTACCCAACTTTTTGCATTCTTTGTTTTGTTTGTAAATATAAATTCGCACCATTTGCACAGTGAAAATGTTATTTTTATCAAAATCAACTGGATCCATCATCATCTTACATCGGCGATCATTATTGGCCATTCAACACTGAACATCGATCCACTCTCAAAATGGAGGATTACTTCGATGAATACGAGGAGGATCTTTTCGAAGATTATGACTTTGAGCATAAACTTCTCTTCCGATTTAACAAGCAATCGCTTGAAGAAACACTGAAGAACTGTGTAATACCATCTGTGAGCCAAATTGCGTCATATGCTGGCACTCTCATTGGTTGGAATCTCGTCTGCCGCCTATCTTGGATAATCGCAAAGTGCACTCGTACCCGGCCATGGATGGATCATATAATTTCATTTGCCTGCGGTTGCGGTGTTCTTTATCACACAATTGGAATGGATTTTCTAATTATTTTGCTGTTCGCCATGGTGTCGTATGTGATTTTAAATATTTTGGAGTACAAACATTCGAGGAATATGGGTTACATCTTCGGAGCCATCTGTATTGTGTCGCTATTTTCATATGAACTGCTTGCCGACAATCACACTGTTTGGCAGAAGATCCGAGGAGTACAGATGGTAGCCACTATGAAAGTGATCTCATTGGCCTTTGATTTAGACGCGAACAAACAAAACAAAACTCCAGCGCTCTTCCCCTTTCTTGGATACATGCTATGTCCGGCCAACACTGTGATTGGCCCATGGATTGCGTATGACGAGTATACGCAGAGTTTAAGCCAAATGAAAATCGATTTCCGCTGGATACTGTGGACAGTGTGTAACAGCCTAGCAGCGATGGGATTTCTTTTGCTCTCGAACTGCTTCGTGTCTCTATTCTGTACAGATTACGCATGGAAATGGATTGTTGCTTTCCGAGATGCTTTGTCGTTTCGCTGCAGCCACTATTTCATTTCCTTCCTCTCACAGGCTACAATGGCAGCAGCTGGTATCAGCGGAAACCAAAATCAAGCCGATGTGTCTCCTTTATTTGGAGGTTTGGTCACCAAACCATGCACCATTGAGTTTCCTCGTTCACTAACTGACTTGGTACGGAATTGGAACATTCCGATGCATCGATGGCTCAAGACATATGTCTTCCGAAAAATAAAGGGGAGGAGTGCTCTTCTCGCCATCGTCGCCACATATCTAGTGTCTTCGCTTCTCCATGGACTACACTTCCAAATCTACGCAGTATTATTGTCTCTTGGAGTCTTCACATATGTGGAGTACAAGCTACGTGCCAAAGTTGCTAGTATTTTCAACGCCTGTATCTTGCCAAACGTTTGTCGTCACCGGGCGTGCTCGCACGAGCATAAATGGAAGTCTCCATTTAGCTTGGTCATGAATTCATTGTTTGGCTTGTTGACTGTGATGCACTTGGCCTACTTGGGTGTCATGATGGACGAAACAAGTTCACCCAACGCCCAGGAGAATCGTTTCTCGATACAGGCTGGACTTTCCGACTGGATGTCGTTGGACTTTCTGAGCCACTGGATATTCTTATGTAGTTTCCTCTTCTATTTATTGGTCTAGTGAGGCTATAACATTATTTACTAACACCAGTGTGTAATCTCAACAAAACATGTATTAACACCAAGTGTGTACTTAGACTAGAAGACGAGCGCTACTTCTTTTGAAGCAATTGCACTTGCACCACCGTAGATTAAGCTGAAATTGGTTTTAACTGTGATTCATTGTCCATTCAATAGCATTTGTACTTAGTGCCCAACTGTCATAAGAGTATTAAATGTAACAAACTTGTATTTTTATTTTTTGTATACGCATCTGTAGAAAGTAAAAAACTATTTAAAGAAAAAGTTAGTTTACTTTGTTGGAGATGTTTTGCAGCATCCGAAGGGTTTTGCATGAAAGCAGTAGCGAACCTGAATATTATAAAAAAAATCTTATACCTACAATTCTACCATGAACACACCTTCAATTCTAATAAACTGGTGTGCTCGTTCTAAAGAGCTCCGCAAAACATCAGCAACAAAGTTCACGGTGAGAGTGGCACCGGTTAAAAATAACAAAATGTAGATACAAAAAAACACAAAATGCTTTATTTCAGTTAAATTCTAATATCACATAACTCACTCCCGAAATCCTAAACAGCTCCATGTACTCATACATATGGATTCCAGTTGCTGCCATCCTCGGGAAGCAGGTTATTTGTAATCAACAAAATAACATCAATCACCCACCATACACCGACGCCTCCAACAGTCAACAGTTTGCCAACCGCAGTGCCAGTCTGTCCGAGACAGAATCTGTCCATTCCAAGGAATCCCAACAATATGCTGTATATCAATGTTGTGACAAAGTAGTGATCGGTATACTTGATACAGGGCACGCCATCTCGTAGGAATGTTCTTGGCCCATAGCATTCGATGTCGGCAAATACTGTGCATTCGACTTTTGTGTGCTCCACTTCGTCATACAATATTCCGCCGAACTTAACACACCCATAGTCCATTTCATCACGCGCAGTCTGATTGCCGCGATGGTCGTAGGGTTCGCTGCAGTCTAAAAATGCTTTCGAGAGAAAATTACACTTCACCAATGGACCAAGTGGATTGAATTCTAGCACCGAGGCCGACGATTGCTGTATCGATATGTCCTTGTCATTGCGTGCGTGAGTTGAATGGGTTAAGTAAATTAATTCATAAAATATGAAAAGAAATGTAAGTGGTTTCATTGTTTTATAAATGATGTTGGTTCGAATTGCCTCTGGCCAGTCTCTGGTTCGAGTAATCAGGAAAGTACGAGTTTATTGACTTTTGTAAATAATAGAAGTGACAGCAGCTATCAGAGTAAAAGTCACCCAGTGCTACCAGTTTCAATATGTTTAAATAAGTGGTACCAATCTACCTACATTACATTTAGGGCTATCGCTAATAAGTTCCGATGGAAATGTTGCCTTGTCAGCAATGTAAATAAGATTGCTGAATAGGAAACATTCCGGGGGAAATATTATTCCCGATTCCATTTGATTTTTTATTGTGTTTTGTGAATTCCTTCAAAAAGTGCAGTTTAGAATTCACAACCTTGTGGATAGCCGTGCCCCAAATAAAGGTTAAATTAACGAAGAACTTACATATATTTTGCAAGTACTCTTAAATTAGTAAATTGTCAAGAAAAAACATGCTGTCATCGATTCGCACGTCAATGGAGAAGCGAATTCTGTGTTTCACAATACAACAGCAACAACGAATCTGAGATGATTTGAAATTGGGGAGCAAGCACTTGTGCTCGACTTTTGTCTGCTGCTGTATTGAGTCAGTTCTTATAGGACTTATGTCGTTTTCCATTGGGCAATAAGAAGCGTCCGGGACGTGAGATTCTGGAATCGAAAAAAAAAAAACAATTCTGAGTTCTGAAACTGTTCCATTGGCAAAAAAAATACTTTTCTGGTGATTCTGAGGAGAGAATTTCGCTTCTCGATTTGAAGTCAGAATCCACTCAAGAAGCACTCTCCCAAGTGCAGTTTGTATATTTTATACAAGTCAGCTGACAGCTGCCGTAGAAACTTGTAGATTCAATCAGAAGCAGTTTTCTTGTTCCATTTGGGCTACAGAACGAGTGGATCCCCGAGTGAAACCAATGGCAAACGACATTAGTTTTGGTCCATATCAATTGCTATACTGCAGTCGAACATAGTACTCAAACTTCTTTCACTTCTAATGATCTAAGTTTGACTAATATTATTCCAAATGCATTAGGAGAGAAACCTTTTATCACGCATATTTTTTTTTAGTTGACGTACGAATTTCCAGGATTAGTTTTCTAATTATTATGCTTTCTCCCATAGATTTTCTATGGTGATTTGTCTATGCTTCCTGCAACCTTCTTGTTGAAGAAATCCTGAAGACATTCATAAAATTCCAAACGCCATCGTGTGAATTTAAAAACGTTTTTTGTTACTATATTACTATGCTGATTTAAAATTTCATTATCACCAGAGACATTTTTAATTGATATTTTTCGAAATCGAGTTGTAACAGAGAATAAAATTACGTTATAAACTACATAAACATCAGTTTGCAAACAAAATGATATAAATGGAATGGACGACGCGTAACGTTGCTCATTAATCTACTTTGGGTAGACCAGCGGAAATTTCACTTTCAATGCCACAGTGATCGGTTCCGCGCAGGATCTTGAAGGTTCCATTATCACCCCAATCTGAATTCCATGAGTTGGCAATCAACCAGTACGGAGTGCCATTCTCCACACCCCACCCGATGATACGAATAGCATGTCCGCCCAGAGCTTTGCCATGAACGTGTTGGTAGACTCCTATTAAGCAGAAATGGTAACATCAAGTATTTCGCTGTATGTAAAAGTGTACATACCACTCTTGTACAAAATCAAATCTTCATACACAGTGAAGGCGCCCTCTACTGGTCCATTGGTTTGAATTTCCTTTTGGATTTCCTGCACATTACGTGTCACTGAATAGGCCTTTGATCCATAGTGTTTGTCATCGTTGTACTTTACTTTGTAGGATGCCTGGCACTGATGCTGGCACTTTGGTGTCTTACCATGTTCACCATCACAGGACGGGCGAGTACCGTTTACATGATGCTCGCATGGTGCGATTTCGTATGGACGACATCCCTATTTTTAGTCGAATATGTAGTTGGTATTGTGTGGAGCAAATAATATCAATGTTATATAATGTACCTGACTTGATCCGAAGGAACCCCCACTCACAATTCCCTTGCGAGTCCAATAGCTCCAGGCTGCACCTGGAAAACCACCATTGCACCCAAAGCCGCATGTGTGGCAGCATGACACCAAATCATCAGCGGAGAAGTGGAAGTTTATTTTTGCGTTTGAGTGAATGCATACCTGTAAATAGGAAGCAAATTGTTCAAATCACGGTTAAACGATCAAAATTATTGATGTTTGATTTTTAAGATCAGCGTATGAATCCGTCAAGTTTTGATTTGTATCACGCTGAAAAGGAAACGGCTGCTCAGTTTCAACAACAAAGGGCCCAACATTTTTTTTTGCACAACCATTTATACTAAGTCGTGCCTTCATCGGTCGATATAGAAGAATAGACAACAAATAAAAAAAATTATTGTCAGGTGTGTCCCCATATATTGAAAACATGCATTTTTTGACCGGATTTGTTGTTCTAAGTATTTTGTTATTGCTAAAACGTGGCATTAATCATTTTGTATGTAAAACAAAAGCTAAATAGAAGAGAAATGTTTAACCTAGTAAGTTAGCAATTATCTTCGAGTGCCATAGTATAGATGTCGAAAACAAAACTGATATCATCATGAAATCAGTCCGCATGTCTCGAATTAACCATGCGAAACATGGTGACTACATCAGCAGTTGTAGAAGATTAACCATTTTGTTTACCGAACTGTAGGCATCAGTCTCGCCCGCTAATCTCCTCGATATGATTGGTATAAACATACTGAATATGAAAACAAATACATCCCAATCAAGCCTGTTGATGTATTGACTACTCTTATCAGCAAAATGCAAATCAATTTCGTAAAATAAACTTTTTCAAAGCGATAAGGTTCACATAGCGAATTCCGCCGAATCGCCTTTGTTTCAATAAACATTGCCTATATATCTACTCTTATCAACTTACACGATCAGACATTGCTTCCACAGCTCCAAATGCCCAGCATGAACCGCAGGAACCTTGATCACGAATTTCACCAATAGTTGGACAATTGGGCCATTGCTGACGAGCGTCGAAATTCTCTGGTAGATTATTTTCTCCATATTGTGAGGTTACAGGCTCCTTTGGTGGCAAGGCGAACTTGTAAGCATCCGGATGAACTCCCATCAAACCTCTGATATATGATTCTGACACAGAGGGGTGGAAATTACGGCCAACCTATAATGAAATTAAAATATTATATTTGTTGTTTCCCCTTTGTTGGATTACGAACTGACTCACCTCCCAAGTTGTTGCCTTGGAACGAACGAGCTCGATAAATTCATCGGATTGCAGATATGGCTCCGCTGCGACTTGCAAAACAAACGCAACCAAAACTAAAGCAAAATGCTTCATATTTGTCGTTTCTTTTGTTTGAATGTAAGGTGGCGTTCGATCGTGATTTTGAGAAACAAAAAAAAAAAAAACAATGGAAAAGAAAAATGGCGTACTTATAGTTAAATTGCGTATTACAGTCATTTGTTGCTAACAAAAAATGCTAGAACGATGTAGTTCACGCAGAAAAAAGTTTTAACTTTCTAAAGCCCAAGAATTTTTAGTGTATTTTGAACACTTACCTAACAGAACTGCCACGAACAAGTAATTACACTACACTTACACTTATACGAATGAATTAGAACAAATTACTTTTAACACAATTCTGCAACCAAAGATGACTACTGCACTTCACAATGATTTCTTGATATATGAAAAACCGCAGACAGAAGAAATCTGTTTCAAAATAGTGGCCGCTGCTGCTGAATTGGTGACAACTTCGAATAAACAGCTGAGAAAAAGAAAAACAGTTGTCAAGTGATGCCAAATCTACGACGAGGTGCGTTCAACTCCATAAATATGCTTAATGTAAATTGTAGGTATACAATTTTGAATAGTACAGGCTGGTACGCTGATCGAGTGAAGTGAAATTTGCACTCCTCTCCAAAAAGTGCTGTGAAATAGAGAGTGAAATATTTTGTTGGAGATTTTAGTTGGAGAAATTTATGCAGGGTGACTGAGCTCAAAAAAAATTTTTTTGTGGCAGTTTAAGAAAACAGCTGGAAGAAACAAATTAGAAACTTCACTTTTTGTGAATCATGTGACACCTACAGTAAAATGTATTGACCTATTGGAAGACATTCATCCGTGATCGACCACAATAACAATAAGTTATTGCCATAAAACCAAATTCTGCAACCAGTATGGACCTACGGGCACCAGTTGTGGGTATGACCGCTCCAAACGTATTTCTAAAAAATTAAGGTCTTTCAAAAATATTACAAAGGAACAAAGTCATATTCAATGCACAACGCTGATCTAGATATTGAATCAGTATAGAAAGAAGTCGAACAAGTTTCTTAAATGCACAACGCTTCTCAACCACGTTAGCTTAGAAACAACCGAATTTATAAATACAGGCAGTGTAATCAGGAGATTAAGGCGGATAAAACATGTTGATCTATAAAAATTAGCTAAGTCAATATATTTTCTAACAAAAAAGTTCAGAAATTCAACAAACGAGGGATCTTTCGATTAGTCGAATGGCTAGGCACATTCACATTCGGTTGGCAAAAGTCATTGCTCTCGGGAGGTGTTTTAGATCGGCTGAAAGGCCTATTGTCGAAGCATCTCTCGCGTACCTACCTAACCTACTAGTTCTCGAATGACTTTCGATGATTTTCCCTTCCAGCGAACCTCCAAAAACACAAAAAAAAAGGTTCGTATTTTGTTCATGATAATTTTAATAGTTTTCAATTTGGCAAATAATGCCTGATTTGTAAAATAGACAGAACAGTCGTCAAATTTAAATAATTAACAGTGCATGGAAATTACACATATTTTCAAAGATCATCTGCTGGTATTGCTTGAACAAATCTGGGTAGAAAAATATTCTTGAGGCACCCTGCTTATGGAAAAGGTCATCCATGCCACCAAATATTTGTACACCTAACATTATTGCACTATATTCAATGAAAAAACAATTTTATAAGTGCGAAACACTTATTATTCTCTTAAGGAAACATCTGAAATTCCAATAAATTTCTAAACCGCATCCTATAAATCATTTTTCACGCTGAAATGTCAAAAAATTAATGCGACGGACAATAAAAACCAAGTGAAATAGCTGCGGAGAGATTTTAGTATCGCCACCTACGACTCAGTTTTGGAAGCGATATTTTCCACTCGAACTGCGTACGGCCTAGTGAAATTTTCATTTGGAAAATTCATTTTGACATTTCGCAGTGAAAAATTTGTATGAAAAATTGGATTTCACTTGAACTGCGTACCAGCCTTTACCTAGTTAATCGATGAACAAGAAAATACTGTTTAATTTTTCTCCTATTTTCATTAACAATTGAAATAATTCTTATTTGTGTTTATTTCTGGTTTACTTAAATGGTTTGAGTTATTGCCACAACATCAGATAGCTACACACTACTGGCTGTATGCAGAACAAGTGTTTTACTTAACAATATTTTGTGTGCAAATTAGAAAAGGTAGATATATGTATATCTTAACTATTTTTCTAGCATAGTCTGCAACAGTGTGAAATATGACATCGAGGAACTTAAAATCTGGAAAAAAAATATTTATTAGTAAAAGTAGTTTAGAAGAGGACAGATGATTTTAAAACAAGATAAAGCACATTGTTAAAATGCTTATTTCGATAAAAGATTTATTGAGAAGCAGGCTATCATGGACGACGAAAATTTCTTTATGCTCTATCTTGTTGCCAATTATAAATGCACCTATATATTACTTTTGTAAAACTCTGAAGGGATAGGACAGAAAATTTCATAGCCGTGATCTGCAATGGCTTTTGACTTCTCGATATCATGAATTTCAATTTTAAATTAAATTCCTTTCCAGCCGGACAATACCGTATGGAGCCTTTTTCGTTTCTTCCTTCATTTAAATCCGAAATTTCTCCACCTTCCCAGTTACATGCATATAAATGCCAAGCTGTGTCAACAGACTGAATAAAAACATTTTTGACTGATCAATTTTAAGGATAGAATACTTACACTTTGTATTAAATTATCTCCATTCCAGCATAAAATGAACAACTGTGATAGTGCTGAAAGAATGTAGACCAAAAACTTGACATAATCTCCAATGAACATTTCACCCTAAAACAAGTTTATATTGATAAATCGCAGTCGATAACATTTCTATCCCTGTTCCCGTACATTTGGTAGATATCAAATTAAAAGCGTGGGGAAACATGATCAATGTAAGTGACAACTGACAAATTGCAAAAATTTTGTTTTTGTACGGGATCAGGGCTACTCTCTAATTGACAGTTTACCGTAACCAATTGAAAGCCAACCACACAAATTAGAATCGAACTGATTGAGAAGTTTGCCAACAAATGAGGACTGTTAAACGACTCCATACTCATCGCGAAACTGGAACAAATTAAAACATCAACTCAATTACCGTTAGAACAGGTAGCGGATAATTTACTTGATTATCTTCGTATGACGTCGGGCCAAAGCATGCAACCGCCGAACATACTCTTTTTGAATGCGGTGTTCAGGTACTGCCAGATGTCCATATTGTGCTTTCATCTTACGATGAGAGTCTGGAATAATCCTCGCTATATCTTGATGCAAAATACGAAACTGTCCACAGGTGTAGGTTATAAAAAATCCACAAAGAGAGTCTTCAGCGCAAAGTGTAGTCACTACACAGACTCCAGCATATGAGGTGAAGATATAAGTGATGACATACTTCCAACCGTGGTTGGCATCGAAGAAAAACATCATTTTGTAGGGAAACGGTTTTTCCTTAGAATTCGGATCTAAAAACAATTCGACCAGAGGCAGGAAACAGTACATTGAAATCAGAGCCATCATCATAATAGACATTAACCCAAATATTTTCATGTTTGATCTGCATTCGGCCTCGATCTTTGGATTGGAACCTCTAAAAAGAAAATAAGGCAACATTATTCGAATCTCTTATATCAAAAAAATACTGCAAAAGACGTACAACAAAAAAGAAAAAAAAAATGTTTGGTATCCGTAAACCAAAATCTGTTCCCGTATACCTACTTTTTGAGAAAATATAAGCTAAACGTCAAATTCATCTCAATAATCAATTACAAATTAGTTAAAAATAAAACAACAAAATGTGTGCTGTCAGTTTTTCCTTTACTCACTTTGGAATCCAAATATTATGCACAAAATCACCCAGAATCTTTTTAAACTCGACTTGATGCATTTTCAAGTGAACAATCCGAATAAAGTTGAGAAACCCCATGAAGGTTGAGCAACAGTTTTCGGTTGTCTTGGCGATGTCGCCGAAGGTAAATACCAAAAATACCGTCTGAAAGTAGATGGTTATGCCCACCGAAAAAACAACATACCAAGACCACGTGCCGTATAAGTTGATAAATGTACGATTTTTCGTCGCGACAGGCCAAGAACCATTAAGTTTTAGCCAAATGCATTGCAGAGGAAATTTAAATTCACTGCCGTCCTTTGGTTTCGGATTGAACATTTTCGGATATACTCTGACCTGCTGAGCATATATTCAGTCGTATTTATAGGGATCAATGTTTATTAAGAATGCCCTTTGTTTATGTGAAATTAACATTATAATGGGGAAGATAATTGCAGGGTTGGTAAAGCAGTTGCTCGTTCAATTGGATCCTTAACTTAATAACAGACTTCTTTGAATGGCGGAACTAAATGTAAGCAGGGAAGAACCGTATATTTCACTAAATATGCCTACCTACATTATTGTCTTAGACCCTTCATTATTTAAGGAATCTTTGCCATTTCCTTATTGTAAATAATGTATGAACAGTTTTAAAATAAATGTATTGAGGATTTTGCATTAAGGAAAAAAAGGCTACGTACCCGTAAGTTTCATCATTGGGATTCGTCAAATTATTCAAACTTAATACTTTACTGGAACTCAGCAAATGAGTGTTCACATAAGAAATAGAGAACAGTTTTTGGTTACGTTGTGGTTGCATTTATTAAATTTTCAACTACACATATTTTACAAATATAATCACATCAGACTATTAAAAGGGTAATGCTTGTTATTGTTTGTGAGAGGTAATTTCCGGAACTACTGAACCGATTTGAAAAATTCTTTCACTAATAGAAACCTACGGGATAGAGTATTGCGATAGGACACTTTATTATTTGATTTCTTGTGCTACGTGAATGAAAAAATAGCTTACATGATAAGAGCTATACCTATTCCAATGAAATCATTTAAAATTTTACTTTGCTTCATTCAACTAGCCTAAATCAATACAAAGAAGCTTAAAACCGTATTTTGGCAAAACTTCCTCGAATATTTTGAGATATCATTCACCTTCCTGCTCCATCCACTGAATGCAATTTGGGCATGATACAATATTATACAAGAGTAATGAACTTTCCAATTGCGATTTGTTCTGTGCGTCTACGTCATAGAAGCGCAATGTTTTTTTTTGGAATTTACGTTTGCTCTTATTGGGGAATTTATGTTTTGGTCCTTTAAATGTTTTTTAATGAATTTTAAAAAAAAATTTCTCGTATACATGTATGTATGATTTGTTTTTTGCTGTTTGTGATTTATATTATTTACCTTTGTTTCCGTATTGTTCGTATGAAAATGCGCACCACATAGAAGAAAAATTGTGTCAGAGTGAATTCTGTGTAATAAACATGAAAAAATTCTAAATTGGAAGTAGCAAATAAAATATTTAAAAAAAGTGTTGTTTAGTTAATATTTTTTTTATATTTTCGTTTTCTTGTTTTTTTGACGTCAACTATTTCTAATTTGTGCACCCAGTGCTGCAATGTTCGTGGGGAGGGAAGAGGAAAATGATTTCTTCTCAGCAATTTGTATGCCTTTGAGCTTGCTGAATAGAGCGTTATGGATTTATCTATATCCTCCTCGGACCAACACATTTTTTTTAAAGGGCTTTGTAGTTTCTTCACCTGACCCTGGGTAAAAATTTCCAATAAATTCTTTTCCAAGTTCCCTTTTTGGTAATTGCTTTTCTGTAGCAGTATTTCCAATTCTGTGATCTTTTTCTTTAAAATACAGTTCTCGTTGTCAAGTTTTGTCCTAAAATAATTGAAAGTTTCCTGTCTCATACGGGTACTTATGCACACTTTTATAACTATACTTACATCTGTTCTTTCAGCACACACCTTTCCTTAGCCATTTCTTCGAGGTGAAATATGTCTGCTTGGAGCAAAGGATCATTTTCTTCTTTATTTGAAGCATTTTCCGCATTTTCAGCACGAATTGCAATACATTCTTCTTCAGAGTCATCAGGGTTACCAGGATCTACAGGATGAACTTGATAAAGATGTTCCATAATGCCCTCAACAACCTCTTTATTTTCGCGGATGACCATTCTTTTTGAGCGGCTACATTTAGGAGAATTTGTAGCAGGAGCATCAGCTATTGGTTCGCGTACGTGTAATTGCGGAACAGCCGCAGGTTTCAATTTTCGCCGAACTGTAAATCCTACCAAGAAAACACATGAATTAGCATAAAAACCACTGTATTTTGACGCCACTTTACCCATTTCATATTTAATATTGTTACTAAAGTCGTCTGCAACAAAATGCAAACTACAAAGTCTTGCAGTTTTCGGATTTATTGGATCTTTCCGTCTGCAAAACGATATCCATTGCTTCAAAATTAGTTTGTCCTTAGGAAAGTTATGGAAGCTGGTGTCTGAAGTTATCTTTTTTTGGGAGTTATTATTGCACTCAAATGCAGAACACACACCCATTTTAAGACGCTCTGTTTTTATTTAACTATATTTAATTTAAACACACACTTCTATTTCCGCGCGAATGTAACTTTTGTGTATGCGCTTCTATGACGTCAAGTCATTCGTACCTATGGCTATAAAACTAGGGCCTAACGCAAAAAACACACGAGTACGTTCGTTAATCGATTCTGGGTAAATGCAAGAGGATGTGTTGGCAAGGTTAAGTCATATTAAAAGCCTTTGCTTTTTTTTTAGGTTCTGTTTCTGAGACTGGTTGGATTTAATCTATGGACTCGTATGTCAGTTTACCCATCGTATATATGTTTGTACATAATCGGAAAAAATCGTTAACATATTTACGAAATCGTAGAAATTAGGGCGAAAAGAACAAAAATCGGAACGTCGTATTAGCCTACGGAAATCGTCACTTTTATGATAAATACGATCACATAACAACGCGGATGTGATACCGCATCGTCAATGTTAATACGAAATTTAAAGTTTTATTGATTTAATTTAGTTAATGCTTATAAAAGTTACAAGAGTTAAATAAATAAATTATATTAGTTGTAAAGGTAAGAAACTGGTTTGTTAGAGGGACAGGAACACACAATTTCATTTTTTAACCTACCATTAAAAAATGAAATTAAATTCAAACTCTATTTCTAAAGCTGTACCTATAATGAAATTTATTAACGGACATTGTCAAAATAAAGCAGTTTTGCGGAATGAGGGGACTTAATACGAGAGGCACGGGCCAAACCGGTGGGTACAGTTACCTACATATATTTAAAAGGGTCTACGTCCGTATGTTCAATCAAAACCCTAGAACGGATTATTCGATTTTTGGCTTGGTGGATTCGTAAGAACTATGCTAATTTTTGCCGTGAAAAAGAAAATTTAAGTGGAACCGCACTTTGAAATGAATAGACTGGATAGACTAACGGATGGTGTCGATGTCGGATGTTGAATTTTTTAATTCTTTGGGTGAAATTGGAAGTCGGCCCAGTTATAATTTCGTTGCGCAATGCTCCGAAAGTTTGCAAGGGAACGCGTTTGATTTGTTTGTTAAGTATCTCAAATCAAATGTCATGCAAGCAAACGATTTTGAGAGGAAAATCCAAGTGCAAACATTTTCATTCCACGGGTTGCCCTGATTAGAACGATTTGCCATTCGTATCGTCTTCAATTTCCCATGCGTCTCGCTTTCGATGTGGCCAAATAAGTCGGAAAGACAATCGCTGGAAATTTGTTGCATCAATCTTGTGTTCTCATGGTAATCGAATGGTCAATTGTACGTGGCGTGTTCACCTGTGTGCAAACCTTCCGCTCTGTACGTCATGTACCATAAAGCATTTTAGTAAAAAAGCGGAAGGTTGGCCGACACGTCAATCATTTCGGTTTGACTCAAACACATTGACATTGATAGATGTAGGTACTTCAGTTATTTCTATTTTATGAGTATAAGTTTTGAATAAAGAATTTGAATTCACCGAACTACATTCACCACTATCGGGAATAATATTTCCCCCGGAATGTTTCCTATTCAGAAATCTTATTTACATTGCTGACAAGGGAAACACTTCAATCGGAACTTATTTGCGATAGGCCTAATTGTGAAAGCTCGAAATTATTATATTCATTACATTAACCAATTTGGGCCGAACGAAGTTCGCTTTAATTCATTTATGTTAGCAACAGAGTTAATTTGACTAGACCGATATAGGCTGCAACCGCCTCCAGTGCTTTATATCAAGAGGATTCTGTGGGGTCGCAATTAGCCTTCCGTGACCTAAGTATACCTGCACTTGCTGTGGTCTGTCACCTCAACCTACATTTATTCGTACCATCCGTCTTAATATCCCTAAGCTGTCATATATCATATCCGGCTGTCAGTTGACGAATTCTATGAATTGGGTCCTTAAGCCCTAGGAACGTTTCCCACTCAGAAAGCTGAGTTATATTACCAGCAAAAGGGAACATTTTAATAGAAATTTATTAACGATAGCCCGGATAGCTAGAGAAACTTTGATAGTAATCTTTTCAATGTTTGTAGATCGAAGTAAATCTGGATCAGAAATTTAAACACGGCCATTTTTGTAAGATTTTTCATTTTGTTTGTTTTCATTTATTATTAATTTAACACGTTTAACGAAAAAGTAGTTGTTATTTGCATTTCTCATTTCATTTAATAATAATTAAAATTAAAAATAATATTACACAATTACCTACGATTTACTTGTTTTTTTTTTTTTTTCATGTTCGTAAATTACATTACCAATGCTTTTTTTTTCTCCATTTTTGTTTTTATATTAAAGTTTACGTTTAATAATTACGCCTATCATTTATTTATAGCTTTTGTTGTCTTATTTGATTTAGTTTTTTGTTTAAATTAAGAAATTTCTCTTTTTGGAAAAGAATGTTTTGAATTTTACACGTTTACACATTCTTTATGCCATTAAACAGATAATTTTCTTATTTATATATCTGCATTTGTATATAAAGACGTTTACTCCATTCCTTAGTGTAACATTTAAGTCAATTGTTTTTAGTTTTCTTTTTTACTTAAATCTTGTTCTGATAAAGAGAAAGGAAAGTAAAGAGATGAAAGAAGATGTAGAAAGTAAGAAGAAGAAGAATATAGGAAACAAACAGAAGAAATTCTTTAAAACGTCCACGTTTTTTAACTGGTATATCACAGGTTAAATAAAATAAGTGTTAACAACAAAACTATGAGGATTTAGAAATACGTACTTGAAATTATGAAAGAAATTTATCTTGCTTCCTTTTTAAGTAAACACTTAATGCCTAAAATTAATGCTTTAGTTTTTTTTTTTGTTTAGTAATGATATGTTCTTTAAGTTGATTCGTTTCGCTTATAACATTTTATTTTTTTCTCCAACATTCTTTAGTATTTTGTTCGTTTTCTTTCTGTATATGAACTAATAAGAAACAAAAAATAATAATAATAATTAGTAATACTAGTAAGTTGTGTCTATCAGAACAAGATGAGGACGTTAAATATTTCGCACAGTATTATTTTTCATTTTTATTTTCTTCATTTATCATAGCAGTGTGTGATGACGATAGTTTCTTTTTATATTTTATGCAGTTAGTACATTTATTTATTTTTATAATTTTTACAATAGCATTTGCACAAAAAAAGTCTATTCTGTAAAAAACAATGAACTATATAAATATATATCGTATAGAATACAGGGGGAGAAATCTTCAATTAATACTATATAAATAATACGAACAAAAGGTTTTTTTTTATTTTGCTTTTTATATTTTAATTAAAATACTTTAAACATTTATCTATTTGTTGTCTTGTGTGTTAGTTACTTATGAATTTATACATATACCGTTTACTTTGTCTATTTTTGAATCAGAATGAACCAAAAGTAAGAATATATTGTTTTGCATTATGTACAAGTTTTATCGGTTTATCGATAATTAAAATTTAATTTAATCTAATCTGTTGATTTTTGTTGTTTTTGTTTTACCACGAATTCAATTCAATTAATGAATGTGAGTAGATTATTAGGGAAATATATACGACACCGTTTAAGCTTGTTATTATATTTTCTATAATATAAATGTATATTTGTTCTTTTTTAGCTTTGTTTTTAATAATTTAATTATTTAAGCGATCATAAGTTATACATTCAATATATTATTTTTTTTCATTTATATTTTGGTATTGAAGATGGTTCTTGCGTTGTAATTGGGCAATGAGTTCCTGGTAAGGATAGGTACGAACTGAGTTTCTTTAATGAGTTTTATAGGTTGGAAAAAATATCGTATCGTAAAGTCAACTTAAATAAGCGGTGACTAGAGACACGCCAAATTGAGTTAGTCATAGTTTGAATTTGTACTTCGCTCCAAGAAATGATCTAATACTCGTACAACAAGTTTGAGTTATATTTCCTGGCTATGGTACGTAATTGAAAGCAAAAAGTACTGCCTTGCACAGTGAGAAACTGGTGTTTGGTGTTCAACGTCGCTTTGTTTTGTGGTAATTTGCCATATATCTTTACCCAGTTGAGGTGTTAACACATTAACTCCGGGTAAAAGGATTGTATTTCGTAACAAGCAATGGAACTGCAGTTGAAGATAACTAATGAAGGCTCGCCGACGTCAAGAATCAATAAGAGTGTGTAAATCTATGCTTATTCAGTACAAGTAAGTTTTGGCCGAGTTTGCAATTTCGTACCAAAATAAAACACTGTGAACTAAAACAGGTAGGTAGCAGAACAAATTAATATAGCTACAAAAAGTTCTACAAATCTGCTTGTTTTATTTAACTCCACCCATGCGTAAGTTGATAACAAAACGACCTAAACGCAACCGGGATTTATCTTTGACGATCGTGCATTTTTTCTATTTGTTACAGTCTGCGCAGAAGGGTTAAACTTAAAGCAACCGGTCCAGTTAGTTTTGCAGAATAATATACATCATCGACATCGTGCAGTTTTACCTGCACTAGCTAATGTCTTGAGGATATATAACACACTTGGGAGCTGCGACACTTAGATACTTGTTGGAAATGCAACGATCTGTCAGTTTAAAGCAGAGAGACCAGTAACGACGCATTCGTGAACGACCTATAATCGGATACGATAAATCCGACACAAGAAACGAATCACTTTCTTAGTTGAATCACATCCGCCACATTAACAAAACATCGGGCATACGTTTATCTACCAAAATCTCCGATGCTATGCGAGAAACTCAAATTTGCAATTCTCGAAATCCGCATACGAGAATTTCTCTTCGAATGTTATTCGTCTGTGTTTTCCATGCGGATTTGCATCTCGTATACGGAATTATAAGTTTGACACTCCAAAAAATGGATTGTTTTTTGATTTGTGTGTGAAAAAATAAAAGACAAGTTGAAATAAATCAAGCAATTTAAATGAAAGCACTTATTGTATGATATCCGTTCGCATTGACAAAACACATAAATATGTACGAAAGTACAGTGCTATTCGTTCAAAGCAGTCTTGGGCCTCTCGGATAGTTGGGTATATTTCGATTTCGCCTAACTGCTTCATTGGGAATCGAACAAATGCTAAACTTATATCGCCCAAAGTAGCACCGCAAAAACTCATAAATGCTCATTAAACATACATACATTCATATTTCTCTCTTTTGTCAATCGAACGAAACTACCAATTCGGATGGAAGGACCTGTAATCTTATTCCGTTTCCAAACTTCTGATTCGACTAAAAAAAAAACAATATTTTGGTCAATTTATGCGGGTCTCTCGGAATGGAACATTTTCATTTTGCTGAATGAAATTAATTTTCTTTTCCGTCGCAATTGTTTGTAGTAATAATGTCTTAAATCCAACAGAAAATGAAAGAATCATATTCTCAAGTTGCAGGTCTTCAATACACGATTAACGCTTAAAAATATTTGTCTTTTGGCCGACATAAAACTATGTATACATATATGTACAATTGTACATGTTGTAGATGAATAAAATACAAATTTAACAAGAACAATTTAAGGTTTACATTTTCAGGACACTCAATTGCACCATAGTATATTTTGCTATGATATTATAATTTTTGTTTTCATATTTTCCAGCTGTAGTAGAAAGCTGTTATGGCGAATAACAGGTAAATTTAACAAGGTTTACATTTAAAAAATTGTACTTCGCAAACGGAAAAGGATATAAATATAAGTATTTATGTGTAAATAAATTAATACTTTAGTCGAAAAAAAAATCAAAAATACGAACCAAAGTATTACTATACATATATTCCGTTTAATTACTTTAATTTGTTTCGATGCGCAGTTGTGTGTGAGTTGGTTTTACTTTGTTTTTCTGTGTTGTGTCTACTTAGTAAATTATCTTTTTTATGTGAAATATTTTCTGTTTCTTTTTCCTTTTGCTTTTGTTTCGCAGAGTTTAATAAATAAATATTTTTTTGTTTTCTTTTTACCTATTGTGTTTACCGGTTTCGTCCTCACTACAAATTGTGTGTGTGTATACATAATATATATATTGTATTTTTTTTTTTAATAATTTTTTACTGTCAGCTTATTCCGTATATAGTATTATTATCCTTCGTTTTCTTACAAAATATTTATGTGTATGTGTGTATATATGCATAGGTTTATAATTCATGTTTCTCTTATTACAATCATTCTTTAAATCACTCATCGTCGCCGCCTTGTTATCCCATAAATTCATCTAAATAGCCTTTTTATTTTCTATTTCAGTTTTTATTTTCATATATTAATCTAATCTCACATTCAGTAATCTATTTAGTGTTAAATATACATTTTTTTCAGTTAGGTTTTCTTCTGTATACATATATATGCATTTGCAAAAAGTAAAGCGGACATAAACGAAAGGACAAATTTTGTATAGTAAACAGAAAATTTCGATTAAATCAAAAAAAAAACAAACAAACAAACAAGAAACGTAACAATTTTTTTTTATATATATTTTTGCATTTAAACTAAAACTATATTTAAATTATATTTAATAAAAATTAAAAATATTTAATATTTATAAAAAAATAAACGATTTATTACACCTAGTTACAAAATACAGCATGTCGTTGAACAGCATCTACTGGATCCACCTTTGCTTTTTTGCCGTTGATCTGGAAGTTGGGAAGAAATTTATTAGAAACAAACTTTGACAAGTGTGTTGTTGCGAGTGCTTTGTATTTACCTTGCGAATTGGGTTCTGGCAGATTATCACGCGGAACTAAATGCATTACAGTCGTTTTGCCCAATGGAAGTCCTAGTGCACCTAATGTTACATTGCAATGTAAAAATCTACCTTGGTATATGAGACGAAGTATTTCGGCTTTCGAAACAATTTCACGTTCCCAATCTGAAAGTAAACAATGGGAAATGTTGTTATGTTGTCTTTGTTTAAATGGATACAGACAAACATTTATGAGTAAGTCGCGTAGAGAAAGAGAATAAATTTGTTGTCATATTTACAAATTTATTTGAGATGAGGAAATGACTTTGAGCACGTCCCAGCCTGGCGATCACGTCGTTGTTCTACGATGTTGAATGGAACAAAGAAATTGTAATGATTGTAGAAGTTAAGACCCATGTCAAGTATAATGGAAGATTATTGACTGCTAAGGCAAACAGGTTAAGTCTAGATGCAAGTACAAGTGGGGAGGCTACAGATCTGAGCACATTTGAAGCCCCTTTTGAGCTGTTAATACAAACATTTCCATTGACATTTCACCCTAATCACTAAAGTGTTATACGCCACGACTGCAGGTTCTTAATCATAAAACCTATCACGGAAAACAAACACCTTAGTTCAATAAAGTCCCATACAAGCGTATATTTCCAATCACTTCTACAACAAGATCATAAATCAAATGTTACTGACTAACCAACGTTCCAAAAGACGGAACATACAAAGCTGCCTCTGGTTACTATTTAATTTGAAATGATAAAACAAACAATAATTATCAACGGATATAAAAAATATAACAAGTGCAAAAATAAATATCCAAGACATAAATTACAATTTTGGACTTCTTCCAAATCCATTCCGTATTATATATGAATCACAACTTATAGTTGTTGTACAAAAATATTCAATTCTCATTCTGAAGAGGGCACCGAATGACAAGTACTGATTGTTTTTTTTTCTTTTGTTTCTACTTTTGCTTCATAAATTTCATTCGGATTGCATATGAATACTGATGGGTTGGCCGTAAAGTCTAAAGGTCTGTTCATACTAGTAGCATGCAAGAGAGGGAAAATCAATGAGTGAAAGTGTCTTGACGCCGTCGTTCATCCTCTTGATGTGTGTGGCTCGATTTCTTAATGAAAACTCTCCATTGAACTCAAGTGGCAATTTGGTAACGAAAACAAAAGAAATGGACACTAAATGCGATATATAGCAATCAATCGCTTGACACATCTCGTGCGCATCTCATTTTACTCATTCCGAGGCCAATATTAGACGCCATTTCCGACTTTGATTCCTCGCTTCGCCCACGTTTTGGATTTCCCCTGCTGTTGCTCTTTGTGCTTTGTTATATTCTCATTTTTTCTTTGCATTACATACCTATATATATATAGATACAAAGCAATTGCGAAAAGAAAAACGCACTTCAGGGCAGTGCCCTTCAAAGTTGCAGCGCATATAATGACGACACAATTGCAGGCACAGCTGCTGCCATTTTCAATAAAATATTATTTACCATTTCTATTGTGTGATTGTGGACTCACTCCTTTGCTGTCAGAAAAAAATTAAATAAAAAAACAACACTTCAGCTATACTCGTATTTTGCTGCATGCTTTCAATTAAATTCCATGTCGTTCAGCATACCATATACAAAGTGCAGATTACGAGCTGTCAAAAGCCACTGTTGAGGCAAAAACAAATAAAGATACGACATCCTGGTGTTTTGACATTCAACGACTCAATTCAAACACCATAATAAAGATAATTAAGTGTTGGCGCTTCACGTTTGCCTTCCTATAACTCTTCGTTCGTCAGGCCCCACCAAACTTGTGAATTGACACTCTCCACAGAAGCAGTTCAAGTTCCTGTCACCTTGAATGCGGCATTTGATCAATTCGATGTTTGCACTTGTTTTGGGCGCAGAAACCATCCCACAAACAGTCAGTCAATACACAGGGACGTGTTTTCGAAAGTTATTACCATAATTTAGTATATGACGACGGGCAGAGATTTGTATTTACTTTTTTTTTTGGCTCAGCGAAGAAAACAACTCTTGGTACGTGTGATAAACGAGTTTTCTTGACGTGCCGTGTTTGATTTTCGAGTAAATCGTTGTGCAAATTGAATTAAACTTAAGGTAAGAGCACATTTTCACCTTAATGCGATTTCTACACACACAAACAAGAAGCACATGATAAAGCCCAAGCCCAACTCGTTTTAGCAGAACCCTATCATTGGAGGCTTCAAATAAACAAATGACACATAGTGGAAAAAAATGGCGCGTAAGAATCTATGTTCGCATTAGATGTTAGCCACTAACGTGACTATGTTGTTCTGTGGTTGGTTAAGAAAGCAAAGTACTATATAAACAAAAACAGGTGACATAAAGTGCAACTATATACAGACGACTGTCATTCACATCTCTAATTCATGGTCAGTGTCGTTTACTCGCAAGTATCGTAAGCCGGCGGCCGCAGGCCACAGATTATTTCATGTGAAGCCGTACGTGTGCGTTGAAGAGAACCAGGGACGATGAATGGCTTAGATTCTTTGATCGTAATGTGACAAATGCAATCACGCGGACGGAACACGAGTATAGAACAACTGAAAGTAGTAGTTCTTTTTAAGGATAAATTTAATACGAATGCAATATATATTCGTTTTTCAATATTCGCTTCTAGTAAGTCTCAAATGTCTTTTTTTTTTGACATGCATCTTGTTTTGCTTTGGTTTACCGAAAATTTGACACAACGAATTTGTGGTATGAACATAAAGAAAGTATGAGTAGATTTAGGCAATCCGATATAATTGTCGTATAACGAAAACAAATTAATAGGTGCATGGTTTTCAAAAAAATTGTAGCCAGCTCAATTGTTAGCAAGTGTTCCATTTTTGAAAGGACTTTATTCGGATTTTAGGAGCTTTAAAGTGGCTAAAATAATTGGCTTTACAAACAAAAATACAGCTATTTCGAGTTGACATTGGGCCTTACCAATAATCATTTTTAACCTTCACACTAAATATTTCCTAGGTCACAATATGCAATTTTGTATGGAAAATTTAGTCATTGTGAGTTCGAAAAATTTAGTCTGGACACTAAAAATGATTATTGGTATGGCGGATTGTATTTTCTGTAGTTTTGTGTTTTAACACATGTGAGCTTATTTGGCGCATTCAAAGTTGAAAGTCAAAACTGGCGCCAAAGCTGTCTCTGCAAATGTGTGGTACGTCAGATTGGGAGCAATCTTTTAAGTGCTTAATTTACCAGATGTCATTGTCGGTCACACACAGACTTGCAAATATTGAACTGCTCTAAGTTGGTACTTATTGAGAAATGTTTAAACAAGGACTGAGCGGATTCTAGGTGCGGGACGTTTTTTTTTAATTTTATTTGTTGCATACTTTTCGTTGACGTTCGAAGAGCGTAAGAGGAATATTATATATTAGACTTAAATACTCACGTCTATCACAGAATCCGCCGCACTCGTTTGCAATTCGAAACAAATAATTTCCCCTGCGACGAAATTCTTAGCAAACATTTTCCCGTCGGACAGATTCTATGATAGTTCTTTCGGGGTTCGTAGAAAAATTCCGAAAACGACGGATTCTGTGATAGACGTGATTAAAAGAAGCTTTTGTTCCATATTCCAGTTTTCAGCGTGTATTATATTCTCGCAATATTGTCAGAATGTAACACTAGGTGAATTTCAAATTTATTAACCATCTTCTTTCCACACAAGTCTTGAATGTATACGATACTGCATGAGAATTACCAAATTCCTTTGTGGTCATCAACCTTATCCAGGCAATTTTAAATTAAGGCCAGCCAAATGAATAATCGAGCGCAAAGCATGAACGAAAACTATGCCGCAAATGGTCTGCGGTGAAATCCTTTCGCCTTCTATATCGCCTTCCCTCTTTAAGTCACCAAAGTATAAAGAAAACAAAAACAAAAAATGAAATCCACCGACCAATTCACAGTCCTGTCCTACCACCTGTATACCAATTTCGGCAAGTCTCTTCCTACTTTGACGTCCTATAGACCACCATATATATGCATATACTGTCAACAAAAGTGTAATGGAGCATTTAAGAGATTTCGTTGTTTGTATTCCGCCTTAGTGGGTACGGTCTCCATTTATTCACACGAAATTACCATATACACGTTTTTAGCGCATTAAAATTTTACCCGGGTACCGTGCCACAACAACCCACTACCCACTTCTACCCCACAGTCACGCTCCGGCCACACACACACACTCATTCTCCAGTGGCTATCGATCCCTAAGTGCGGAGTGCCAACCAAATGAAGCTATACCTACTCACAGAGCACAGACCGTGGGGATAAATCACAGCATCGCCCGACACAGCTCGGTCAGAATACTAATTTTGCAAAGCAAAAACAAAGAGCGCTTAAACATTTTCGACGGATTGCGCGTAGCCCAAGTGTTTTATTTAAAAGAGTTCTAGCGCACACGATGGGTGAATATGGGAGTAGATTATTTTGCGGAACCGTCTTGCTTTTATTACTGCCTTGAAATCAAATTTATTAAAAGGTGCGCAATTACACGCGTCTATTTGGTGGGAGACAGGCGTTCTTTGCAAGTTACTCGTACTCGTACTGTATGTTTCCGAATTTAGAAACTGGGAAATATTTATTAAAGCTTTTGTTTTGTGCCATATAGCTACGTGACTGGGGTAAATCAGTTAATCTAGTTTATGGAATTTCACTTAATCTAGCAACATGTGCTTTGAATTCAAAAGAAACTACAGTTTAATAGAATTGCACACTGTCTTCTGTTTGTTGGTGTATAGATCTTTTAGGCCGGCGCTGACTGTGAAAAAGAGCGTACAAAATCTGACTTTAGCCAAATACATTTATAATGATAATGAGCAAATGTATTTTTTCTTTGATGGTAAATCAATCTGTCATAAAGAGGAGTCAATGAGGCACAAACAGTATATGGCCAGCTCATTTTTTAAAGCTCTCTTCGAGTTTTTAGGAAAAAAGTTTGGTATGAAAGACTCTTATTAGTTATTACATTTTTGACAAAGTTTACGAAGAAAAAGTGAGATTTACAAATAATTAAGAAAACTGACACATTCTTTCTTATAAGGATAAAGCAAAAACAATATATACATACATCTCCATTCAATTAATTGAAGTTAATAACAAAGAGTAACTAAAAACAAAATCAGTCGGGAAACTCCATGTAATAGGATTTGAGTTTAGTCCGAAACTGTCCAGTGCCGTCCAACCTTAGCACATGCCGAGGCAATGAATTCCGTAAGCGGATGGAGTTAGTGAAAAACTGTCGTTCCGATGTTAGACATGCGCGACTCGAGGGTGAATAAGTTGTTGGGATCTGTTAGAGGAACTAGAGCACAATTTTGTAAAAAGATAATTTGGCTGATGTGCCCGTTCCACATTAGATAACAAGACAAGTGAACGAAAACAAAGTAAATTGTCAAGAGTCATATTATAAATTGATGTGAAATAATTTGAAACACTGTCAAATCGATTCCGGCTATAAACATAACGCGTAATGTAATTAAATGCGACGTTAAGCATCCTCCTGCTGGCAGCATCACAGTTGCAGAAAATTTCACAACCGTAGCTTAGAATTGGAATAACAAGTGCTTTTGCTAACACGACACGCGTTTTTTGAGGTGTAAAATATTGCAATGTCCATAACTAGCGTAACACACCGTATACTTTACCAACAGCTAAATTAATATGAGTATTCCAAGTTAGTGTCCTATTAAATATCATTCCCAGATTTTTGGCTGAATCAACGTACTCTATTCTGATAGCCGTTAAGTGTTATCTCTGGAAAATAAGAATTGCCCAGGGATTTTTGCTAATAACAACACGTTTAGTTTTGCTGGGGTTAAAAATAGCCCATATCGGACCGACCAGCAATCCTCCGTAGGTCAATATTAAAAGTATTAGGACAGTCTTCAATCATACCAAGTTGTCATAACTTCGATACAACTGTATATCGCCCGCATACATGTGTATTGATGTCGACATCGATACTAATTTTTGAATCTCGTTAACATAAAGGGAGAAAAGAAGAGGACCCCGAATAGAACCTTGTGGAACCCCACGATAGGTGAAAAGGAAGTCTCAAGAGTAATGTCCCACAGAAACTGCTTAGCCTTAGGTATGCCGACATAATTGAAACCGCTGATGGTGAAAACCCGAACAACGTTTACATAAGATATAGTGATCGACAGTACCAAAAGATTTGGAAAGTCCAAAAGTATTAAAAAGGTCACTTTGTCCTCGTCCAGAGACGGTCTAATCTCTTCAACTACGTTAATAACCGCAGTTAGGCAGCTGTGATTTTTCCTGAAACAGATTGCATCGATGAAAGCAAGCTATTTGAGTGAACATGACAGTTAATTTGCTTGTGCATTATCCTCTCACAGAAATTCGAAAAATAAGGATGAATGGAAATAGAACGTTATTCTTTACTATTAGGACTTTTTCCATTGAAAAGGATACACCCCTGTTGTTAAAATATTATTGAAGACATGGGCAAGGGCAGGTGGAATTACAGGATGATTGATTTTAACAAATTTTAGATGTATTTCATCGAAACCAACAGCATTTAACTTCACTGACAACAAACTCTAGTCCTGAAACACAAGATAATTCGAAAGTGGCTAATAATGCGCTAGAAGAGACGGATGGACTTGAAGGAACTACATTAAGATCGGAGAAAGGAAGTGCAACGAAGTTTTTGTTCAGAGTGTTTAGATCTAAATTATCGTCCAAACTAGGGTTATTTTCGCCCATTCCTTTTGCACGAAAGTTTTTTCCAAAGCTGTCGACCTATCAACGACGGATTCAATTTGGCTTTAAAAAATTTCTCCTCAGCAGCCCTTATTTTACTAACTACCTGTTTGCGCCGGGTACGATATAGGCAGAGAAGAAAGTCTTATCTATAGCGCTTTCCCTCGTTATAAGTCTGATTTAATTATTAAATCATTTAATTATAAGTAAAGGCAATTAACAATATTTCCTTGTTTCGGTTTTTGCGGTCCTTTGTCTGTTACGTTCACAAATTTGTAAACAACCCTCAACAAAAAAAAACACTTAAATCACTCTGTCCATTCAAAATCACGCCATATAACACCACAAAGCTTTATTTTTGTAAAGTTGGAAAACTATTCGATTTCGTGAGCCATAGCAATTCATTTTCGCCCCACATACACTATCCACGCCTATCTAAAACAATACTTAATTGCATCGATAATATGCCAGGAAAACAGAGTACAAAAATGAGTAAAACCAATAACGTGCACATCAACATCGAACGAGAGTTGGAAACTACCCCGCACAAAACTTACAATAGTACGAAAATCCAATTCACATCAATACAGTAAAAAAAAAAACAAATCAATATCAGCTTCAACACCTTATGGTGTATGGGAAATCATAATGTTGTTGCGGGTGAGATTCGTGGTGAAAAAAATTAAAATGGAGCCGCAACCCAACAACTCAATATTTCATTTATCCTTTTTTTCAATTTAGGGCGGAGCACCGACCAAGCACACGGGATCAATCGGTATCGACATCGAAATCCGTCGATGACGACAACGACAACTTCGAGGACGTGTACGACATAAATTATGTAAATGAACCACGTTGCAGATTAATTAATTAGGCAAACACAATGCCAGTGTGTACATATTGTTCTGCAGCCGCCCCCCGAACCCGAACATTACAAAAGCACAAACACAACGCAGTGGTTACTTGTTACAAGCACAATAATTGTAAGGGGGAATATTGGGGTCTCCACTCTGGCAATGCCCTGTATTCAAAATTGTATTCTTAAAAGAGGGTATTTAAAGGTATGTGCACAGGTATAGCAGTCAGCGATAAGTTATCAAGCTGTGTACTAAAAATAAAATATCTGTTATCGATATATTTGGAAAATTACTCACCATCGGGCCAATTATCGAATACTGTTTGTGCGATATCACCAGCTGAGTCTGAGGGGCTGAATAGGAATTCTTTTGTTTTGCCACTAACGAGTATTAATCGGAGATTTATCTGAAATTAAAAAATAAATATGATTATTGGTCATAGTCAATTGATAGGCAGTTGAGTGTTATCGCTGTTGACATAAAAAATAAAGTGACGGTATTTAGTTTAGTACAATTAAGTTGATCATAAAACACTGTTCGAGCTAAAATGAATGAACGAAAATAGTACAATTATTGTAGAATAAGAGCGTAAACAACTATTACGTTCAAATATTCAAATGGGTTCGTTCAAATCATTGGTTTATTAAATCTGACATTTATCTGATGCGTGATACTCAGTTGAAGTTTTCGGACCAAAAAACTTAACAATTTCCCAACTGGCATTTAATAATTGTTTACTTGCAACACTTTTTAACAGTCAGATTGGAGTTTGCGATTTTTCATGCGAGTAGAGCGTTCGACTCGGACGAATGCTGTCAAAATGTCAAATAGTCGTGCAATAAATCAAAATATTTTGATATTCACTTTTCAGTGAGATGCGATGTGAATATATATCAGCAGTGTCACTGTTTAAATCACAACCAACCGGCTTGACTCTATAATGTATGACATTTCACACTACAAAGTTGGCAGCATTTACTATAATTTGGTATGTATATTGTGTTTGTCATTTAATCAAATGAAATTTAAGAGGGAAAATTATTTATAATTCAATAGAAACTATACGTATTTCCGCGGCTTTCATTAATGTCACGTGCATATGTCTGTGACGTTTGAAGAAGGGTGTGACATTCAAATGCGAAGTGTTTACTGATTTCAATAATGAGTACCAAGATATTCATTTTTGAAATGTAGATAATTTTTTGGTTCTGCTAGGTGAACACAGCGGACGTTTTTGTTTGCACATTCGAATCAATTTTTGACATTTCATAGCGAAAAGTCTGCACTTTTCCTAAACTAAGAAGCTGCATCCGACGAACAAACACATACCGCGATACCAATAATCATTTTTAGTGTCCAGGCTAAGTTTTTCGAACTCACAATGGCGAAATTTTCCATACAAAATTGCATATTGTGACCTAGGAAATATTTAGTGTGAAGGTTAAAAATGATTATTGGTAAGGCCCATAGAATCCAAATAAATGTCAATTCCACCAAATGCAACATGTTTGAAAAAAAAAACTGCCTTGCGCAACATTTTCCAAACCACTCCCGAATGTCACATCCAATCGCTGAACCATTGACAGCTTTGACTTTCAGATATAATGCACCGACTTGTATATGCAAAAGTACCTACGAAAGGTTTGATATCTAGCCAAACACTTTCCATGCAGAAGCTCTTCAACACAACTAACTGCATGTTAAGTGTCGGACACAATTGGCCAGCAATCGCAACGAAGTAAGAAAGTCCAGCGCATTTTTTTTTTACAAGAGAAAGGCGTTTGAGAGCGTCGTACCTATATTTTCATAAAAGTCAGATTACTCTGTGGAGGAAAAACGTGTCTTTTGATATGGGAAATAGGAAAGACTTTAGAATGTGACACGGCTGTCAAAAATTGTGTTAGCGTTCCTTTGGCCTATTTAACAAACACAATAAGCATCTTCAACATTCTCAAAATAATTCCTAAGTCTAAGGCAAAAACTAATAATCTTGATGATTGGCTCTATTTAAGCACAATGTCTGTCATCCAGCGGATATTGCAATATGGACAATGTCAACCACTATTATATGAACGTGTAGTTTTCTCATTCAAAAAAATAAGACCTCGCATTCCATACCCGCGACCCTTGTAATGGATATACGCTGTTCCAAATGAATTACAAATGGATTTCAAGACCTAACCTCACATTATATCAACAATTTTCTTTTATTATTTTTCTTTTAGATGTCACTGACTTGTGACACAATAAAATCAACAACATGTCACTGCAGTCGCATGAGCAACATTTCTATTGTGACATTTCTTTCACACAACACTGCACAAATGTCAAATAGTGAACAAGTTTTCCTGTCAAATTTGACCGTCGTATGTAGTAAAAAAAAAACAATTGAATAGCGGCACTCTTGTGCAACGTAATGTGTTCATTTCTGTTTATTTCTGCAGCTTCCAGTTTTCATTAAATTTACGCTTGCTGCACGACATTTTTATGTCGTTGTGGATGACGGTTGCAGCATATTACAGTTTGTTTTTGGATGTTTTCCACTGCTGCTTGGTGTGGAGAATGGAGATGTCGTCGTCTCATTTGATCAGACATATTTTTCATCGTCTTGGTGGCTGTTGTTGATGTTATTTTGTTTTTGGAAGGCCTTATTCTTTGCGCCGCCATCACCAGCTGACAAATGTAATTGGTATATTATGCAATTTCGTTTCGTTATGGGAAATGGAAATGAGTAAGTGCGATTTTAAGATCTTCAAATTGGGTAATTTGAAGTATGCTTAAGTTGCCATACTGAAAGCAGTTTGCAGCAAAAGGGAAGAGAGAACGTCGCCACATTAGTGGAGTAGGTACGTGTTCGAGTAGTTTTGCATTGAGAGATTTATGTTTGGTAATTGCGTTAATTACTGCGTCATAAAAATGGGTGAGTGAATAAATTTGGTTAGGTTGATTTTTTTTCCGGGTTTTCGATCGTAGTGGGATAGTTTGTTGTTTATTGAATTAATATAGTCTGATTAAGGTGATGTTGACTGCTCGAAAATTACTTTGACGCCTTACAAATCAATAATGGACATCATGAGACAGAATGTTATTTGTTGTTGTAAAGTTGTCATTTGTAAATTATTTGCCTACTGGTATATCAATGGAACAAATAAACATGTAGCAAGGTTGAAATACAAAATTACGCAAATCAAATGGAAGCGTTTGATTTTTCAGTTGACTTAAGCCGATTAGATTTCACATGTTTTATTGTGCCATGAACCATTTCAAAGAAACAAAACTAGTCAATTGCGTGTATTAAGTATTTTTTGATTGTATACAAATTTATGTTGTCAACAACTGCATTAAATTCGTTCATGAAAAAAATAACTATAGCTATAAAATTGCTCATTAATTAGTTGGCAGCACTTATGAGACATAAAATTATTATTTATTGTGTGCAGTTAAGGACGCATTTATAAAGAGTCAATGAACGAACATACTCGTACAACACAAGTTGCAAGACAAAATATTGAGTGCTGTCAATTTTTTACTTTAGTGAAAAAAACTCGGATTTTAGAAGCTGATTTGGATTTATGTTCGGGCGGTACTTGAGTGGATGAAAGCACAGCAAATCACTGAACATATGTCGGGCAAGCTCTGACACTAGCTGTCATATAACTATAACTTTTCGTTCAAACTTTTCATCTAGTACAATTTGAATAGAAATTCGATCTGCGATTTTTCATATTCAATGACCCCATTGCAAATGTTCGACGCATCTAAAAGTTTGTTTTAGTACGTATGCTTATGATCACGTACCAGACCCCACTCAAAGCTTATTCACCACCATAATGTCAACCTTGGGACAATCCGCATTCTACTTTTAACTAAAATCAACACCTTTCCAGTAAAACAGTAACTTGTTGCTGATTATCTTACGGGTAGTTTCGCTGCTCTCAGTCATATCATGCACTTTAGGAAAGTGAAATACCCGCTTCAAACGCTTATTACTATTCCCATTCCATTGAAAAGGGAAAACCCCAAATCGTCATAGGTTTTTATCCAGAAAACGAAGTTTGCATTTTTTTTTTTGCAAAGCACCGCTTGTGACTAAGTGTATTCTCCCACTGGTTTTTTAAATACGTACTAACAAAGTATACCAAATGTCATGTTTGCGACATATAAATTTTGATTGCACTAGACTGCGAGCTATTGCGAATTCCAGTGAAATACGTCTGTTCTACATTTGATTACATTTTTACCAGCAAAAATATTTCTAGAATCACAGCAAATTCATATCAGAAAACATATGAATGAAAAATAAAAATAAATGAAAGCCACATCAAATTAATTGAGAGCCGTTGGCACGTAAAATGCACATAAGGGTCAAGTTCGCGTATGCGAAACCAGCCATCAAGCCGCACACACTCATGTAAATTCGAAAGTATTCAGGCAATTAAGCCATTTTGTATAAACAAAGCTGCCTCTACAGGGTGATCTACTTTATCGTTCGTTTAAAAATATGTATTTTGTATTTTCAATTTTAATTAAATTGTGCTTGTACATCACATGAGCGAATAAGTCACCATAAATCCACTTTGCACTGTTTGTGTCGGCGTCATCAGCGTTGGCGCCCAAATAGCAGGTGCGCTTGGTTTTAAAACTTTCCCGCACATAGAGCTAGGAAGGCGTTAGGGAGGTACATATACTACATATACGAATAAGTAATTTATTGGATCAAATGAGCAAGCACATGATCATATAGGTGTATTTTTCAAATTGCATTGGGAATGTCATTAGCTGCACTATAGCGATGGTGTTCGATGTACCCAGAGTGCGATGTGCGCTGAAATTGTGTGGTTAGTATCGCGAAAACACCTGCACTATGCGTCAAAAGGAGGATGGGGCTGTTGCTGTTGCTATTGCTATGGTGCGTGCCTAGAGAAATTTTAACAAAATCGGAAAATAATTTATGTAGGCGTGTGTTTGTTGGCTAATGTTAAGTGTACACGAGATTGCGGAATTGAATTTAATTGCACTCTTTGCTGGTGAACTGGATGATGTATGAGGTGAGTCGATAATGGTGCACTCGGTACCTATGTGTGTGTGGTGCTGCTGATGGGTGGAATGTGTTTTGTGTGCGGCGTCCATGATTTAGTACAATCATAATTGCAAGCAATTAATTGGCTGGCGTTTTGTAAACAACTTGGTTAATGTTTGAAGAAAATTCCTTTTATGTATTTTTAAATAAAAATTTATAACCTCAAATTATGTTGTCCAGAGAGTGCGCTGATATTAATTTGAATTCTTTTTGAAGGATATTGTCGTCTGTAGGCTTGGGTATTAGGTTGTATAAAAAGGCTGTGTAAGCGCTTTCCACGCGCAACCAAAAGAGTACCTAGTAACATTTCAATCGATCTTCGTGTGACACAGGAAAGGAACTGACAAAAAAGAAAAACTTTCTAAACGACTGCGTTGTGGTTTTCAACATTTGCGCGTTGTAAAGGGTGTCCCATAATTCACGCAAAACTATAATTTTGTGCCAGTGATGCCAACGTGAAAAAAGATAACAATGTGACAGCTGACAGTTCGTGGTTAGTAAAAATATAGCGCTATACAATATGACTGTTTTTTGAGTTTCGATCTTAACAAAGCTAAGTAAAGTAGGATTTTCAGCGCACAATTACAACAACTATTGCGAGTCTCCAAGAGTCAAGTACCACTTAAATTGGCTGAGATCGAAGCGAAACAAAAACAGACGGGACTACCCACTAACTTTTCCAGTGGACCCTCTTGCCCTTTCCATGGGCCTGGAAGCTCGTGCTGGCTGTTGATGTTGGGTGTGCTCTGATCTTCTTTCATGTAGTCCGTAGTAGATATTTATTTTGGTCTGACGGCGGAAAACCCGCATGCGCACTTTTCTTTAATAGTCAAATAAAATTCTTGGCTTGTCGCAGCAATGTGTTGTTTTTTTTTGTTCGACCAACGGCGGAAGAACAACAAGGCCTAATATAGCAACGTATTTTAATTGCTGAGCAGCATTTAAAAAATAAAGAAGGTTTGTCAGCTACAGTCCGCAATTTTCGTACAAAATATATCCGTCATAGTGATTTAAAACCATCAACTGTGAAGAGAATAATTGAAAAATTCAGGGAGACGGGATCAACTAGTGATCATTGGCAAGTTCCGAAAAATGAGTTCGGGACTTATGTCCCACTATATCTATTCGGGACTTATGACCTACTTAAGTGGGACCTAAGTCCCGAAAAATTAATTCGGGACTTATGTCCCACTATACATTTTCTAAATGTACGCCTAGAGAAAAAATAAAAAGACCACTCCAAATGCTACAACAAATAGTCAAACCGGTTTCGTTATCTCGATTATGTTTTTGAGTCGCGCGATTTTCTTATTTTTATTTGATCAAATTCTCAAAAACATCGAATTTAGAAAAGGACATAGGTGCTGAGAAAAGGCATTAAATCGATGTTTTTGAGAATTTGATCAAATAAAAATAAAAAAATCGCGCGACTCAAAAACAATATCGAGATAACGAAACCGTAGCATTTGGAGTGGTCTTCTTATTTTTTCTCTAGGCGTATATTTAGGAAATGTATAGTGGGACATAAGTGGGACATAAACGTTAATAAAATATAAAATATTTCCAACTGTTTGTTTCATTCGGGACTTGTGTCCCATTTTCAACGATAAAAATTCGGGACTAATGTCCCACTTAAATGGGTCTTAAGTCCCGAAATCTATTCGGGACTTATGACCTACTTAAGTGGATGCTCCGATGTGCTATTTCATACATAGCCCCAATCTGTATAGGTATACTCTATAAATCAATAACAAATTTAAGCTTTCTTATTAAAAATCTATTTGGGTTATCAAAATTACATTTTGCGTGAATTACGCGGCACCCTTTAGTTGTTATGCGGGAAACAGATTGGCAAAATATCAATTTGACAGCTCGTGCACCTTTTTGGAACCATGGGCTTTAAAGGCTTTATCAAATTAATACAGCAGCAGCAGAAACATCAACTGGGTTGAACTCTATCAAAAAAGGGTCTATGCCAAGGCTATAAGAGCGCTTAGATAAACTGAACGCGGTAATATCGCTAACTTTAATATGCAGCCGTTGTATGTGCAGTTCCTACGAAATGTGACTCCCATTCTCTTGCTCCTTTACATGTTGAAAGGTTTCCATGTTGCATTTATTAAATTAAGGAAGTTTGTATCCTTCTTAATGCGAATTAACACCTGCTCCTGATTCTGTATAGCCTTCCCAAATAACGTATATAAACAGCTTTCATCCATCCGGTCCATACATCACCTGACAGCTAGATAACAGCGACGTTCCCCTTTCTCATTCCTTCATATGCAAATTTTTATCATAAACCACTCACGTTCTTTGTGTATATACACTTTTTTTTTGTATTGACACAGAGTCTGAATCACCGCCCTAGTAATCTCATTTAAAATACACATACTTATGTATAAAATATTTTTGTTCGCAGTCTCTGCGGCACAAAGAATGATACTCATTGTTCAGCTTGTGCTTCTTAGTCCTTTTTTATTTTCCTCATATCTGCTCGTAACTTTAAAACAGATTAAGAACTTCCGTCGAAAATGAGTCAGTGGAGTCGAATTAATTGAAAGCGTTACCACTTTATACGAGTACATTAAATTGCAGTGCACATTATGCACGACTGCTGCTCGTTTCCAAACTGCTCGCAGCTAAGAAGAAAACAATAAATCCACTTAAATGCACTCTTTTCTAGGAACTACTTAATCATAACTGCAAATTATCACCAATGGGGCGTCACCACCATTATCTGAATCAACACCAGTTGCAATGAACCACATCAGAATCGAATTAATTAATGCACATTCGCACATTCATGCGAACACCATTCAAAGGCGAGAACTCAATTTGGTTCGTCTTTCGCGCTTTTCTCCCCATCCTCATCATTACCACTGACATCAGTGCGTACTCGATGTGAAGTCACATTGGTTGACAATTCATTTTATGGGATAACAGACAAAGAATCAAGCCATGACAGAAATGACGCATATCGATGCCGGCAGACGTGCAATCAGACGGAAATCATTGTCAGAATACGTATATGTAGGAAGTGCTTAAAATAAAACCAATTGATATGCGAATAACTTGTTTTTCTTTATTTATAAATAAATTTTATGTTTTTGTTGTTTCTGTTTTTGGAAGTAAAAAGAATACGAATGTTTCGTGAGTTGAGTTTGATGCTTTCTTGAGATGATGTGTCAAAGAACTTTTGACATTTGAATTGTTGAGCAGTTATTTCTGATGGCAGTATGCGTGTGTGTAAGCCAGTGAAAATAAGTGATAGGTGTTAGCTTTTTTACTGCGATTATTTGGATATCAAAATTGTAGTAGAACTGTACAACTACTGTTTACCGTGAGAGTGAAGATTAGTTCTATAGTTTGGTAGCACGTAAAAGTATTGTCAGAAGAAAATAAAAAGAGGAAGCGTAAATGTCAATAGAATTGAATTCTACTGAAAAAAGTAGCCCCGTAAAAACAAGGTTGGTATACGAATTAAATGAAATCTTAAAAAAGTCCATCCGACGTTTTTATAAGAATTTATAAAAAAATGTACTAGTTACACAAACAGAGCTTGAAAATTTAGCACAGTAATAAAAGAGCGAAAATAATAACGAAAATGTGCTACACAATACACAAACAGAGCTTTAAAATTTAGCACAGTAATAAAAGAGCGAAAATAATAACGAAACGATTTCTATTTAATGGTAGGTTTCATCCAGCTATTAATTTAAGCGGAAGATGTGTCAAACAACTTTAGAAATTGTCCAGGACACTAGCAAATCGGTGTGCATAATTCGTATGGACACTTTTTTTCTTTCGTTCCGATAAAATCCTCGCAATAACATTATTTTGTTCTAATACCCCCCTTAAAAAGTGGGCATGTCTAAAAGCGATTTGCTGATATGGCTGCTGTATAGAATTGGGGCGATGTAGGGTCTGACGAAGGGTAATGTTTTCAAACTTTTTGAATAACTGAGCCATTTGAAACCAATACACGAAGGCGTAAGACTTGCAGCTAGAATATAACCTTGGAGAAAGTTCGGTGAAAAGTAAGACTGTGACAACATTGGGTTCCCCCATACAAAACTTCAGCAGGAGCTGGAAAAATTTGTATCCTACTGTGTTGAAGCTGATATGGGATTAAGCGAAGGTACACGTAGACAAATTTAAAGTGTTGGTCGTCTCTAAAATGTCTCTCCAAATTGGGATGGGGAAAACAAAGTTCTGCAGGATTGGTCAATTTTGATATTAAAACAAACAAAGCACAGCGGTTCTCTTTGTGCCACTGAATATTTGCTGGCATTGTCGTTACCGCTCAATATGACGCATAAGAACAGTTTGGTAAGGAATTTTTCACGGGGCAAATATAAATGAATATGACAGCTATCAGTTAGCTGTCACACAGATGGCACATACTCTCAAATGCCTGTTAAAGGTTCGTATAAGAATTTGGGCTGGGAGTTGACACTTTCTGCAGGATTGGCCTGCCTGACCTTTTCAATTTTCATTAAAGGTCAATTTTAATAGGAATATAGTTTCAAACGATGGAAAAATAATAAGTAGTTTCCTTTAAATTCTACCACGAATAGTTGTCTTTTTACCCTAAACTAAGGAGACAGCGACTGACAAGGGGCATATTCCGATCCCATGGGGGATTGAGTCAGCTTAATACTCTATTCACAATGTACCGAAAACCGGAATTGTATAATACTCACAACTTACCGTGTTTGCGTCGAAAACTCGTCGATCCATTCACATCAACTAGTTTTCGTTTGACGTTTCAATAATTTGTAAGGCACTAGTCGTGAAACTTCGTGTAAATTATTTTGGTTATAAGTTTCGATCGCATTAATAAACAAATAAAATTAATTCAGCGATCATTTCAAGATTATAGTAGTAGTCCATTATAAAAGTTGTGAGTTGTGACATTTATTCAGTCAGCTGATCTGCTGAATTTGCTGAATATTGCAAGAGGTGTGTTTGTTTCAAAAACCCAACGATTGGAAGTTTAATATTTATTTATTTCATTTCATTAAACAGCTTTACACTTTAAAGTCCCTACGAGTTTAAACGACTCGTTTTGAAAACTGAAATATGTGTCAGAAAACTTCTGTTTTTGATGAAGCTTTCGATTGTTTTCGCGAAACCCCGCCGGTTTTCGCATCGGTGTTAATAGGGAATTTAAACCATCGTGTTAGTACGATGATATCCATCGCAAACGTAATACAATTAAAGGCACCAAATGACAAAGAACAGAAACAGGAACAGAAACTGAAACAGAACAGAAAGTTTTTTCGTGCTGTAATAAATTGAAACAGAAACAGATCCATAAAAACATGGCTGCCGCCTATTCTGTCAAATTGTGTTTCGTTTGATTACATTTTAGCTCTGACTTCAACGATAAAATGGAACAGATTTTGGACAAGTTTGGTGAAGAAGCTAATTGTCAGATGCAGTAAAATCCAAACAATAAAAAAAAACTCATCCCCCGCCTCCACCATTATAAATTGGCATTTCAATCAATATAAACTTATTTATGTTCTGTCGTCAAACAGCCATTTTTCTGTCGCTAAATTCTGTTGCTGGGAAAAATGATCTGTTCCAAATCTGTTTCTGTTTCTGTTCCTTGTCGCTTGGTGCCTCAGCTGCCACTTAAAATTTGTTTTCCATATTTGAAAATAGTATACATAGTTGGCAGTGTCAGTAATCTCACACTCAAATCGAACTGCCACCTGGCAACACTGTGAGATGCCCTCAAATACACAAAGTGTCATTAGGATGACCTAACAACAAAAATCTACACCCCACAACCGAATTACGTTCAAATAAAAGTCATATACGGCGATCACTCTAACATCTGACAA
Organism: Cheilosia vernalis; assembly: GCA_949126925.1. Lineage (NCBI taxonomy): Eukaryota > Metazoa > Arthropoda > Insecta > Diptera > Syrphidae > Cheilosia > Cheilosia vernalis. Next base: position 59,617,254 of record OX421360.1, read on the forward strand.
CAATTTGCGGATTTTAAGTACGCCAGCACACAACCTCCCATGTCATCGCCATACCGAAGAAGAAGATATGGCGGCGACAACACCAAACATATAAAGCAGGAATCTGGAAAATTTAATGAGATTTTTATGCATTCACATAAAAAATAATGCAAATGCCACATTATGCGCTCTAAATAAACCTCGCAGTACCTACCCCCGCCGACTTGTGCACGGCGCCTTAGGGCAACCTTCCAGCACTGTGTCGCCATTATATCGCAAGTCGCAACCCACCCTTTTCTTCTTCGGCGCCGCTCGTCGCTGGTCCTGGGTCAAAGTCAGTTCATTTAAAATGCCATAAAACTCGCCTTGATTCTATTGATTTATGTGGCTCACAAGACCACTGATGGAACACCCGCCTCCCTTCCCCGCACGTGTTAGTGTGTGCGTGTTCTTGTGCTTTGTTTTATCTAAGGCTCATACCGCGCTGCTATATATATATATATATAGATTGATGCCAATGGGGGAGGCGGCTCTGAATGGTTATATTATTCTCTATTCTTGAAATCGTGCGCAGGGGTTTGTTGCCAACTGTTTTACCGTTGCATTCTCCCCCGCATATACACCGGGAAGCCGCACTCAATATTTTACCTGCTTCAAGAGTCTGCACCGAATGAATTGTGTAAATATAGTGTAGTCGCGTTAAGACCGCCACTGCTGTTTGAAAATTATGATGGAAGCGCACTATAGGGTTGCTATACTGGTATGAAGGGTTGTGCTTGCCCGTTCGAGAGAACCAGCACAAGGCAGATCGCGTCGGGCTCTATTGTTTGCCAAAGGAATTTTTATATTATAAATTCTTGGGGGCGACACAATTGGATGTCTACATACATATATAGAAACCTACTGAAAGACCCACAAAATTGGGTCGAAAGGGATGAAGACGAACTTTTAATGGGCGCAAATTTTTCACCAAGTGATCCCCTAGAGGGTATTACTTTTTTTTTTATTTTAATTCTGCAGCAACTCCAACACTTTGTGTATAATGACACGGAAAGGTCGAGCTTAGGTGTGAATTAAATCGACCAAGTTCGTGAAAACAAAACCCCACCCCCTACCGCTTGGAGGAATTTCCAAGTACTCCGCAAATACTCAAATAGTGCATATAATTATATTCACAATCTTGCTTATATTTGGAAGCTACCTCCATTTATAAGCGAAGCCTTTGAGAGGATTGTGCATTATTATTTGTGCGAGTGAGGGATGAGATATTGAGAAGGCTTTTGCTGGAGGTTTCCTTCGATACTAGAAGAAAAGAAGCAAAGTACCTACAGCGATTTTAGAATTCTCTTTGTGCCTCTGAATAGTTGCTGGTATTGTCCTCACCGCTCAATATGTCGCATAAGAACGGTTTGGTAAGGAATTTTTCGCAGGGCAAATATAAATGAATATGACAGCCATCAGTTAGCTGTCATACAGATGTTACATACTCTCAAATGCCTGTCAAAGGTTCGTATAAGAATGGGGGCTGTGTAAAAATTCCTTCCAAGAGCTAAAAGACTTGTTGTTGTTTTTACCGCAGAGGATTGATTTTTTTTAGGCTATATACATTTTAGTACTAAATACAGTTTATCATTGTTACAGAAATTCTATATATAAAAATATATAAACTGATATATGATACCTACATCTTATATAATACATTTTTTAAACTTTATACATTTGAGTTTATATACATTTTCTCAATATTTTTCAAAAATAGTGTTTTTGGAAGGATATTTAAATTTGAATTTGCTGCAAGCTCGTTAAATGTTGCTGGAACAGCCACAGCATACTTTCTACGCCCGATAATTGCCGTATCCTCTACATATGCGTTAACTGTGCTATGTTTAAGAGCTGCAAGCATCTCATTCATATACGAAAAAAAAGAAGATTAGAGGTCCTTATTTCGAGCCCTGTGGCACTCCATGTTCTGAGGGGTATTCTCCACTTAGACTTTGTCTTATTTTAACTTTATAAGTTCGGTTTTTCTAAGTAGCACTCAAACCAGGACAGAAGTGGTTCCCTTACACCAGCTTTCCCCATTTGTCTTAAAACATTTTTGTGGCATAAAGTGTCAAAGGCTTTTTTGAAATCGATAAAAAGTTCTCTGGTGTTATGGTTCTTTTCTTGATTTTAGTTTATTTGGTTTGAAAAATTACCGAGCAACTGATTTATGTATTTGTTCTTTCTAAATCCGAACTGATTCTTTGGCAGTATATATATTTTTCGACGTAGTCCATAAGCCTTTTGGCTATAACCTCTTCGAGGACTTTGTCGGTTACGGATACGATGAAATTGGACGGTAGGCCCTGATTTCACTTTTCGTGCTTTGTTTTGTATGTTGGTCGGATGATGAATATTTTCAGTTTTTCCGGGACCTTTGACTCATACTTTTATAAGTTTTGTTAAAATTGGTCCCAGAACTTCAACATTATCCTTTAAGTCTTTCGGTCGAATATCGTCTTTACCTGTCGATGTTTTTTCTCTTTCAGTGAGTAAAGAACTTTTCTTATTTCTTCTATGGTAGCATCTGAATAAGGTGGTTCGAATAAGATTTATCTTCGCATACTTCAACAGTATTTTTAGTGTCCAATAAACAATTTTGTGCAAACTGATTTGTCCGATGTTCAAACTTCTCTGTAGCAAAATTTCGCGCCAGCATGTCATCAGGGTTCGTGGACTTTCTACATCCAGCATTATATTGATGGCCTCCTACATTTCCTTTGGTTTACTCGCTTCTAAAAATTGCTGTTTTAAAGCAATTTATTAACACCCAATGCTACGCATTTTTTTTGTTGAGGTGATTTCGAAACGATTTGTATTCTCTTTCATATCCTTGGTTTTCGATTCTTTCTATATCTTCTATATATATCTCTGTGTGAACATGCGTTCCTTAAATCTGCTGTTATCCAGTTATGCTCGTTCGATCTTTTTCTGTTTTTTCTATAGAATGACACAGAGTTGACTATTCTATCGAAACATTCTTTGAAGTTGTTGTAGTTTTCTTTTACATCATTAAATTGACATCACCTTTGTAGCTACTACTTGTTTAGAGGTGCAAGATGAAGAGCCAGATGGTCATCTTGGCATTAAGTCCACTTAAGAAGAGTTAACCAGCAAAAATAAAGCACAACGGATGGATGGAAAAAACTTATAATCAGCCTTCGTCGGAACGCTTTTAGCGGGGTCTTCCCTTAATGCAGCCTGATGTGTAAATAGCCCAAAGAGATTTACAGTCGACTCCGCTCAACTGAAACACCAATTTACCACAACTATTTTTTCACTTAAGCGGAATTTTTCTTCTATCACATCGAGCCGAAATCCGGGTTTTCGCGAAAACAATCGAAAACTTCATCAAAAGCAGAAGTTTTCCCATACATATCTGATCAGCTGAACGAATACATGTCACAACTCACAACTTAAAATCATTTTCCACACTTACCTATAATTGTTGCGCTAATATTACTCTTAAATGCTCTGAATTAATTTTAATTGTTAATTAATGCGATTGAAATTTGTATCCAAAATAATTTACACAGAAGTTTGACGACTTGTTGAAAACGTCAAACGAAACCGAGTGAATGAATCGACATGACGGTTTTAGGCGCGGTGTAAATAGGGTATTAAGCTAGCTTGGGAAGAAATTTTAACAGTAATTCCTAGTCCAGATAAGCTAATTCGACTGTACCCACATTTTCAATTGGCAAAGTTTCCAATCGACCCACATCAGACGACAAAGAAACCGTTTTCACTTGAAAAACGTTCCCTTTTTTAATTCCAAATCGCTCAGTCTAACCTTCATCAAAATGAAGAAGGGGTCACTTTCTCCGTCTGGCTATGCTTCATAATGAATGCATCAACAGACAAGACACGACAAGCTGTAAACATTTGCCTGATATGTGACCATATCTATAAAATGCGAATGCGAGACTCCTTTTCAAAATGGGACACAATTATTTAGTCCGCCCTATGGAGCCAGCTATATAAAAGTGAAATTTCTACAAGTACGCAGTCGATGGCACGCAATGTGTGCTTAGCTCCCCCATATTAACCATCCAATTCAACTTATAGCCATCATGACACACATATAAATCACACACAACATCCACTTTACTGGATGGGCTGCTGCGGTTTTGCCTCCCCCCTGTCGGATATATTCTATTATGCTCTTCGACATGTAGCCGCAATCATGCGTAAGAGAAGCACATTTCTTTTCAATTTTTTTATCCCCCTCTTTCTCAATTTCCATTAAAATTGTTATTACTATCTGAGTGGGTGAAGTCATGCGTCTCTCTCTCTCTCACACTCTTTTGCAGAATCACATTCCTATTAGCCATGCCAGGACATGAGCGCACCCCTTTTATGCTGCACGAATAGAGATAACATTTATCGGCAATGAACGCGCACCACTGAGTCCAGAAGGAAGGCATATTTCTAGCTTGACTGGATCCGCTCCAACTCCAACCCACAATGGCAGTGGTATAGTAGGTAGCACTGTCTGTGTGGGGTTGCACGCACCCATCAGATGTCGCACAGAAATCAATTTGTGTGCTTCTGGCAAAAATGTGAATTAAAATGAAAATGAAAGAAAGAAAAAAATCTCACTGAGCACATAAACCAATTAGGCAGGCGAAGACCCCACGTGCTCTCCGGGGAAAAGTACTACATCTATAGGTACAGCCGCACACGAGAACGACAAATGAATGCCATATGCACGCTCTTGACAGACCTCTTAAGAGGGGGCCCCAGTCAGAGTCACATTTCTAATTTTATTCCTTCGTTAATGTTGCCAGAGAAAAATGAAAAAAAAAAAAAAAAAAAAAAAATCGACTTTTCGAATTTTCTTTCTCTTAAGGGTGCAACAACAAACATACACTCAGCCGCGCACTAAAGACAGCGAAAAAGAAAAAGAACACTTTAAATCAATTAAGGCGTAGAACGAACGGTACAAGGGTCTTCGGAGGGATTTGCGTGAGTGCCGAATATCTAAATTCATAATTGATGAGTTATACTTTGCGGGGTGTGAAGCTAATGAATGAATCACTGCAGGGGTTCCACAGCACAAAGACGGAGGAGACATTGCCGCCGCAACCAACAATAATGACAACGACGACGACGCGACGATGACGACGAGCGGCAAATGCTTTGAGGCACCATAAATGAGTTTGACTGGTGAATTTAATTTTAATGGTTGTCGGGTCACAAACAAGTCAAAGCTTTAGTGAATCTGATTCACTAGTGATTAATCGCAAATGGGGGTTTGAAGGACTTGCTTTACGAATTTTCGAAATCTGTCGTTGAGTTGTTTATTCATGGGGCGAATTGGTTTGACCGGCCACTGAAATGGGTCATTTCTAGGTTGTAATTAAGATAGTGATGTGGTGACAGATGTTATGTTATTGAGAGTGACAATTGTTGTTTTGTTCAATGCAAATGGGGTGAGGTGAATTTTTACTTGCGCTAATTATAATTACGTTGCTAGGTGTGTGGACACAGTCTTTTGCTGAAAATGGCACTTTGTCAATTCAGACGATAAGGTAGGCACTACAACAAAAATTAGTACTAAATTGAGGTGTACTAAAAATTAGTACGAACTAAATGTGTACTAAAACTGGTAGTACTAAAATACCATTTTGTTCTAAAACGAATTAAATGACTGAATAAACAATGCTCACTATAGGTTATGTACTCATGCGACTGTCGAAGGTTGTGTTTATACCAAAGATTGACAAAGACGACTCCACAATCAGTCTAAAAGCATGGATAGGCTGGTAGGGATGACACCAGTAGGGAAGATTGCTTCTAAAAGCCACATTCGCTGTTGAATTCCCTACTGGATAGGGAGAATTTGTGGGCGCCAGGAACGAATTCGCTGTATACACCTACCTCCGACATAGAGGGCGCTCTAGGCAATGCAACTTTTGACAGACCCTGTAGCCTGTAGTTCTAGGATACAGTATACAGAATAGGTTTAGTAAAACTTATGTTGTCTGGATCAAGGATATATTAAGAAAAAGAGGCACGCGATAAATGTCTCATGAAAGTTGTGAACAGAGGTTGTCCACAAGGTTGTATGTTGACTTCCCAACTATTAAAACTTTGTGGATAATGGTTTCAATTTGTAGAAGTCATTTTTGTTAACTTGCCTGGTTAAGATGCATACCTCGGTATTGGCATTAGTCACCTTTGAGACCCCGATTTATTTGTGTCCCGGTGAAGCTTATTTCACAGTCAGTTGATTAGGAATTTTGGTCGAAGGGCGCGCTTAGAGGATCTCCTAGCATGATATAGTTTCAGGTCATCGCCCTCGCAAAGGTCAGCCATCAAATAAACACGAAATCGATAACACCCTGCACAATCGCGTACAAAATGCCACAACAATGCTCAAATTTGGAGGTAACAATTTGCGTTATCTTCAACAAATATTGTAACTCGGTCCAGATACTAATTCAAAGCACAGATTAGTTGGTATTTAGCACAAAAATCCATAGAGAGGCACATTAATCAGCACCAACGCCCATTTCGAAATCGAATTCCATGCCAACTCTATCGGATGATTCAAATTCCCGTGCACAGCACACAAATACATATATCAAAAGGCACAATGAATTGATACTACACTCGGGTATCACGTAGATTCAATTAGAATTACAAACATGTTCGGCTGCACTTGCACAGCAAACGATCCCATATCAGCACAGTGATTCGATTCCCAATTAGCGCATCCATCAACGGCTTTAACAAGCAGCTTTGTGTCTCTGAATTCCAACAGAATTAGAAGAGGAGGCGCACAGTCCAGTGGTGCTGACACTGCATTTGACCCGAGTAGAGGCTTTACCAGCATTCATAATATAGATACAAACAAAATCTGAAATCGAAACAACACCCTTTCGAATATCCTTTTCACTTTTCAACAAATGTCACTACACAAACTAGTTCAATCTTTCTCTCTGCGAGAACCCCATAACCTACATACACAATTCAGTTTATGAAATTGAAAACGTGTATCTACTCTGTCCTGAAAATCCATTTAAATTGCAATAAACTACTCCTTGAGTTCGCTTTCAGCAACCGTATAAGTGCCCGAGGAGCAGCAATAACCCCATCCGAGGAGCAAAAAAAAAAAATTGAGAAACCAACATAACCATTCAACGATCAATAAAATTCATATTTCCACCAAGGAGCCGGTCCTGGATTGTCTGCCTTCTGCTTCGTGTACAGAATGAAATGTCCAAAAGCGATTCCTTAATGGTCATAAATTTTGTTCCTTCTTCTTCTCCAGTTTTTTTTTTTTTTTGATGATTGTCTACATAAGTCGTTTTTATCTCGTACATTTTGCTTGTCAAAATCGATTCCATGTCAAACACACAATCCCTTGTTCATTTCGAAGTTTGAGACATGTGCCCCGACGAAGAGGCTCAACAATGACAGCATCAGGATGGAGAGATGGCACTGCAAGTCGAAGGAAATGGCAACGAAAGCGAATCTTGAGTGAATTTCCAATCAAGTACGAACACCGGAATGGAAGTGTCTTCTGTTATGTCATGTTTTCATTTTCGTTTTAGTCGGTTTATTTTCTTATTTTTGCCTGATGCAACAGGGGAAAGCCAAGTTTCGCAATGGTGGTAAAAAATTACCTCTGAAACGCCCTTCTTGCAATCATCATTAATTATATCGTTAGGTTTAGGCGACAGGGGGCGCCATCAATGCACGGAAGATGTTACTGAATAACTGAAATGACACTTAAGTAGAGGGTGGCAGTTTGCTTTTGGGGGAGAATAACAAATGAAATGCAATTGATGCGTAGATTTGGTGAGGCGCAGACGAGACCCTGCAGCGACAGTGTCGAATTATATTTCTGTGTCGAGGATATGCCACAAAATCAAGCGCATTTATTTATATATTCATGAATTACAAGCGACTTCAGTGGGTGTAATTTTGTGTGGATAAAAGTTGATTTATTGGCATGTTACAGTGGGCACAGGGTGCCCTTGCGGATTGACTAAAATTTATCGCGAGGCTTTAAAGCTGTTTTGTCTTTCGGTACCGCTGGCGCTGGTGGGAGGGTGTTTCTTTGTTCAATAAAAAAATTGGTGGGTATATCGATTTTGGAAGTCGATGTGCGGAATGAAGAATCAAGGGCTGAATCGAATCACTAGTATGAACAAGGAATATGTCGTTAATTTTTTTTTATTGACAGATTTTGCTGCAAACCGATTAAAGGTTTGAAATGGCGCCCAACGTAGGACGGTTCCCAAGTTAAACACCAACCTTGTTCACTAATGATTATTTTGTTTTGGACAATTGTTTGATAGCGCGAAAACTCATCTCGATAGCTAGTTTCGATATACATTCTCTAGAAATAGAATAAATTTATTTATGGCGCCCAACGTAAGGCGAACTTGTCATACAAATTACAGTCAAGTTCTTAAAATAAATAGATAGTAAGTGCAACAGGTCCATATAGAGCTCTAGGCCCATATCACAACCAATCGTTCGAGTGACTCGCAGATTCACTATTTCAATTTTTGGGACGACTGGAAAAGCGGTATTGAGAAGCTTTATATCAGGGCATTTATGCTCTCAGATACCTATTTGTTGATAGATATTTGTCCAAGAAGTATAGGTAAGTGGAAAAAAACTATCAAAACTATTTTTGCTTTGTTCGGAATCTATAGTTGTTTAATTCAACGCACCTGTCCCAACTTAAGTTTGTAATAATTTGTAAAACAAAAATCGAAGAGCATTTAAAACCATCGCGTTCCCATACCAGGCTTAACCTAAAAAGTGCTAAGTGAGCAAAGAAAGTCATAAGAGTAACATACAGAAAGCTACACACAGACAGCCTTAAAATGTTAGAATTTCGTGAGACACCCAGCGCCTGCGCGCATACAGCTTCTTATCAAGACGCGAAGCCGTCACGAAGCGATGACAATAAGTAAATAATCACGTCTATCACAGTATCCGACGTATTCGGAATTTGGCTACGAACCTGGAAAGAACTGGCGCAGGGACATAACTCCAGGGGACATAAGTCCATAATGGACTTATGTCCCACTTAGGTGGGACATAACTCCAAAATTTCATTATGGACTTATGTCCCACCAAAGTGGGACATAAGATCCGAAATTGTTTTGTCGAAGATGGGACATTAGTCCAAAATTTTACCATAGATAATATTTAGCAAAACGTCGTGGATCTCCAATAGGCATCGAATACTTCAAATTAGGCGCACGCGAGTTGCTTCCATTGTGTTATGAAATGTGTATGGGGGGGCATGCTGCCCCCCTGCAACCCCCCTGCTTGGGTTTACTGTTGGATTACGGGGTGGGTGCGAGGTATTTTACTTATATTTTTTGTTGAATTTTAAAATAGTTGGGTGGGACATAAGGCCCAACATTTTTGCTTTGGACTTATGTCCCACTTTGGTGGGACATAAGTCCATAATCAAAAAGTGGAATTATGTCCCACCGAAGTGGGACATAAGTCCATTATGGACTTATGTCCCCTGGAGTTATGTCCCTGCGCCGAAAGAACTATCATAGAATTCTCCGTAGGAGAAAATGTTTGCTACGAATTTTGAAATTCTTCGCAAACCGAATACGACGGATTCTGCGATAGACGTGAATGTTTGTATGTTATTTCGCAAAGGTCACATTTATACGGCCAGGACATAAAGAGCAAATTAACATGAACCCTCCGGTCCGTAGTGTCTTCAATCTCAACCCTGTGGATGAATGCACGAAAACCCGAAAAAATGGTTTCTGCTAGAACTTATGGTGTACAATGAAGTCGGTTGATCAAGTCGTGCTTGTAATCCTCTTCTTTTACATGAGACCCCAGCTGCCATTTATTTGTGAATTTACTCAATTTTATATGGAGTTCATAACCTTCATTTGAAGCTAAAGAATGAGTTTCATTTTTAAGGTGCTCAGAAAAGAACGAAACTGAAAAGCAATAAAAAATGCTTTGCGGATGTCATCCACCTTGGTTTGTATTGCATAATTTCGGACTTAGTGGTCAGTGCTCAGCGAATTGGAGCAAAAGTTTTGTAATTCTACAACTAATACGCTACTCAACTGAGCTGCTATTAACTTATAAGTTGCTTCCATTCGTGTCAAAAAGGAGTCCAACTATGGCCCATTTTATTTACGAAGTTGTGCTCAAGTCACCAAATATTGGGTCACTTAATTTGCTTAGCCGAAAAAGACTTGCAAGTTGATAGCAGAAAAGTGCAACACTCAGTGCCCCTAAGTCAGTTCACAAGATCAGGTTTCCTTACACACCAGCTGCAAATGCTATTACATGTCGACATAATGCAAGGTGAATAATGAAGGTGAATTCGAACGAATAAAGGGATACAAACACTGCAATCTGCAACACAAGTCTGAAACTGGAACCCACCCAGTGAACGCTCCTCAAAGCTTAACAATTATGTGTCGTTTAGCAAACTTCAGTCGTTTGTAAGGTAATCAATACGTAAGCATTTAATTCAGCAAACTTTATGCGCAAACTTCTATAATAGGTAGGTACCCCATCTCGGCAAGTGCTTTCCATCGTTTTCTGCTAATTGGCTTCTCTCTCACAAACACACACACTTTACTCTCATATCAAAGGAGCTTGTCTCGCGAACAAAAATTATTTCCGCCCTCAAAAAAAAAAAAAAAAAAAAAAAAAACCAGAGAGAAAGTCGGACTTATTCAAAACTTCCACCCCCGAGGAGAAAATTTAAATTTCATTCTCTCACTCTTCGTCACTCAAGCAGAAAGCAGTACCGCCGCCGCCGTCATGTCAGTCTTAAAATCCCTTCAGTTAATGTACAGGAGTTATTATCCGATGCAAACAGGATCCAGCGCCAAAGAAAGAAGAGGATACCAAAACCAAGAACACAGGAATGGAAAAAAAAATGTAATAAATACACAATTTCACGTACACTTGAGGGATTTTCGGTTACTTTGAGTACACAGGCAAATTAAAATATATTATATTCCGTGCCTCGTTTCCTCTGTTCTATGTCGGCTTCCGCAACGCGACTGTATAGCTGTAGCTGTATGCCTGGTCGACCGTACGTCGCTCTGCAGTGGCGCCTCTCCATAAAGTAAGTTGATATTATTACTCCGCCAGAGGAGCAGTGGAGTGGAAATCACCTTTAAGGGTTGAGTGGATGAAATTCAACGACGGAACAATGCAAATCAGTTCTACAGCCTACAGCCTACAGATTTCCATTATTTCCTTAAAGATAATTTGCTGTTGTCAGAGGATACGACTTGGGATATCGACGTACCAATGTCATAGCCATAGCAATGAGGCCAATATGGGGTACCAAGAGCAAACACATCGAACGAGAGATGAAAAATGTATAAATTCATCACAGCGAACACCACCACCATGTACAATGTACATTGTACACACGTGTGCAAACACACACGTACAGCACATATCCATACGGACTAAAGGACTGGATTGAGGACGAAGAGGAAATGGAGAGGTCCTCATTTAATAGGTCAAGGGCTAAAATGATTATATTTTTCCATCACGATATCTGACAGGGGGTAAGGCTTTTTTGGGGGGGCGGTTGGGGCGGGCAACACTGCGGAGCTGATGCAGTATAGAGCGAGAGCTCGCCCCTTGATACGAATCGATGTGTGCTGGCTTTCAGTTTGTAATGCCTACTTGCCTGTCAAATCCTCTCACTCTTGCATTGTAATCTTGTGGGGGGCTTTTAAAGTTTACCATCAGGCCCCTCGAGCCCCGGCCTGCTGTACTCCCCATCCGGTGGTGGCGCTGTAAATTTGAACATGCAAAGTATTTTGTTTTCCATTTTAATGCAATGCAAATGGAGGCCAGGGTTTCGTCCTTTTTTCATGTGTACCTAGGTACCTCTGGGCTTTCGTCAGGCGCGACCGGCTGCGGGGGAGGAAAAAGTGGGCTTCTGTGTTCGGAACACTACACTAGATCCGGGTTTCCATTTACACATGCAAATACTTTAGTTGTTAGGCAGATTATTCTGAAAGTGTGAAGGCTTTTTGTCAGCACATATTCGACGGGTGGGATAGGCTAATTGCAAAGAATTTCAAGAAAATGACACACAAATTGTGCGATGCTGTACGAGATGCACACACAGTTTGGTGAGTAATTTCCTTTTTAATAGCCTGCCCAGCAGGATATGCATGCAGATTTATGTCTTGTATGCATGTACGTTTGGATGGATGGATAAACTAACATTTAATTTGGTCTGTCAAGCTGGCAATTTATGGTAATGGCAATTTTGGTCAGAATGGGTTTATCTGGATATAAACTTCTCAACCAGCACGTGCATTAATCGCTGAATTGGGGGATGCTTAAAATTAAATTCCCGATCACTCCTTTGGAATAATTAATCGGCTTTATGGTCTCTCATCATATAGTTTTATAATGAACGACAGTTTAAGGCGAAGGTTACATTTAACGCGTAACAAGTGTTACGTATAGCTGCTGGCATAGTGTCACATGTGTATGACAATGGGGCTTTTTTTTAAGCTTTTAGTTATGTGTACGCCGCAGTTACATGATTCGATGATGGTTTATTGCAGTGCAGCCCTTGAATGTGGTTTTACGAAACTGTATCGATCATAGTCGATGAAATTTTTTAGTGACACCTACGAACGATGTTGTAGTTCAGGGGCCTGGGTTACAAATTCCAATCAGATCCATAAAAGTGCCAAGTGAAGGTCTTTATAATACGTGGCGAGGACTGAATGGAGAAGGGAATTGAATATGTATGCTGTTAAAGAAAACAAGATAAAGGACGCCCTCTGGTGGGCTCTATTTATTCTTCTTTCAAAATCTTGGTCCGTTTCAGGGTATATAGCTCAAAATGTTGTACATACGTGGAACATTTTTTAATGTTTTTTTTTTTTTACAAAATGTGTGTCTTTGTGTTTCTTACACGATTCAAGATATTGAAAAAAATGCTGCTCTTCTTCTGGCGCATTAACAATGACTTGGGCCATATTCGTGGATGAGGGACGATTCGATTCTTCTAGGAAATGTAAGGTTAAGTAAAAGAGATTTAATTTTTGGAACGAATGCAAGGGATCTACAATTTTATGCCAATTTCAAGACAATTATACTATCGGATTTTTGTTAGACGTTCGCGAAAGGTGGCGCAGTGAGAAAAAACCCTGAGTTCGAATTTTGGGTTTATGTAAGGTTAGGTTAGCTTGATGTTGCTGTAGGCCAAAAAGCTCATACACTATTTCTCACCTACTCGATGAACAAGTTTGAGCTTCTAATAAAGGTTAGCAAAGCTTTGAATATCTGTGTTTAGTAGATTGCTTAGATTGTTGTAGTAGCAGGCTTCCAAATGGAGTTTTTTTGGGAGAGACTCCAGCAAGTACAGAGAACGTAGAGAATAATCTCCTCTCCCCCTATTTGAGCCTCAAGACCTGTGGCCCACACTTTTTTAAAAATTATGAAAATGACCCATTTTTCAGTTTAAGTAAGATTTTATTCTTTATTGAACATAAGTTTTTGTTGTAGTTAATGTTTTTTACTGTTTTTTTTTTTTTGCAATGTTTTTATTTATTAACTTTCTAAACTACGTACTTGTAAGAGAAAGATATTGTTTTCGTACGAAATTTCGAACTCGAGATGTTAATAAATTCTGACATTACGATGGTAGAGGAAATTAAAAAAGTGGGTCGCAAAATTCTGTCCGTCTGTCATTCCGTCCTTTCACAGGCCTACAGTCGAAACGGCTGCTAGGATTTCGTTGAAACTTCGAATATGGATTTTGTGGGCTTGCAGTTCGGGAGCGTTTTTTTTTTGGGATGTAACCTTAATATTAATGGTACCTCCCATATGTAGGAGATAAAGACGTTTCTCTTCAAAGGTTGACAACGAATTGTCTGACTTTATTTTCGCTGACAATGTTAGAAGTGAATATGTACATTATACATGAATAACTGGTTGCAGTTGCATCGTACGATTTTATTCATAAGAATATGAACATGAATAGGTACAATTAAAACAACATGATAAACTATAAGTAAATAATAAGTAATAAATAGTACAAATATAATTGAGTGGAATTTTCGACCACACATATAAATTTATTTTTGATCTGATCGAAAACGGTTCTAACTATTCCAACCAAAATTGATATTTAAGCTTAAGTAGGTGAGATTACCATGACTGCGCATCCAGTTTTTAATTAAAAAAAAGGTACTTTTGAAATTTCGACATGTCTCGAAAACGGTCCATACGACTGTATAAAAAAATTATAGCAAAATCAGTTTTTATTGTTTTTGTCGTACAATGGATTTTTGAAAATAGTATTTTTTTTAAAATTGAGTTTTGTTTAGTTTACCAGAAAACGGCTATAACGATTTTGACCGAAATGCTAACTTGGAGTCAAATTGATATTCTAAAAATTATTGTGAACTAAATTTCCATTCGAAGCACCGAAAATGATAGTTTTAAAAACTGCTCATATCTCGAAAACCCCATCTTCAATTTCGATAAAACTTTAAAAACGAAGTAATGCTTACATCCCGAACAATAACTTATAATCAGTTTTCAGCTACATAGTTAAGCAAAAGTAGCTTTCAAGCTAATCATTGTAATATTTGGTACTGTTTTGTCTGCTAAATTTTCCAAAAACCGCTCCAACGATTTTGATCAAATTACATATTTAGGATAATAAAATAACACTAGTTAGGATCCCATACTTAGTTTTTGTAAAAAAAATCGAATAAACAAATTTTGTAATTATTTTTGAAAGTTACTACTCAAACCCCGATCTGTGTTCATGCTCATACATCGTTTTAAAACTCAATGCCGCACTTCCATTAAAAATGCAATAACAGCGACGCAAAACTTATGAAGAGCTAGGTAGATGCAGGCGTTTGACAATTAAAAATGTCAACGGTTGTCAGAATTAATGGAATGCCAAAGAAGTTGTCCGAACTCCGAATAGCTCAGCTGAGGCTTGGCCTATACCGACTTATCGCTGTCCACCATACAGCCACACCGTACGTAAAGCAACGAGACGTTTAGTCAGCAAGTGATACCAGGTTGTAGGCCCTATTTATTCCTTAGTGCTTTTTTGCAACAGAAGAGTGCAACAGAAGCTTTTTATACTCTATCTTTGAATGACATATTTCTAGCTCAACTTTCTGTCTAAAATAAGATCCAAGTATTCAGTTTCATTAGAAAATGCACCAAGTTGGTGACATTGGTTGGATGCTAAATGTACGGAACTTTGCATTTCCTGGAGAAAAAACGTTTTTAGAAATTTACTTCCAACCCCACCAATTTGGACGTCGAATTGGCTTGATAAGACCATGACCCTCCTTAAGCGTTAAGGTGACTTTACCTTCTCGGGGAATTTTGACAGATTCAGCTTAAGATTTATGGATGAGATAACAACGGAATTTTTTTTTTAGTATTGCGCTTCTGTTCGTCACTTCAATGTTCCCAGATCAAGTCGCAAAATGTCTTTCTATATTGGTTTTATGTTCTTTTGTCGAAGAAATTGTGTTCGCCACTGCTCTAAATCTGTCTTTGTGACACATTTCCCCAAGTCACTTTTATTCAGCTCTTGAGCTAATTTAACCATAATCTATGTCAAATCTAAAGTACACTCCCAACGTCCCATTTTATACACCAAAAAGCTATGAAGAGTCAACAAAACTGAACTCCTATTATCAGAATGTATTAGCTGACAACTTCCGCCTACTTAAGAGCAACGAAAAGGAAGTAACGAATTATCACCTCAATCCTCTAATATGTATGCAAATAGTCGAAGAACGTTTCAAAGACGTTACGAGCGAAGTAAAACGGTTAAAAGTTAAACTGAAATTATATAACAATTTTCCACATTTTACGTAGCTAACGTGTCAACCAGGCATTCACGTGGCACACACTTGACTTGGCTCAACTAAAGTTATGTCAAGAGTCACACATTCGCTCCATGAAAACCCAACCTGCGCCCATCCTCCAAGTGTCAGTAATCAAACTTTAATGTTTCCTTTTTACACCCACATCAACCTTTCAGATATTGCTGAAACGTGGCGAAAGTTCCAATTTATCTACGCCGATATGCATGATTACAAGTCTTTAGCCCAACGCTTACGACTACGCCCAATTCACTCCTGGGATTTACAACAATGATTGCTCAGTCAATAATTGTTTAAAAATACAAATACTAAAATGTATGTGCAGAGTGACAATCTAGGATAACCGAGCAAGTTGATTGCATTTCGATAGAACAAAAAGGAGTAGGATTTTTACTGTCAGCGAACAACTAATGACAGATACGTCACCAAACACCGTCACACAGAGATGCATCCAGGCTCTGACGCACGCAAAAGATGAAACCTACATCATATTTGCAAAAGGAGAACAAAAATCATCGGGACAAAGGACACCGTACCGTTGTTGTGATCTTCTCAAATTTGGTATTTTCAGCAAACTGAAAGCTTTCCCCTCGCATTGTAATGTGAAAAATCAGAAACACACATTCGCCCACATGATATCACGCTGAGAATGCAGTAACACACTAGTGCGGACTCGGCCTTAGAACGAAGAAAAAGAGATTTAGCTTAGAGTGCCTTTTGGCAAGTGTAACGTTTACGTAACGAATTTAGTTGCTTTCTATTTTTCTGCTTTCGCCTTTGCTGCATTACATGTTTTAATGGATGTGCTTTGTGTGTTTCACCCACTCGTGGTCGTTATGGTGGGTGATGGTTGCTGAAGGTTTTCCTTTCTTGTTTCAGCAATTTTCTTGAGTGCAGAAAGTACTTTTTTTTTGGTTCCTTGTTCTCCCCGTATAGTTTTTGTAAACTGCACACGTGGTGGGGCGCGTGTGTTTGGTAGTGAACTTGTGTGTGCTGACTGTCGACCGAAAAATAAGTCAAAATCCTAAATTGATCTTTGGAATCATTTCGACTAAACCTTGGCCTTGTAACAAGGTGTGTGTGTTGGTGTGTTTTCATTTTCTGTTTTGTCGATTTTTCGCTGTTAGTTGTGTTGAAGTTTCCCTAATTGATTGATTGATGGTCCGAAACGGTGATGCCAATGAAGTGCTGTCAAATTGGTAACGAATTTCGGAAGTAATAGATTACATTGGGTTTCGTATTTGTTTTACTTTCATCATCCGAGCAGGAGGAGGAGCAGTAGGTGTATGCGTTAGCTATGAGTAATGATAAATAAATGACAGTTCCAAATGTGTTTTGAAGCACTTGTCAACCTACTGAACAGCATTCGGTGGGCTTTTAGTAAAATAATTACTCTAGTTCTTTGTTCGTTGTATTTACTCACAAGTTTACAACTAGGTGAAAGTGTTACCTGCAAAGAAACAGAAGAGAAAATATTTATTAGAAAGGCGAAGACTACACACGGAAAATAATGAAAAATTAAAAACAAAAAATGATAAGTAGATAACTTTTAAATGACCGCGCCATTTTTTGTGACGTGAGAAACCCTTGAACTGACGAGGATTTTAAGGCGCAAAGACTTATGATAAAGGACTGCAATTTGGCTAAATATTTAGCGGTTTAACTTTTGAATAAAATTCAACTCAACTTTTAAACACTTTGCGAAGCTGCTTCCACGTTCGATTATAGGTGGGTCTGTTTTATTGAACACTTACTCAGATAAGTGAAGTGAATTCAATAAAACAGCTTAAAGTGACATTTGTGGTAAACTGGTATGTTTTGTCGTGTGTCTAATCTCATAGTTTGGTTCGACGTTCTCTTTGTTGGGGCTCGTTAAAATTGAATGGCGCTGAAAGCGAACAGTGCCAATATGAACTAGAAAGTAAAGTTAACGAATGTTCAATAAAACAGCTCAGAGTGACATTTGTGATAAACTGGTATATTTTGTTGTGTGTTTAATTTCATAGTTTAGTTTGGCGTTCTCCTTGTTGCCGCTCGCTAAAATTGAATGGCACTGAAAGCAGTTTACTGTCAGAACAGTGTCAATATGAGCTAGGAAGTAAAGTTAACGAATGTTCAATAAAACAGCTCAGAGTGACATTTGTCGTAAACTGGTATATTTGGTTGTGTATCTAATATCATAATTTCGTTCGACGTTCTCTTTGTTACCGCTCGCTGAAATTGAATGGCGCTGAACGCAGTTTACTGTCAGAACAGTATCAATATGAACATGAAAGTAAAGTTAACGATTGTTCACTAAAACAGCTCACAGTGACATTTGTGATAAACTCATAGTTTGATTCGACGTTCTCTTAATTTTCGCTCGCTAAAATTGAATGGCGCTGAAAGCAGTTTACTGTCAGAACAGTTTCAACAAGAACTACTGCAGCCAATTCAATTCTTCTTGGGATAAATACCTATAGTATAGTGTGAATATCCAAAGTGTCAAGTAGAGTACAGTCGTTGGAATTGCGTGTTGAAAATTCAACTTTACTTTGCTAAGATAGATGCTCAAAAAAATGCGCCCTATATCGGTCAACTTCTGATCTGCGAAAAGACAACTTCTCTGTTTCCTCTGATAGTTTCCGTAATTTTTTTTGACGTTTTGAAGATTTGAGATTTGGCCCAGGTCCACCCCGGACTGTAGCGCCACCTTAAGTTAAGAAGATTTGGGACGTTGATTTTAATTTACAGTCTTTACCTATGAGTGCCAATAAAATATTTCTGAGCCGATTACTGCCATTTTGTCCCTCCTTTGCTTAACAGTTTGACACTTCGTCCCCTTGTAGACTTGCAACTACATAACTGCTGCGCAAACAGAATAAAAACTTCTCACTGATTTTTGTAAATTCAATAACAAATAACTATGAAAACCCAGCGATAGAAATTCGGTGTCAAAACAATGTAGGCGGGAATTGACCTACGGAAATTCATCTTCCATTTATGGCATATTCTATAGAAATCGGGTTTGAAACAACGTCAATAAATTAATGAAATTTGTGCGCTCCAAGTTCTTATAAGCTCTCTTTATGCCACACTACTTAGTCACTTTCGCAGATGAACCAACCATTCGATGCCCTAGTACCTATGAACATTTTGCTGCTGTGACATAATTAAAACAGTCAACGGTGCCACTGGGAAATCGTCAAAATTTATGTTAAGATACTCACATAATCTTTTTCGATCGATTTTCGCTATACAAAACTCCAGCCAAGTTTTCTAGGTCATATTTTGCAGACTCCTTCGTTAAATTGACGCCAACAACAGTAAACAGTAAACACAATCATCGACACTGTCTTCATTGCGGCAACTCCCAGAAATCTTCTTCTAAATCAAATTGCCCATGTATATTGCTACCCAAAACGGGTGAGGATTTAATTAATTACTTTGGCTTCTTGTACCGAAACTCATTACATCCTTATTTTTACTGCGACACCATCATTCGCATACACACTCACACGAAATATCCACTTCGGTGTAATATCCCCCAAACCGTGAGGGACAGGGCGGCCTCCTGAAATTTGTGTCACATAATTTCCGAAAATACACTTAAGAGGTCGACAGGGACACTGTGATGGGTCCGACGAAGACGACAGCAACTTCAGGTGCTGGTATAGCAAATTTACACGAAAAAGAAGTAACTCCTCCGGATGATGGCGACAAAGTTTGTGTGAACAATTTTCCACCCTTTTTCTCGCGCGCAAGTTAAACTGCTCCCCCTATCATGTTGGTCCTACGAAAATAAAATTAACCCCCCCTTGGCACAAAGAAAAAAAAAATAACTTTGTGCGGCAATTGAACACTAGGACGACAAACGACAAAACCACGTGATTCAATAAAGTGGGATAAACAGCAGGAGGAGGTCCGTATATATGGGGGTTGACTTTATGATACGAAACTTCTTTTAAGGGTGTATTACGTACATATACTTAACTTTTGCTCATTCATATGAAACAAATTTCGATTACCCGAAAATATGCCTATGATGTCGTAGACCTTGTCCGACACATACATTCAAGTCGAATGGCGACTAAAACTACCGAATCAATTGGGGAATTCAATGAACATCCATACACACAGAAAAACTCTGTGCGGGCGGGTCTTGATTGTGTTAATTTTATGGCAAAGGGGAGACATTAAGCCGATAATAATTTATCCCGAAAAGTGTGTCGAATCCTTTTTTGCGGGACCACATTGGTAATTTCCTAATTTGTCGAATGATTAAGTTCTGCACTGGGAAAACGCATTAGAAAATTGCAAAATTAACGTTAAAGAAAATAAATATGTTTAATGGCCGTGGGCGGTGTTTGCATGTGTGCGAAAACATTTTTCTTGTTGACACGAAGAAAGGCGATGCTCTGTGACTCGCTGGGTGTAATGACGATTTTCTTGTAAGGATGACGCAACTGGAGATGAGATGGAATGGGAAAATTGCTTCTGGGGGTCATCGGATATTGCGAGACATATACAATAGAGAGGTTGGCAGTAGCTCTTGGTATACACGAGTATTTATATCGGTTACAAGGTTGAGACAAACTGTTTATCTTAATGATGAAAAGGAGGCGACATCCATCGTAAAGTCTGTAGATTTGGTTGCACAAGTTGTCACAATTTGTCACAACTTGTCACAGCTTGTGGGGGAAGTGTTGTGTGAAATGTGGGCGTAGAGTGGTTGGAAAAAATGTCTACAAAATCGAAGTTATATTAAATGCGAATTAATTTTTTCTGGAGTTTTGATTGGCGTGGTGACCGATTTGGTGGGCATTTCAAGAGACGACCTCAAAGAGCAAAAATAAAACACCTGTTGTCAAATCAAAGTTAGAAAATTGTTTAACAGTTTTAGTTATTTTCCTGATGGTTAAAATACGTAATGAATTCATTAAGTCAGACATCTCACACTCGCTGACACCGGCAATGCGTTACGGATCACGGGACAGCAATGTCAGAAAAGAAACATTTTTCCAACCAACTTTGTACCTTTTGCGTTAACTTAGGTTAGGAGCACACTGCCTAGACAGGACACGGATTTGTATTCCTCTATTGATTGACAGCTGGACACTTCAAACAAAGGTCAAACAAAGCTGTATTTGCGGATTTCAATTTTTTTTAAATCATAATTATAATAGTTAAGAAAACCATGTCAGTTGAAATTGTCGTCAGATCAATATATGCGGGAACTCAGCTACACATGTTGCTCTTTCATTTGTTAAAAATTTCACAATAATCCGTTTTCAAATAAAGCTACAATCGGTACGACAAAAGACGTGTAACCTTTAGATTTAGATTAGATTAGAATTGACTTTAGTGGATTAAAAAAATCAGCTTACAAACGTACATTTACTAATCTTTTACGCCCTGGTTTAAAAATCGTCGGTCGTCGAAAACTTTCTGTAAGAAAATTTGAAGAGCTTCTCCTAGCCCACCACATCGCTTAGAATTTGTAAGACATCTTCAACTTCCAATTGGCTTCTTCCAAAAATGTTCCGACGAAAATTTTCAAGTCTTCCATAATTAGATTTATAGAATAAAAAGGTTTCTCCAGGTTTTGAGTTGGGTTGAAATTAAATAGTTTAAGATCCTGTTGACTAAACGTGAGCGGTTCCTTTGCAGTATCTTGAGAATGCAGTCAAAGTGGATTTTAAAAGAGTCAACAAACATAGGTGGCAGTCCCGTTTCAATGTAAAGCAGGTAATTTGGTGTAGTCGAGGAAACGAAAGCGTGATTTAAGAAGAAACGGAGAGATTTCGCCAGCATACAATAAGCCCGGAATGTTTGAACGTTCGAAGGTTTTTCCGACAGTCAACTTCGGGACCTCTAGGTGACCTTTAAGTAAGGGCTAGGTAGGTCGTGGTTGTGTAGTACGTTTGACCAACTTGTCAAACGGATGCGAGCTAGCGAATTTTTGTGGAATTTTGAGGTTGCGCCAAAGAAAAGCAAAAGCGAGCGAATATAAACAAAATAGTTTCCCCGAAGGGTGTTTACCAATGAATTATCAAAGCTTTATTTCATGGAGGGTTTATACAACATGAAAATAACAGATTTTGTGTTCGCCTGAGAGACATTACGTCATATTTGAAAATTCGAATAATGTGGCAAATTAGCTAAATACAAAAATATGGCGAATGGTATAATTTACGCGCCAGATTCAAATATACAAATTCATTCAAATACAATTTCATAAATTCTAAATTGGGATGATGACGATGTGGATGACGATGAAGATGATGATGATGTAGATGATGACGATGTTCTGCTCTGACAATGTTTTCTTCCCCAATTGTCACTCCACTTCCAACGTATTCCATTAAATCATCAATAAAGAGGGTGAATAAGACGGTACCTCTTAATATAACTTGACGATAACAAATTAAAAAAAAAAGAAGATTATTCCCTTGCACAAACAACCTACCACGAACTGACACAAACAAAAAAAAAAACTTCACACAAACTGCCAATGAAAATTTGAATATTAGCATGCTTCTATGCTGTAGGTACTTCCTTTGAGACAAATAAATGGCAATTGAATCGCTCGCGTCTCATTTCATTGTTTACAAAATCTGAATGCCTTTCGGATAATTTTTTTTAAAGAAAATCGATAATTCTTCTTCTATTTGAATCTAAATTCTTCGAATGACTTGTTCCCATTTTTGACAGGCTTCGAAAGAGGAGATTTAACAGTAAGCCCTACGAGCTGAAGAGCGACGATGTTTTGCTTGGAAAATTGCAAATCATTGAGGAACATACAAGTGGAAGGGGACACCAACTAACCTGGAGTTTGGAGTGGGCAACTGAAGGCAGCTATAGGTTGAGGCCCAGATCCACCCTGGACTGTAGCGCCACCTGTAAACAACTTAAGGTATTCAAAAATCGAAAATGCTTTAAAATCTTCCGTCTTTACTTTGTCAAGGTGAAAATTGTACATTGTGCAAACTTCCCCCCTACACTGAAAATAAAATACCAGGTAATATTGACAAATTCGATTGTAAAATTTTAACAAAAATAGTTTTGTTGGATTAATATTAATATTTGCTGTCAATTTAACAAAACACAATAACTGAACTGACAAACTACTTCGATATTATTAACAATTTTGTTTGTTAGTTTAACAAAAAGATAAAGACCAAATTGATCAATTTCTTTGTAAAAGCAACAGTTAATTGTTGATTTAACAAAACACAATGGTAGAAATGACAAATCCACACATTTATTTATCCAAAGAAAAAATGATTTTTTCCAAAAAAGTGAAAAATCTTGGAATAATAATAATTAACACATCCATGTCAGCAAACGAACACATTGATGCCGTAGTTAAAATATATATTTTGGACTGCGTACGTTGTGGACATCTGCTGGCTATACTCCGATTAACATTCGGTCAAAATTGGTAAAAACTTTGCTGATACCTCAATTAACCTACAGTTATTTAATTTATAGTAACCTCGATGCGATGTCATATAGCAAGTTAGAGCTTGCTTTCAATGCTATGGTTAGATATGTTTTTTTTTTGAGGAAGTTTGATCATATTTCAATGTTTAGGATGTCTATCTTAGGATGTTCGCTGCGAGCTTTTCTAAACTACCGAAACTGTCTGTATCTAGGAAAATTAATATCACAGCAGAAACCAAATTATTTATACGAAAAGTTGAGGTTTCCAAATTCTTCCAGAACTGGTAGGTAATTTAATTCTCCCAATTCATTGTTTCTTAGAAAGCAGCCGTTTGTTTTTTGTTCACGCTGTTCGGTTGTGGAATAAGTTGCCATGCGCAATAAGACGTATGGTAGGATCAAGGAGTTTTAGTGCTTCTCTTTTCAATCAATTTAAAAACCTATAAAAACTGGACACGGATAGTCAATAAAATGAAATTAAATATTTTTCTTTTTTTTCTTAAGTAAAACACACTTGTCGCTCTCAAATTTGTTTATTTAATTTATTATTTTTTATTTATTTTTTTTTTTCATATATTTATTTATTTGTTTACCTATTGTCAGTAATTTTATATTTCTCAAATTTCGCTTAAAGTAATCCGTATCTTATGTACTTGTAAAAGAACTTAGTTCTTAATTGTACAAATCGTTCGATTTCAATATTTCAATAAATAAAATAAATGTCTTAAATAAATGTCAAATCTCTTTTCTCAAATTAGCGACGTTTTGATTAATCCCCTCCATATTATTTCTGTAATTTCTGTACCTCTTGCAGTTCACACGCTCAACCAATCGTAACAAATGAAGTGTCAACAAAAAGATATATTCTGGGTGTCTATCATGGCATTTTTACTTATTTTTTTTTAAATATAAGCAATTAAATAAAATTAATTTCACTACAATAGATTTCAACTACGCAGCTGCTCGTTTTTCATGCACGTATACAGAGGACGCGACGTCACGAAAGAGAGTCGACGGCCGAAGAAAGTCACAGTCAATCAAGATTAGTGAAAACATAATGCTCTTATGACTCTTAACACATTCACAGATAGGAAATCTAAGAAAGAATTTTATTTTCCAAATATGCGATGGAATTGGATAGGTGCGATAACGGTCTATCCGATACGTGGCGCTGTTGTCGATCTCCGAAACCACTCAACCGATTTCAATGAAATTTTGTGGATGGGTTGGGTATGGTTGGTTCCAGATTTAAAGATAGGATAGTTTTGCACCCGATAGTCCCAAACGAAAGGCACCGACAAACCGGGTGGGTACTCCTTTATATGAAAGAGACTGACGTCTGTGTGTGCACTCATAACTCGAGAATGGATCGTTCGATTTTAACGATTTTATGCTTGGTGGATTCGTCTTGGAACGACATATATGCTACATCTTGTCGTGAAGGTAAAAGTTTAAGGGGATAAGATTAGAAATAAGACGCTGTTGTCGATTTTTTTTAAAAACTCAACCGATCTCAATGAAACTTTGTTTGTGTGCATGGTTGTATGCAGCTAGAAAAATTGGATATTTCATTTACAAATTAAATAGAAATTGTAATTTTTGTAGATGAGAATTCATAAATTTTATTGGTATTAATTTCAAAGAATATCAATTAATTATTAAATTCAATATTTCATGTATGCCTACATATTTGGAAATGTACGTTTTAAGCAATAGATTGCAATATTTTTATGTAAAACAATATGCATTATTTTTCATGCACAATAGCGCTTTAAATGAAAGTGAAAATTGTAACATAATATTTGTAGAAGTAGTTTATAATAATCAATAAAGAAACACTTCATTTAATAGTATTTCTTGACGATTAGAAAAATGCACACGTAATTTTTTAAGTAATAACTTCTGTCGGCACTCCCGGAGTGCCTGTCTTTTTTTTTATTCGTTGCATGTTCCGGCTACACAATTTTAAATCGAAAGTTTGATTCGATTGTGAAGAACCTCAAATGAAATGTCATGAAAGTGAAGATTTCGACTTACAAATTTTAGGCAAACATTATATAATTACACGGATTCTGATTATTTGCCATTGGTTTTCAAACACCTTCAATTTCCCATGCGTATCGCTTTCACTATGAAAAATAATAAGTCGCAAGGACAATCGCTGGATATGTGTGACATCAATTCTTGAATTCCCATGTTTTTCACATGGTCAATCGTATGCGGAACGAAGTTCGCCGGGTCAGCTAACACATACATTTTTTTATTAATATGTATTTACTAATATCTTGTCACTCTGATGGTTAAAAATGTTGTATATTGAGAAAAAATTTGTTGAATCAAGCCTCATTTTTATCAAATATACCAGCGCTTTATTTTCAGAGTAACCTAACCTTACTTAACAATTGACTCTATACCTTGTTGTCTTGTCACCTGCCATCGAACTATTAGTCCGTGTCTACAGTTGACCCCCTACATCGGATCACGGCGTTGCTAACATGTTCCGCCTCAGCAGTTCAGTCTGCTGTTTGTTCTATTTCTCTTGCTTGACTATTCTAATCGAAGGAGAGAAAGTTCAAATCCCCATTGCAAGTCAAGTTGAAATCCAACAAACCCCCCCACAAAACAACTCCACATGACCAGCACATCTTCTACATTGTCATGGTCAACTTCATATCCAACAGACGATGCAATTAATTTCCGATTTTGCGTTTGCCTTTGGATAATAATTAATTTCGTTTCTCTTTAAGAAAGCCAGCTCTTTGGCAATTGGCTTCTATATACGAGTAGCTAGCTCCGCATGATTCGAAATCAAAAGAATCGTCGTCCGTCTTTCACCACACGAAGTCTGCGCAAATAAAACACAGTCTTGGGGGGACCCCCCATTACGACATCGCTATCGTTTTGAATTCTCATTTCTCTGCGCCCCAGCCATCAGCCGTCAGTTGCTCTGAATATCCTTTATTATCCTTTTCACAGATTTCCCTATACATTGAACGATATTGTGCTGTACCTAAATGCACACAGCAAGTTCTATGACAGCAATATATACATATTATAGAAAGTGGGTTGGTTCTTCATGCTTGAAATCGATACAAAGCTGCATCGGTATCTACATAATGTATTTAATGTTGCCATGTGTCAACTGTAGGTGGGTGTGTGCCTGTGTATAGGAAAACAGATGTTCTAATTTTGAATGAGCAGTTGGATATTGGATACAAATTGCATTCCAATTGCAGATTGATACTATACTCTCGCAATTGGATTTCTCTTCGTTTGGATTTATTTGTGTTTGGCAGTAGGATATAGATCGGACTCAGATTCGGATGGAATGGTGTCGTTTTAAAGCTATTTATATGGATACTCAATAATGGTTATTAAATGGTTCAATGATGATCCTTGCTCCAAATACGGAGTATTTCCCATGAAATTGAATCATATATATGGATTTGCAGTTCGAAATTAATGTGCACGCAGTTCATTTGTCGGCGCATTCATGTCAGACAAAATGTACACGCTTATCTCATTAGCGAGAGCGTTTCCTTGGAAATTACACGACGGTGATCAAAGAAGTTCTGTTATGAAGTGATCAATCAGTTGAGAGGCGAGATCGAGTAAATTTTATATAAGCAGCTTCTAAAAACCACAGTCACGACAAAGGGGTTAGACTGGTTGAACTTTAGTAAAAACTTGTTTTTCTCTGTTTTTCTTTTGTAATGGTCCATATCGAATAAAGTGCTAATCATTTATAATAGAAAATAAGGTAGCCACGGGGCTAATTGGAGGTTAAGTACTGTGTATTTTACGACTCGTAATCTTCTGTCACCCAAACCGCATGACCTTGCAAGTGGCTATACAATTTTTAACGACATTAATTGTGTTTAAGTCGAATGACACTTTTATGAACCTGATTTTATGGCTGCTGTTTTCTAAAAAGTCAATTCACTTTTGAGTCGCTCCAGATTTTTTAGCTATTCGCGCTTGGGAAGCACTCTTCCATTGAAAGATATGTCCGGAATAGGATCAAAAAATGGACGACATTCCGTTTTATAGATCCCTAAAGTTAGAATAAATATTTATTTATTTATATTTAAATAGTTACAAAAGAAATTAATTAATGAAACTATTTGGTTGAATTATAATAAATATTTAACTGCGGATTAAATTGAGACTCCTCGTTCTAAAACTTCAACCCCCACGCCGCACACTTTCGCCCACAACCGCAAAATGCTACTTAGAAAATCTCCTTTTATATGTTTAAATATTCAGAACAGTGAAGGATATTTTATGTAACCTTCCGGCTTACTCCTTAATTAAGTTAACTCGCGCAAATACTCTCAACGATCTTACGCGTTCAAGTTAAAAATTTCATTCACAATCCCCGAAGAGACAAACTGACTACTACTGAAACAAAACGAATGTAGGTAATCGTTTAAATCATTTCCATTTTGTATTATTCATTTCTTTCAGGGTCGCGTTGTTCCCAATTCATCTGTATAAGGTTACTATTGATTAACCCACATCCGTGGGATGCGAAAAAACGAAAAAAAAAAAAAAAAAAAAACTAAATGGAACATGAAATGAATAACAAACAATGCGGAAAGAGCGCCATCCAAATTTGTTGCCACAAAAAATATGTACACGAAAAATCAATTACAGAGAAAAACACATAAAACAGTGATAAAAGGTTGACTGAATATGTGGCGTACCCTACATTAAGGATGGAAACAACAGCTCCATTTGCGTTGGAGGGACCTTTTATGTAACTTAACACGACGTCGATTTATTTAAATGTCAAATCGATGATGTAATGTACTTTACATACTTTATTTGTTTGTCAACAAAGTACAAGGCCTTTTTGAGACATCATGATTTGAATAAATCAAATTTCAATTTGTGAACCTTTTAAGTGTACTTTTATTACATTTCTGCTTTTGGGTTGAAGTCTGAATCAAAATGAAGGTTGTAAGGAGTTTCTGGTGAGCCAACATGCACGGTTGGTGGCTAACTTCACTCGTGTTAAGAGATATTTATTGCTTCGATTTGCTGTCGATATAAAATGCTTACTTTGCAGACGGAGCACTACAATACGCCGTTTTTTTATTCTGTCACATGCCAAACTATTACAAATAGCCACGCTAGCTTTTATTATGGCGTTTGACAACTGACAGTAACGACTTAAGTATAGATTATTCCTCAAATTTTCCATTTCAAGTGTCATTTTTGATTCTAGAACTCAAGTGTCCGATATTGGATACTCCAAGTGCCATCTACTCATATCTTTTTGTTGACAGGTGACAAGCTACTCAGCTGTCAACAATTTGACAAGTTCATTTTAAGTCTTTATTCTTTTTGGTTCTATAATAATAATCATTTTTGGCGCAACAGGTCCGTAGGGACCCTAGGCCTAGCTTCTCACAACCATTTGTTTTGTGTGAGATTTCATTTTTGGAACGAATGGAAGGGATCTACAATTTTATGCCGATTCCAAACGGCTAATTGAGAAGCTCTTTCAAGACAGTTATACTCTCGGATGTTTGTCAGACGTTCGCGAGAGGTGGCGCAGTGAAAAAACCCTGAGTTGGAATTTGGGTTTTTGCGGGATTCGAACCTCTGACCCCTCGCTTAGTAGTCCAACACACTAACCACTAAGCCACAGCGCCTTCTACAAGTTCGAATAAACAATCAAGTATATTATTTCCGTTCAAAAAGGGGTCTTTTGACGTTCACAATCCATTTGGAAAATCGAACAATTTAAAAAACGTTTTTGTTTAAGTGCTGCCAATTTGTTTGTACCATTTGTGGGGAGTATTTTGAAGCGACTGCGAAATGCATAATGAGCGACTTGAATAATTGGCTCGTTTCCACTCAAATTTAGATAACACTTTCGTCTGGTACTTTAAACCTGACATCTACTGCCTCCTTTAGACACGCCCAAACTGTAGCTCATTAAGTGTGATAAAACTAGTCACGATTACTAGAAGAGTTCTGTCAGCCTAACCGCAGTTTTGCTTGTCAAAAGCTCATAAGACCAAGCCCAAGGTTGTAATGTTGTATTGAACATATGAATGGAATACGACAAGCAAGGGGGTCTTTTCGATACAACAAATCATCCACTTAGAAGACGATAGAAAAGGGCGTTATGAAAAAAAAAAAACCTAGAGATTTACCTCATTGGTGGGGAAAATAAACCAAAATTAAGAACATAATGATGATTTAAGTCGTACCATTAAAAATCTGTGGTGATTTGCTTTTGATTTTATAAAAGAAAATTTGTGTGAGAGTGATCTATTTACAGTCTTTATTGTATTGTAAAACTAAAACTAAAATTTATAACCTTTCTCCAACACATTTGTTGACCATAAAAGCTAACGCAAATGACAGCGGACAGAATATGAAAAAATCACTCTTTTTTGGCCAATTTAAGACTTCAGTTATGGCGAACAAATATTGCGCGAATTCGAAAGACTAGTAACTAGTTTATTTTAAGTCGAATAGAATCAGACTAGATTTTCTCTGCAGGCTAAATCTATGGGTTAGTCGTAATGTCACTCGAAATACGTCAAAGTCACAATTGAAATGTCAGTCAACTAAGTAATATAGGTTCAGAAATTGTTGATTATAGATTTGTATACGTCCTCTGGAATAAAATGGTTCACGTGAACAGAATAAGAATTGAGACAAATTACGACAGCCAGCTGTCGACATTTTGAGTATCAAAACGACCGACATTTCAGAGGAAGCATCGGGGAAGAGTTTTGACACATCAGTCACATATATACAAAATAAGTAGTTCGTGCAACATGACCCCAGGGTCTAGCTGCTCAGAACCATTCGTTTGTGTACGTTTTTTTTTATATTTTTTTTGACACATCTGTCGAATAAATACAAAATAAGTGGTTAGTGCAACAGTGCCCCTGGTCTAGCTGTTCTCAAAACCATTCGTTTTATTTAGTTTCTTATATTTCTTTGAGACTAATGGAGAGTGAATGGTTGTACTTTCGGATTTTGTCAGACGTTATCGCAGTGAAAAAAAGATGTAAATTGTCGGCGAGACCCCTCGCTCACTAGTCCAGCTCGAAGTAACCACAAAGCCCAGCGTGTGTCGGGTTGTCATTTGATCATTTAAAACCGCACTTTTTAAGGCAATGGCAGCGAAATTTAGTACGTACACGTTTGTGACACGAACCTTTGAAGTTTTGATAAATTGAAGTATATTGTTAAAGGCGCTTAGTTAAATGTGGGCGGGATGTAACAAATAGGGCGTGGCGCATTTCATACAGCAAAAGCAATTGAATTGAAAATGCATTTCTTATAAAACTGATACTCGCAGAAATGTAAAATAGGGACAGATTGCCCTGGCTTAGAAGTCCCTCTTTAGCAAAGGTGCATTGACCATTTCCTATGTAGGAAATATTTAAAGTAGTCCGAAAAAAAAAACAGAACCAAAACAGTCGACTTGAGGACAAACATATTTGCAGGGTCATTTTTTAGATCGCTATGAATGTTCATTAAATGTTGAAATTCTGTGAAGCTTATGGCTATAAAGTTATATCAACCGAGACTAAACAAAAAATAACCTCCAAGACACCCACTTTCATAGGAAGGCATTTCAAATCTATACATCATGGGCAACACATTCGTTGTTCAAATATTGAGTTTCCATATAGTCTGCCTCTCAAACCCAATATACCCTATGGAACAGGGAAAACAAAATGGAAGTAGAAAAAAAATTGTAAATCACTTCCATTTTCGTTTTATTGCACAATTCTTTGCAAACTATGAATGCATATCCTGGCTACGAGAATACAGCTCACAGTATATATACCTTCTGGGACAGATAAACACCATTAGAACCACGGGCACCATTCGTTCTTTCCGCACGGCTTCTTCAACTGGGGCGCCGGCAGAAGCAGCACTAGGTATACTCGTACCTATCTCTCGACCACTCCGATGGCATATGGTCAAAAGTACTTCGAACAGTGCAGGAAAGCAGATGGGGACGTGGCAGTGGATGAATAAAACTAGTTTTCCATATCCCAGTCAGACGGTAAAATGCATACGTAAAATAAGAAGTTGTACACTCGCCCGATGCATACACACACACAGACAGCTGGTTGAGGTATAGGAGCGCAGTAAAAGAGGGTGGTCGTTGCGAAAGAGGACTTCATTAGGAATGAAAGTATAACATTTTCAGAAGGAAAAAAAGAAAAGTCCGAAAATCCGTTGTTATTGCTGCGCCAGAGGAAGCACCTAAAAAGATTTAAGGCATTCCTGGGAATTCCCACAGCCATCGCACTGTAAAAATGTGTATGCGAATGCTTGTAATAATTGCAGATGAAATATGCGAATATATGTGCGGGCGGTTGGCAGGGGGTAATCACGTCGAATTGACCCAATTTTGTCTGCAATTCCTGTTGTATCAGCTATCTCTCTTGCAGTTGGCCAGCCATAAGATTATCCTGAATCCAGCAATTCTGCTAGTTTCAACCGTTATCCGAGTATACATAGGTACGTATATCTGAGCTGAGGTTTTTATTTGAATGCCTTGAATTGCTATAGCGGGTACGGATTGCGGAATGAGCTCCTGGTCGGAAGAGAAGATGCAAAAATGTTGCAGTAGCTACTTTTGTTTGCACTTGGAATTTCCGCAAATTAGGTCGATAGCGGAGGAAATAAAAGTTCCACTTAAAGGGCAGAAGGACTTTTCGGATTGTTGGTATAGGAAGTTCTAATAAAACGGCGAAGAAGGGGCTGCACAAGTTTTATGCGCTGCGATTTAGACTTGGAGGGAGGAGAAAAGTTTTCATTTCGCTTCCTCTTCAAATAGAGACAAGATAAATGATTTGATTGGTATTGTTGGCAAGTTTTGTGCTGCAAAATTTAGAACACTATTCCCGGGCGAATAGAACAAAATTAAAAGGTTAACTAATGTAATGAAAAGAAATTGTGAAAATTTGTTTGATGAACCGCACTGGAAGTTGCGAGCGAACTGGGCAGCAAAACAAAATGCCAGTTAAGTAGAGTAATTTGAAAAGTTTTTCTTTGTGCCGGAAGCTGCCGATGGAAGCTTTTAGGGAAACGGATGTTTATTTGATTGTAATGATAAATAATATATAGTCGGTGTTTTGTGTTGTTGGAAAGGACCTTCGTAAGAGTAGAAAATGAACTGGAGAGCGGATGTAATTCGGAATTAAAAAAAATTCACATTCAACTAGGCTTGAAGGTCACTCTCACTATTGTGCTCGAATGCTGCTTGCTATATTTGAGATTAAAGAGTTCATATTCTGTACGAATATGAAAAGTTACCGGTTAAAGGTTTATCGAGGCCAAATACCAGACAGGGTCTTGGTAAATAAATCAGTTTTCTTACATCTTCTTGGTACAGCCTATTTTTACCCAACTAGATCCATTTTACCCTCGCCCCTAAAGCTAGGAAACCTATTCGCCATACATCCAGGGACAACTTGTCGTCCATTATTTTTATAAAGACTGTTGGACCTGCTTGTACGGACAAATTTGGAGGTAAATGGCTCTTTTTGTGATGCAGAAAGAGTGTGGCAAAGGCAGATTTTTGGAAACGGAACTTTTAGGTTAATTTTAAGAACCGACAAGTCCGTAAATATATAGTAAAAAAATTGTGTGGGCGTACTTTGTCAACACAGAGGGCGCCTTTTAAAATTTTAGCACAGAAACTATTACCTCCTTAAGGAGGAGAACTAAGTTTGGACTGGCTTTTGACGAACCGTGTTCAACAGAAGTCTCGGGGACAGACAATCCAAAAACAACCTAAAGCGGGTAACATTTCTCTTAAATTTAAAAAAATGTTTAAATCCTTCCTCAGCGGATATCGGGAAAGTTACGAAACTTGGACCGCACAAAATTGAAATGCTATTGCAGTGGTAGCTAAGACCAAGTATCAAGTTATTGCAACTCGAACTCAGTTCTTAATCAAATTGGAAATAGAAAATGAAGACTGGCCTCTTACGTCCGTAGAATAGTGCCGAGAAGAATACAGTGTTCACCAAGGCACTGAAACAACAAAGATCTAAGGAAAATTCTTGACTAGGTATAATAAGCTCAGTGAAACCAACACCGGAAAGTCTGGAAACATACTCCGTCATACTAATAATCATTTTTAGGGTCCAGACTAAATTTTTCGAACTCACAATGGCAAAATTTTCCATACAAAATTGCATATTGTGACCTAGAAAATATTTAGTGTGGAGGTTAAGAATGATTATTAGTAAGGCCCATTGACTACACAACTTTTTGCGAAAACGGATACCTCTTGACTCGCTTTGGGTATTGCTTTTGACCCAAGATTTAGAAGCTCAAAGTATACATTGATAGGAGGCGTACTTGAATCGGTGTTAGAACTGGTTTTGAGTATGGTTTTCGGGTGTTTTTTCTGATTACCCGAAATTGAGCAACGCTGTACGTGTCTACTAATACTAACACAGAGGGATGTTCTCTGTTTTCAACACCCCACTTATTGCCAACTTAAAAATGGTGTTTGACATCCAAAAACATATTGAAACTTAAACTTAGGCTAAGTTCCAGGAAGTGATTTCAAATTGGTAACCTAATCCGAGCTTTTAACCCTGCTAAAAACGCCGCCATCATCGACATTTTACTGTCAACTTTTATCAGAACCTAGATTATATGAAGCGCGAGCTAAGTATCCATAGCAAGACATATTGAGAAAAAAGATAACATTATTTGTATTCAATGATATCTTTAGTCTCTAGTACAGTCTTGCACACAACGCTACAATGATAACATATGTAAAAGAGATAATATCGTTTGTATACAATGTTGGAATATTATCTCTTCTTCATTATCAAGCAAGACGATTGTACGCTTGGGTCTCCTTGTAGATAGATAAGAAAAGTATATAAATACGACTGTATGATGAATTTATCAACAGTCTTATTGTAACTACATAGTAGCCTTAAGCTCCTTTTAGAATTAGTAAAAAGTATTTCAATAATAAAGGACATAGTTCCAAATAAATATTGTTTAATTTTAAAAGTAAGAAACAAGTGTTTTAATTGGCGATCCTGCCAGGAGGTTAAATATACTTTTTAACTTCAATCGAGCGGACCTCGGGAACAAGTAGTGAAATCTAGTATAAACAGAACACTCGCGTTACCGGTTACAAGAATTACCTAGCATAGCAGGTACAAATATAGCTTCTTCGTACGAAGCAGCAAAGCAATTCAGTGAAAGTGTATATGTGGAGAAAAAAAACACACAAATTCGACGACAACAGACACGAGTTCAAAATGGAACAACTCGCAGTATTAATGGCAAGATTAGAAGCTTTAGAAACCAGGAGCAACACAGTAACACAAACCCTAGAGCACACACGCACAGAGAATGCAAGGTTAGCAGCAATAATAACTAACCAAAATCAAATAAACACTAATTTAGAAACAAAACTAAATGAAGTAAAATCTGGATTAGGCATAGTACCAAACATACCTGTGCTAGAGGAAATAAGAACCACATATACAGATGGTAGTGAAATACAGTTAGACGCATTTAAAAGCCTACCTATTTTCAACGGCGATCAATCAAATTATCGGTCGTGGCGCGAAGAAGCATCCAGATTAATGGACAGCATTAAAAACTTCAAAACACACAGTAAGTACGCAGCAGCATTGACTATAGTGAAAAGTAAAATACAGGGTGCAGCCGCGAATGTGTTAACCAATTATAACACAATTTTTAATTTTGAGGCGATACGTAACAGATTAGATTATACGTACTCTAATCAAGAACCTCTATACGTGCTACAAGACATGATGAAAGCCATCACGCAAAAAAGAAGCACACTGTCTGAATACCACGACGAGATAAATAAAAATCTCAATTTAATAATATCAAAAATCACTATGTCAGGTGATCCGCCGAATATAATCGACAGACTAATTAAAAATGCTAACGACGACGCAGTTCGTATATTCATTGATGGTATGAGTGACAACTTTACAAGAGGATCATTATATTCAGCTACAATAAATGATCTAGAACACGCATTCGCAATTGCTCGCAGAATAGAACATGATAATGTGCACAGGCATTTACATCTCACTCAAGATAAGCACCACAAAAATATGCCACATGAACGCAGAAACGAAAGAAGACCAAATTATTCGAGCCAAACAACGAATTATCAACCCCAGAAGCAATACGATAATATGCAGCAACACAATCAAGGACCACAGCCGATGGAGATAAACTCGAGACAAATTGTACATGCACAGCGACAAAATTGGAATCAATACAAACCCGATGTATATAATCCACCAGCGAAACGTGAACACAGCGGGAGTTTCAACACACACAACAGACCGCAACGATCTTATCAGCAGAACTTCAAGCAGCAGAGAGTAAATAACTCCCGACAACAACGCAGAGACGATGTCAGCAGTACATATGCAGAAGCAGATGAAACGGAATGTATGGTAAATAATAACATAAGAATAGATCATTTAAACTAGTAGACGGGTTGCCCTGCTTAAATTTAACTAGTACTATTTCTAAGGAAATTTATAAAATTCTTATTGATACTGGTGCAACCCATAATTACATTAATAGAAAATGCGATTCTAGCGAAAAAATTAAAATTAAACCTATAAAAATAAAAACAATGCATGGTTATTCTATGGTAGATACAAAGAAAGTAGTTAGGATATTAAAGAAAAATATAACATTTTTTGAATTAGAGGATATTCAGTCTTTTGATATGATATTAGGATATGAAGGACTTAAAGTTCTAAACGCGGAAATAAATTTCAGTAATATGACTCTAACTACCATAAGCAGTGTCGAATCTATTCAGAAAATTAATTACATAATTGGGGAAAATAATATTTATAAAGCAGACATAGATAGACTGATGAAGATTAATAACAGCATAGGACCGTTACCCTTTACAGATACTATAGAAGCAAGCATTAGGACGACCAATGATAATCCGGTTTATGTTAAACAATATCCATATCCCATAGCAGATAACGAATTCGTAAACAAAGAAATACAGAAACTCTTACATGACGATATAATAGAAAAAAGCCATAGTCCTTATAACAGTCCCATATGGACAGTACCTAAAAAAGGTTTGGACGAAAAAGGAAAACCAAAACGGCGCATGGTTGTTGATTTCCAAAAACTTAACGTTCACACTGTAACAGACAGATACCCCATTCCGGATGTCAACATGACAATTCAAAATTTAGGTAAAGCCAAGTACTTTACAACATTAGATTTGGAGTCAGGTTTCCACCAAATTAAAATCAAAACAGATGATAAAGAAAAAACAGCTTTTGCTATAAATGGCGCAAAATATCATTTTAAACGAATGCCTTTCGGGCTCAAAAATGCACCAAGCATATTTCAGAGATGCGTGGACGACATTTTGAGAGACTTTGTAGGTAAATTCGTACACGTTTACATTGATGACGTATTGATATATTCTTCATCTGAGGAAGAACATATACAGCACATAAGTCAAGTATTCGACGTACTCAATAAAGCCACATTAAAAATATCTGATGAGAAAAGTAAGTTTTTTCAAGAAGAAGTAGAATACTTAGGTCACATAATCAGACATGGTAGAATCACTACGAACCCTGAGAAAATAGCAGCTATAGAAAATTTTCCAGTCCCACAAACGGTAAAGGATTTGAGAGGATTTTTAGGTCTTACAGGTTACTATCGTAAGTTTATAAAAGGATACGCAAGCATAGCCAAGCCCCTGACATTATATTTACGAGGAGATAACGGTAAAGTAAACAAAAAACAAAGTAAAAATATTAAGTTAAATCTGAATGATTCAGCATTAGAAGCGATTAGAATTTTAAAAAATTATTTGAAAGAACAAGTCGAACTTTTTCAACCGGATTATAGTAAACCATTCGAGCTTACTACTGATGCATCCAACATAGCTATTGGAGCCGTACTAAGTCAGAATAAGCAACCTATACACTTCTTGTCAAGAACACTGAGTAAGACAGAAGAGAACTATAGCACAAACGAGAAAGAGCTATTAGCGATCATATGGTCCTTACAAAAACTCAGAAACTACATATATGGTATAGCAGACTTAACCATATATACCGATCACCAGAGCCTTATATATTCTGTATCAGAAAAAAATCCCAACACAAAGCTGAAACGTTGGAAGGGAATCATTGAAGACTTTGGAGCAAAATTAGTTTATAAACCAGGAAACCTAAATCTTGTAGCTGACGCATTATCACGTCAACGCATAAATACTTCTACCATAGAAACAGCACATTCAGCTGAAAGTTCTTCTAATGATATAATAAAAACTGTGAATCAGCCTTTTAATGCATACACTGCACAGTTCGAACTTATTGAAGATATAACAAATAATATCGAAACACAAATCTATTTTAGTAACAAAATAAGACTCATAATAAAGTTTAAGGACAAAGACTCTTTACTAAGGCAGATGAAAGAAGTTATACAACCCCAAAAGATTGTAGCTTTGCATACGAAATTTGAAAACATATACAAATATGGTGAAAACATAAAAAAAGAATTCCCACTAGTAAGATTTATATTCACACCAAGAAAACTTCAAGACGTGACAAATTTGGAGGAACAACTAAAACTTGTAAGGGTAACTCACGAAAGAGCACACCGAGGGTTACGTAACAATATACAAGAAATCTCAGAGAAATATTACTGGCCCGATCTAAATAAACAAGCAAAGAGTTTCAACAGAAAATGCATAGCATGTCTATTTGGAAAATATGAAAGAAAACCTATCAGAGAACCTCTGAATAATTCAGAAATACCAACACATGTGGGAACACACATTCATATGGACATATACTTCAACGACAAGTATACTTTCCTTGTAACAGTAGATAAGTATTCTAAATATACAATCCTTCGGGAAATCGAAACTCGAAACAGACTGTACGACGTTATGGAAGAGGTCTTATCTAATTATTTCCCAAAATGTGAACGACTCATGACAGATAACGAGAAGGGATTCAAAACAGAAATGGTGAACCAAATGTGTTTGAAATACAACATAACTAAAGTAGAAACTCCAGTATACAGATCGACAGCGAACGGTCAGGTAGAACGTGTAAACGGTACAATAACTGAACTGTCTAGAATATTCACAATTCAGAATAAAACAAGACTTATCGAAGAAATATTTAGAACAGTGCGTGAATTAAATAATTCTATACACTCAGTTACCGGTTTGAAACCTAGAGACATTTTCTTTAATCAAAATAAATATAGCAATAGTGAAATTATAATAAATAAACTAAACTCAGCATCCAAAAAAGTGATCGAACGTCTAAATAAAGGAACTCGACACAGAGAGTATAAAAAAGGAGATAAGATAATGGTAAGAATCACAGGTCTTAGAAAGAAATCTAACGCCAGATACATAACAAGAATAGTAGAAGAAGATAAAGGAGACACTGTAATCTCTAAAGAAGGAATAAAAATTCACAAGGATAACATAAAGAATTATCATTTTTCAGATGACGAAAATATTAATATTCCTAACATTACTAGGAATTGTACAGAGTCAAGAAGGGCAAGGAAACGTTCAAATAACTGAGTTACTAAACAAGAAGTTTATACTTACGCAAACAGATGACGTGTATTTATTCAAAGAACAAACTTATTTGTTACATGCCACCAACCTGACTTCGATATTTCAACCTTACGTAAATATCGTAACTAGTAAATATCAACCTACACAAGAAGAAAAAATTTGGTTAAGTAAAATTAAGAATTTAGCAGACCAATTACAAGAACATACTAGGCATACTAGATCAATTAACTTTTTAGGAACAGCTTTCAAATATGTGTTTGGTAATCCTGACCATTATGACTTAGTTAACATAGAAACGAGTATAAATAATCTCATAGAAAACAATAATAAACAAAAAACTATAAATTCTAGATTTGAACAAATTTTGCAACAATTCGAAGGTCAGAGCCTTAAAGAACATTTAGTAATAGAACAAGTGTACGAACAATTATTATTATTGACCAGAACAATTAATGCAGCAAAAAATAATGAATATTTATCAGAAAGCCTAGACTTAGATGACATTAAAAATATTATTCAACATGAAATAATTCAAGTACCCATAATAAATATACTTGAGTACTCTAAAATATTATTAGCTAGAACTGATGAATTCTTCATCACAATATATAAATATCCAGTTCTAATTAAATCATGTAAATTGTATAAAGTAACACCTTTAAATTCAAAACATGGAAAAATCATTACAGATAAAACAATTGCCTTATGTAACCAAACTTATTTAAGAACAAGAAATTGTCAAAATCATCTAAGTAAAAACATTTGTGAAATTAACTTTGAAGAAGAAAATTGTCTTATTCCACTTTTAAAGAATATAACTTCAAAATGCAACATTAAACAAGAATACGATTACGACTTAGAAATTGAATCCGGTGTTATGTTATTAAGCGGTAAGCATAAGTTAAATAATCAAACAATTAATGGTATAAACTTAGTTACTTATGAAAATACTATAAATCTAGACGATAAAATATACAAAAACATGCATAAGCAAATTAAAGAAGTTATATTAAGAAATCATAATTCAGAGTCTTACATCGACCAAATAATTAAAGAAGATACAATGTACAAATTCGATAACATAGATACTTTAAAAAAACTAATT
Organism: Cheilosia vernalis; assembly: GCA_949126925.1. Classification (NCBI taxonomy): domain Eukaryota; kingdom Metazoa; phylum Arthropoda; class Insecta; order Diptera; family Syrphidae; genus Cheilosia; species Cheilosia vernalis. Next base: position 59,657,299 of record OX421360.1, read on the forward strand.
ATTCCTTTTGAAGAAAAACCGATATTATCAGCTATATACACAATTGTAACACTGATTGTTATTCTAGCATTTACGTACGTAATGATAAAAACTATACAATGTATAACAGATCGTCAAAAACAAAAAAAGATTGACGCATATAACAAAACTTATGAAAGAGAAATGTTAAAAATAGCGTCGAAAAATCGGGACGATTTCGTTTAACAAGGGGGGGAGTTAAGTATCCATAGCAAGACATATTGAGAAAAAAGATAACATTATTTGTATTCAATGATATCTTTAGTCTCTAGTACAGTCTTGCACACAACGCTACAATGATAACATATGTAAAAGAGATAATATCGTTTGTATACAATGTTGGAATATTATCTCTTCTTCATTATCAAGCAAGACGATTGTACGCTTGGGTCTCCTTGTAGATAGATAAGAAAAGTATATAAATACGACTGTATGATGAATTTATCAACAGTCTTATTGTAACTACATAGTAGCCTTAAGCTCCTTTTAGAATTAGTAAAAAGTATTTCAATAATAAAGGACATAGTTCCAAATAAATATTGTTTAATTTTAAAAGTAAGAAACAAGTGTTTTAATTCGCGCTAGTTCTCTTCGCTTTGCTAGGTCAACTGCTTCGTATGCCCTCGGCTCTATGAGCAAGGCCGTTTCTACGGTGCAGGGAAATAACTTCACGGGCAATAACTTCACATGGGAAATAACTTCACCTCGAGTGGGAAATAACTTCACTTACAAAAAGTGAAGTTGTTGCCCACTGAAAGTGAGCAACCGTAAATTTTGTGAAATTATTTCCCACCCACAATTTGAGAATTTGTTGATTCTAACTGGAAAACAAAATCAAATTATTTATAAGTAGTATAGCTAATTTATTAAACTTTGCATACACCCAAACTCGCAACTACTCCCACCCCTAAACAGAGACCCCAAGCCGGGGGGTTGCAGGGGGGCGGCATGCCCCCCATACATTTTCCACTGTTTATGAATAATAATTGTAGGCTGACATACCTATGTCGCGGCATGTTAAGAGAAATTATTTCCCACAAAAAAGTGAAGTTTTTGCTCACTTTCAATGGGAAATAATTTCACATAAAATAAGTGAATTTATTTCCCACTCGAGGTGAAGTTATTTCCCATGTGAAGTTATTGCCCGTGAAGTTATTTCCCTGCACCCGTTTCTACGACTCAGTTTTTTTTTTTATATTATCTATCGTACAACGGATTTTTGAAAATATGTAGTATTTTTAAAAAAAAATTGTTTCCTAGTTTACCAACTTAATGCAACTTAATTGATGTTTTCAAAATTATTGCGTCCTTAATTTTAAATTCGAAGCACCGAAAACGCTAATTTTAAAAAAAGTGCCCATATCTCGAGAACCCCATATTCGATTTCGATAAATCTTTAAAAACGAAGTTATGCTTACATCCCGAACTTATGACTTGTAATCGGTTTTCAGCTAAATAGTAAAGCAATATTATTTTTAAAGCTAAACACAAATCGTCACTAAAATGCGTTCAATTAACTGTTAAGCATTTTGTATGGGAAATGCTTAACTTCATTTTACCAGTCTTAATGCCGACATAATATCAACGAATTTTTGCTTGTGCACAGTACCTTTCGAATGATATAAGTTTCATTCTCCTCAATGCATAATTAATACTTACAAAAGTTTACGGAAACTTTGGATATTCACGTATTAATATAATGATATAAAATCTGCCCCCAGGTTATACTGCGGTGTGTTTCAAGCTAAAAGCCACGGGAGCTTAGGACGTTTTAATAATGGAAAAAACCCTCTGCGTGTAGACAGTCAGGCAGCACTTAAAACGAATATCTCAAATCTAGTACAAGCTAAAGATGCACGTCAATAAGACAGCAGATAAACTGGCGGTAAATTGGATATGCTTGTAGTGCGCAACTGGATAGGCGTATTGGTTGAGGCCCAGGTCCACCCCGGACTGTAGCGCCACCTTAAGTAAGTAAGTAAGTAAGGATTGGACATGCTATTAGGTGGCAGACAAGTTATATCTTAAATACTGCTATTAATTCTGTCACACACATATTGACTCATAGAAAATAAAAATTCTTAGCCAAAGACCAATCGAGGAAATTTGTCAGGGTTGCAATTGGACAAATCATTTAGAACATATGCTTAAAATTCGAGATATTTTTACTAAGTTCGTCTGTCACTGTCCATGCCCATGTCCCATCCCCCCTCCAGCGGTTTTTGAAAGTTATAGCGTTCTGTGAAAGAAATAAAAAGATTCATCAACAGATGGTTTCATTACATGTCCTGCAGTTCTTGGTGGGAGTGGAAACTGACATTGGACCTCCTTTTAGTCTAAGCGCAAATTGCATAAAACCTTCGAAAGCTAAGTTTGAAAATTAATTTGTTTTTATTTTTTTAATTCAAGGTGCAAGTTCTACACTTAAACTGAACGGCGGCGGCGGTCCCTGTCAGTTTCAGTTGGGAAAAACTTTTATTTGATTTGTTGCTTTAAGAGAACAACAACGACTTGTTAAAAAAAACCTGTCTTGGAATCACAAATTTATCAGCAGACTCCTTGAATGATTGTTTGAGTAGATATGAGTCCTGCAGTAAAATGTTCTGCTTTTCACCATTCAGGAACAGTGTTACTATCTGAAAAACTTGTTTCTTTTTTCAAGATCTTTTCAAAATATAAAACAAGGAAGATAAAAGGGATGCTAATACTAAACAGCCGTATGACTGAAAGGGACAGCATTACCTAAGACGTAGATATTTTGGTCGGCCATCTTGTCTACGTGGTAGGAATTATGAAAGTATTTTCATAGCGATGGCTAACGAAATTCATCGTTCCAATAAAACAATATGGCTGCCGGAAGACAATTATTTGTTTATTTCGTATAACTTATTGATGAATTGTTGGTTTAATTTACTGAAACTAATTAGGGACTGCACTCTCATTTCACTGTTTCACTGTTTTATATCAGAAATAGAATCGTTTTCAAGTGATAACGTTGGTGACCGGAAATTCAGTTTTACACATCTATAATTATGGTAACACTTTAGTCGTCTGATTTGTGATCTCGTTCTTAAGCCTTTATTAGCATTGACTGCGGACAAACGGATCTCTCTGCGTGATGGGGGAAATGCAGTTTAAATGTCAGTTTATCACTTAACGAAAAATAGTTTCCTTACTTGAGAGTTGATGGAGACGTTAGTAAAACAGAAGTTGCGCATGGGCTCGACTCACATTATATAATTAATATAAAATGTTGTTCTTCAATAGAAAAAGTTATTTTTATTTGTTTATTTGATTTCGAAAATTCTTTATAGGTATAGGATCTTGAAATTTTGATGAATTTTAGGTCAAAACTCTTCTACATATTTTGGTGCTCAAAATTCTTGGCAAAAGAGATATATCATGTAGTCTGGCATCAGTGGTCAGGAAGTGAACCTTGAACTTCGCTTCGTCGATTGTCGATTGAGAATTCACCAACCGTCAAATTAATGAAACCAGCAGTGATTTGACATTTAAAAGAAAAAGTGTACGTCAATACGCCAAGAACAATTCAAGAGCTTAATGATGAGATAATACGGCACAATAACGAAATTGAACCTCAATTATGTCTCTAAGTCATTGAAAATATGGACCATCGGAGAGTGGTGTGCCACCGAAGCCGTGGCGAGCATTTGGCCGATAGTTTGTTTCATACACAATTGTCCTAGATCCTTCTATTATAAAATATTAAGATAATTCACTGAAAACTTTTTGTTTTATTTACAATTACCTAAAATCGTGCGTTTTTGTTGGACCACCTTTTATATAGAAGCACAACCTTCAAAACAAAGACAGCCAGCACAGATTGCATATAACGTTAGCGAATATTGTTTACTTTCGAGTAAACAATAAATAACACGCATCGTATTTCATTAAAAATAACTTCTCATTCCTCGGTGGAATGTGTCGCCAGCATTCTTAAAACAGTAACGGCCAAGTGTCACCAATGTCGCCTTTCTCTCGAACACATCTCCTTACGTGCATGTTCAATTTTGTGGACATAAATTTGGAATAAAATTCCACACAGACACACGCAGACCGACATGCCAAAGAACTGAATGGCTGAACAGTGAGAAGGCAGACAAAAGAAATATTTATCTGGTCGGTAGTTGGTCGTCCTTTTTGGCCAGAAAGAAAATTCGGCTGCCAAAACAAACACATAAATATATATACTTGTACGTATGTACATACGAATGTGGTGCAAAGTATTTTGATGGCCAACCTCTGGTCTGAGGGAATATATACCTACACCAAACCGAGGTTGTCTCCTTGGGGTTTATTCTTTCTCCTTCCCTTTGTTTGTGTCAATCGATTTTTCTCAATTTCACTCAATTTATACCTTCACGGCGCACATTACTCGTTAGTAAAACATGGTGTTTCAAGGAAGGAAAAGGATACCGGAGTAGAAGAGAAGAAGAAAGTGTTATCGCAGTGACAAACTGTTTTAGGGGTATCTGGTGGTGGTGGTGGGTGAATGTTAGATTATTGGAAAAGCAAACTACACAGTAGCACACCATCAACATTGGGCTCATCCTGCCTTGGATTATAGACGAAAGCCCCCACCCCATTCCGTATAAGCAATCTGTTTTTCCGTTTCCACGAAAACCGCACGGTAACTTCGCCATCGGAGCATGACCAGAAACCATCCCATCTGCAGTCCAACTCCATCGTCAGTATATATTGGTCGTGTATTCCATGTCGATGTCGAGTGTGTTTGGGAGACGACTCTGTACAATGCCAGCCGAAGGACAGGATGGATTTATAGAACAAAGTAGTGGCGGGGAAGGATCACTCTAATATTTTCTCGGATGCAGTAAATTCACCCTCGAATGACGATGACGACGGTTGGTGTTACACATCCAAACTGGAACGTGCATTGAATATGCCATCTTGCCGATTCAACCGTATCCTCCGGCCCAACTCCTTCCGCATTATTATTGCACACAGACACTTACTCTACTTGCGTTGGTTCTTTCGATTTGTGTCGTTGCTTGTCGTACTCGTTCTTTTATTTTGTTGTTTATTCTCTCCCATTGTGGCCTTTTATTGTTTTTCTTCTCCTTTTCCATATATACGATTCTGTCGTTGTTGACCTTATTTTGCCGTTCTACGAAGGCCAAAGTTATACACGACGACGACGATGAAGCTGGATAGAGCCACATTTGGACTGAAATTAAATCCCATTCAACCAACAGCAAAAGCAGCAACAAAACACTAAACGCCACAATTGCACACAAAGCTAGAACCCAACACAATACCAGTCGTGTGCCGTTGCGTTGTGGTCCTCTTCCTATACAACCGGTTCCATATAGTTTCTATACTTTAATCTGTTTTTGTTTATGATCTGCCACATGTAAGATACTCATCGTCTAGGTCTGCCTATCTGTTCCCCCCGTGGCGGCCGACATTATATTTGTGTGCTTGTGCTGTGCGCCTGTTGGGATGCAATTAGATACAAAAGTTGGGTAAAAGTTGCATTACGAAAAATGTGTGTCATCAGATGGTTTTGCCTGCCTTGCGGTCCAAAAGCCATATATCATTTTTGAATGTTTAAAAACTTTGTTGCACCGGATGTGGCTATAGTTTATTTGAAAAATGGGACTGGCATCAGGAGCTTTTCCATATGCAGGTGAATAAAAGCAACGCAACGGGAAGTTCTTTGTGAAGCACTTAGTTCGGGCTGACTTGACAGATCGGAACTTGACAGTTGCAATAATTTTTGAATACTATTCTTCAACATATTTTGAGTAACAAACGAAATTTATTTTCTTGCTCATAAATATTAATTTGCTTACTTTTGAAAACTACTGTATGGTTGAAATTAAGTGACAGATAAGACTCGTTTAATAGCCGTTTAATGCTTAAAAAAAGCATCCTTCAAAAAATCGCTTCCGGAGTTTTTGAACTGCTTGGATGACGTGCAAACTGAGAAACGTATCTGTACCTTCAGTACTTTTCAGCTTTGCAAATTATCAGTTAACGCAACAATTGGCATCACTTTATTACATATTGAAAATATGAGTTGCCAAAGTCATGCTTGTGACCTGTTTTTGATGGTTAATGGCGATATTTTTCACAACTTATGATATATGTTCCCGGCACAATAAGCCTTTGAAAATAGGATTCAACTTCGCTGCAAAATCTAGTTGCACAAAGTTCCCACATCTCAATATCTGTGAGGCAACTTAAAAGTTAGCACATATCAACCGAAAGCAAAATTTATCACATTGCCATTGACGAAAGGTGGAAAATAAAATTGATGAATAAATATCGAAGGGACCCCTTCACTCGGTTGTCCAGTTCACATTACTCCCAGTCGCTAGAATGCCGGTTAATACTTCACACTTAATTCACACCACTTAATTTGGTGCCGTGAACGAAGCCCATATGAATTAACGCCATAATGGCGTAAATTCACTTTCAAATGCGAATTAACGCCATAATCCACTTATGGCCTTAATTCACTTTTAAATGAGAACTAAAGTCATATGGTTTTAGTTCGTTTTTGAGACAATAGTAATTTGCGCAAATTATGAAATGTGTATGGGGGGGCATGCTGCCCCCCTGCAACCCCCCTGCTTGGGTTTACTGTTGAATTACGGGGTGGGTGCTAGGTTTTCTACTTATGTTTTTTGTTGAATTTTCAAATTGAGATTTTTAGACTTCGAGATTTTTGTCATATAGGTATGGCGTTAGTTCACATTTAAGTGATGGCTGTAGTTCTCGTTTGAAAGTGAATTAAGGCCATAAGTGGATTATGGCGTTAATTCGCATTTGAAAATGAATTAGCACCATTATGGCGTTAGTTCATATGGCTTTAATTCATGGCACCTTAATTCACACCACTTAATTTTTTTTCCTATTTCTTGAGATATTTCAAAATTCTTCAACGGTAACCCTGCTGTCAATTTCTCAAGCACGTATTTCTGACTAATGCTTCGAAATTTCCACACCGAAAACCCTTCTTCAGGCACCAAGTGACAAAGAACAGAAACATGAACACGAACAGAATATAATATAAAATAGTACGATGCGAAACAAACAACCAGGTGACAGATGCAGAAAGATCCAAACGAACAAAAAAAAAAAAAAGCAGCATCAGAAACAATCAATATAGACTCGTTTACGTTCTGTCGTCAAACAGTCATTTTTCTGTTCTGTTCCTAATTCTGTTTCTGTTGCAAATGTATGGGATTCCGTTTCTGTTCTTTTTCACTTGGTGTCTTTAATGAAAAATTAAACGAAAAGAAACGCGTGTCACTGTTGAGGAATTTCGCGTCGCCGGTGCTGCCAACCAACTTTTAGTTTACACATAAAAAAAAATGATATCTCAACTTGATCTTTTCACCAAAGACTTCCCACAAATTAAGTGGAATTACGGGAGCATTTTAGGTCACACCAAAGTGTACTATCAAAGGAAAAAACATTTTTTTTATTGTGTACAATTTACATCCAGCGAAACGTTAATTCGATTTGGCAACAGAGACGTAGAAAACGTATATATTCAATTTAAATCCCCCATTTCAGTATGATGATGTTACGCAAGTTCTGCCCTACAAAATTCCCCTTCCCCCATTTGCGGCAACACTCCCATAACAATCGGGAGAAATGTAAATGAGTATACTCTTAATTTCGTAATTTAATAGCCAATACCAGGTTTTCGTTTTTCATTTTATTACCAATTTCCATGAGTCGACATATAAAAGTGTGCTCATGATAATGAAATGGAATTTAAGTGCCTCCAGATAAGATGCGGCGGCAGAAAGCGAAAGCTGCCTGCCACGCCAATGTTAACAAAGTTAAACGCCAAATCGCCAAACTGGCTGGGTCAAAGTCGTATTTCGTATATATCTGTCTTTTATTTTGGGAACACAAAGGTAACGCACTTTCCCTTTCTCTCTCTCTGATCGCGTGATCTTTTTCGATTTATATCAGAACATTTCAAAGGCTTTTGCCCTTGCTATATTTATATTTCAAAATGGCTGAGGATAACAAAATGTAGAAAAAACAAATGAATTTTCTTGTCTGATGGTCAGTATTCTTTCGCTCTCCTTCTGACTAAAACAGTCTTTGATGAAATTACTGGCCATGTAACCGACTTGATTACTTTACAGATACGAGCAGCAGCGCCCATTCACACGCACCATTTACTTTTTGCTATTATATCTATTAGACACTGGTATCTTTGTTTTTTTTTTTTGGTTAGGGTTTGAGTCGGAAAAACAAAAGCAAGCTCGTCATGATATCGATAACAAAGAGAAAAATTAATATCGTTCTCTGTTTTCACACTTCATTTGATAATGGCAACAAGCGCAAGTCGAGAAAGTTGTTGCAAAAAGAAAAAGGAGGAAACCCATCTATACTAAGTAGCTTTTTGTTAATTAATTCCAGTAATTTAGAGTTCAATAGCCGGATAGATTTGCAGCAGCAGCTCGATTTAAAATGAAAGTAGTTATCTCCCCTAACGACGGAGTACAGTACATTATGTTATTTCGTATACCTAGGTGTAAGCGCTGCGCTGTGCTATAAAGTTGGTAATTAAGAGGAATAAGCGCGGCTACCTTGGGTATGAAGTTTTATTGGATTACGGTTTTAAACTGAATTCCGCATTAATGTGTGCGGATTTCGAAAGATACACTCGCATTCAATTAAGCGAATCCATTGGACTGCGATATAGAGTTATTTATTAATTGCGGTCGTTCGGGGCAGGGTTTAGTTTGGGGCGCCAATGGTGTAGTTAACCGCGGTTAGGTTGGAGATAAAAGTGGATTTCAACTTATGGAAAGTGTCACAGCCGTGAAACAGTCACGATGGGATGGGAAATGTGCGTTTATAACTATTTCTCGCAGGGTTATCATTTTATAATGCGAACGAATTGACTACAAGGTATAGCTGCCTCTGTCTGAGGAGGGCGCATAGTTCCACCTGACCACTAAGTCTGAGTCAACTTTGAAATCAGACCCAGATTTGAAATTTGCTAGACCCCAATCGAACGCGATGCCACCTCCAAAGAAAGTAGCTTCTGAGGAGCGTTAAAAAGATCTAGAAATGAAGGACGGAAGTCTTACACAAGACTCTTATTGAGGTCATATTTATTAACGAGTTGTTTTGGCTACTTAAAGCTGGATAATTTAGGAGATCGATGTGAATTGTCTGAAAAAAGTTCTTGTGAAATATAGGCGGGACCGGAAAACAGAATGCGTGACACTTTCCGCATGCCCAGGAAGTTATTTGAAAGACTATCTCTTGAATTGTATGGCAGCTTTCGCCTTGAAATTATACAAATTGCGACCTATCTCGCCTTTTCGAAGGATTTAAAATAATATGGGAGGGATTGGACCTATTGGCAGTGGCTACTCTCACAAAAAAAAAGTTCCAAACAATTTTTTGACACTCATTTCATCTAAAGTTGTAAAACTTGGAAAGTATTATTTTTAAGCTGATGAAGCCACAAAATTAATGTCTACTGCTTATATTCTATAAAATCTATATATATCAAAATGGTGTCAAAAATGTATACCTAGTATTTCATCAATTGAGAACGGCTGAGCCAAGATCTTTTAAAAATAGTAGAAATGATGCCGGTAAAAAGTGATTTCAATTTAATAAATAAAAAAATGTTAAAAGACAGTTTTAATTATGTGGGGCCGGCCCTTTTAAACATAATAAACTACTCCCTAACAAGTGGAGTTTTCCCAAAAAATTGGTAATAGTTCCTGGGCCAAAAGTTGAAAATTCAAATAAAAGCGAGCATTTTAGACCGTTGAATATGCTCCCCATGCATGAAAAAATTTTGGAGAAGGTAGTGCAAGTACAACTTGAGAGTTACATAGAGGAAAACAACATACTAGTCGAAGAACAATCGGGGTTTAGGCGAAAACATTCGTGTGAATCCGCTATAAACTTCGTTATAGCGGACTGGAAAGACAAACTACACGCTAATAAGAAGATAGCAGCTGTTTTCCTGGACCTGAAGAGAGCATTCGGGACGGTAGATAGAGAAATATTATTGAATAAGCTATATGGATACGAGTAAGAGGTGTTGAATATGAGTGTTCAGAAGCTATAGAGTCAGATTTGGGAGTGCCTCAGGGTTCTATACTGGGTCCACTTCTGTTTTTATTGTATATTAATGATTTGAAAAACACAATTAAATATTCTAGAATACAATTTTTTGCTGATGATGGGCTTATATATGTCGATGAAGATGAACTCTGTGATTGTATTGTATTAGAAAACTAACTGAAGAAATAAATAATATTAAGACTTACTTGAATATGAATAAACTTAAGCTAAATGTAGAAAAAACGAAAATACTGTTATTACCTGAAAATAATGTGATACGCCAAATAGAAGATTTTGAATGTGTAAAGGAAATAAAATATTTAGGAGTAATAATGGATAGCAAACTTAATTTTAACAAGCATCTCGAAAATGTATGTAGAAAAATAGCCACAAAAATCGGTTTCTTTCGGAGAATAAGAAAGAAGCTATGTATTCCAACGGCAATAAAGATATATAATACTATAGTAAGACCCCATTTTGAGTATTGTCCAACAATACTATTGTTGGGATCTTCAGGTATGTTAAATAGTTTACAAAAATAACAAAACAAAGCAATGCGTTCCATTTTATGCTGTAGTAGATATACATCCATTCGAAGTATGCTGGAGGCACTAAAATGGTTAAACATAAGACAAAGGATAGTTATGAGTACTCTTATTTTTATATTTAAAATAAAAAACAATATGCTGCCCAGTTATTTAAGTAGAAAGTTAAAAACAAGAGCTAGTGTACAAATATATAACTTAAGAAATAAAAATAACGTCAATGTGCAATTATTTAGAAGCGCAGTGATAATGTATGTACAAAATAATTATTAAATTTAAAAAATGTAACATAAGCTTATAAATGTAATATGTTTTTGAAATAGCACACAAGCTAAATAAACGTAATCTAATCTAATCTAATTTGGCTGAGAGAAAATTTTACGAAAACCCTCCGGGAAATTGAAAATATCAAAAATTGATCTTTTGTATGAAATTTTGTGTGCAAAATTCTGTAACGGTACGCGGTTGTCCGTCGATAAACTGATGAACAATGTGATTCAAGCGACGATCATCAAGGACAAATTCAAATCAAAGGAGAGAAAGTCCTTATCCCATGAATTCAGATTATTCCAACTGATCTTCCACTCTAATTCAAGTGGATTAAGTTAACCGTTCGATTAGCTTTTGCGATGGCAACGAATAAATCGCTAGGCCAATCGTTGGAAGTCTGTGGGATTAATCTTGAATTTCGATCAGCTATGCGTTGTCTGGTTTTGCGACGGAAAACAAATCGAAAAACATTGTTTTTCATAATCATTGTCTACTAATTTCGATTACATTCAAATAATACACATTGAAATCTGAACTAACTGTGTTCAATTACAAGTCTAGAGTTTATTTGAAGACCTTAAAGATGAATTTCGTCGGGTCCGCTAGTTTAACATACAAATTTTCGAGATCAACTATTTTTAGTTTATTATACAATGAATCAGCGGTTAGCTTTTGACCGCCAAGCAAGCCACGATCGATGTTAATTGTCTGATTGGCACTGATCACCTTTTATCCTTCCAGACTTCTTTTTGTGGGTTTTTTTTTTAAGTCAAAAGTGTATTTGTTTTTCAGATTTTCAATTTTAGCAAAAAATAATGTTTGGAGGTAAGTCTTCCTCGTTGAAATCTATCAATAAGGGCGTTCCTCAAGGTTCAATTCTCGGTCCAATTTTGTTTTGAATGTCTATTAATGATCTTTCAACTGTCCAACTCTATGCTGATGATATACAGTTGTGCTTATCTCGTCCTCTTTGTGTTGTCTTTGATCATGCAAGTAAATATAATGAAGACTTGTCAGCGATTTTTAGACGGACTTGTGTTAAATCCGACTAAATCTCAGATTATTGCAATTACGAATAAACCAACAGATCCAAACACCTTGCCGGATTTATATCTCTCAAACGTCAAACTTCGTGATATTCTGAGGACTTGTAGTCCTGGATAAGTGCTGCTTTTTCCTTAGCTATAAAATGTCCGGCATCGTTGCCAAATTTCACAAACAGCTTTATATTAATTTTTACAGCCGTGACTCTTCAGCTCCCACTTTCCAAAACGTATTCAGCGAACTAAAAGCCCCCCACATGCCCATTTATATGACCACCAAGACAAGTTCTAAATTAATTCCCAACTAAAAGCCAACCCGACTCTCAATCCAAGGTTGTATAAGGACAACTTCGTTAGCCAACTACTTTTGCTGTGCGGTTTCCATTGACCAAAAAATCAACTCGCAAATCAACAACATGTAAGAAGCGCAAGTTCTTGTGTCAATATCCAAATAAAATTCACAGATGCTCGGCTACATGTGTATCCTTCGAAACTTTCATCACTTTAAAACTTGTGCCGAACTTATTCGTAATAATGTTCATTCAAAATTTTCCCAAAAGAATCCTCTTTCGAATAAAATGCGTCCAACTTTTGCTTTTGAAACACCGCTGCCGGTTAAATATGTTTCCTCTGTCATGTGCGGTTTGTGTCATTAAATTTCACATTGAGTATACATTTTTGTTACCAACTTTTATAGTTGGCTGGCATCCTTTGTGTATATGCGACTTCATAACAGAATTGCACAAAACTTCAAATCGTTTCCTTCACGAGAGATCTCAGCAAGCCGCACTTGTTTCTCACTGCCACAAATTAACCGCACACAAACAATAGGCGATCCACATTCAAAGTAACACAATCTACCTCAGCAGACGTTGATGTAATTACTTCAGCATAATACCGCTGTGTGGGGCATGCACCGGCAAGCCCACTTAACTAATTTCTCTGTTAATTTCCATGAGGGAAATTCCTGCAAAGACCTTGCATTGCGCACCCCGGGAAACAGCAAAACCTTCACGTTTGCCGTCTTCCTGCATATTATATCATCGCCGCCATGATACACAGTGTTGTGTGTGTGTTTTTATTTTGCTTGTATTTGCGCCAGCACCAGGCGCGGATCCGACTCCATCTACGATTGTGATGATTTTGATGGGGAGTTGTATATCTATCGCTGATATGGTGAAATGCACTTAGTTTCATTCCCTTCCGCCAGCGGTTCGGTTTTTAAACTCACTCTGCCGATATTCGATTCGTCGCTTCCGACATTCGTTGAAATTCAATAACTTTCGACTTTCCGCTGCAGACTGGTTGGCTTTGGTTGGAGACCGAAAAAAATAAATAAATAAATGAAGTACGAAACGCCAACTGTGTTGAAATGTTTCCACCATGCTCTCTCGATATTGCATGTTCATTTCCTGTGGTGATGGTGCCGCCATTTCCCAAATCAACGAACCATCCTAAGCCTCAAATATTCACAGGCTCGTACATAGTTAAGAGGACTGCGGGAATAGCTTTCCATTTCCATCCTCATCCTCCTCGTCGATATCCGTACCTCACTGGGTAAAGAAAACGTGATTTATGCATCACAAATCAGAGAGAGAGGGAGGACGAGTCGATCCGTAAAAGGTTTAGCCCATTAAACAAGGTCAATTAGGTAGCCGTTGCAAACATCTGCAAACCAACACGTGCGCACAATCGGAAATTGGATACCGGAAAGATTAAAGAAAAAAAAGAAAAAAATTGATCCGACCCGATGCGGGGCCCCAAACTCAATTGCACTTCATTAGCACTTTTCGGCGCTGCTTCTGTGATAGTGACCACAAATAGTAGCGCACACAGTTGTTGTTCCTTGAATCGGAAGGACATCTCTTTGTGACAAAGGGAACCACAAACGGAATTAGAAATTCACCACTATGGGTTGACGGTTGGACTTTGCCACAAATAATCGAGAGCTCGGCTCCTCTGTGGTGGTCTGTTGCGAAGTTGTTGTAATTAATTATTTTATGTAAATTAAATCGTACAGCGAGGGTGATTGAACCAAAGCGAACCATGTCGTGTGTGTGTTAAACATACGGTGACCCACTAACTCCAACTGTAGGTGGTTCGCTCTGGCACTTGTGAACTGAATAATGAGATATGACTCACTGCAAGAGCGATGTAATTGTAGGAACTTAAGCAGTTAATGGGGCCTATAAGGTGGTTTTCCAAATGAGTTATGCTATGCCGAATGTGTCTTAACAATGCGGTGCATGTGTATTTGTGTGGTTTCCTAATGCTGATTGTGGGAGTGCGATAATGACCACCCACTTTTGAATGCGACCATGAGATATTCCCACCGTGCTCATCTTTCTGTCTGATCAGTGATCATTGTTCAGGGCAGATGAAGTATGCGTGGTTGGGAAAGAAATGAGCATAACTGTCATTGAATTTATTATTCAAATCGCGTTTTGCTTAGCAGTTTTGTTTTGACAGTCTGGTGTTTTTATGCTAGGACTGTACCTTTCAAAATGCACATTATGACAATTGTTTTCGAATACCGTGGTTGAAAGACCTTTCAATCGAGGGAATACATTTCTGAAGCCAGAGTTGAAAATTACGACATCCGTAAGTGAACAAAACGTCACAGAAAACCATAACAAAGTTCGTCACGAAACACGCATTTGAGAATGCGGCCCTGAGAGCTCCATTCCGCAATGCAATATCGGACTATAACCTATACAGAAGGTTTGTAAAATGTCCCTACACTGCCCCGAATCTGCCCATATGTTTCTTATTGTTCTTTGTTACATTGTTTTATGTCAAGCTTTATTTACTTTTAATCGTTACTGGTTTGATTGACAGGACACGGGAGTACAGTTCGTAAATTTCACGTAGCTGGGTGAAAACTGTGGCAATGAGAGGGGTTGGGGTCGAAATTCTGGTGAGGTCAAAATTCTGGTTTTTAAATTCTGCTTTCAAATTCCGTTTTACAAAATTCTGCTTTCAAAATTCTGCTTTACAAAATTCTGCAAATAATAAAAAAAAAGGTTTGAAAAATGTTACAAAACGCGCGCTTTTACATTTTGCAAAACTCTACACCAAAATTTCTACTCGCTCGTTATAGAAGAATAGGTAAAAGAAGTCTTTTTATTGCTTTTAAGTTTGCTCTCTTGGTTTAGACAAATATTCTGTTAGTATAAAAGTAAAAGATCAACGTAAGAACCACGAAGTGTTTTATTTTTACAAAACTAAAGCAGGCAAAGTTACAAAGGCAAAACCCCTATTTTTGTGGCTTAATGCAAGCTACAGTAGTGGCTTAAAACTTCAATTTAAACCTTAGAATTGAAAAAAATCTGTCTCCCAATACAGTCCACGACGGATGTAAGAAAACTCTAAAATACCAAAAAATCGTTTCTTATATCCGAGGTGTTCCTATATACAAGAAACAAAATCTAAGGTATCATGCGTTTCTTATAAGCGAAGTGTTCTTATACGAGAGCATTAATGTGAAACTGGAAACACACA
This sequence comes from Cheilosia vernalis, assembly GCA_949126925.1. Taxonomy (NCBI): domain Eukaryota; kingdom Metazoa; phylum Arthropoda; class Insecta; order Diptera; family Syrphidae; genus Cheilosia; species Cheilosia vernalis. The sequence goes on from OX421360.1 coordinate 59,672,780, forward strand.
TTTTGACTCGACATCCGTCGTGGACTGTACATAGAAAAAATCGACGAAGAAAAAGTAATTAATTTATAAAATAACTTTTTACGATCTCCAACATTTCGTCGCTCCAATTCAGAACCAATCTAGGTCCAAGATATCGAAATCCATCGATCGATCTAATCATATTGTTTCAGAATTTTTCTGCAAAATATGTTCAAATATTCGCAACAGAGATTCACTGACGCGTAGCCGTACCAGTGAGAGTGTTCAGTATTTATAAGAAAACAGTTTACTGGTACCTTCTGGCAACACTGTCTGGAGAATTTCTAACTTAAAAAGTATTTTTGGAAAAAAGCCTTTCAGTGGCTGCGTTCCATTTTTCCGCTAGACTTCAAACAAAGTCCCTTGCAGAGCCAATTGATTTTTTGACATTTCTTTTAACTTCAAAAATATCACATGAAAACATATCGGGTACATTCAAAAATCTAGTTATCTTAAGTGAACTATATTGGTCTGGACTAGATTTAACCTGAATGCAAGAAATAGATTGATCGGTAACGTCATTTCCTTCATTTACGAATTGTCAACTTGGTAGGTACTCAGTCACGAAATTGTTGACTAGATTCGTCGGCTACCCCTCTATCAAAGTCAACTGGAAAAACTATTCACGTGACAGACATAGGCCAAGAAAACTGAAAGCCATCCAGCCGTCGGACCAAACTGGATTCTTGAACGTCTCAATTGCTGAGTTATTGAGACGAAACAAAATTCAAGCGGCTTTTTATTGATAGAAAGTCGAAAATGATCGCTACCTATTCTTAGAACTAATTACATTTAACAATCTAGTACATAAAAAATAAAATCTTACTTAAACTCACTTAATCCCGACATATGCCGACAAACCCCACATCCACTTATATGTTTCTTTTTCCAAATTTGGTTTTACTTCCAACCGAATGACAGTGACAACTGTTTTTTTTATGTCTATTTTGCGCTACAGTAAGTCTCGCCTTTAAAGGAAAGTCAAACGTTTGCGCTAGAGCAAGTAGTGAAATGTCACTATTTTTGAGTACAGTTTGATATATCACTTGTCATTTGTCATTTCCACAGAATCACAATGCATTAATGTCAAATTGGAAATAAAAATTTTGCCATCGGCATACATACAAAACTCACATACCATCTCCTCATACCGACGATTGACAAAATAATAATGAATCATGTATAAAGGTACACATGTCCATGTTTATGTAATAAGCCAGACATTTAATCAATTTCCTCCACAGAGTGTCCAGTCAAAAAATGAGCAATTCATCTCTCCATTCGACCAGACATGACCTCATTTCCGATTAATAGCACAACTCACACAGAAAGGTACCCACTACATCCATCGGTATCTACCACAATCTATAAAATAATAAATTTAATATCGACATTGTGAAAATGTCATCGTTTAAATCATGACAGTGTGAAACCCATAACCGAGTACCGAACCCACACAGTTTGTCACGTTTCTCTCGATTTGATCGAAGTTTCCCAAAAAATAAATAAATAAATACAAACGCCTCCGACAGCTGTCTGCAAAAGCCATTGTAAAAATGACATCTTAAGGAAATTCCTGTCACTCGCACGAAACTATCACCTATCCACCCACACTCCCACCCTCATATATGTATATACGACTGACTGACCTGGCAACAACAGAAACGTCAAAGATGCACGTCATCTTTTCAGGTTTGTTTGCCGTGACGATGCAATGGTACGTATTACAACCAGTCGAGCGTGAAAGGCAAAGCGCAAAATGACAGAAATACTCGTACAACCGTATTAAATAAGGTGACACACAATTGAAATCATAGATTGAAAGAGATTTCACCCAACAGCCAAGTGAGCGCATTACATAGTTACAGTTAAAGCCGTCTACCGTGAATGGTAGATCTACGAAGATATGCTTGCTGTGCCCGTCGTCATCGTGTGAATGCGCAAAGAAGATCCACATTCACACACGGATCGAGCTTAAAAAACGAAGCCAAGAAAGAGTAGACGTTTCTTCCGTCACAGCTATAATTCTTTTGTTTGCGGACGGTTTTTTTTTTTTTTTTTTTTTGTAAATTTCACTTTGCTCCAATGACCTTATAATTGTGACGTTTCTTCTGACATTAGGATTTATTTACACGAAGCGGTGAACACTGACAGTTCATAACGGGCCCAAGACCCGGAAAGACACCAGCATAATGACAACTAAGTATAGGTACACAATGTAGTTGTTTTTACACTGTGCCCAGTGTGTGATTAACAAAACGGTTATTTTCCATTGCTTTCCCATTGCTTTCTTCCCAAGAAGTAGGTTCAGAGTGAATTTTGTATTTTGTGTTTGTTCGACAGATTTGCGTTGCACGCATATGTTGAACGCAGTCGACCAAAGATTATCGTTGTTAATTAGATTTGTTCTTAATCATTGTACACGTGTTTGTATGTGCGCACGTTAGTGATTGCGGGATATCTATTGTACCATGAATAAGGTAAATACCGTTAAAATGATTTCCTTCTTCTGGTACGAGTGCATTCACAGAGAGTGAAGCTTCTGTATATATAAATTTTTTTTTCTTTTCCAAACGGTTTTTGAAGCGCTTTCAGTTTCCTTTATTGAACACTCATCGGAATGGTTTCCGTTGAGCAGGAAGCTTTCTAGTACTTACTTCCTTTGAATTGCATTCGTTTTAATTATAAGTACGAGTAGTTACCTGCAATGAGAAGAATACAAAATTTGATTTAATGAATTATGCAAGAAGCCATGGTTAATTTAAAATATTTTTTACGACGCGCTCGTGAGAAATGTTTTTTTTTTTTTAATGGACGGTATAATTTGGGGGGCCCCTTAAGTAGCCGGAAGTGGGTCATCTTGGTGTGTGTTTGTTAATGGAATGATTGCGAGTAGTTTTTAGAAAGTAGTTCGAATGAAAACGAGTACATATAGCTAAGGTGATTTACTGGATTGTGACGTTTGACAAGTGAACTTTACGAAATACAGCTTTGCTGACCTTTTCCGAAATTGGCAAACAAATTTCCAGGGACATTTGTAGGGTTTTTTCGTGAGTATGGCAAAACAATGCTGCCACACTTTTGCTGTTAGACTGTTTCACTGAATAGATGGCGCTGAAACAACAGAATCTATATTATGCAATCAAAAAATGTACGTAGTGAACATTTGAGACTGAGTGATGTCTTAAAAACTGAGTTGTGGGGAAATATAGCCGCGACGATGACTAACGTCGTCTTCATTATGATCTGATCTCTCTTTTTCCGGTCTCATTTTCAAGACGAAAAAGAAGACCAAACCTTCTTAAATAAAAAATGTTGTCGGTCTGGACTAGATAACTGAAAGCAATAAAGGCTGCACTGTTTCAGGCAGGTCGGCAGTATGAAATACCTATAAAAAATTAACAAGGTTTGCAGTTCTCTTTAAAGTCCAGTCTTTGACCACCTTTTCAAGCAAATGGGGATCGTAAATTGGCAGAACGGCGGTGAATGTTGTTTCAAACCGTCAATCGGCAGCTCATCTGTTTCTGTCCTCCCTCTCTTAACTATAACACATTCAACCGAAACTAGACCTGATTGCTGAACTAAGATTGATGGCAAAAATGACGTGTTAACAAACAGATGTTTTACGTATGCTTTTTGATGACCGCCACCATCGCAAGAAGAAACCCACTCGCTCAATTCAACCACCCCATATCCAATTGCTCAATCAACAATCGAAATGTGTCAACTGAAAACCTATTACGGTCCCTGCCGACACGTAAATAAAAAGATCAGGCATATGGAATACAGGCCAAAAAAAAAAAAACAGGATGCTCCTGATAATACTGCACAAACTTGCATCCATTTACTCGCACTTGTCGGTTAACTACTCCTCTTCTGGTGAACGTTTTCCGCACTTATCCGAAGGGCAAATTTAATTGTCCTGTCCACCACCACAACCATCATCATCAACAGACAAAGTCTCTGGCTGCCGAGCAATTCCAATTCATCATCATCATCATCATCTTCTGCTTCTCTCCTGCTGCATTAGGTTATCATTAGAACTGAAGTCAAACAAAGCAGCGGCGCACACAGAGTACGACTTATCCTACCCCCCCGACCACATCAACCGACCATCAAAGCACGAACGACCGGACCGACCAGGTAGAACTGGGTATTTGCACAACCGATGATGATCTCAGTCTCCAATCATGCAAGCTGAAATCTTATCTTCGGATGGTTATAATTAAAAAGGGATGCAGAGCAAAGTCGCCGGGAGGCCCAGCAGTCTTAGCTTGAGTTGGCAAAGCGTCCGCACCAGCCAAAGAACATGAAAAACCAGACACAGACATACCGAAAGGGATCATTTGAAAGAGAAATAGAAGGAGAATAAGTGAATTGGTCAAACCAAAGCCTAGAACGATGAAAAACAAAAGTCAATCCTCCAGGACAGTGATCTTGGTGTTGGTGCTGCTGGTGTATAGCCCCCAAAGGCAAAAACAGAAACGACAAACAACTGAAATGGAGGCAACTGGCCAACATGCAACGTGATGTCTTGGCTTTTTGTTGCCTCCAAAGAAATGGACGCCATCGTAAATACAAACAATAAAAAAAAGCAACCGACGATAGCAAAAACAAAAAACGAGGGATACGACCAAGAAAATGGTATACACCGCGTTGAAGAATTTTTGCGATGGTTTTTTGTTTTGCACATAATTCGCGAAAGTGGAAGAAATACTTAGCGAGGAATTTGAAAATGGAACAAATCGACTGGACGCGCACCTTCTTTCAGCGAATGTTGCCGATTTCAGGCAATAAAAACGCAAGTTCATATATAAAAAGGGATATAGCTCTTATAATCTGTAGACGAATAAACTTGTTGTGTGCTCTGGAATTTTGATGGTTACTGCTCCAAGCAGAAAATTGCATGATAACGTGCAAATTAAAATCGAGGCGTCTAAGCGTAAGTCACTCTTATTGACTGTACCATGCAGTACACCGAACGGATCCTTTGTTCTTTTCGAGTTTGGAATGGTTTCTTAAGTGATAAAGTTTATCGTCTGCGAACAGACCCAGTTATCGCCGAATTTAGAAAATGTTAGTGCAAATAAAAGAGGGGTTATTTTAGTCTTAATCGGGGGTTTGAAGATGCCTTCAAAAATGTTCAACGCTTAGCTTTGTGTTTCCACAAATTGCTTGAATAATATGGTCTTGTTTATCGCTATCTACAAAAGGATTGACATAATTTGATGGTGCAGGCATTGGCCAACAGTGAAAGCTGTCCCGATTCGAAAATCGTCAACTCGCTCTGAATTAGTTGGCCGATTTCAATGTTGAACAAACAAAAACAAAATTTTGCTTCATTAAGCCTTTGATAGGTGTATGAATGAAATTCATTCGGATTGGGTGATTCCAAATCGCCATAAAAATAAGGAACAACAATATTGATTGTACAAAATTTTAAGTAAAAATGAGATTCCATTATCCAGGAAGCAAAGTTTTGGTTTTGAAAAAAGTTGTCTACGAGGTTCTTAAGGTGATGTCGTTTGTCGAATCGTTATAGGTTTTTCACACCACGCCGAAAACCGTGTTTTCCTTGAAAACTCGTCGATGCATTCACAGCGACTACCAACTCGTTTTCGTTTGACGTTTCAATCAGCTGTGAGACACTCGTCGTTAAACTTCAGTGCAAACTTTTTTGGTTACAAATTTCGATCGCATTAATTAACATTTCAAATCAATATTAGCCCGTCAATTAATTGTGGAAAATGATTTTAAGTTGTGAGTTGTGACATTTGTTCGGTCACCCATTTTGCTGAATTTGCTGAATATTGCAAAAGGTGTGTTTCGTTCTTTCAACAACAAAACGATTGGAAGTCGTTTTGGTGGTGTTTTCGTGGAAAACGACTTTAAAAGACTCGTTTTGAAAACTGCAATATGTATGGGAAAACTTCTGTTTTCGGTTTACGGCTCGGTGTGAAATGCATATCATATTTGTCATGGTAATTCCTTTAAACAAGACAGGTCTTCCGAGCTCGATCAGTGGCTGTGGATTTAATCTTATCGTGGGCCATTATTTAAATTGATCGTCTCTGTCAGGTTGTCAACCAATCGTTCTATTTGAAGAGTTTTACTATGAGTTCCTGGATTAAAACTAAAACTCACTTTAAGGTCGGAGTTTCACCTCCCTCTCAAATGGGTAGTGTGTAGAGGGCGAGAAAAAAACACCCGTCAAATCGATAACTTTGCAGTGTTTTTTTTAGAGGTAGGTATAGAACTTTAAGTTGGCAACACTATTTTAACTGGCGGCCATTGAGTATGAACAGTAGCCGGCTTCATTTACTTTGTGTTTGGGAGCTATTTAAAGCAATAAACCTCCACAATTTTAATAAAAATGGAGAAAAGTGAATTTCGTGCTTTTTTACGTCAAAAAACCATCACCGAAACCAAGGAAAGGCGAGATAAATACTATGGGGTATCTGCACCATCAATTTCAATGGTTAAAAAGTAGTTTACTGAGTTCCGTTGTGGTCGTACCAGCAAAAATGATGCCGAACGTTCAGGACGCCCCAAAGTTACGCCAGAAATCGTCGATAAAATCTATCCATCGATCGGAGAATTATCATTCGTCAAATGGCTGAGGCTTCAGGCATCTCGAATAAATGGGTATTTTATATCATATTCGATGGCTGCCGCGATTGCTCACAATCGACCATAAACTCAACCGAGTGACCATTTCAAAGGATTGTTTTAGCCGTAATCCCGAGGAGTTTTTGCGCCGTTTCGAAACCGTTGACGAAACATGGATCCACCACAACACACCAGAGCAAAAGGAAAAATCAAAACAGTTGGTTTCTACAGGCGAACGTGCACCAAAGAAGACTTAAGTCGGTCTTTCTGCCAACAAAGTCATGGCCACAGTATTTTGGGATGCGCACGCAGTGTCATTCACATCGATTATACCTTGAGAAGGGTAAAACGATTACCGGCGTCTATTATTCAGAGCTTTTGGATAGATTTGATACTGAATTCAAGCAACAACGCTCGCATTTGACAAAAAGGGCATTTTCTTGATGACGCACGTGTGCAGTCAGCATGCCAAAATTCCACATCCCCTTGCGACTATTTTCTGTTTCCAAACCCAACAAAATGGCTGGGCGGTAAGAGATTTAGGTCCAATGAAGAGGTCTCCATTGAAACAAATGGCTATTTTGAGAGTTTTGAGAAAACCTATTATTCGGAGAGAATAAAACAATTGGAAAAACGGTAGGCTAAGTGTATCGAGCTAAAAGAAGATTATATTGAGGAATAAAAAACTTTTTGGCCAACAGAAATGTGTGTTATCCAAAAAGTCACTAACTTGTCAAGCAACCCTCGTAAACACAGTCTGGCGTCTGGGGCCACACGTTACTATTGAAAGCAACAACATCCATGTAGCTTAGGAGGTCACCCACCTCGATAAATTGCCCATGTTGGAGAATGAATTCATTATATTCTATATTATTTGTTGTTTAAAATTGCTCATGTAATTTGTATTGTCTTAAAAACTTATCAATTCAAGTGATGTGTGTTACATTTACACTTTCGATCATTTCCTATTTTTTCTTCGTCCGTTTCCAAACAGCCCTGATTTACTCAATCATAATGCAGCACTTGAACGGCTCACCATCATCATTTAAATCTAACACCGAAATTGCTCAGCATTGGCCACACTTGTTGTCCTACCCCTTTGACTGCCTGTTTTCCACGATATCCTGCACTTATTGCTGGCGACAGTTTTACTATTTAAAACCATTTTCAGCCACGTTCAATTGACGTCAAAAATAAATTAAACTGCTCCGTTCCGCACTTCCAGCGACGCCGGACGTCAAAAGACTGTTCCATTTCAACACATTTCTAAAATACGAAATGCAATCACCCCCTCAGTAGCTCCCTTCCATTTGGAAATTGGAAATAGGATTTAATTTTTTTTTTTTGCAAAAAAAATGAGGCCAAGTTGTTGTTAACTAATATCCGTTGGAATCAAAAAAAAACCTCCCGGTGGTTCAGCTCGGGGCATCCAGTCAAGTATGCAATTATACAAGAACCAAGTAGCTATGATCTATTGGATCTGAAAAGTTCAAGGAAAGATGCAGGATGATAATATTCCAACACCAACAGCACTTTGTAAGCACTTTCGTGATGACCTCAAGGATAATAATTATCTTTTGACATTGGAATTTTTTTTTTCTGTTCTCCCTATAGCTAATTGAAATTACTTATTCCGAGATAATAATGGGTATACCGTGTATACTATATATACTCCGCAGAAGGAGGGTACACATTAAATACCTACTTGGAAGCATTTCTTCTTGTATCCTTGAAATGGATTTTCCCAGTTGTGTGCATGCAAAATGATAATACTGTCTGTCCCAGTTTCCACCAGCGTTGGCACACCACTTTCTCATGACAGAAATCATGGTTCCTTTCGTTTGTTTATGCATATCTACGAGTGCGACTATGACTGTGACTATAACCATCGGCAATATCTAAACAGATATTTAATTCCGTGGAAAAATGCAGAAGTGTTCTCTCTCTCTCCCTCTCGCTGTCTCAGTTCATTTCCGTGTTTTGTTATTGTGCTGAAGTGCGCTGCAGCAGCCCCACCCCAACGACGACATCGCCGTCCTCGTCGTCGTCGTAGAATAAAATAATGAAATTTGAGTTATTTTCTAAAGCTGCATAAATATCTGTACGTGTTTGTGTGAGCGCATATACGAATCGAATGCGTTTCCCCTCAGTCACGTTCAATAATGATAACGAGAGAGAAACGACGGCAGCGCGGGCAGCAGCAATAAATTCTCTAGCTGCCAAATTGAATTTTAAAAATCAAAAAGTGTAATCTTTCCTTGGGCGTGACAGACAGCACAAGAGTGTGAACAATATGTCTGTGGCAGATGAAATCTGTGCGCCCATACACACACCACACGGTTAACATGCTGAGAATGAAATTATCGCGGCGATAATTGACAATTGACCTACAAGTACTCGGTTCTGTCGCTTTTTCTCTAATTTGTGGTTAAGGGTTGTTTGCGCCATGATTAATGTTAATTGTGTCATTATACGTTCTTTAAGATACATAGTATGACATTGTCAGTGTGTAGGTGTGCATTTTCTTTGTGCATGCACACACATTTTTATCTCAAGAATGCTGCCAAGTTTGCATATAAAAACGTGGCTTTCGTAGAAAATTAAATAAATATTTATCTTGTGTTGTGTTTACTTTGCTTGTCGGTGTGCGCATATTCATTATGTAAATATATGATAAAATTGTTGCGAGCAACATCTAGACAAACTTCATTATGTTGACCTTAAGTTTGGAATAGAATTTGTTGCTTGTAAGAAAAGCGCAAATAAAACAGTTTAGTTCGGGTTTGTTCATTAATTGGTTTGTTATTCGTGCAACTGGCATGTAAATGTCAATGCAACTGACGTTTTTGACAGCCATCTTAATAATCACAATTATGCGCAGGCTTTCACCAGGAAATCATGAATATTTAACGAGGCACTGGGTATGTCAGCGAGGCATTTGTCCATGCTCTTTGGAGCTATACAGAACTCCAATCGAAGTGTCAGTCGTGTTGTGACAGCGCGGGTATGATTGTGTATGGACGTACCTCGTTAGGCCATGTTTTTTAACTGCCTTGGTGTATGTCACAACTTTTCCTTCAAGTTGTGGGCTATCTAAAGGCATCCTCTGGTTCCTAAGTTAGCCATCCAATCGTGTTTGTCTAGTGCTGCAGTTTTATTCGGTCAGAATCTTCTATTCAGGTTAAGTCAGTACGGCAATCCACTTCACTTATCCAATACCAATCGACCTTGTGTGGTCCTTCTAGTGAATCTAGTTCAACAGTCGCACAGCTCCTCGTTCCATTGTACACCACTTCAGCCCAATCCGGCACGCTAAGACTTCGTGCAGGCCCCATGCCGGGTGCTTAGTTTGATTCATTTCATTTCCCTCGAGTAGGTGCACTTGTGTGTGAAGAACAGTTTCTTATCTGTCATCTATGGCATTCAGCAAATCATTTCTAATTGAAACCGAGAAGAAACACCCTTGGCATGCGTTCCATTTATCGCTTTGACATTCTCCCTACAAAAGACGCGGCCCCATATGCTGTGTCAACCACTTGATTGCTGTTTGTGATTGACAATGATTAAGACAAGAAGTCCTTTGTCGGCCATTTTCCCAATCATCCTACCATCTGCACGGCATCAAAGGTAGGTATTGATCCAATTACCATTAAATCTCCATTTTCCTCCTCTGCATTCACAGCGCCTACATCATCCACGCCATCTCTTGGCTGCAAGTCAATTAATACGTCGAAGAACAACAAAAGTGAGTACGAAAACATACTTGGAGTGAGTTCGAATTGGATTCGAACACTCGGCCGCGCAGGCAATACTCATCTACGACAACAAATTTAGAAAGTGCGTTTCCATTAACGCCTCCGACAATGACAACCCGACCAGATGCTCGTCGCATGAGATAGCGAGCGGCTCTGTAAAGATATGGCCACTCATTCGGTTTGATGTAAAAAACATAACAACAATTTATACTCGAACTGTGTTTTTTTTTTAAAGAAAGGGAAAATAAAATTCGCCAAAAAGTGTATATAGACCGCACTGATAAACTGAAAAGTGTCGGTGGCGGTTATGTCACATGTCCCGTCGAAATGATGGGTTCGGTCTGGCACTGGCACCGTTTTCTGTGAACTGAATCTTTGTGTCTTCGTTCTGTTTGTGCAGCAAATATTGCGATTAGAGTTTGAATCGCGAGTGTAATCCCCTAGAGGAAAAGTTTCTTTTTTTTTGTTCTAATTTATGAAGAACGTCTTGATGTGGGGGAAACGTCTGTCAAATTTATGATCTTTTACTTTTTTTTTGTCTCTTGGTTGAAAAGGGTTTGTGTCGGATTATGTTCTTTTTAAGATGTAATTAATTTTTTCCGAGAATCATCATTTATTTGATAATATTTGTTTTTGTAATCGGGAAATTCATTCAAGATTGTTTGGGGAATGGTCGGAGACCTTCTAAATACAAATTGGGGGTTGGTGGCTAATCTTGTAATATTTATATTTTACAAGGAAAAAGACATTTAAGCCAATGAAGGGAGTGTAAGCTGACAAAGCTTTCTGCAAATCGCCAAGTGTAAGTGGTGCCAAATTTCGTTTAATGACACCTTAGAGAAGTAAGTACATTCGGGGTAGTAGTTCCGGTCTAGGGTAGATGCACCAGTACCCGGCCAACTAACACTTTTTCTTGCTTTGATCCTTGATAACTAATTCACCTGTCCATTTAACAAGTTTTTTGTTTATGGCTTTGATGGACAATTTTTGTTTGATAAAAAAAATAGTTGAATATAATTGGGTTCTTGCTAACCTGTGGCCAGCACTTTTAAGCCCTTCGTGGCATTATTGGTCCATTATCCAATATTTTAAATGAAGACGGCAACAATGTTTCAGCCAATCGATAGCCCTATAGTGGCCCAGAAGTTTAGGAATCAGAATTGGATGAGCTCTGGTTTCAGCAGGAGGGCCCTAAATGGTACACCACTGTCCAGTTATCCATATTTAGCTCCCGAAGGTATAACTACTGCTGTTTTGGTACAGTCCGTGAAGCGATCTTTGACATTTTTGGTTTTTGAGCTAGTGTTATTTAAAACAGGTTTCAGATGTTAAAGGAGGTTCTCAGCTTAATCCTGCCTTTTTCAATGTTATTGTTACTGACTGAAGCATTGCAAAGCGCGTGAAATTGGAGAGCGACAGTATTGTGCGTAACGAGAAACAGCTAGCTATTATCGAAGAATCGTGATTGCTGGGGGAGCTTGTTGATTAAAGTCATAACGAAGAAGGAGCGCAGAAGTTACAATTTTGTTGAGGCTACGAGTGAATCTCACCGTTTAGAGGTATTACATTCAAATGCTTTCCTTGTTTTTTATAAAAGGAAATGTATCCACAGAGCTTTGACTTAGATCATACCTTAAATGTTGTGATTAATAACAAAATCATATTTGATCACCGTGACTTGAGCATTTTGTTCCATAAGATCGAAGTGGCAAAGGATATATACCTACAGAAGTTAACGAGTTTTTCTTTAAAATGCATCCACATATTTGTGTATCTTGTACTCTACTCACCCTCTTAGCTAACAGTAAGATCTGTTTTGCCAAAAATTCGTCTTCTTAGAGACGATGTTTACACGAACCTCGTGGTCGAACTTCTTGAAAATTGCTACTTCCAATATTTACGGTTTATCAGCCGTTGGACAAACGAAACCAGTTTTCTGAGCTTTCTGAGTATTAAATACTTGGCTTACGTCAAATAAATAATTACGAGCCTTAAACTTCCATTCGCTAATATTCTCACTTAAAATAAGAACAGAAGGTCCAACATGACCGACTGACTCATAAAAAGTGGCAAAATAAAGGCAATTCAAACAGCAAAAAAAAAGCAGGAAAATTGACAAAACAAAAACCCCCAAGGCAGCCGTCAAAGCTTTCGAAGCTTGCCAAGTACAACGTCAACATGGCTGAACAAAAATCCCTTTAATTAAATGTGTTTCCCAACGTAAATATCTCAAGCACTCACCCTACAACAAGTGCACTTGCATCATCCGCCCGAAAAAGTACACACAACAAGAAGCAAAAAAAAAGAACTTCGACTACACATTCACATTCGTTTTGTCATAGACGCCACTAGCAGCAAGCTCCCTTCCTTCCTACTACCTTCCAAACAAAGTGCATCCCTCAAGAGTTCTGACTGACTGAATCTTTGGCACATAGGTACACCACTTCCACTTGCATTGCATGCATTCCTCCATCCTTTGTGCAGACTCTTCGTACAAGCACACAAGATGAGAGGACGATATCAAACGCTTTTGCCAAGAAGTGCATAAAACATACACACGCACACACCTTACGAAATAATGCAGGTCAAGTTGAGATGAGCGACAATGGGAACACAGCACATCCCATTGACAATCACCTGCAAGTCCTTCACAAATTGGCAAAATTTGTTTGTCAAATTAACCGTTAACCGTCTCGAAGAGAACTCACCTTATCAGCTGGAATAGTCCGAGACATTTTCTGTGTGGCTGTTGTCTTTTTAATGCTGTTGGGGGTAAGAGTGGTGGTGGTTGTTGTTGTAGTCACACCTCCACAACCCCCTGCTGAGATAATTGATGTTGCAGCCACCACCGTTGTCGGATGATGCGAGGGTGGCGGGGTGGTTGGTGAAGGTGTTTCAACTGACGTTGAAGACATCTTGTTGTGTTGAATTTTTCTACTCGTACTTCGTTGCGTTGTTAAACAAAACGAAGGAAGGTGCTGATAATGTTTGCCAAGTAGTGTGTGCAGGTATGTACTAGCCCCTTCCCGAGTTTTTGCTTTGTTAATCCTTTGCCTTCTGCAGTTGCTGCTGCTGCTGCTACTGATGAGTGATGATGGGCGAACAAACAAAAAAAAAAATATATGTACGAAAACCACGACACGACGAAGAGGAATTCTTTTTTTCTTTCACCCTCTTTCACTATTGATTTGCAAAGGATTTTTCTTTTGTGAATTTTCCTTATTTCTTCCACTTGAAAAACTCTACCCGTGTAAAAATAAATTACAAAACAAAAAAAAAAACGAACACGATTATAAACAACCAACAAAATTGGTTTTAGCGAACTTTATTGCACATTTCTATGGCTCCTTGCCGTTGATTTAATTAAATTTATTGTGTAACTCGTGGAAATTAAGAAAGAGCAAACAAAAAAATAAAAGGCACGGTGCTCGTTACACACGTTTCCTTTTTAACGAATTTTCATTGATTTTCATGTAAACACCATCAAAACACACGACGACGGAACGAACGAAAACACAGCGAAAAGTGTGTTGGAATTGGAAAGGACAACAAAAATAGCCAGATGGATGAAGTGGAAAATACAGCAACAACAATAATAATACACGTATCAAGGATACGAATACAATTTCGAAAGACCACAAAGGAAGTGGAAACTAGTTTTTTTTATTCTTTTTTTTTTTTTTTTGTTGTTTATCGATGGGGAATTTACATTATTTTCTATTTCTTCTCCGATTTCCTGCACTTGGATGTTGGATAATCCTTTTTAATGGGTTTCTCTCTCACTCCTACTTTCTGGGCAGGTTGTTTCTTGTTTGTTTGTTGGGTTTGCTTCTTCTTCTTTCGTCACAGGGAGGATGAACGCGAGAGCACCAAAAAAAAAAAAAAAAAAAGAGTACTGATTTCTGATTTTGAGAAATTTTCAAGGCAGAGCGAAACAACACTATTGTGTGATGTGTGGCACTGGGGGAATCGTTATGTGATAGACCGAGATGGACCAGTTGGAGGTGGATTTTCCTTTTTTTCTTCCACTTGGCGATTGATTTTTTTCTTTTCGCTCAAATAGTGCGATTGAGGGAAATGTTTTCGATTAAATATTTGAATGCGATTTGAATAATTGTATTTCGAAGGAAACTTTTTGCTCAATTATGTGAACGCACGAAATTCACGTTTCGCTGAGCACAAGAACTCGCGTCGTCGTCTTCTTCACGAATTCGTCCGTCGTGGAGTCGATCGCCCGTCACTCACCACTTTACGCCACAAATGTCAACTTTTCTCTACTGGACTGGTTTTGGTTTTTCTCGAATTCGATTCGAATAGAGACAGCGCACCAATACAGAAGCAGCAACAGTAGTAAGAAAGAGTAGAACATAGAGCTTTTTATAACGTTTATTGTTTTCTGTTGCGTTGCTGTTTTTCCTGGCTTGTTTTGTTGTTGGCTTGTTGAAAGAGGTGATTCAGGTTCCAGTTGGACTTGGAATAGAGGAGAAAACGAGCAACGAGGCTAGCTACGTGAGGTGAGTTGAGTTTTTGTCTCGGTCAGCCTTTGTCGTATTCGTATGACGAATTGTCGAGTCGAGTGAGTTGAGTGGCCATGTTTTCGTGGATAAGGTGAATTCGACTTTCGGTATGTAGGAATGCTGCCAGGTGTTGAAGAATGCACAAGTGGATGCAGGTGTCATTTGAAAATGATAGGGACATAACACCTCGTCTCCACGAGTCTGAATTCTGTCAGACCTCTACACCGCCATATTTGTAATTGGGGACGTTCGGATATGTAGTTTATGTAAAACGTCAACTAGATTGGTCGTGAATATGAATCCGAACGTAAGTAAGTTGAATTGTTTTTGTATTCTCGCGGTCAGCGTTACCTTTGTTTGAATTTGCAATTTTTTATTTGGAAAAGCCCCTTTATTAATTTTTAATAAATTGTTATTTTCAAATAAGTACATTTAAAATGTAACACGGCTGATAAACACTACACTTTTATAGTGTTATGCGAACTAATGGTTGTTAAATATCATGTGAAAATTCTAAATTGCCAGAGTGGCCTTGGAAACTACACCTTTTTCTCTCATTGCGCCTTTTTTCGACTCCTCAGAATTCTACAACGGCCACTCTGTTTATTTTAAATTTGACTCTTCGAAATGTCAACTGAGTACGCAGGCAGGATTTTCTTGACTAGATTGGTCGGCTTCCCCTCCATAAACGTCAACTGCAAAAACTATACAAGTGAACACTCTGGGCCAATAAAAACTGAGACGCATCTAGTCAGACAGCTGTCAGACTTACTAAACTACGAATCCGAACGTCTCCATTGCTTTGGGTGGGCAAATCCTGTTATGACATTTCATTTCATTAGGAGGCATCAACGAAGAAACAAGGGAGGGTGGCGCTTGCTTCTTCAGCTTCGCACTCAGATTTTCGTATATCTATTTCAACATGAAAACCAGGACCCCAATTCTCGAATTCCGCATAGCATAATTCGTATACGAGCAAATCCGCCTGAAATTTTCGCATACGGAAAAAATTGGTATTCTCAAAGCTGTTCGGCTTTCTTTTCCACCTATGCGAAAATTATATTCACCTCTCGAATGAGGTAGAATTTTTGAGTACGTCAAGTAACCGATTTTTTGACAGGTTGTGAAAAATAATTCCCATCAATTCGAAAAGCAATATTAAAATTTAAATTGGTTTCGTATTATAATTTTTGATTGTAAAAAAAAAGATATATAATAAAATACTTGTATATAGTGAACATTTATGTGTTTTTGCAATGGTTTGGGTGATTTGGGCTTAGCATTGTTGATTTGGCAATGGAGTATGGAGCAGTTAGGCGCAATGGAAATATACATAATTCAACACAAACCGTAATTTGAAGTATATCGAAGTGTCAAACTCACAATTCCGTATGCGAGGCGCAAATCCGCATGGAAAATGCAGACGAGTACAATTCGAAGAGTAATTCTCGTGTGCGGATTTCGAGAATTGCAAATTTAAATTTTTCGCATAGCATCGGAGATTTTGATTGATAAACGTATGCGAGAATTTTCGAGAATTGGGGTCCAGAGCTAATACAATAATTGTCTCTGATGAAAACATCACTTCCTCTTTTTTTGTTGATATTCGTGCGAATGCAAAATGCGTAGGCTTCCCAAATCGATTTCCAAACCATATGCAATGCGTTTGTTTACAGTTAAAAAATTTCTGAAAAAGAAACCATACTCCAAATTTCTTCCCAGGCTTTTTTTTTTTGAGTTGGCACTTTTATAAATCGGGCTTTTTAATTCCACAATTGCTCACTTTGTTGGTACATACCTATTTAAAATTCTACTTTACTTTTCTTTGCTGAGAGCGAAGCTAAAAAAAACACGGCTATTGTACAGAACAAAAACATCACGAAACGTTAAAATAAATATGAAGAACGGGTTTTACTTTTGTCAAGGAGCAATAATTATTACTGATATTAAAATGGCTTCTACAAGAACAATCCATCTATGTCACAAGTCACATCTGTTTTTATTTGTCCGCCACCGAAGAAAAAAGTTGTTCGTCTAAGAGTAATTTGTGCGGCATTCATTACAGCTAACACAAATGCCCTGATGTTAATAAAATACCAGCACATATATTTTTTTCTTGAATTTACTTGTTTTACCGCCATCTACAACTAACAATTTTAGGAAAAGCAGTCACCCATCTGCAGCTGCACTTAGTACGGATAAAAATTACCGTCACCTATCAGTCGCCTATGACGCCATCTGTCAGTAAATAGCAGCACCCTATGATGCCAATACGAAATCATATTAGACGCATCTCGTCGCAAACAAAATTCCCAGCATCTGGATAACCCAAACCAATAATTAGAGCCATTTTATCCGCGTCGTTCATCTTCCATATCCAAATGTCACAACGAAAGAGAACGTCAACTTGTCCATTTTTAACAGGAAGAAAAACGACATAAAAAAAGGAAATCTTTCCCCAAAAAGAAGAAACGAAAAAATTTTTTTCTCCATCGTGTCCGAGAAAAATTTTCCCCCCAAAGTGAAAACAAAATGCACAAAAGAAAATTTCGAAAAATGTTGCAAGTGAGATAAAATTCTCGTTGTTGTTGTTATTTTCTTTTTGTTTTTTGTAAATTTCCAAAAGAGAGCATTTAAATCTTCGTCGTGATTTGTCGTGAAGAACGTGAATATCGAAGAAGAAAAGTTCACACACTCACTCACACATTCATACGCACCATCATACCAGCGCACATCCATTTAGTGGAAAAATAGGAATTGGAATCCAAAAAAAGAGGAAAACGAAGTAGAAAATTGTAATTTTTTGGCTGCTGCTAATTCCCCCACCAGCTTTCCCCCAAAACGCACAAGCCCGCCGTACACAAGAAACGCACGAACGTGAGTGAGGAACCATTGGTAAGGCCAGCTAACATTTACTTTACCACCAACGAACATGGACAGCTCTCTGGCTGGAGTCACATCGATTCCACTCTTCATCGAGCTGAAAAACGATGTGGACGGGATCATGTCGCTAAACGACAACTCGCTGTCGCAACAAATCGAATTTATCCTCCAGGATCCGATCCCGGACCGAACCCCACCAGTTACTCCGAAGTTGAACTTGGATACGAACGGGTACCTTGTCAGCTCGTCGCAAATGGCCGCCAATGAGGCGGACATGGAAAGCAATGATTACCAATTGATGGACTCGTCAGTGATAAAAGTCGAACACATGGACGACGACGATGATGTGGGTCGCGAGGAAGAGATCACCACTTTGCACACGGCCAACATGAGCACCAACACCGAGGAAGGAGGTTCTGTTTCGTTAATGGATGCGGCAGCCATGTCAGAAGATGACGATGATGAGGACGATATCTCGCCATCATCGTCGTCGGGGTCCAGTTCGTCAGTACCAGTGGGACTCGATGGAACGCAATCGTTTTACCTGAACGGCAGAAACAGTGGCATATCCACCGTAACAACCACCAACTATCACCACCGTCGAATATCATCGATCGAACAAGCTCCCACCACTAGCGGTTGCAGCAGTAGCTGCAGCAGCACCAGCAGCGGCACTGTCATCGCTGCTGCATCATCATCATCTTCATCGTCTCAGGGGGCAGCACCGCCACCGCCGCCGCCGACACCACCGCAGGAGTTTCAGTGCTTCGACTGTGTCGAAAAGTTCGACAACAAGGAACTCTTTGAGATCCACAAGACGGGCCATGCCAACAACATGAAGTGCGCCATCTGTAACATGGTGCTGAAGAGCCTAAAGAACTACGAGAAACACTGCTTACGCTGTAAGCCATACGAGTGCCAAATCTGCGGACGAGTCGTTCGTTTCCGGCCAAACTTTATCAAACACATGCGGGTGCACACCGGCCAACAGTCCGAGCGCCACAAGTACAAGTGTGATGTTTGCCTGAAAGAGTTCATGAGCTTCGAGTACTTCAAGGTGCACAAGAAGATCCACAACGACAATGTCAACTTGACATGTGAGATTTGCGGGAAGGTGTTCAGCGCGTTGGCATCGTTGCGAGGCCATTCCAAGCTACATTCCGGAGTTAAATTGCACAAGTAAGTGGGTTTTGTTTATTTCTTGTCCCAATTGGGGGAATGGTTGTTGTTTTCCAAATGACTTGGTCACTTGTTTTCGGATTATTGGATTTCGGCAGTCACTTTGTCGGTTCAAGTGGAGACTTTTTGAACTGAACATTAAAATGTGCTACCTAGAAACACTTTGTGTGATTTCCCTGGATGGGTTTTTCACCATAACCTGCCGAAAAGAATTGTCTGAAGTGTCCTTCATTTGGCATGACCGATTACTCGTATTGCGTTAATAAATGTCTCTTGACCTCTACGGACTTGTATAGTTGAAAGTTTGCCATTTGTTTTCATTAAATTCGACTGCTGTGGTTTCGCCGCAGCTCCCATTTTTTTAACTCTCTCTAATCAATACTTTAATCTTGTCCTTTCAGATGCGACGTCTGTGGCAAAGGCTTCGGTCAACGTTATAACCTTAAGATTCATGCTCGCACTCACACCGGCGACTTTCCATTCGAATGCAAAATCTGCAAGAAGAAACTACACACGCAGTCCAGTTTGCAGACCCACATGCAGACTCATCAGAAGGATCAAACCAGCCAGGTGACCACCACCATCCAGTATGAGCCGCTTGTCGCTGTCAAACTCGAGCCAATCGATCAATCTCAACAGGAACACCAGCAGCAAGAGTTGCAGCACCACCAGCAACTGCTGCACCAGCACGAGATGCTTATCCAGCCAAAGCATGAGCAGAACGAGAGCACCGATCTAACCGATGGCATTCAAATGTACTCGCACAACCACAATAATAATATAAGCATAACAACGGCCAACGCAACCACAAACACCACCAACGAGGACTCCTCGAACGAATCTCATCATGATAATATGAAACTTGTGATAAAGAACGATGTACAAAACGGGCCACCTACTCAGGTTACATACGCACAACAGCAGCCGCACCTGCAGCAGCAGCAGCAGCAACAACAACAACCACAACAGCAGCCGCAACATCACCATCACCACCACAACCACCAATACCAACGGGTATCAGCAATAATTAAGTCCACTACCGCATCCATGTCGTCGTTATCACAGTCGCCATCGTCTCTGATCATCTCTCCATCGCCATCGCCGTCATCGTCGTCCTCGTCATCATCGTCGGCCTCGTCGCCCGCATCTGGCGAATCGCGATCAGTTGCGGCCTCAACATCTGGAGGAGGTGGAGGTGTCGTCGGCGGTCATACATCCTTGTCATCGATGTCATCGACGTCCATCAGGCACACAAACGAGAACTCACCGTCCCTAGCCACAACGGCCCTAATAATCAAAAGCGAACCAAATCTCTACTCCTCAGGTGATAATTCCGTTGACATGTTCATCAAGAAGGAAATTATATTCGACGAGTGTTCGGCACCGTCACAGAACTCACCACCGACCTCCAAGTTCCATTCGAACTTTGATGGCGACGATCTGGTCGACACACACGACCTGACGCATTCGTTACCTTACTCGAATCTCTTCGAACCGAATTCGATTCCGGACAGCATTCCAGATGACCTCTACCCGGACGATCCAGATGACTTTCGGCTGGACCATAGCTCACTGGGCCTACAATCGTCCACCACCGATGGGGATTTCATCAAGAAGGAGTGGGTGTATGGCACAGGTACTGGTTACACGATCAACGACAAGTTCGACGACGACAGCGACGCACTTTGTGATGCAGCCAATTTTATATACAATTAACAAAAGTAAAGCAATCGCAGTCGTTGTCGTCGTCGCCACTAGCCACCATCTTTGCCGCTGTTATTGTCGATTTTAAGCGCAAATGCATGCATAATCTATCTTTCCACCAAAATTAAACGCACTGTGAGATGAGGAGTTGTCTCTCGCGCCAGCAGCAGGTAACTACAGATAAATGGGATGAAGTATTCTATCTAACGATAAACGTGTAGCGGTTGGAATAGTAGTGCACTGTGTTTGCATGTATGTTTAGAATAAATTCTATTTGTTGTTTAGATAGACGAGAGTTCATGACACTAGGTGTAGGTGTATATTGATCTGCATGCATTTTTTTTTTATACATATTTTATTTTTTATTGCGTAGCTGTTTTTGATCGCGATTAAGTTAGGTTAAAATAAGAAGAACCCCTTGGATCGGATAGTGTTAGCGATGTTTGCCCTGAGCATACGAATGCGACTTGCAGCTGGCTCTGCTTTGAAAGCAGTAGTGTTCGTTGTATTTCCTCGGTGTGTGCTGGAGGTAATGCTAGGTTATGTTTTATTATGTTTTAATATATTAGAGTAGCAAAAGTGTCCTGTTAATGACCCCTTAGAGCGATTATAGCTCTGTATTATTTGTGTCTTCCCAGCAAATGCCATTCCATGTACATTATATTGCTAAGCCAACCCACTCGTAATAGACCGGCAAAGGTTTTTCTAGGTTTTTTTTCGGTATTCCTTTCGGCTACCAGACAAGTTCACGAAACTGAGTTCGCAACTCAAAACAAGTCAACTGAGTTCACTGTGAAATACCTACTCAGGCGTTTTACTTGGAATTGATGATAGGGGTACAATTTTGGCGAACTTATGCCAGAGCCTGCATACTGCATAAAAGCTGCGGTGCGTTGTTCCACACGCGTTTTTTTATGCTCTTCCATAGCGGTTATTCATGTGTAACGGCTCATGTGTTTACTACAACTTGTTCTTTGAGGTGCCAGATCTAACGACGGCCATTATTTCATCAAAAATGCAGTCATTATGTTGACCATGTTTTTCTTCCGTTCATTCACAATAAGTATTCGTCCTGAGAGAGGCGAATGGTACGTTCTCTCCAAGAGACAAGAGAGTACATCTCTAATGCTGCAGTAAGGTTTTTATGCTCGGCAGTGAGATTAATATGACGTTCTACCAGACTAATGTAGTTTTTCATTGGGCAAAAAGAAGCGTCCGACAGGCCATTATACGATGGTCGTTCAATGTATTCTCGTTATCGTGGTGATTTGATATTATTGTGGGTAATTGAAATATATCATTAGCTAACAACAATATCTGGGGGTATTCATATAAAATTTCATTTTGATAACTTCATTAGTTTGTTTGCGAACTCCAGTCAAAGACGACGAAAATGATTGACGCGACAATGTTGAAGAAAATCGAGCATCGTGCGGTGATTAAAGGTAAATCTCAAAAAAGACTCAAGACTCTGCTCCTTCATTATCGACCGTACAGAATTAGTCAAGTGAATTTAAAAGAGGCAGGAAAAGTATCGAAGATGACCCCCGTGGGCCAATCAAGTGGGCCAATCACGGCGGCTACCGAAGAAAATGTGAAAATTATCGAAAAACTTGTATTAGAAGATGCACGGGTGAAAATCAAGATGTTGGCAGAAATAACTAAGCTATCTGTAGGTAATATACACACTACACTCCATGATTATCTCAACCTTACAAAAGAAGAGGAAAGCTGACAAAGAAGGTGTCGCTTCTTAACGACAACGCACCGGTTCACACTGCGCGGCTCTCTAAGGCTGCTGTACGAGAGCGCGGGTTCGAGGAAATTAACCCACCCTCAGCCCAGACCTTGTGACTACTTTTTATTGCCAAATTAAAAAAAAGACCTCCGGGGAAGGCGATTTGTTGACGATAATGAGCTCAAGTCCGCTTTAAATGAGCATTTTCGGGCCAAGAAGAAAAGTGTTTTTTTAAGGGAATAGAAAAACTTATTTCGCGTTCAAACAAAAGTATTGATATAATGGGAGACTATTTTGAAGAAATCATTTTTTTAAGGTTACATTGAACGCCCCTTAAAATGTCATAAATAATGGACCAGTTTTAGAAGTGATTTTTATTGATTCCGGAGACTCCCGGGCATAAGAAAACAAAGCACAAAAAGAAAGAATATCAAAATTTAAATTCATCTGTCAGCTGCCATGTATGTGACAGCTTTCTTAACTCTAGGTCCGTTCGTGTACTTTCAGCATAGAAAAATGAATAATGTCAAATCTCTAAAATCGAGAGAGAAGTCTCTCAATTTCAAGAGAAGTACCTGACCGGTTTTCTTACGAAAAAATTTTAAGAAATGCCATTTTGACATTATAGTAAAATGCACCATCTACAAAATAAGTTGGAATTGCATTTCTAACAAGCTAAATACCTATTAAACAACCATTTGAATGCGCTGATGTGTTCTAGGAGAACATGCAGTTATAACTTGTTCCCCTGACGTCGTTGAAGGCGAAAATAAATAGTTTTACTTGTCAAACTTTTGAGCTGTCAGTTGGCAGTTTTCATTTTTCAGTAAATCGAAATTCGGCAGACGAAAATAAATAGAGTTTTACTTGTCAAACTTTTGAGCTGTCAGTTGGCAGTTTTCATTTTTCAGTAAATCGAAATTCGGCGAGTAGAAAATTACGAAAAAATGAAGAGAAATCCATTCAGTACGTGCTCGCATTCGCACAGTTTCTTAGCAAATTTTAAATAATCTTACGTTTGCAAAAAAGTACCCGAACGAACTTATTCGGCCCTAGCGAGGTATCCGTCGGAACGGAAAATTCTCCGCAGCGCATACGCTGTCGGAACAGCAAATTGCGTTCGAGGTATCCGTTTTCGGAAAATATAATTGAAATGCGATGACGCATTGACTTAACATCCTCGTATTGTTTGGTGCTTGGTTTTTCGCTAGATTTTGCAATGGAAACACAAATTTAGTCAATAAATGCAAACAAATTCGTTGCTATATTGTTGATTATTAATTTATTTAACACTTTACCGCAAATCGTGAATAAATTCCGCGACTCATTGTACTCGGAGGATGTCGTAAACAAATTCCGCAACCAATTTCTCTCGGAGGATATCGGAGCCTAGCTGTCAAAAATTAAACAAGAAAATGCACTTCATCGCACTTCAACGTAATTCGCCGATATGCGTTGCAAAATGTCGGAACAATTCTCCGAACAGTTGTTCCGAAGAATACCTCGCAGCAAAAATCCTCCGAATCGTATAAAATCGGAGAATTTTCCGTTCCGACGGATACCCCGCTAGGGCCGATTGTCTTTCTCTTTAGTCATTTCTATGTGTCAAAGTCAGCATGGTCACGTTTGGTCGTAAGATGATTCGTAAGAGCGTTTGAGACTGCGTGACTATTTTGACTGCAAGTTCAGTTATGTATGTATGTATTTATTTACGCAACTTTTAAAATGACCTTATGCAGGAAGCCGCACTGTGCTAGGACAACATAACTTTAAACCCAAAAAATGTCCTTTTGGAAGTTGCCCAAAACATCATAGGCGATGCTTCTTAAGAGCGGGTGGGTAAATAAACATATGCTCACCAGATTTAAATTTCCATAGTAGTTAACATAACCAAAAAATCAACATTTAGTTGAAATAGGTTCGTTTTCATAGCGAAATGTAATTGTAAACTAATGTGGTAGGTTCGATTGGGCTTCTTCAGATTTGCTCTAAGATTTCAAATTTCTTGTGTCTAATCCAGTGCAATTAATAATTCTTGTTTTACTCCCGTAGATGAACTGCTTTTTTTGTCTGATTTTGTTTTCGAAGTTGTTTCGGAAATTGACGTTATTAATGTTATACGATCGTTAAAATCAAATGCTGTCGGTGAAGATGGTATAGCTCTTCGGTTTGTTAAGATAATCTTGCCCCATATAATAAACTGTCTTACACTTATTGTCAATTTTTGTGTTGCGTCGTCTTGTTTTCCTGATAGTTTGAAGTTAGCTAAAGTTATTCCTGTGCCAAAGAAACTTCACCCATCTGTAGCAACTGATTTTCGCCCTATCAGTATTTTACCAACGCTGTCAAAGGTCTTGGAAAGGGTTCTTGTTGATCAAATGTCAGAATATCTGGAACAGCATAGCTTGCTCTCTTCTGTTCAGTCTGGCTTTCGAGCGCGTCACAGCTGTGCTACAGCTATGATAAAAATCCTAGATGACATAAGAACTAAGTATGATATGGATCACTTGACCGTGCTTTGTTTGCTAGACTTTTCCAAGGCTTTTGACAGAGTGAACCATGAAGTTCTGTGTCAGAAGCTCAGAATGTATTTTGGCTTTAGTCAAAGATCAGTGCGCCTTATAAATAATTTCCTGCAGAATCGTTACCAAAGGGTAGTGCATGATGGAAAATCATCCGAATTTAGAGCCTTATTAACAGGGGTACCACAGGGATCGATATTAGGACCAATACTATTTTGCTTGTATATTAATGATCTGCCCAGTGTTTGTTCGAATGTGTCTTTTCACCTGTATGCAGATGATGCCCAGGTTTATCTATCACGACCAATCGGACTGGTGGAGGATCTAATAGCTAGAATAAATGAGGATCTTTTGAAAATTCATAGCTGGTCCCTTTCCAATGGGTTAAACCTCAATCCAGAAAAATCTCAAATGATTTTGATATCCAAAAAATATTGTGATACCAGTGAGCTACCACCCGTGTTTTTAAACAATATGCAAATCAAGTTTGTTGACACTGTCACAAATCTTGGTTTCAAAATAAATCGCTCACTCTCCGCTGTAGACCAAATAAATTGCATAGTTGGTCGAATATATGCCGGGCTGCGAGAACTCTGGAAGTCTTCTAGCTTCACCCCAGTAGATACAAAATTAAGGCTTGTCAAAACATTATTCGTTCCAATTATTGACTATTCAACTATCGTATACTGCAAACTCGATTCCCACTCTCACCACAAGTTGCTTGTCGCGTTCAACGATGCTATTAGGTATATATTTGGTCTGCGTCGCCATGACCATATATATCACACTACCACAAACTGGTAATTGGTTGTACGTTTCAACAATTTCTAGATCTTAGGTGTTGCAAGTTCATGCATAATCTCGTTAACAAAAGATCCCCTGCATATCTCTTTGAGAAACTTCAATTTGCTCAATCCACCAGGACTCAAAATCTTATAATGCCCACATCTAATTACTTACACTCTTCGCGCCTCTTTTTCGTTCATGCAGCCAGACTATGGAACTCCCTCCCAATCGCAACTAGGCAAATAATTGGAGCTAACAAATTTAAAAATGCTGCACTGCAGTATCTATAATTAGAATTACCTATACTTGACAACAGTAACAACTTCTTTTATTTTCTGTCTCCTTCCTTACAGCTTTTTCTTCCCCCTCTCTTTCGATTTTTCACTCCTCTACGCGTATATGTCTTTAGTTTTATATAAGTTTTATTTAAGTTTTTGTTTTCCAAAATCATGTACTATAAAAGACTATTGTTCTTATTTGTACTTTCCTTTGTAAATAAATTGAATTGAATTGAATAATCGAACATAAAAACGTCACTTGCTCTCTTTTCTAAGTGATTTCCATTCACTGGTTAAATTTTGTATTAAAACATTCGAAATTTCCTAGATATTTAAACATAACTAATCTACAAAAGTATATTCACCCGATGCAATGACTTTCTTTGCCGTAGAAAAAGTTTACGTAAACAAACTCCAGTAGTTGTCAAACTCAAACGCACTTCTATTGGTAAATCTGAAGTAAAGTTGAGAAGAAAATCCAAATTCGCTTTCTTTGTACCAAACGGACATAAAAATTGCTCTGAGAGCGCCCAATCGAATAGTACCATATAAAACAACATCCATCGGTTATTTTTCTTGTAATATTCGAACCCATTAGTCACCAAACCAATTGTGGCCGCAGTGATAGAGAATACAATGTAAGGGATCGCAAATAAGTTCCGATGGAAGTGTTTCCCTTGTCAGCAATGTAAATAAGATTGCTGAATAGGAAACATTCCGGGGGAAATATTATTCCTGATAGGGGTGAATATACCACCTCCATCCACAATCTAAGGCCCCCGTTTTTGTGTACGAAAGACTTTTTCCGATCACGGAAAAATTAATAAAATCTTTTTTATAAAAAATGTAAAGCTAATTTGGTTATTTTTTTGATATACTAACTTTTTAATTCATAAGTAACATTTTAAGACCAAGATTTATTGGAACCATTTAGTTTAAGTAGTAAAAACAAGCAACCAACATTTTTAACATCTTGTTTTACGTAAGGCTAGCTATAACTGTGGCTTGGACTTATTGTGAAAATATGTTTATGAATATAGTTGCCTGGTAAACTACACAAGGCAGCATAAATTCGTATGCGATGTTTATCGTAACAGCATTTTAGAGGCTTTGTGAGGAAATCTCATAAATATGGCGGTATATTACAACTTAGCATCGATCTAACAAACATTCGTTGAAATTAGATAAAGGCACGGCGTTGGTTAAAATAAGAGGTCTGTTCCTTTACTTTTAATTCTTACGAATTTTTACGAATTTTTACTCAATGCCGTTCCTTAACTCGAAAAATTCGTAAAAGAGAGCGTCGTCGAGAGAGCAAGCTATTACCCCTCCACCGAGAATCTTACGAATTCTTACTCAACAAATTTTTTGGTGTAAGAAATTTGAAGGGCTGTCAGTCACCAAACAATTAACTGCTTGAAATTTCTTGTCATATTTGACATTCGATTGAATTTGTTTTGATTTCTTGCGTTCTATTAAAGTGGTATCAACAGGCGGCAAAATAAATATTGAATGTTCTAACCGAACATTCCATCGTATTGAAAATATTCTTTACCACTGCAAATTATGGAATTATTTATCTGTCATATTTTTCATAGTTTACTACAAAAGCGTTCCCTAACTTTTTCGTACGTGTCTCTCTCTGTGAGAGCATTTATCCCCACCACTGCCATTTTAATTGTCTTTTCCATTCTTACTACAAAAGTAAGGGAACAGACCTAAGGTTCGTTCGGGTACTTTTTTGCTTACTTAAAATTATTCAAAATTTGCTAAGAAACTGCGAATGCGATCACGAACCTACTGAGAAAATTGCAAAAACTGAGAGAGAAATCCATTTCGCCTCTTGTCATCTTTTCGTAATTTTCTACTCATCGAATTTCGACTTACTGAAAAATTAAAACTGTCAACTAAGAGACAGCTCAACAGTTTGACAAGTAAAACTCTATTTATTTTCGTCTGCAACGATAGTTGTAATTGAATGTTCTCCTAGAACATTATCAGCGCATTCAAACTGGTAAGGATAATAGGTATATAGCTTATGACAAATTAGATTACAACTTATTTTGTAGATGAAAACCTTGTGAAATGTCAAAATGACATTTCTCAAACTTTTTGTAAGAAAACCGGTCTGGTACTTCTCTTGAAATTGATCGGTTTGCCTCTCGATTTGTGAGATTTGACATTTTTCATTGTTCTATGCTGAAAGTACACGAACGAACCTATAGTAAACATTCGTAGGAATTCGTACAAGGAACAAGAGCCGTAAGTAAATATAAGAAGAGACCTAATGACAGTTGAAAATAAATGATTTATTTGTATTGCATTGAGCGCTGATTGCTAGTGTGTGAACAAAACATTGCTCCATATAGAATCTGATTTGTATTTGTTGCCCTACATGTTTTTTTTTTTTTTGACGTTTAAACCAAAATAATATTTGAAGCTAGGTCTATGGTCTAATGTCGTTTTCCATTGGGACAGGAAGAGCAGTTTTTCTGCTCACGAAATCAAGTTGGCTGTCAGATTTCATGTTCCATTGGCCGCACACAAAGTACTTTTTTGAGAGTCAAAGCAATTTTGCGAATTTCGATATCTGAGCAAGATTCACGTCTACTTACACTAACACCAGAACATTTGTCTTTTGTCAAACTTTAAAGCGTGTTGTTAATTACGTATTTAGAAGACAAGTCTGTGAAAAATAGAGAACCATTTACATTTGGCTGCAGCAATGGATATCAACATAAATTGAGTGGATTTTTATAAACATAGATTACAGTTTAAGAACATCTGACTTTTAAAACACGCACTACCCAAAATGCAGAGAAAGAAAAATTTCGTTTTATGTTCCATTGGGCACGAAAAATCTGAAATCTGAGAGCAAAATCCGAAAATCCCTACGGAAAACGACGTAACGACGGACCTGTAGCCATTAATTTATGCTAAAACCCGAAAAACTTCCAAGAAACATTGGGCCGTACCAATAAACATTTTTAGTGTCGACTCTGAATTTTAGAAGTTAACAGTGGCTATATTTTCCATTCAAATTTCACTATTGTCAGCTTTCTAAAATTTAATGTCGAGACTTAAATTTGTTATTGGTACGGCGCATTGAGTTGGATAATGGATAACGTTATTACAATTTAAGAATAATCACCAATCTCCATGTTTTATTTGATACTTTCTGTAAGTTTTGTTTGCTTGGGATATTTGAATTT
This sequence comes from Cheilosia vernalis, assembly GCA_949126925.1. Lineage (NCBI taxonomy): Eukaryota > Metazoa > Arthropoda > Insecta > Diptera > Syrphidae > Cheilosia > Cheilosia vernalis. The sequence goes on from OX421360.1 coordinate 59,701,981, forward strand.
TGAATTTTTATCGTAATAAGCAGTGATGCCCCACTTTGATTTGCTGTCAGACTACACAGCCAAACGTGTGATCCATAACAATAATCTCAGCGTATTCCACTCCTGATCTGTCAACATTCATCTTAGACATGGAACACTTTCCGGTTATCTACGTCTTCCTGCCTATTAGAATTCGAACAGATTCAAAGAAGCTCATTATTATAAATACCACAATAGCATTTTTTTCTTTTTAAATTCATGTGCAATTAGCCCGAAGTGCATTATACTTTATACCCCACATAGTATGTATTTGTATTCCTTAAAGTTTTGAGCGTTTTTATTATTGCTAAGTTATTTTTATGTATACTATAATTTTTTTACGTAACAATACACAGAATGCAGATCAATAAAAGTACATCTTCCATTTATCTCAATGTGAAATTAGTAAGTTATCTCGAATTATTTGTAGTGTAATATAAATATTAAATTAAATTAAATTGTTAAACAAATTGTTATCTGTTTGCGTAATAGGCCACAGGCAGATGCATACATACAAAATGAAAACATACAAGCTAGACCAACTGTTGTTTAGTTCTAGTGAAGCCATGTACCTGTAAATGTGAACAATATAAAATGTTTTGCGAGAATATTTTTAAATATATCAACAACGATCATTGTCCTTTGCAGAAAAACAAAAAGAAAAAGAAAATAAAAGTAAACAAAAAAAAAATTATAAAGAAAATCATATATATATATGTATATTAGATCTAATTGTGAACGTTTAATTATTTGTTTTCTCTGTCTCAACACCTATTAATATTAACAATCTGTCTGTGGTATTCCCCTAACTATCATCGCACAACCCATCGCTGTTTCGATCAGGTAATGTATCAAAGCAGTAATTTTTAAGTAAACAAAGTGGTAGAAACGTAGTCATGTAAGTAGTGTTCCTTTTTATGCTTCGTAGTTTTATGTAAATGTATGTGTTCTAGAAAAAAGTAATAAAAACAAAAACAAAGCCCTTTCGTTTCTTTAGATAGAAAAAATGTGTAATATTTGATGATTTTTTTCTCTCTCTCTCTCTTAACGTGTCATACCATTTATCTAAACGTTTGCCGCTGCGGGCGGACATATACCCTCCAGCAAAGCAATGTACATTTATTTTCTATTCTCGAAAGAAAGAATAAAAAAAAAAACAAAAAAAAGCTATATTGATATCGTGATCTATATTTTTCAAATCTATTTATTATTCTTGTATTTCTTTATTAATTATTATTATGACATTTGTATGTACTAACAAAATACACACAATTTTTATTGACGCAACCGTTTTTTCTTATATATTCGTTATACTATACATATATTTTTATTTTCCACAAAACACAAAAGGAAAAAAAAAACAAACAAATTTATATATATATACATATATGTGTAAAGAAAACAACAATTTATATTATATACATAATGTATAAGTTCTTTTTTAATTTTTCTAAAGAATTAAAACCAGAAATAAAATAATAAGTATAAATAATTTTTTAAATGTACCTAAATCAACAAATTATATATATAAAACAAAAACGTAATTACTATATATATATGAATACATGTGACAAGAAATAAAACAAAAACAAAAATATATAAATGTGAAACAATTTATTTATTAATAATAATAATAACAATAAAACCAAAGATAAAACAAAATACTATCTAAATTAATTTTAACAAACTGAAAAGTAAACATAATTATCTACTTATATATATACCTACATATAGATATATATGTATGTATATCTATTCGATATTTGCTGTATTAGTTTTTAAGTAAATAAATAAATAAAACATTTAAATGAATTTAAATTAAAAATCACTAAGTGTGGTCGTGAGGAGAATACCGTGATTGTGTCTCCCAAGATAAAGGACGAAAATTTAAAAATAAATTCTATGACATAAAGAATTCTAGTCGTGTTTCAGTATTATAACAAAAAAACAAAAATTATTAGCAATTAATTTAGAAACTTAAATTACATGGATGTACTAACGTTTAAGCGTCAAAACTAATGATTTATTATAAAATACCTACACTAACCGTTACACAAGAGGTGAGGTGACACAAAACAAAAATGGCCGAGCAAGTAAAACGTCAACTCCTTCTTATCAATTGGACAAGTGAAGTCGACTAACTCAATAAAGTAATAATGAAAACAATTAAATTAATTACATTTAACAATAAGTTTAAAAACGTTCAAAAAAAAACCTAACAAAATTCTTGTGTATGTGTGTGTAATTCAAAGAAAAAAAAAAAAAAAAACATGTAAAACTACAAAAAAAAAAACATTTTATGTCTTTCGTCATTTTAGAGAAATATAAAAGAAATAACATGGAAGGAAAACCCGAACAAACCATCATCACTTGGTGAGAAATGAAATAATATAATAAGAAAACAAACTAGAAAAAGAAAACAAACAAAAAAAGCAAGTGAACATATTATTAAAATAAAACTCGTATTTAAAAATAGCCATTGTGGACTTTACATTCATTAATAATATCGCGCGGTGCTTATTATCTCAAATGTCGTTTTCCATTGGGACAAAAAATTAATCTTTATTTTGATCTAAATCAATTTTCATGTTCCATTGGGCAAAAAATAATTTTTTTTTGGTCTGGATCACCTTTTGCAGATCTCGATATTTTTTTCAGATCTACACACACTGCCACAATACCAATATACTTTGCACAGCTGTTTTACTTTATTTTAAGAACTTTGCTTTGAAAACGAATGTGCTAGTGTTGGGTAGGACATGTATTTAGAATGAGTTTGTATGAGGACCTCATTTCGAAAGACGAAGTGGTGCATTGTCCCATCCCACCTCAAATGAGGTGTTGCTTCAAATCTCTTCATGAGGTTTGGATCTGAAAGCATTTATATTGTACCAAAGTCTGAGGGAAGATAATGAGGCCTGATTTGTGTTGCCTCGCAAATCCTCAAATGAATGATCCTTTTTTGCGTATTTTTATGGTCAGAGTCATAAGTCATAAATCATAAAAGGAGTTAGGAGAGTTTTGTGTACTCTCCTTATTCCTTATTGGGTTGAGAGTGAGAGAGTGACACATTATTAATTTGGAATATGGTAATGGTATGGGTGTGGGAAATGAACGGTTGGATAGTTTTCATATACAGAAGTGGTGCTTGTATTATTGAATTGTTATGAAATTTGGTCTTGTGTTCTTCGACTTGACAAATTTGAGAGGTGGTACAAATATTCGTTTTGAGGTGTTGGGATTTGGACATTTTCATCGGTTGTATGGTTGTATTGCCTCTTGTATGAGTAACAACATTAAAATGTGCAGAATTTCGTTAAGACCAAAATAAAAAAAAAGACATAAATAGCCATTTATATCATTTTGGAGGAATTGTTAGATTTGCTTGACGTGGCTAGCACTAGCGCCCACTGTGGCGCACTGGGAATTTTAACAAACTGAAAATTTTCAGCTAATTTTCACCTCTGTCAAAAACCCTGAACAACAGTGAAAATTTGGCTATCATATCGAACGCAAAATATGCTGCCCTGAAGTCTGGTAGTTTTTGAAATTGAAAATTACGTATCTTTTGGTGAACGAAGTATGAAGATGACAAGTCCTTTTTCTGTTTATTGTTAAAAATGAGTGAACCCAATTCTGATCTTGTGCTTGCCATAATGCAAACAAGTTGATTAAACGGTTTGCAATATAGGCGATGAATATAAAAATGTTATGCAGTTTAGATTACAGCTTTTTTTTTTTGAGTCGCGTAAAATCTGAGATCTGAAAAAGATTTCTGGTAGTCCCAATGGAAAACGACATAATTAAGTGTGCTCAAAGAAACCTCTGTAACCTCTGCGGTAAGTAGCGTAGATAAAGGTGTCGTAAAGAATCCGAAGCGGTTCATGTTGTATTGTTGAGAATACAAGATCAGTTCAAGTTGTAATGCAGTTAAGTAAGTCTGACATTGACAGCTGGGATTGCGGACTTGATTGCGGCCTTGATCGATCACATGAACGGTTTTTTCAGTTGACGTGGAGGGGTAACCGACGAATTTAGTGGCTGAGGTAGGTTATAACCGAGATACTGACAAGTTCTTGACACGCAAATCCGCGAGACTTTCCAGATTTGTCCCTTATTTTTTTCAGGTGATTTGAGACAATCAATGTTGCCAAAAACCGGTAAAAGTTGAGCCTTCACAAAAATTTCTTTTGCAAATCAGTTTCTCTAAATTAACAGAGTAACGAACTTCTGTAGCCTAGACACCCGGCACGCTAGCCTCCGCGTATGTTACCCTCTGATACAGGTCAGGTTCAACTGCGATTTCTGCACGAGATTAGATAGAGAGGGGAGATCAGCGTGTGTTTCTCTTTCTATATTCAATGGTTAAGAAATAGAGATGAGCTAAGTCGTGATTTCGCAATCACAGGTCAAACTGCGACTGTGATTTTCAAATCACTGTGAATTTAACCTGTGATTGTGCTATGTTTTATGATTTTTTTCAGACAAATGTCGGATGTCTGCCTATTTGTTACTAAATTACCAAATTAAATAGGTTATACTTGACCATAAAGATTTATTTATTCCTTTAAATAGTAAACTCAAACATGGACTAGAACATTCGCGAATAATACTCACTTGTCCCTTGAAACTCCAACGTCTGGTAAGGACTTCGCTGCGTGCAAAACGTCTTGGACTAACATTTCTGTGTTTAGCAGTGTATTCAATAGACTTAAAAAAGGGTGGTTACGTAAAATATTACAAAAATGGGTTTAATCTAGTACCTACTTTGGCAAGGGCTTGGCTGCACGAAAAACGTCTTGGACCATTGCCGTGTTTGCTGATATTCTGTTGCTTAGGGATATAATCAAGTGGTTACACTTATTATTACTATTGTGGAAAATGACGCATATTCAACGCAATCACACACGCGTTGGCTGCCACGATTTGCTGTCAGACTGTTCGATATACTCCCTACTTAGGCTACACAGTAATGCAAATATCTTTCGGTTACCTTCAGACCAAAAAATTACTCTTGGTCTATAAGAAAGGCGCATACAGATAACAAATCACTACCGTGAAGTTTCATGGACAAACTGTTCATAACTATAGATAGATCAAATGAAAACAAAAACCAAATTTCTACAGAAGAAATGCGCAAACAATCTCTGGAAGAAGATTTGGGTCTCCGGCGAGTTCATCTGAGAATCACAGGAGATATAAATATATATGCGTACATCGTATGAAATGTATGACGTCTCAATAATGGAAGAATCGGTGGCGATTCGCTAAAACGCAATCGAATGAACGATGGCAAAAGAAGTGGAAATTTACATGGATGGCTCTATTGTTATGACACGAAACAGGTATGGTTATGAAAAATTACATTAGGTTCGTTCGGGTACTTTTTTGCAAACGTAAAATTATTTAAAATTTGCTAAGAAACTGTGCAAATACGACGACCATACTGAGAAAATTAAAAAAAAATGAGAGAGAAATCCATTTCCCTTCGTTTAATTTTTTCGTAATTTTCTACTCGCCGAATTCGACTTCGGTACTGAAAAATGAAAACTGCCAACTGACAGCTCAAAAGTTTGACAAGTAAAACTATTTATTTTCGCCTTCAACGACGTCAGAGGAACAAGTTATAACTGAATGTTCTCCTAGAACATATCAGCACATTCAAATGGAAAGTTTAATATGTATTTAGCTTGTAAAAAATTAAATTTCAAATTATTTTGTAGATGCTGCATTTTGCGATTATGTCAAAATGACATTTCTTAAACTTTTTGTAAGAAAACTGATCAGGTACTTTTCTTGAAATTGAGAGACGTCGCCTTTCTTTCTCAACCTCGTATCTCTCTTTCACCATGTTTACAGTAGAAAGAAAAAACTGCATATATTGTAATATAATTTTTTTAAGCAAAATGTGTGATTGTCATTTCATTAAAACTTACCACACACGTGTTTTTCAGGTGATTCAATTGTACATTATATTACTCACTTCAGGTAAGAGACGAATTTTTAGATACGAGGTTACGGTATTAAGAGTTCCAGTACAATCGTGTTACCGTAAATGTTAGATACGAGTTTGTTGCGTTAAAACCAATAATAATAAAACCAAGAAACTGTTTTTTATTTATAAGACCAAAAGAAATTAAACCATTTAGGAAATAACACTTTAGAAAAAAATGTTTTGCAGCATCATTCTTCATGAGTCAGATGGTCATAAAAGGTGTGATAGTCTTTAGGTAAAAGGTTCTTCAAACTCTGAAGATCATCCATCTTCCTTTTAGTAATTGTTAAGGGTTGATTATAGAGTCTTTCAACAATACGTGATCCATTGATGTCGAAACGTTGGGGCAACAATTTCCAATCACTGTCGAAATTTAGCTTGTAATCGGTTCCAAATTCTGTGTATTTGAATGCCCTTATATTCACCACACAAGGATCGCCAGTTTTCTTCCCTGGTCGTATCGATTTGTAATACTTAATTGCCGCTCCGTAATTATGGAAGAACTCATGACTTAGGTAGCGTACTTGATATGGTTTTGAACTTCTGGCTTCTTTAATTATTCGAACAAAGTCAGCAGGAACGAAGAGCTCTTTGTTTTTTTTTTTTATTTCAATGGTAGAATGGACCGAATCGCATGACATTTGGGTGTGTCCTACTGCCAAGTACTTCTGATAAATTTCAGCTTTATGTTTAATAGCGAAGTTTTGTAAAGCATTTGCTAGAGTCACATTTCGATTTTGATAACAACAGCCGTCACTGAAAATAATGATTGGTTTGGTTTTATCTGCCAATCCTTCCAAAGAGTCAATGATACATGATGCAAAAACATTTGAATCAACACCACCCTCTCCCTCGTGCCACACATAACAAAGGACACTGCCATCTCTCTCATTGTATATTGTAAATTGATGAACGCACAGCTTCAACTTAAAATATTGTGCACCAGCAGAGATCAATGGAATATTTTGTACAGCCTGCAAATCTACAGTAAATAGCTGTATCTCACCTTTTAAGCATCTTTCTTTGTCTGAATCCCTTTCTCTCCTTGCTCTTTCTTTGGCCTCAATGTGCGCCTGATACTCTTCTGTTCCAACATTACCATTTTTATATGCATAGCACAAATCGCATTGGTCCTTTTTTGGTCTATATAGGCCAAGATTCATATCATGAACGACAGTCAAAAAACATTTATATGAAGCTTTTTCTTCATGCGGGATGTTGTTGTCTCTCATGTAGATCTCGAAAGTTTTGAATAATTCCATCCAAGTCCCATAATCTACATCAACGTATTGTTTACTTGTACTTTTTCTGCAATAGTGGGATGGCATTTTAGGGACTGCATTCAAAAATGTTTTGATATGCTCTGCTTTGGTAATATTAATGGGTTTGAGCCTATTTACTTTGGGAGCTTTATTCGTCATGCAGATTTCATTTTTAGCACTCTTGACCCAATTTAAAACTGACCATTCGCCGATACAGAGAGTGTTCATAAAAATTTTTTTACACACAGAGCTCATCTCACCACTTACTTTTAATTTATATTCCAACGTGTTCGATCTCTTACTTGGAATGCCCGTGGTTTGTTTTTCAACAGGTTTAAGTACAACCATCGAATTGACATACAGTTTTCGTTGCTCCCATGAAAGAACGTCCCAGAATGTATGAAAAATTTCAGCTCTGTCCTTTTCTGATATTTCTTGACACTTCCTAGTTTTGCTATTAGCACATTTCGCTGAACTACATTTCGGTTTCATTGCTCTCTCTCCCCGAACTTCCATTCCAATAATCCCCTCACCCCTCTTTCTTTTTATTGAAGTATATTGTTTGCCCCTTTGTCTTCTACGTTTTAATTGATTTCGCAACCATCTGTTTTTATTGCCTTGGCCTTTCTTGGCTTTTTTGTAAGTGCATAAACCACTGCTTTCATCTAGAGTCCTTAAAGACGTGTCCAGATCGGTTGAATCGCTAGAACATTCGCTGTATTTATAATCTGTATCATCAGTCGAAACAGAGAAGTCACACTGAGACTGAGAATCACCACTCTCCGAGCTTAATGAAGGCGGTTTTAGTTCACCAGTTTTTTCATCCAAAATACAGTTGTCATCATTGATAACATCCCTTTTTACCGGTACTTCATCTTGAAAACCAAACTGGCCAGTCTTTTCATCTAAAATGACAATCTCATCTTTTTCTATTATAATTTTTGTAGTTTCCAACGATTTCACTAAAGATGACAAAAATAGATACAGCACATTTTTCATGTCGTTAGTACAAATAATCTAGGAATAAGTCCATGAGATACCTACCGGATGTGTTCTTTTTTGAGGTACATGCTTCCTTTTCATCCTTATTACCTCTCGCCAAACTCACCAACTCCGCACCTCTGCTCCACCTTTTCATCTTATAGTTTTTTTTTTCAGTTTAGAAACTTCCTGATAGTAAAAAAAGCACTAATGCACCTTTTATATTTCTCAGAAATACGATAAATCACTATGCTTCACAAAACACTCTTATTACGACAATTTTGACACGACACACGTTAAGAATTTCACATGAAACTAACAAGGCTTGCACAAACCACTCGCATTACGGTAAATTTGACGGTTATAGAATAAGAATTTCAAAATGTGACAGTAATATCTTTGGTATCTCGTGTAATGCATGAAGAACGACAACCTCGTATCTTCGACTTGGGGTAAACATATTTGGTTGAAAACCTCGTAACAGTGAGTTACGAGCTTCTTGCAGTAAACAAAGGCAAAGAAAGTTAGATAAAAGGAATTTGCGTCGTCATTTGCGGCTAACTTTAAATTGCTATTCAGATACGTGTTTGTTACACTTATGAGTCGGACAGTGGCGATGCCAAATTTGGAAAAAACAAAAAACTAAGATTTTGCAGATACGAGGTTGAGAAAGTAAGACGACGGCAATTCTCTCTCGATTTTAGAGTTTTGACATTTTTGGCCCTATTTTGTTTGACTGATTTTTTTGATTATTACTAGAGCGATTGTCTCTTTCTATTTTCTAATAAAATGTAACGACGTTCGCTATACGTTCATCTAGGCCATCTAGGGGAACGTATTCGCCTAATAGTTTTCTGTGATCTTGTCTTTTCTCGATGGTTTCATTCGGGAATTACCAATCCAATTACATTCATGTGATCGAGAAAACTGCCTCTGATCATCTTCACTCACATTAAAATAAATAATAAGGGTGCTACTATCTGTCATGTCATGCGTGTCAGCCCTAGCAGTATACACCTGCGCTTTTGTCAGCGCTTTTTTAGAAGAAGGTTGAAGGTCTTCTTTACCAACCATAACAAAGATGAACTGCACTAATCTTAAAAAATAAAAAAGACAAACAATTTTTTTAAACTATACATAATGTTTATTTTTAATGTTTTTATACATATTATGTATTGTACTTGTATTAAACATATTATATTCATTTTTCATTTACAATAATTCACTTTTCTTTATTAAAAACAAAAAAAATGGCGCGATTTTATATGTTTCTCGTTTCGTAATTACAAAAATATTTTACATTTACAATTGGGGATGCTCAAGTATAAAAAAAAAAACTCTACATACACATCTATTACATATAAATAATAAACATTATTTTCTTCAGAAGACATTCTGTCTCCTCTTCTTATCTAAATTTCCGGAAGCCCATTTCTATTTGTGTTTTACTTGATATATTTTACAATTTTTAAATTTTCCCACATGTGGAAAACAAACGAAAACAAAATAAAATACAGAAATAAAAACGCATGCATTATAACCGTAATATTAAAGCTTAAATTTAATTAAATTGCTGCTGCTTAAAGCTATATAAGTTTTTTTTTTTTCGTTTAAATATTTATACATTTTTGGGGAGATGGGATGGAAAGAAGCATTTTTTCTAAGCTGTTAGCTTGATATGAAATAATCCAACTGAAAGAGAATGGCCACTGTAAAAATTCACACTCACTTAGCGGTGAGCATTTTGTGCTAAAATATTTTACCCAAACTGTGAGTGCGTCGAAATGGATTCCATGAGCTCGACGAAATGCTGCCCAGTCGACTTTTTGGTGTTTTGCAGCGTAGCTTAGGCTTTGAACTGGTCGTACCTGTGGGACTGGATGAACCTGACGAAACACCCGATGAACTGGCAGCCGATAGAGTGGAAATGGAACCCTTCGAAGACAGTGGCTAGAGGGGGAAGAAATTTAGAAAATCTTTTGAGAGGTCTTTGATTTTACGGTACCAACCTTAAGGTAGTTCCTATCCATTGGTGTGATGACTTTTAACTCTAGAGAGGAACCAGCCGATTGGATTAGACGGACAACTTGTTGGTGGGAGTACCATTTGACATCCATGCCAGAGACCTCGACTATGAAATCGCCTTCCTTTATTCCACCCAACTGAAAGGAGATGTATAATTTTACATAGATTATGTAGACGAGGGGCTATTTTATTTAATTTTTTTTTTCAGCTTACATCCGCTAGTGAATGCATTTCCACGTGGGCAATAATCACTGGTGCGTCTCCTCTCACGTGAAAGCCGTAGCTATCTACGTCATCCTTGTATAGACTGCAGCCGATTTCGTGCTGGTCAGTTGCCGGACAATGGCAGTGGTAGGCCGTTCCGCCGCGATATACTGTGGAGCCTTTTTGCAGGCGAATGCATCGCGGAGCAGTCCAGTGTCGTCTCGCAGAGAAGATCGCAATGGGGCCGAGGCGCTTGAAGGGATCATCGACTTTGTATGAAGTGAAATCGGGCCCGGTAAGGGACAGTGTGAATTTCGAACATGCTGTTGGTAGAAATGTTTTTAAGTAGGACTTTCTTGGGCTTTTTATTTTTTTTTACCTTCCACAATCACGTCAATCAAATCAAAGTCCTCATCAATGTCCTTTTCGACTCTTTCTTCCTCATATTTCTCATATTCGTCTTGGGTTTTGTAGTGGGCCTCCTTTAGCACTTGCGTTAGTGAGGTTTTGTTCTGAAATAGAGAGCATTTGAATTCCGTTTTGTTTCAAAATTGTTGACAAATGTAACTCACCTTCAAGTACCGGCACATACGTTGCAGCCTTTGCGCCTCCTCATGACTAGCCAGTGATTCTTTGAGGTGTGCCCGTTTCAAGGCACTCGCACACCTACCATCCTCATAGATGCAACAACTTGCCGCATCCTCCTCCGCATTACCAATGAATGACTCGACTGTCGTTTGACTGCGTTTGCCACTAGTTCCCAGCGAAGATGTGCTGTCGGCATTCGCATCGATACTCCGTGACTCATAATGATGCGACAGTGCTGCAGAGCAACGCAAAACGGTTAGTAAGTTTGTAGTCTAAGTGTTGGTGGAATAACTCACCTTTGTAGTATTCAGACTTCAGGGGCACTAAACCGGCCCAACATTCGGGCAGATACGTGTGGGTGTCGTTCAACTGAATGTTTTTGTGCATCTCATTGTATTCCATTGTGAGCTGGGCTGCCTCACCGGCAAGGTCTTTGAAGAGCTGGAGGTGTATTTAAACATTAGCATTGTGCAAATCGCAGTGGGGGTGATCACCGACGAGATATACTTACATGGCTGGAGTCGATCAGTGACAGTGACTCGATTTGGAGTTGTAGCTTCTCGAAGAGACACTCACGCGCCTGTGCAAGCATTAGTGAAACCAGAACATCTAGCACCTGTGGTTTCAGATCCATCGATGGAGCATTTGTAAATGTATCGAATATGTGACGGAATATTCCAGCTGCGCGAAGGAAACTGTCTACGGCCGCATCGAGTCCCTTTTCTGTGGTTCGGTCGTGACGTGCGCCGATTTGTGTGTAAATTGCTCCCAAGTTGAAGAGCGTGCAGGCTTTTTCGAAGGCAATGGTACGTTGACATGATGGGACTCCTGAGAAGGGAAATATGTTTGAAACAGTTTCAGACAAAAATATCAACTCAAGAATGCGAAGTGCACTCAAAGTTATTAGGTATATACGAGTAGGAAAATCTCTTCCATTCCTTGGAAAAATATCATTCGTTTAGAATAACTTTTGAAGTGCATACCAATAAATGCCTGAAATAGGCCACTAATCTCGACAAAGTCATGCTCACCACATACAATTTAATAGCTTCCGGAAATTACGCCTGAGGAAATAACGCCAATTTTTTTTTTTGGAAAAAATACCAGAAAACTTTCCGGGAGCCAATTCAAATGCAATCGCATATTGGCTTAAGCTGGATTAATCCCATTCAACCTCATAATGCTTACCTGTTAATGAATCATACCACTCAAAGTATACGCCCAAGTTTCGGTCTGGCGGGAAAAATCTCCTTTCGACATAGTACAGTAGATTGTAGTAGCGAAAGAGCAGGGCGACACCTTGTAGATCTCTGGATGGTGTCTTTGATGCCTGAAAAGAAATGTCATTTCGTATACCTATTATGAGTACTCTTTCATTTCAAACTCTTACCTGTCGTGTGTCTGTTATGTCGGCAATCGCATCGGTATACATCGATGGTTCTTCGCTGTAGTGTTCCAATATGAAGTCCGAAAATGGCTCCAAGAAGTTGATTTCTTTTGTCTCTTTGAGTCCGAGTGGTATCATTGGCATAACACCGTCCTGACTGAAATTAAAATAACGGCAGAATAATGAAAATTAGTCGAATGCTGCATTTACAACGTCACACACACGGAAGATTAAAGGGATGGCCAATAGTAAACAGATGTCTGACTGAAAGGGACAGCATTACCCAGCACGCAAAAATACGTGACACGCATTTTGGTCGGCCATCTTGTTAACGTGGTAGGAAATATGGGAAAGTTCAGAATTTGTTAATACCAATGTAAGACAAAATGACGGACAGTTAATTCGGTAAATTAATTGATAGGTTGTTGGGTTAATTTACTGACATTAACTACCACTCTCGTCTGACAAAACTTACACCTCTATTGAAGAGATTTATATCTCCCCATCCCGTTTCAACATGGCTTCGTCGCAGGCAGATCAATTTTTTGTACTTCTGCCTAGAATTTCCTCGAGAATGGCTTGCAATGTGATGTAATAAACGGACTTTGCTAAAGTGTTTGATCGCGTTAACCAACTTGACTTGGGACTTCACTCCAATTTCCTAAAGTGGATTCATTCCTACTTAACGGATCGTATCCAGTACATGTTCGCATAAGTGATACGTTCCCGTCACCAGTTTATGTTACTTCTGGAGTATCTCTGGAGTACCTCAAGGTAGTTATTTAGGTCCTCTGCTGTTCCTTTTATTTATTAATGACATTCCTGACTTGTTTTTGCGTTCCCAGTGTCTTATGTTTGCCGATGATTTGAAGGTGTTCCGATATCATTGACCGCGGACAAACGGATATCTCAAAAATGCGCGTGCGTGATGTTGCAAATGCAGTATAAGAGCAACACTCAATTAAATGAATAAATTAGTGGAAATGCTTAAATGGATAAGAGAAATTGAAATTGCCTGGCCGTTCATATAAAAACAAAAATATTTTAGTACAAATCTTTGACAAGTAGGTAATTGGTAGGTAGGTGCTTGGAAGGAGTCAGCGAATTATTCTTTCTATTCCTGAAGAGAATGCGTATATTTTCAACGAAACTATTGCACATTTACATTGTTTGAGTAGTTTCTTAGCTAATTAGTGAACATAGCCAACGTTATCTATGCAACTGCGTCTTGCAAAAATGATATAATCTCATATATTAGATATAGAAGACGACAAAACCAAATTTACCGACAAAAAACAACCACATTCCACAATCGGGAATGGTTTGACTCGCTCAAGTCGAAATCTCTTCAAAGGCCACAACTGAACTACCTACATCCAAAAATGGACCTTTCAAGCTGCTTTCAAGTCTCAAATCAATCCATTTCAAGTGTCTTGTTGTTTATTCCAATCGACTAAAGGAAAACAAACGAGAAACTCCTCCAAGCCAATTGAGCACTGCGCAGTTTTTAAAATGGTTACAAAACTTTGTCCGTGTACGTGTAGAAAAATTCCATCTTCGCTATTTGTCCGGTGCTGTCGGGTACATTCATCTAATGGTGCTGCCCATTTTGACTCTATTTTTTCTGTGATTTTTATTTGCGCTTAATCGCATGGTCAAGCGCGAAATATCGCAACCAACTGGAACCGGTAACAGAAAGTAGACACAACTAAAAAAAAGTAAAATCCATTTTTGATCTGACTGAGAAATATGGGGTTGGGTTGCAGTGCAGTGCAGAGCGATCGCGCACCTAGTAGGTACCACCATCCACCACCCTCCACATATTGTACGTAGCTACCGACAGACATTACATTACCAATGGCGCAGAAAAAAGGAGTGCAAAGCACCGAACGTGGCTAACTACTGGAATACAATAACACCTGTTATTTTCTTTAGTTGTAAACAGTTTTTTTTACTTTTGTGCTTGTGGAATTGTCTTTGAGGAACTTGTCGTTATAAGAACACTTTTCATGTCATATTTATCAAAGGACGTTTTATAGCTTAATAACCGCGTGATTTAGAAAGAAAATTAACTGGATTTGCACTATACCCTTCATGCAAAGACTCACTTTCAATCTGATTTCTGATATTTAATGCGGTATTCGATGGGGCTTCCTCAGATTCAGATTCCCTCTCAGATTTTAGATTTCGTGTGCCTAAATCGAACATAAAAACGTCACTCTTTTTTTGTGTTGATATTCTTGAGAGTCTAATATTATATGACCCTTCGACACTTTTCAAAGCGTTTTCCATTCACTGGTTAAATTTTATATTAAAACATGGGAAATTTGCGTCCCGATTGATTTCTAAATATTTATAGTACATATACCCGAAACCTGAAAAAAAAATGTTTTTTTTTCTACCAAACAAACATGAAAAGAGCTCTGAGAGCAAAGAAATTGTGTGAGAGTTCCCAATCGAATACCAAGATCTCAAATCACATCGAATTTAGTTAAGCCGCCCATAGACAATGAATCTCGTTTTGAACTAGTAGAAGCATACAAGGCACAACAGCTACCTACTATAATGTAGACGTGTTTAGTTTGACAGTTATGTCATTTGCATCCCGAATATTCTTCGATATGACTCGTTTAGTGCAAAATCTTCTAGCAGATCCAAACAGATCAACTCGGCTATGGTATAAGAACTGTTCCCGTACTTTTCTCGGTAATATTTGTAAAATATAAAATTTGTAAGAGTGCGTTTTTATTTTCTATACGAGGGGATAAACGCTAAAAGCTTTTTATGAGCTTTTTAATTTTTTAGAGCGGGAAGATGTAAACACTAGTTCTGCGTAAGCAATTCATTTATTTGTCACTCCAACAGTTAGGTTTGTTTGACGTGACTAGCACTAGTGCCCACTGAGCAGTGTCAGTTAATTTTCACGCCTGTCGAAAACCCTGCAGAACCATGAAAATTCGGCTATCATTTCGAACGCTAAATATGCTGCCCTGAAGTCTGTCGGTTTTTGAAACTGAAAAATACTTATCTTTTGGTGAAGAAAGTATGAAGATTTTTTTTTCTGTTTATTGTTAAAAATTTGTGAACTCAATTATGATCTTGTGCTTGACATAATGCAAGCAAGTTGATAAAACGGTTTGCAATATAGGCGATGCATTTAAAGATGTACGCACCTCAGATTCCAGCTTTTTCCATTCCAATTTCCTGTAATATAAAGTCTACTTAGTACATAAACATTGTTGTTTTCAAACAGTCCTTTTTGAACATCAATTTTATTTAATTTGTCTTTATTACAAAAAAAGAATGACAGCAAGCAAAATGACAGCAAAACTCAGTACAGAATTTTGGCACCGACAAATTGACTAGGGTCAGTTCAGGGCACAACTAGGGTGCCCTAGAAGTCATGTCAAACACAGGTTTTCAGTACCAGGGCGAGTTGAGTGCTATATGTCGCACTTGGGCCCACGTTATACAAATCTTTTGACACCAACATTGTATATCAAATGGGGACGTTCGGATTCGTAATTTAGTAAGTCTGACAGCTGTCTGACTAGATGTGTCTCAGTTTTTATTGGTCCAGAGTGTTCACATGTATAGTTTTTGCAGTTGACGTTTATGGAGGGGAAGCCGACCAATCTAGTCAAGAAAATCCTGCCTGCGTACTCAGTTGACATTTTGAAGAGTCAAATTTAAAATAAACAGAGTGGCCGTTGCAGAATTCTGAGGAGTCGAAAAAAGGCGCGAAGAGAGAAAAAGGTGTGGTTTCTAAGGCCACTCTGGTAATTTAGAATTTTCACATGATATTTAACAACCATTAGTTCGCATAACACTATAATAGTGTAGTGATTGTCAGCCGTGTTACATTTTAAATGTACTTTTTTGAAAATAGCAATTTATTAAAAATTTATGAAGGGGCTTTTCCAAATAAAAAAGCGCAAATTCAAACAAAGGTAACGCTGGCCGCGAGAATACAAAAACAATTCAACTTGCTTAGTCAACGCGTTCGGATTCATAGTCACGACCAATCTAGTTGACGTTTTACATAAACTAGGTATCCGAACGTCCCCAATAAGCATGCTTTATTGAACACAAATATGAACAAAGACACAGACCAAATATAAAACTTTTAAAACTAATGTGACTGGAGCAATAATTGTATTAAGCATTAGTTCACTTAACTTTACTTGGCGGAAATAGATGTTAATGATTAGATGGCCTAATTTTGACATTTAGGCTTGTAACTTCGACGAGTCTCAAGTTGTCGTCGTTGGTAATTAAATGAACAAACATTTCTGTCAGTTGACAGTTAAAGGATGGAAAAATCTCAAATGCTTGCGTTCTTCTATTCGTTCCTTGTTAACACATGCACTGTACTTATAAACTGATAGCAATTGCTACCTTCCGAAAAAAGAACCCATCCACTGTTCATTAAATTCATAAATTTAATGTTAAAAAAATGTTATTTCAGTGAACGCAATATTGCACAATAAAAACAATTAAATCATTCTTCTTCAACACCATTTTTTTTGCCCATATAAATAGGCACGATAAACAATTTTCAACTAAACATTCTCCACTTCTTATTATTCTCATTGCACAGCAACAGCACAACCATAATCATCCTAACTAATTGTTATTCATGAAATAGAACAGACTTGTAAAAATACTCGCATTTATTTTTACCACAAAACGTGAAAAAATGCAAACACTTTATTTATAAACAACGCTATAAATTTCATCAACGTTTTCAGGTGCAGAAACGGGACACGTTTTGATGTGTGCATTTGTTTATGGACAATAGAATCTATCAGTCAATCGACTGTTTCGATTGCCAACTATTAAAATGCCATCCCTCGTCATCGTCGTAACATAATATCATCGTCATCGGGACCAGTGGTGGAACTGGTTTGTGGTTTGGTCAAATGCGCAATTACAAAACAATTCCAATCGCAATGAGGTATTCGTAGAGAAATTGATTTAGCCTGGACACCCCGTCGAATCGAGACTTAAGTGCTTAGAGTATTAATTAAATTGTCGGTTGGATTTAAAAATAATCGGATTTAGCAAACGAGTGCCGCCTAAGCGAGGGGTTGGTGGTATACGGGAAGGCAAACCAAATTGATTTCATTTCATTCCTATGGGTTCGATTTGAGCCATTTGGCAAAATTTGGAATAAAAGGGAGTGCTTACGGGAGTGACTCATCATCAGAAGATAATGTAAATATTTTATTATATTTCGTCCGAATTGTAAAGTGTCATCTTCGGTCAGAAATGATTGATGACAAGTCGTTGCTGAGTTTTTAAACTATTTTCAAAGGATTATACCCTCAATCGGAATTTCGACTTTAGAAATATGATCCATTAAAGTGTGTTAATCCGTTTAAAGCTGCTCTAGTTTGACAAAGATAAGTTCTCTATGGCGAATTGAGTTCTGCGCGACTTATAAGAGTAAGCACTCGTAAAATTGACATCGATATGGAAGCAGTTGGCCTATTTTGAAGATATCACGTTTCGTGTTCTGTTATGGACTTAACCCAAATTGGGACTCTATTTACTTTGTTATAGCTTAAACACGCTATTCGTATTTCAAGAAGTTTATAATAGTTTGAAGAGCTTCGCTATGACTGACTGCTATTTGGGGCAAAGCTAGTTTAGCTATATAGATTTCCATAAGAGTTTGGGTATTTCACTAGAGGAAATGGAGCATCAGGTCCTCAGTAAATTGTTGAATGAATGTAGCAATTGTAGCAATTCTCCGTCACTTCTATACGAGTCGATGACTCTTAGAGAGTATAATCAGTGCAGATTTTCAACCTAGCTGCAAAATTTTAACAACCAGAAATCTCCAGAAATCTGCTCTTTAAAAACGAAAAAGTGCGTAATTCAAATGGCAAAACATACTGAGCGCAAATCATTTGTCGCCTGTCAAATTGACTGTCGCTAGAAACAGAGTTAACAATTTATGAAATAACCCTCGCATTAATAAGCAAATGTGCAGAAGTCAGTTAGCTATAACAGGAGTCGGTTAGCATATATATTTCACGTAACTGATTTATATCCAATTAGTAACCTTAACTTTAGTCTTTTCTTTTTAAAATGCAAACTTCTAAGAAAACTCATTTTATTTATTAGGAAAAGGTTTTAAAGCTTATCCGTATAAAGGCAAAACAATTTAAACACGAAATGGATCCAATTTTGGAGTAAACTAATGCGTTGTGTGTATATAACTACAGAAAAAATGATTCCGCCCTCTATTGCGGCGCCTATATTCATTAAAAAAAAATCTCTCATCGCCTTAAAGAGGTTATAGGCAGTCCTTTTCCATACAAAGGTTATGAATTTTTGTAGAGAATTCTTGTTTGTTGGAGTCGTCTCCATCGGGCTGACTTACAATGTTTGTAGGTAGTATACCTATACCTCCCTCCCTTTCGTGGTAATATGCAATAGAGATTCCAGATTCCAACTGTCACAGCAATGCACGAAATAACGATTCGACAAAAACCCATAAAGTACCATTTCAGATAAGGCTCCTTCGTCTTCTTGGGAACCTCAACTTGTATACCGACTGAGTTCCAAGAACATCCATACAGCAAAACAGTCAGACATCAAGCTCCTTCGATTGTTACTTCCCTTCCCTTACCCCTGTCATCTAGAAAGAAAGAGAGAGCAAGCCACCAGCTAGTATAAGTCTTCAAAAGGATACAAAACACCAACGAAAAGCGTACGACAGCGAGAATATCTCTGCATGATGATCACTCTGTATGCAATGCAACTGAATTAATGCCATCACACGTAGACCATGTCATTTCATGCATTTTAAATGAATCCACGAAAGGGTTTGCCAGCGCGTCTCCCTATAATGTTCCCCTTCGACAGGCCTTGCCATTTAAGCTGGGCGCCCTACTCTCCGCCCCACAGACAACTAACTACCGATCGACGGCGACAACTCCTGCGAGTAGCGATCATTAAAGGAAATTTACATAACACGTCTATCGTTGGTATTACAATATCGTTCTACTAGTTCAACGTCGCGTCGCGGAAAACTCTGACTGCGACTGCGACAACAACTTTGGGCCAAGGGATATCGGTATCGGATGAAGTAGAAAATAATTGGATAGTTGGCTCAATGGAGGTTTGTGTACGGTTACGGATATACTCTTATATACCTCCACGTATGTCGTATCTATTCCTGTTGCTGACTGTGTTTAGGAGGATAATTGTGCGGATCGAAGAGTATTTATTTTAAATTAAATTTACAACATCAACGACGACAATCGCGCACTCGCGCATACAAGGGTCAATTGGTATTTATTTAAATTTGCCCACAAAGATAATAGCTGGACGCACGTGAGCTGGGCGAAGGAGTAGACGTCGCCACCGCTTGTGGTCCGTTTTCCAATGAATTTTAAATGGTCTCCCTGGCTGGGTGGGTCTCACTGCGTGTCTATACACATACATACAACTCACCTATCATTTTGGTATACTTCCACCGATGAATTCAGCTCGGCTAATTGTTCCTTCAGCAGCTGGAGGTTGGAATTGACAAAGCTAAGTTCGAGGGCAACTGTGTCGCGCAGTTTGCGATTTGTGGTAGCCTGCGAAAGGAAGAAGAGTTTCGAGTGTCAATGCAGTTGACTTGAATGATTTAGCCGTGATAACCTGAGGCGGGTTAATGAGGGGGGGGGGGCAATAAAGCTATCACTTCTTACCTTGAATAGATTTTCGGCTCCGGCACGCAATCGTAGCTCTTTGTTGATCTCCTGATTCAATTTACAGCGTCGAGTTTGGAGTTTACCACGACATGTCGCCGCTCGAGGATCAGATCCCTGAAAAGGCAAGAGAGGTTTATGTGAACACTTTTTAAATATAATGAGTGTATAGGGTTTGGAATTGCCTAAGGTTGTTGTTTAAGTTGGCATTTGACATGGCAAAGCGGGTCTTGGCGGGAGACCTTTTAATGGTGCAATTATTTGAGAGTTGTTTTAATGGTTTTCTTGGAAATGGAAGATCATATGAGAGGTCCTGAGAATCAATATACATTAAAAGAAGCATTGAGACTTATTTGAGGGTTTCGGTAAGTATAATTTGGAAAAGGCACGTATTGCTTTGTTTGGTCCTTTGATACCCTTAAGAGCAGCCACTGTAGAACCATGATTTAAGTACATTTCAACTTCTGTTTCAGAGGTATTATGGGAAACTGACCAGCCAACTCTCAATTTTTCTTCGCCTTCCCGGGTAGACCTTTTAACACCACTGAAATAGTTAATTATTTCACAGAGCGATATTGTGACAACCTTAGAAACTTCTAAGCTGACTGTAAAAATCATAATTAACACACTTGTCGTAAGATAAAAATCAACCAAAATATATAAACAAAAGCAAATTTATTAGTTGTTTCCATTACATTCAATACTACTTTGAACAGACTTTTGTGCTAGTTTTACCAGATGAATTGACTCACACTATGCAAATTTCGGACAAGTAGTACTTCGACTTGCAAACTAAGTTTGTTTTCAATTAGTTGGTTAACTTTTTAATTGATAATTAATTACATTTCTTACACGTAAGCACACGTATTCCTTATTCAAGTCCCTTGCAAAACAAACAGACGTTAAAATTGTATAGGGATCTACATATTAATTTTTTCTCCACCAGGTGTCGCAGGAAAACTTTTCCATTCATCAATGGAGCTGACATTTTACTAGCAGTCCATTAATTGTATGTCAATTGACAAATGTACAAGTTGGCCTGCGAGATCTGGTGGCAAAGAAAAGAACCCAATCAGATATATACAGGAATCTGTCATCGGTAAGCGGTAAGTGTATTTTTGTAAAGTAATTTATTTTATTTATTTTATAAATGAAAAACTATTTTAATTGATATAAATGCCTTGTCGGTCTAATATTCAAATATTGTTTATGCAAAATAAAATAACCCCGGGTCCATAAAATAGGTTTAATCGTTTAAAAGTGGAAAGGAGGACCCAACAAGATGAGATTTATCTCAGACTTTCTCGATACCCATACCTATTTATGATAATTTTGGAAATGAACTCTGAGCCTTGATCTCATCATTACCAATAGAGGGCGCGAGTTTATATATACTTCCGGGGGGAACCTAAAATTTAAGGCTAGAATTTTGCGGCTTAAAAATTGCTATAAGTTATTTGGTAAGTTCCGGACTTGAAACCGTCAACTCAAATTGAGAGGGCAAGAAAGTAGTTGAGTCGTGTCAAAAAAGGGGATTTATACCAAGCTCTGTGAAACGTCTTCGAAATGTCAAGTGCAAAACCCTGCTACGAAACAATAAAAAATATGGAAGACCTATTTCATTCGACTCTAAAATCAAAATAAAATCTTACGCTTGTCCCATTATAGACTTGTTGTGCCAACTTATCCTATTCAATTTGTAAACCTTTCCGTTGGCAGTTTCATATTTCAATCAAACACTCGAACAACAGCTGTAAATCGTACTTTTAATCACACACAGAGAAGCGATACATTAAAAGGGTTAACTAAGGCTTGGGCTAATTAAATCTTTAAGTGGCAAGCAAGAGTGCTTACAATTTTTGCCTCATCCGAAAGCCATCACCACAATTGATTTATTTTTCCCAATAAAACCCTACACCGCCACTTTGTCGAGCTCACTTCATCTTCGCCCAGTTCCTCAGGGAGTATAAATATTATTACATCACACGAGTAACATCCGTTCTTTTATATCTGGAAGTAGTAAACAAAGTGTGGGCTGCGAGCGTTACAAAACCTTGTGACGAGGATGATGGCGGCACCGCATGATAGAAGGAGTGGTTGGCAAAAGGGGGGAACAAACAAAAAAAGACTAAAATCAGTTTGAACGAGGAAAATCTCTGGAGACACTAAACCAGCAAGATAAACGTCACCCTGGAGATATAAATCCACATTTAACTCCTTTGTGGTCTCCAAATGCCGTGGCTGCCGACTGCCGCCACCACCACCGCCGAACCAAGCGACATTTACAAAACCTTTTCACATGGCAAATAGCATTCAAGCAAGAGGACATGAGCATAGGGAGGGGCGTTGTCGGGGCGATGTCGGGGCACATTGTTTTTTTTGTTTTTTTACTCCGATATTGTCTCCGCTTTTACACGCTTGTTTATATTTTTCTTATTTTGTTTTTAGTTTGCTTGGTTGCGATATGAGGAACTCTTAGAAGTTGAAGTGTCAACAACCTTATTCTTGTGTTTGGTCTGGTGCAGTAGAGCTTGCTTCGGTATAGCCCACCCCCACAAAACAGAAACAGCCGAGTTGCGCTGCATTAAGAACGTTACGTTGGATTTGTATTGTGGTAATACCTCTACTGTTTGTGGGTAAGGTGAGGTGAGATATCCCCTCGAAGGAAGGTTCCTATACCTGAGAGCGGTTGTGTTTGTACCATTTAACTTAATGGTAATAAAGTATCTATTGAGCAGCGAATAAAAACGGTGATTGTGGCGGGTATACAAATCCATATGTGTGGATACGCTACGGTGAGGCAATTTTGTATTAAAGACCGAGCGAATGTAGTGAGTTACAACTTGGAGTTCCTGCCCACGTAATTAAGTGCTGACTTGAATTGTTTAGACACTGAAGTACAGTGAACAAATGTGAGGCAATAATATGCGCCGACAGTTCTTGGATATTCGACAATGAATATTGAATTATTTGTGGGATGTCGGCGGTGTTTTTTGGGGAATTAGACCCCTGACAGATAGGATGATGATGATGAGCCCCGCAGTCTGTGTGGGAAGATTGTGATTTAAGAGGGCGTCTATAGTAGGTAAATGTGAATGGAAGAAATTCCAACATGAGACCTGATTTTGTTTTATGACGGCAGATTGTTGCAGTTCATGGAATTGTAGTATCTAAGTAAATTCAGGTCTGTTCCTTTACTTTTAATTTTTACGAGTTTTTACTCAATGTCGTTTCTTAGCTTGAAAAAAATTCTTAAAAGAGAGCATCATCGAGAGAGCAAGATATTACCAACCAAATCAAATCAGCAAATTTCTTGGTGTAATAATTGGATAAACTGTCAGTCACCTGATTATTGACAGATGATTTGACATTTGCTATCCTATTTGACATTTAAATGGTATCAAGAGTGGGCCAAATAAAATTGAATGTTCGAAAGTATGGCGAAGAAATTCTTCCTTGCTGTACGAAGGAACAATCTCCTCCATATAATTTTTATTGCAGTGTCGCTTTTCTTTCTTCTTGAATACTTGTAGTTTTATCAGTACAAAAACTTTCACGTTCTCGGAGTCACAAAAAAAGAAGTTCGATTAATTTCGACTTACTTTTATTTTATAATAGTTAATAAATTAGCAAATTCTTCGAGTCCAGACATTTTAACTACTTTTCGTTGCACTTCATAATTTTTTGAATTATATATCTCTCATTCTTCAAACCTGTAGACAGTGTTGCCAGTTGGGTAGTTTTCCCCCCAGATTTAGGGGTTTGTTTTAAGGTCGACGGGTTGAAATTGTTTAGAGATTTCCTTTTTTTTCAATTCAATTTTCAATTTTATTTGTGTGTGTGCTATTCCAAAATACAGTCAAATAACCAATCGATTAGAAATGTAACATGCTTTTAAGTCGAACAAAAACATGAAAAATAAAGTGCACGACTGGATCGCACGAAACTTTCTCGTTTAGTGCGAATCTGACTGACTTTCAAAGTCTTCAGCAAATCGAAAATTGAGGACATAATAGTTTTGAAAATATCCATTTGACTCTTATGTTTGCATTTTGGTCAAAATCGTTATCGCCGTCGAGGGGGAAGTAATCAGGTGTATTCAAGGAACTTTTGTGTGCGTATTCATGGTGAATCTCAGTGTATGACAGTGTATTCAAACGAATTCGCATGCAATTACTAGTAGCAAATCTGTAGTCAAGGACCACTCAAAAACATTGATTACTTCCCCCTCGATCGCCGTTTTCCGGCAAGCGCAGAAACTCCAAATCCGAGGTTTGAACGTAATCCGGGTAGCCGTTAGGCTGTAGGCCTGTGGAAGGACGGACAGACGGACAGACCGGACGAAATTTTGTACGAAAACAATATCTTTCTCTTACTACGTAATGGAGAAAGCTAAAAAGTAATGACAAAAAGTTGGGGGTTTTTTGGAAAAAAGTTGCCAAATTTGGGGTTTTTTCAGAGTTATCTGGTTGGAAATATTTTGACCGTCTTGCAACGATGTCTGCAGATTACCCACTACAAAAGCGTTCCCTAACTTTTCTATGCAATCTTGGCAGTCTTTTCCATTCTTTTTCTAGTTACAAAGTAAAGGAACAAAAACAAACATTAGTGTGAGAAGAGACAAACAAAAAGAGAGAACAAATCATTTCGCATCCGTAAAAAAATTTTCAAATATTAGCCCATGAAATTTCTAGTTGGTTATAGCTGTCACCTGTCAGATGGTTGTCGAATCGTTCAAATGGTATTTTGCAATTGAATTTTTATTGGATTTTTTTAAATTGTGTGCTTGAGTATTATTATATTTTTTTTTTCATTTCGGTGAGCGGGCTCTCTCGCAGTGACCTAAGTATATCCCTAAGATACCAAATATTGAAAACAGAGAAAATGACAACATTTTCTTCAAATAGTTGTGTCGGTATATTTTTTTTATAAGCTCAGCCAAAGTTTTACAACAATCGTGACAACATTAATGATTATAAGTGAATCTGCACCACTGCTCTTCTCAAACGGTGAGAAAAATGGAATGATATGTGTGCTCCACATCAATCTACAATCACTTTTAACAAAGTCAGTCGCAGTTCTTTTGTATTCTCGTTGAATAATCGTTTAATGACAGCATTGGCGCAGAAATACAAAGGCCTCTTGTCACCATTTCATAAATAGTTACTTATTTACTGATAAAATCGTGAACAATAATTCCTATCAATTTCTCAAGGCTAAATATTAAGTGACATATCCATCGGAAGACGCCGCCATTTCAACATCACCTCCAAGAACGCACACAATATTTTGATCTACCCATATCAACCTTCACTTCAGATAGTAAACAACTTTATACCATTTACCAATCGGTTTTCGTTTTTCATATCTACGATTGAACCTTCCGGTTTATCCTTGTGTCACATACTAGTTAAATTCCAATCAAATTGTTTACAAAAGATCGGTGCGCTGGCGTCAACACTTGCTACAATGACTAATTCCGGTAACTAAACAGTGAAGTGGCCCGATAAGACAAGCGTCTTATCCAAATTGGTTAACACCTTCTGATTTGTTCTTGAGACAAAGACCCACTTATCGCAGTTTACCCTCCAGTAATTGAGGTTGACGTCGTTATCGATTATTTCGCAACATCGCACTGATTAAACTGTCGCCCCATAAAATTCTCCACA
This sequence comes from Cheilosia vernalis, assembly GCA_949126925.1. Classification (NCBI taxonomy): domain Eukaryota; kingdom Metazoa; phylum Arthropoda; class Insecta; order Diptera; family Syrphidae; genus Cheilosia; species Cheilosia vernalis. Next base: position 59,727,819 of record OX421360.1, read on the forward strand.
CCCGGGACTGACTCATGCAGGAGAATAATTCCCCAGCTACCTCAGGGTGCCCTCGTAAAACTCACATCAACCACCGCTTCGACAAATATTCGATTTTGATCGAATCGCATTTCCGCATACATTTATCGAGAATGTAAACATGCCGCGGCTATATCTTCAGTCTAATGACCAGATTACATTATGCCTAAGCTAACATCAGGTTGTATGCCTCATGATCGCGTACGCATAACTGACAAGTGCACAAACCCGAAGTGAAGCAAGAAGGTGCGCTTTCTCAATACATCGTAGTTAATGGTGTTAACGTTCGTAAAAAAATAGTCCCCTCTCAAGCGGGTACCCTTTAGTCGAGCAACGTCAAAGTGTTGTTCCCTGGCTAACATCTCACTCAGAATGAGATCATAGTAATAAAACACTGATTGCATTTGTGCCATAAAACTCGAGATCCATCTTATGCGGAGCGAAAGGAAACAAGCTCTCCGGTGAACGTTGAGATGAGAATGTCGGCGATAAGAACCTAGCCCCAGACCCCAAGCTCCAACACCTCTAAACCGAGTTACACAAGAGGAAAAAAATATGAATAAATAAAACCAGGAAAGGCAAATATGTTTCCAGTCTTATGGGCTGGTGTGCAAGTGTGGGTCTTAGGTATGGCCGACGACGCTGTGGAAATTACACATAATTGTTCTAAAACGTTCAAATGGTAAATTGGAACGCATAATCGGAGCAAATTTGTGAATTAGCACTTGAAAAATTCTAGCAAAGCCAAAAAGCCGGATGTACCTAATGGTGGAACACAGCAAAGACAGACACGTTCCTCACTAGCCGAATTTGAAACGACTCAAAGACGGGTGCGAAGATTGAAGTATTATAATTGGCCACCTACGCAAATTATTTTGGAAACACTTGTTCCTAAAACTGCTGGGAGGTTCAACATCGGATTGACACGAGCTGGAACAGATAATATTTTAAATTTGTTAACCAACACAATTGTTCTCATAGAAGATTCTGTGGAATTCTAGTCGCGTGTTCAGCGTTGTGTGACTTATATCGAAATTTAGCACCCAAAGTGAGACAATTTTCGAAGTTTCGTTTCAGCTTTTTTTTTTAAGAATTTTGGGTGTGCGGTTTTTTGAACAAGGTCCAAATGTGTACATATATCAAACACAGCTCAAGAAAGTGCGAGGTCGAAAAGCTGGTCGGAAGAGGTCACTGAACAGATGACCCCAAGTCTCTTGATGAGCTAGCGGTGTAGAGCAGTGACATCACTACCAGGAAGCCTTTAATATTAATGCCGTGACTGAAGGGATGTTTCACAAGACTAATAACTTGAAACTGCTATAACTTGAAGAATTATGTCAACTAGCAAGCACAGCAAAACAAGAAAAGCTTGAAATATATACCTAGACTTTTTTGCGCCTAAGTAAACGGGAAGAGCAAAGGTTCCATGAGAGGAAGATACTTCTCCCAGCGGCAATGTATTCGGAAATCTTACTAAAAGGTTAAGAGAATGATTTTGGGCAACAAATACAGTATGTAACTTTACAATTGACAAATGTGAGCTTAAGTTATAGATTCTGGGACTCGAATCGAAATATTAAAAAGTCACTTCTGCGGTAGGTTTAACAGCGAAAGCGGCCCAAGCCGCAACCTGGACAAAGAAAGACAAGATTTACCTCCGAGGGATCAAAATTAAGTGGGGGTAGCGATAGCTTAAGTCAAGACCAACTGTCTGCTCGACCTGACGGCTTACCTCTCGAGTTCTGTAACATCACGACTGAAAGTTTAGAAACAGAAATGATGAAAATGTGTCAAATGATTAGCTCTGGCAATAAAAAATGAAAATAAATCGGACGATATTCGGTCCCGTTTGGGCTGACAGGCTTTAGAGGAGACGCTTCAACGACAACTTATATAAACTGCACAGTATGGCAACACAGTCAAGAAGCTACGCGTTGGACGTTTGAAACTGCGGGTATAAGTCGAGCGAATGGACATTTACACCTAGGGCTAGGGCCCTAATTGCGTAGCTCGTCTGTAGAATATCGTCCAAACGACCGACCTTTATAGCTAGAAACTTAGTGCTACCTTTAAGAGTTTGAGAGCGGCATCCATCTTAGTCTTCACACATTTAAGCCCGTAGGACATTATATTTTTTTTTTGCATTTTCCGACTTTTAAAATGAAACGAGAGCTGTACAAGAAATTTGAACGAAAATTCCCGATAGGAGGGAGTCCTTACACACAAACCTTGTGAAAGCAGACATACAAAAAAAATGCATTGAAAATGGGCACGTTCGGATTTGTGATTTAGTAAATCTGACAGCTAACTGACTTAAAACATTTCTGTTTTTATTGGACCAGATTATTCACGTGAGGGTGCAGGGAAATAAGTCCACGGGAACTAAGTCCACCGAGGGACTAGGTTCCCACCTAATGGGAAATAAAACCACTTTCGTGAAGTGGACTAAGTTCCCATGTAGGGTGGGAACTATGTCCACTTTCTGATGGGAACTTAGTACACACTCAAAAATAAGAAGGGGGAACTTACGTCCAAACTAAATTGGACAACAAACTCACGATCTTTTATTGGAGTAACTCCGACAAAGCGTAATAACGCCAACAAAATTTGAGTAATAAGACCAACCTTGCACCCACCCCGTAATCCAACAGTAAATCCAAGCAGGGGGGTTGCAGGGGGGCAGCATGCCCCCCCATACAGATTTCATAGTTTGAGAGCGCAATAACACCAACTTGACGTTAAAAGGGAAATAAAACCACTCTGAGTTTTCGGAATTTATTTCCCACCTTATATGGGAACTAAGTCCACTTCACGAAAATGGTTTTATTTCCCCCTTGGTGGGTACTAAGTCCCTCAGTGGACTTAGTTCCCGTGGACTTATTTCCCTGCACCTCACGTGAGTAGTTTTTTTTTTTCAGTTGACGTTTATGGAGGGATAGCCGAAAAATCTAGTCAAGAAAATCCTGCCCACATACTTAGTTGACATTTCGAAGTGTCAAAATTAAAAATAAATGACAAATATTACAACAATTCAAGTTGCATAGTCAATGCGATCGCATACCGAGTCTAGACAAATCTAGTTGACGTTTCACATGAATTAGGTATAAGAACGTCCCAAATGGCAGCTTTTTTTTTTGACATTTTAACATTATTTGAAAAAAAATTCGTTTAAAAATATGTGATATTTTTATTTTATGCAAACAACTACTACCCCGTTCTTTTTTTTTTCTCGCTTTAACACACAACCGAATTTTCAACGTGATTTAATGTGATGCAAATGAGGAAAAAGTAAGAGGAAAATGTAGTGTCATAGGGCTTTAATGACACCTGACGATAATCGAAAGGAATTCATTTAGAAAATGGCTAAAGACCGTATTTTTTTTTTTTTTTTTTTTCATTTTTCCGACTTTTAAAATGAAACTAGAAGAGTACGAAAATTCCCGATAGGAGTGAGTGCGTACACACCAACCTAGTTAATGTAGAGATGTCAATAAAAATGCATTGAAAATGTGTTCAATTTACATTTTTAAGCTGCTGTCAGATTTTTTTTGACATTTCAACATTATTGGCATTTGCCTCCCGTGACTTTGAAGTTTGTGGTTATAAATTCTTGGGAAAATTTTTGGTTGCTTCGCAAACAATATTGCTAGCCCTTTCGTAATACACATTTTGTCTCTTTTATACGAAGCTGACATTTCAACATGATTAATGTGATTAAAATGAAAGCAAAATGTAGTGGCATACGGGCTTAAGAGTTTCGAAAAGCATATATCGTCGAAACGATTATTGTCATACGCCATTAGTCCCCAGTTTATTTTGGTAAGCCCTTTTTATAAGCATATGGCAAACTGAAGAAATATAGAGATTTCTTATATTTTTAACAAGTATTGACGGCTGTAAAAGCGATCTCAAAATATTAACTAATTTATATTCGAAAGTAGCTTTTCAAAGACAGGATGTCATTTTAAATGTCGAAGCAATAAAACTGCGTATTTATAGATTCGACTTAAGATTTTATTTTGACAAATCTAAAGTCCTTCAGCGATAATATAATGAGAATGATATATATTTCTGATAAATATTTATAACACTAGTTTGCATGCCAAGAGAATTCAGAGATTATGCTGGGCTTGCTTGAAATGTCAAGTTTAAAATTACCATTAAAAATGTAGTTTTTCTCCTTACACTGCATTAATTTAAAGACTCGTTCCACCAGTCGCATGGTTTTGTTTTCTCAATTGTTGTTAGCATCTACTCGTACAGAGCTATGCTAAAAGAACACGGATTTCAATGTCTTACCGATTATGAAACATTGTCATGTAAGCCAGGTGCATCAAGTAGTATACATTACACTTTGAACAAGTTCATCACAGTTCATTGCACAAGCGAGTTGACAAGCTCCATGTCACAATTAATCAGACGCTTGTCATGTCGAAGACGTTAAATTGCGGCAAAATCCTTGCTGGCAAGTTAAAGTATTTTTTTGACTCTTGTCACATTCGGCATCAATCAAAAATCGCACACTGTACAACAATAACAATACGAACAACAACAAGAGTGTTTTGCGACTCATGTCGCACGTCTGGAATTCCTTCGCTGGAATGCTGTTCCAAGGAGAACAAGTTACTGCACACCGTCTAACAATCTGATTGCAAACATTGATGGACCGATCAAGAGAGTAGCTCGGGCTTACAACTGCTGTGGTTGGTATTTATGGCGGTGTGGAAGCATTCATGTGTTCCGACCATCAAGTGGTTCAGTGCAATCGTCGCCATCGCCACTCCTACAAAGTGGCATTAGGCGAAGTTGGAGAAATATTTTTTTGGAATGTTTACCACATTAGTTGTTGTTGGTGTCTTGTCGAATGGAGACTTGACTCTAATTCAATAGGAAAGCATCCCAGGCCAGCAAGATGGCCAAATGTCAAGATGGTGCGCAGTAAAAAATGTTATATGTCACCGGGATGATTTGTGGCGATGAGCTCATTTTTTAGGTAGACATAAATCGAGGCGATTAAATATGAAATTGTTACCATTAGCACTGTTATTACTGCGGAATTGTATAGTTCAGAGGAAGTAGTAGAAGCGGTATACGAGTGCGTGCCTTCTCTAATTGCGTCGCATTAAAACGGAGCACCTCTTAAATTGCTTCGTATTTAGAGATGTCTTGTATTACGCAACGAAGGTTTGTTTTGCGATCGCCGGCAATGCTGTTCTGTGTAAAATAAAAAAGATTTTAGTGCAAGTAAGCTGATGGTCTTAGCTTACTAATTTTTTTGTACGCATGTTTTCGAAAAATAGCTTCAACAAAGTTTATTGAAACTGAATAGAGCTGCCACCTGTGAGTCTGAGTTGCCTCAAAATCATATCCAAGCCAGACCATAGCGCCATCTAGTATTAAACCAACAAAATGGTTTCATTTATTTCTTATGGCCTAGATGTTTGGTGTCTAAGCGCAGTGGCTAAATGGTTAGTGTGTAAAATTGGACCTTTCTACAGTGCCACCTATCACTAACGTCTGAAATATCACATAATCTAAATGTTAAGTGAAAGCTTCTCATTTCAGTCGTCCGGATTCGAGATAAAATCGAAGGTCCATTTTATACGTTCGAACATAAATCTCCCGAAAGCAAATGGGAAGTTAGGTCCAGGTTAATTTTGACACTCTATGGTTGTTTCTATTTTTCAGATCTTAAGGGCGGGGCTAGCCATGTTTGAAGAAACGAGTTAGGTTCAAAAAAACCAATTCAAGTAATTTAAGACTGTTGGGTGTCTTGAACCTTCTTATAAACTTTTACTCAAACCACGCTTGAAGAAGTCCTATAATGACAATTGTTCTGAGAACGCTTTAAAACCTTCTGTTACCCAAGTCAAACTATCTACCTTTTTGAATTAAAAAGCTAGGCCCATTTGCTAGAACGGAATATAAATTTTAATGTTCAACGTAAACACTTCAACTTCGAATTAACTGGCTCTAGGCAGAATCTTGTGTACTTGTAGACTGATCTTAATATAAGAGCCCTTTTGCTATTATATACTCATGTAGTAGATCACTGTCTGTGAAACTTCAAGACGGCCACTGCTACTTTTACACAGTGGTGCAGATTTCGAAGGCTCGAAGGTATCGGAACATAAATGACAATCAGTGTTGAAGCGGCCATCTTGAATTATCGTTAAGTGCATCTAATAATTATTGTGATCGGACAACTTATGAACTACTTGACTGATGGAGGTCGTATTCGCTGGACGTATTTTAGAGCGGATTAGAACATACCATATACCAAATCTGTAAGTATGTGGCTTAAATATTCGAGGTGAAGCCGTATAGAAAAACAAGTCAAGCTAGCAATATTTGCCATCCGAACTATGTTTTGCACACTTGGCAAATTTTAAGTTGATCCTGACATTTAACATTGACATAAGTCGAACAATTCGGTAGAAGTCGAATGCAAAAGTGCTGTTGAAGAACACCAAGTAAAAGGCGTCAAAGTGACGACAAAGTAGGTACTGTGAACCGTCATAACCTTGTTCACTAAAATATGTCTACAAGACAATTTGCATGATCTGCGTTCTGAAATCTAAGTTAAAATTGGAATCCTTGTGTTTCTTTGTAGCACTCAAATCTACGCAGATCAAAAAACCTTTCTTTTATCCAAATGCAGCCGCCGATTTTTGCAGAACCTTTTATACACAGTACAATGCTAATATACTCCTTACAATCCCGTATAAAGGCATTCGTATTCATTAGGGCCGAACAATTAATCATCGGAATCCGATTTATTTGTTCTCCTTCCAAAACTGCAAACATGCATATGCATACAGAAGATAAGTCCCTCCGGACAACAAGAATAACGTTCCATCGGTCCTCTGGGTTTATTATCTACCCCATATGAAAATAAATAAAACAAACAGACCGAACTCCTCTTCACTTCACAAGAATAAGTAATCCGGACCGCTGGTATATTTTATCATTGATTAAACACCACAACATCGGACTCGGACTCCTACTTGGACTTGGACTCCTATCTCTCGTCAGTTGCTGTACCAGAGCCAGCCCCATTGCACACACGAGTACTGAACGAGGACACACGTATATAAATAATTTATTGCAAGTATCGAATAATTGCAATCGAAACAACTGCAGGTCCATTTCCAATTCTAGATCTGCGTCGGATGGTTGTGGCGCTGTTCTGTAATGCCTGTCAGCAATAAAAATTAATTTGTAATTAAAATCGCATGTATCGGTGCGCGCACCAGAAAAAAGGATACCTACTCCTTCTCATGCACAAACACACCTCTGCCAGAGCGCATTAGGAAGTGCTCTTCTTTTTCAAAACAGAGTCAATAACTTAGCCAAGTTACTTCGTTACGTAACAAAATTCAGTATCAGGCGTGCATTTCAATTGCAATTGCACTTGCACAGTGAGTGCAATGCGCAGAATAAGGGAATGCACGTCAGACGTCACACTCGCAGTAGGAACCCAAGCAGTTCTATTTTAAGAAACTCATGTTCATGTGTGTCGGTGGGGAGGGGTGGCCCTTGTGGCCTAGGAGCCGACTTTTAATTTGTAATGTAATGCCGATGGAATTTATTATTATTGAAGCGCTTCTCGATGGAGTCTATTTTTGGGCTTTGCGAGCTCAAACTATTATCACTTCCGAGTGGGGTAGGCTGTGCCTCCTTCAACTGGCGACAAAGTCAACGCTCCTCGACAATGGCTGAGCTTGAATTTTTAATTAAGCCGCCAGAGACGTGAATGCGTAATGAATGTGATTGTTTTTGTTCGACAAAAAAAGAACTTAAATCGTGACTGCGGCGGGTGTAGAGGTGCACAGCACATACGACTTGTCTGGGGTTTCCGTTTTAAATTAAACGCATAAATGGCCGTTGGTCAGCATTCTAAGTCGTCACGAAAATTGTGTTTTTCTGGATTGTAAGTCGTGGATTTTATTTTGATTCGTTTGGTTTATGTTCAGCTTTGGGAATTACATAAGAGGACACTAGTGGCATTTACATTTAGACACGTTCTTAAGTCGACTGTTTGTTTTTGATATATTCGATGTGTATGTGTTTTTGAATGCTTCGGACATCCATATCTTAATCATTTCGTACTTTTTGTATGTATTTTTAAAACTTTTAGTGTCTGCATTTGGGTTATGCATAGTTTATCTATCTAATTATAGTATAAGAATGTGAATGTGAAGGAGTCTTTTAGGGACGTTCGAAAACTCGGTTCATGTAACACGTCAACTAGATTGCAATCGCACAAAGTCTATACGCACATTCTCATAAAAAAATTACAGAAAAAGAGAAATTAGCAAAATAACGAGTAACGACCAGTTCATCTCTTGGCTCGCAACAATTCAGAGAATTTAAAGCGACAAATACTGATAATTATGTAAAATGCACAAAGTTGACAAGAAGCAATTTAAAATCCGTCTTTAGACGGATAAAATAAAATAAAATAAATAAAATTAATGAAAAATAAATGAAATAAAATTAATATAAAGGAAATTCGGTTGTGGTCGAATGTTCTCCTATAGAACGTTTCATATGTTGCAAAAAGGGAAGTTATATATTTATATGTGATATATGAATTAGATGTCAAATAGGCTCAAAGTAGCTTGAAGTCTATCCACGTACTTTTGAATATATTTTCAGCCCTCTGAGAGAGCTTCGCTAAATTTTAAAGTACTCCAATAGACCTCGTTCATGAACTGTTGTTTGGTATATTCGTGCGGGTTTTTTTTTAGAATTTTGACACTTCAAAATGTCAACTAAGTATCCAGGCAAGAGATTTTCTTGGCACATTTGTCAGCTTTCCCGCCATAAACGTCAACTGTAAAACTTATAATATGGGGCAATAAAAACTGAAAAACATCAAGTCACTCCATGAACATGACTTAACTTAAGTAGCAGTAAGTTGCAAGAATTGTATTAATTATAATTATGAATCAAATTAAAGGCAGGAAAAGTAAATTTTTTGTAAAATCACCTACAAAAAACATGTTTGATTGCGATGAACGAAATATGTCCGGACTTTGAAGAAATATTTCAAAAAACAAAACCCCCTACCGTGTTGTACAGGGCGGCCCATAAGTAGCTTTATGATTTTATTATTGATTTTTTTTTTGTTCAGAAATAGCTTCTGAAAGAACAAAGAACCAAAGTGGTTCAGTTTTCTTGTGAAGACCGCAGCATTCGATTATTCAGGCGCAAAGATCATATCAACATTTATTTCATGTTTAAAATGCGGCAAAGGCTCCAATAATTTACCGGTTGGTTCAAGGCTTTTAGCAACAATGGGCAATTTTTGATCTTTCGCTGGAAGACTTCGTGCAGTTCGGACTGATGTGAACATTGCTCGGATGTAAGAAAGTATTGAGAAAAACCACGAAACTGCCACTACGCTACGTCCACAGGAGCAGTCCTTGCAAAGCATTTTACACCAATTATCTCCACCTTTTTTCATAGGTATAAGATTCAATTGGCACACGAACTAAAACCAAATGATCCACAAATACTCTTTCAATTTTTTTCCCATGGAAAATATTCCTCGTATCGTGAATCTCCATGGGAATTTATTTCCCCCGGAATTTTCGAAGTAATTTTTCGAAGGCGTTGACAGATATCAATTGTGATTTTGAATTGTCAATTGGGCTCATATTTGGGAATATTTTGCAAATATGTGTTAGAAAACAGTTAGTTTAGATAATTTCATCAATTGTAAAGTCGCGAATTCGATTTACATAAATTAGTATTTTAGTAAAGTGCAAAGAAATTGTTTGATTGCTTAAAATAGAAAAAAATCAAAATGCACAGCGCAGCATTTAGATTGCTGGCCGAGTAAACAATTCAAAAATAAAAAAAATAAGTGAAACTAAATAGAAGAACTTTAAGAGATAAATCAAATCCCTTAGAGTTACCACAGGCGTTGTAAGTAGAAATTAAATAGCTTTTGCAATATAGATAGTTATTACATATTCCTTCTTTATTAGATTTTACCAATACTACAGAACACACATCAAATTTGATTAAATATCCGTTTATTTGTTTTCAATCTGTAATTTATTCTGTCTGTTGTTTGAAGTTTACAAATAAAAACTCCAAAAAAACGCAAACTTCCAATTTTAAACCGTACAAACTGCTTACGTTTTGAATTTACACCTACAAATTTGCAAAGGAAATATTCCGGAGGGAATCCCATCAAATTCCGTGGGGAATTTTTATTCGCGATACCAATTTATTCCGGGTGGAATTTTTTCCCTTTTTCGAAATTCGTTTCCGATACCTATTTTTGAAAAATGGGGATACTCCGGGGGGAATTTTGTTCACGATAGCCCTGAATGTGGATCTCCTGAGAGACATTTCTGACGATCGAATAATATCGCGATTTTCTTATTTTAACTTGCCCGATTTAACTGAGTCAGATTTTTTTTCTTTGGGACTACATAAACGACTACACCAATAAGGCAGAACCATGTAACCGCTTTTCGACAAGACTTGAGGGTTGAGGTCCCTGGGATCCTTACATTCTAAGATTGAAAATGCTCTGTAAAGCGCACGTCAGGTTGACGATGAGCACCATTTGAAAGATAGACGCAGAAAATTCACTTATTAAAAACAACCAATTTTCGGTAAAAAAAAAGCTATCAAGTAATGCTGTTAATATAGCTCCAGTTAGTGAAATAAAAACAACCGAGTCATCAAGTTTAAGGAAACGCCGTTGAAAGTAACCGATTGATCAAATTCTTCGGTCGTAAATAACGAAAACTCTGTTGAATTAAACCAACCAGCATGAATCTACAACCTTGGTTTATGAAGTGTGTCTCTTTTAACAGTTTGCATTTAACCTTTTTATCTCGGTAGTTTTTAACAACTAATACTGGTGTTTTTCCAAACAGAGACTTAGACAATTTCAATCAATTTATTTAGCACAAATCGAATATTTTTGAGCGTGTATTGTCTTCCAAACGTTATACGAACTTATTTCCGAACTATATTAAAAATTTTAATAGATGTCAAAGTTATTTTTTTAGGGGTAGGTACCTATAGAACTTTGAAATGGAATAAAACCTCTGTTTGATTTTTTTTAAATAGATGTGAAATTTACTTTATTCGAAAGATAATCTTCTGGCATTATAGTTGAAATATGATTTCAGAAGTAGTCTAATCTGGTGGTCCAATTTTCGATGACTTTTTCCAACATTTGTGGCCGTATATCGGCAATAACGTGGCGAATGCTGTCCTCCATGTGGTCAATCGTGTCGGGATTATCGGTGTAGACTAGCGACTTCAAATATGCCCACAGAAAGCACGATCTTGGAGGCCAATTTACGGGCCCGCAACGTGAAACTATTGTGCGGTTACCAAACGTTTCCTTTAATAAATCAACTGTGGCACGAGCTGGGGACATGTTGCGCCGTCTTGTCACTCGGTCACTATTGACAGTATAACGTTCTGGCAACCAACGATTTTAAAGAAGTACGGACCAATTATTCCACCAACTCATAAAGCACACCAAACAGTCAGTTTTTGTGATTGTAACGGTGCCTCAACGTCAACAGAAGTATGATTTTCAAAATAATTTTGCACCATTTAGAAGCGTAGTTCAGGTGTCAGTTTATTTATGAAATGCCAAAACAAACTAAAAATAGATCACTTGACAGTGACAGCTGACAAAATGGCCGCCAGTTAAAATAGTGCTGCCAACTTCAAATTACATGCCTCTAAAAAAAAGAAAACACCTTTTATATAGGTACCTAGTTTTCGAATGTGTTATAATAATTGTTAGAGTTCCGAACGCCCTCTGGAGTTTCTCCATAATAATGTTATAAATATTGTAGTCTAGCATTACTGCCACAAAAAGGAAAACAAGAGAAAAAAAACCATATTCGAAAAGGACCGGCCATATTGAAAATAACCATAGCTGTGCTGTGATCAGACACGATACGAAAAATAAAAATAAAAACCCATTTTGTTACAAATGTCACCACTGTTTACTTGTGATGTTATGTGGCTACAATTCGAAAGCTTAAAAAACGTGCGTCCGCAAATAATTTCTTTCTATTTTGACACGGGGGATCTCAATCTAAAACTATAAAAATACAGCTCATGAACAATTCGACTCCAATTACGGTCTTGGTGGTTTTTCTGTAGAAAACTCCCAACAACCGTGATTCACCCACTCAAGCTCATCAATTAGGCAAAATGTTATGATTAGTGCGGGTTAACTGCTTTATAAGATTTCATATAACTAATTGAAACCGTAAATAATCCCTCCCCCTTAATCTGCTGCACACACACTAATCGTTCCTGATGCAACTGAAAGTGATTCCATCGTTGGACGTTGCGTGCTATAGAGCCATCCTGGCCACAGATCCACTATCCACTTAAATAATCTCTATTTAAATTGCACATGATTTGCGAGGCAACATGCTAAAATATACATTTCATACACGAGTACATGTGCAGGGTTCCCCGGGGTACATTGAACACCATAGTCTGGGCCATTACCCACTAATGGTCATTAAACTCATTTAACAATCGGTAATGAAATTATTTACTGACCAAGATGCACAAGATCTGATGACCACCTGGAAGACAAACTGCAGCTGGCCGTGGGTAGATGTAATTTCATCAAACAAAGTTTACAGCCCATTTGACATTGTAACTGATATAAACGCGCATCAGAGTTCAGCCGCAATTATATATACCGGCCATTATTTCGAATGAGCCGGAGCGTACGAGTATATCGTCCGATAAGTGCTAATTTGGGTACAATAAATTGACGACTTAAGGTCGGTTCCTCACTTCGGTTTACATCAAATGGAATGTTACCCATCGCATGTAAATGTTTGAACAACCTTAAAGACGACTACGTGACAAATTTTATACGCGGAAAATGGTTACCTACTTCTATTCGCGAGTTTAATTTTATTTTATTGTTGTCGTGAATGTTTGATCGCAAATAAATTTGTAACAAAAGGAAGATAAAATGAACGCAATACGCTGGAGTTGAATGGGCTAATTATTTTGTTGACAAATTGCCATTGTGGGTGGTTGGAGGACACTCAGTGGCGTAGCGTGGGTTGGTGCCGCCCGGGGCAGACCCAATTTATGCCGCCCCTATATAGTAGTTTTTTTCACACACTAAAAAAGAAGCTTTTTCTACGGTTTCAACCAGTTTTAAATGCACATATGTGTTTCAATAAAATTGGTAAAAGTTCAACATTTCTGCTATTCATTCCTAAATAACAGGAAGGGCCCAGGAGAAAACGCATTAAACTGCATTTACACCATCGCGCACGCGCATTTTTGCATGAACGGGACAGAGAGATCCGTTTATCCGCAGTCAATGCTATTAAAGGCGTAAGAATGAGATCACAAATCAGACGCCTAAAGTGTCATGGATGTTCTACCCATAACTATAGCTAAGTAAACGGATATAGACACAGGTTCCGCCCACCAACATTTCTGCAATTGCTTCATAACATTTTTGTTTCTGATTTGAAACACGTGAAATGAGAGTGGCAATTAGTTTTAGTAAATTTAAATAACAATTCATCAATCAGACACACGAAAAAAATAAATAATTGTCCGTTCATCATTTCCGGAAGTCATATTGTTTTATAGGAATGCGGAATTTCTTTAGCCATCGCTATAAAAATATCAACTGCGGAGCTTTCCTATAATTCTTACCACGTAAGCAAGATGGTCGCAAGCGGTCACACCGCTATTTGGTATTTAGCATCCCTTTAATTTTCCGTGTTAGAAATGTGTGACCGTGTAAATGCAGCATTATTGGTTTCTTATTTAGAAGATGTTTCAAACAATCGGGTAATTTTTGGTAATACATACCTACATAATATAAATTAGATATTCTATGCACTGCACGTCGCGTTCCCACAACACGAGGTACCTAACTGCATAATATTGTCTATTTTCATAAGGACGTTTAAAAACACGACTTAAAACTTCTTATTTTTGTGCACTTTGTATTCGATACCTACGAGTAGTACAAATTAAAAAAATAACATGAACCAAATCGGAAAGACTGTACCCACAAAAAAAAAACAATTATTTAGAAAAGAAGCACCTATAATTTTTACAACTACATAGATGGAAAAGACTGTCAAAATGGAACTGACGGGGATAAATTCTCTCACAGATACATAATTCAAATATTCAAAAAGGTGGTACGAAAATTCGTTAAAATGTTTTTTTAACTTTTTAACTCGAGGACTTTGGTAATTTACTAAGAAAATTAGTTACATCATCTACGTAGCGATGAAAGTGATCTGAAATTAATCGAACTTCTTCTTGATGAATCCGAGTATGTGGAAGAGTTTTAGTTTAACTGATTGAACTACAAGCATTCGAGAAGAGGAAATCGCGACATTGCATTAAGAATTAAATGGGGGCCACTTTCGAAAAGACTCTTGAGGAGAACATTCAATCTTATTTTCCCACCTGTTGATACCATTTAAATACTCAAAAAATCAAAACAAATGCACGCATTTATGCCAAACAGGGCAACAAATTTTAAATCATCTGGTAATTGTAAGGTGACGGACATCCTTTCCAATTCTTACACCAAGAAATTGGTTGAGTAAAAATTTGTAAAGATTCTCGGTGGATTGGTGACATCTGGCTCCCTCGGCGACGCTCTCTTTTACGAATTTTTCGAGTTAAAGAACAGCGTTGAGTAAAAATTCGTAAGACTTAAAAGTAAAGGAACAGACAGACAGACCTAATTGTGAGAAAACGCGGAAGATTTTTTTCTTCTTAGGTACCTTGGTAATTAATTTTCAAAAATAAAAACCACGGCAACAAGAAAAGACTGCAACTTTAATTGCCAACTAGAATGCTTGTGTATGTATGTATGTATGAAGTATACCTGCAATGTAATAAAATGTAGTTCTTTACTAGGTAGCAGCGCTCATTGGATTTTGTTGCTAAGTAACACAAGGAATGTCTTAAAACTTAGTGTTAATGCTGTTAAACCTTGTAAATAAATTCGTTAAAGAGGAATAGGAATCTGTTTTATAGATTTTATATATATAAAATTAGTAGCAGCTCCAAATTGCCGCCCCTAGCAAAGTGCCGCCCGGGGCCTGTGCCCCCCTTGCACCCCCCTCGCTACGCCACTGAGGACACTTGACGAGTGAAGAATTTTTAACAGGAAGTGGGCTTATAGTCGTTTATGGTTGGGAGGGGTTTCCCAAATAGTGATTACTTCCATTCAATGACGAGTTTGATTGTTTACATTAAGGGGAAGCACAAAGACAAGTTTTTAAGTTTTTCTAAACAAGCAAGTTGAGTGATTACGAATCGTTGCAAATCTTCAAACAGCTCTGAGTGAATTCACCACGAAAGTGGAAAGTATTATAATGCACCTTCCAATCAGTCTCCATTTTCAATTTCAGTTCACGTTTCAGAAAACGTAGGCTCGGCGAAATAAAGCCCCAGGAAATAAGACATTGAAGTAAAAATGAAGCAAGGCCCCAAAAATACGAATACAGAACCACAACAACGAAAATTGGCTAAATTGAGGGAATATTTCACTTTTTGGGGCCTTGTTTAATTTTTCCAATATTTTTTGGGCCCAATTTTATTTTTATTTAAAAAATAATACATGGCTGAAAAAAATTGTGTAACAGAATAGATATTTTTCAGCACTGATGGCTTTCAAAGTGAGGATTACATTTTAAGTTATTTGTAAGCGTCTTATAGCTGAACAAATTATACTGTAAGCCTCATGAAAACCATCAGCGAGTAAAGGAATAGATGAGAAAATCACGCGATTTTCAAAGTTATGCTTACATTTTACATTAATGTAAGGTAGTACTAGAATACCTGGAAAAATCGAGCTTTGAAACCCATTATAAAAAATAGGTCTTACTATTGAAAATTTTGGAAATTTACCTTAATTTTGGGTTTTATTTCACTTATTTTTAGGGACCTTTTTCAAATCATTGGCGTCTAATTTCTGTTTTCTGATGGTAGGTATATGTACGGGTCATAAAAAAAAAATGGCAGTCGAGTCAAAAAAGTATCTAGATCACGACTGACTGTTAGCAAAGCGCGCCTAGGTCTTTCCATCGAGTAACCATAATAAAAGAAGTTTGGTGAGCTAAATATTACAGGAACTTTTCTAGCACAACACCTTTTCCAAGCTATGTTGTACATTTTTAGTGATGTACGGTTTATCTCCTAGGCGCTGCACTTATTTACTCAGAGAAACTGGTAGAAAAAGGTCATCGCTTTCAGTAGCTAAAAACGTAGCAAACCATATGCCATCAAATCAAATTTCATCACAGGTCTTTCTCCAATCAATCGATCACATCTGAGAATCGCAAGCGATAAGTACACGACTGAGTCGAACGAAACTTTCTCGTCCATCAAATGTGTGGTTGGTTGGCTTCTTATTTTATTAGGTAGGTAGGTAAAAATGTAAGAAATACTTAGGTGGCGCTACAGTCCGGGGTGGACCTGGGCCTAAAAAAATGTGAGAAATGAAGAAGGTAAAAGTAATGCTTTATAAAATATAGGAATAATGTTAAATAAAATTCCCTTTTGGCTTATTCATCTGTTATGGCAGTACATATCAAATAAGAATGTGAGTTTTTATAAGTTGAAGCTCTCAGTAACAGGCAATAGGGTCGCAAGGTCTGGTTTTAGAATTATAAGCGTCTGCTGGACTATTTAACAGCTCCAACACTTTACAAGATTTTTGAGTACAAGGACAAGCGAAGTAGGAGTTTCTCTTTTTTGATTTGTTAAAATTTGATTTTATTTTTGACGGGAATAGATAAGTTACGCTTGTTTAAGGTGTCTATCATTGGAAGTAGGGTTCGTGATAGACCGATATATTTAAATAGATAAATGTACGATTGTAGTGATTTTTTTTTGAATCTGCATTAGCAGCTATAAACTGAATACGCTGATGGACGTGTGTGGGGCAGCAAATGAAGTATAGGAGTTTCTGATTGGGTTAGTTCCATGTGTGGTTGGAATTATATTAAGGAGTATATTCTATATGAATGAAAAAAGAAGAAGTGGGAAATATTTGCTAAAAAGGAGTTTTTCATAGTTGTTATTGAATTTTTATATTTTTATATTATATATACGATATTGAGCTTTACAAAAATATTCGAACACGGATCGGGATTTCGGAAGTCATATCTGAGCAATAGTAATTTAAAAAACGGGTTTATTCAAATATTTCGAGAATAACGAAGCATCTTAAATAGAATTTATTTGTTATTTGCATTTTGATCAAAATCCTAAGAGCGGATTTTGTAAAACTTTGTTTAGTTAAGAGAATACATACTATTGCTTAACTATTTAGCTGTAAACTGCGTATTAGACATTGTTCGGGATGTAAGCATTACTTCGTTTTAAAGTTTTATCGAAATCAAAGACGGATTTTTTGAGATATCGAGATATGATAAGTTTTTTTTTTTTTTAAATTAGCGTTTTCGGTGATTCGAATAGAAAATAAAGGACGCAATCATTTTGAAAACATCAATTTTACTAAATGTATTCATTTTGGCCAAAATCGTTCTTCGCGGTTTAGGGTAAACAAAGAAAAACTAAATTTTTCATAATTTTTTTTTTTCAAAAATAAATCGTATGATAATTAAGACAAAAACCAAGTTTGTTATTACCTACGTTCGAAATGACCATATTAACCTTAGAAATTAATTTTTATGGCTATTGTATGGACCGTTTTCGAGATATGTATGTCCAATTTTCCAAAGTACCTACCGTTAGATTTTTTAGCGAAAAACTGAGTATGGTGTCAAGTTAACCCCACCTACTTATGTTCAAATTTCAATTTTGGCTGAAATCGTTGGAACCGTTTTCTACTTAAGCTCAAATATCAATTTTGGTTGAAATCGTTAGAGTCGTTTTCGAACAAATCAAAATGGTATAAACATTTTACATGCGAAGTACCATTAATATTGAGGTTACCGTGCAAAAAAAAAACCTGTCGAACCGTAGGCCCATGTAGGTACTCTAAGTCCGAAATTTGAACTAAATCCGGGCAGTCGTTTAGGCTGTAGGCTACGGGAGCATAAAGACAACATTTCGGGACCCACATTTTTGAGTTCCTCGATCATCGCAATGTCAGAATTGATCATCATCTCGTGTTCGAGATTTTGTACGAATACAATATGATTGCGATCGCAGCTATTTACTTGGATCTTCTCCTATGAAGGGTTAACAACATTCAAATCTCCCTTACATCTACCTGCAATAGGCCCAATTGATATCATGGGGTCCTGCGCTGATTCAACCTCCCGTACAGAGCCCTCTTCTATCTTCAAGCTCGAGCCATAAAGCCGCGTCCCCGTCCAATCGATCGAACTATCAAGCACCTTTCCACTCAAAGACTTGACAAGCCATCACGATCATGTCTGTATAAAATGTGCAAATTGTATGCAAAATACCAGAGCGTAACTAATTACAAAGTTTAAACTAACAATCGCAGAAATCAAAATCGATTTATCAGAGCTCGTGTTGCGATTGCTAATCCACATCATAAATCATGTTCACATGCATTCCCATTCAAGGCACACTCGGCCATAGTTTCCCTTTCTCTCGAAGTACTCCATTCAACTCGAATATACACAAAAGTGCATTTCGTTTCACATGAGTAGAAATTTCTTGGAAAATTAACACGTGTGATAAACTGAAAACAGCGCAGAGAATCCAAATGGAGGTAAACAAAACGATACCAACAGCTGCCAGCGCCAAGTGGTAGTTACAGACTTGGACGGCTCTGTGCCAAATTTTTCATCGCGCCAACAGATTTCAGATAGATTGTCGTCGTTGCCATGACTAAGTATAAACGGCGAGGAAAACGTTTTCGGTGTTTTATTTCAGAGCGAAAAACATGACTCTGACCCGACTCCAACTCTAAAGGTTAAACGCCATTTTAGAGTTTCTTTTCTTTCTCTCTCTCTGCTGTAAATCATCACGCTTTTCCACACGACCGTCATGAATGGATGAAACTATATACTACATATAGAATTTGGTATGGGAAAATCCGTTTTCTTTCTTCTGGATTTCAGCCAAAACCCAAAAGATGGCGTATACAAAACAGAAAAACGTTAAATTGACCATCGAATGGTCTGGTGAAATTTGTGATCTGCAAGTACGCGATCACAGTGTGAGGACGATCAGAAATTTTGTCCACGTCCGCGAGAAGCGCGCAGTTGACTTTCTTGCCCATCAGACATTATATGCATGTATGTAAAGGATGGCTCTGCTATTTTAGTGTGCCGATCAGGTGCTGGCTGATCGCTAGTTGAGTCGGAGTGCCGTTTCTCGTTTTCGCCTTGCCGGGTGAACACAGCCACACTGTGAGTCAATCTCATCATCATGCTCTTGAGTTTTGACTATCTGGCGGGTAATGATGGATTTTTAAGTAACTTTTACTTTTTTTTCACGAAAAGAAACTCTAATCGCGCGCATGCACTCTTGGCAATTGATCGTGATTGTGATGCTGATTAGTTCGGCCAGTTCGGATGGTGGCGATTGCCTTGGTAATGAGTGCGGGATTGCTGGGAAGATGTCTTCATTTGAAGGTTCACCATTTCGTAATAATGATGGGTTGGACAGCGTAGTATATTGGTCTAACTTTAGGTAATGCAGTGCTTAGGTTTCTTGGGAATAAATATGTCTAATTTATTTTGAGCCAACGGCTGAGGTTGAGATCTGTTGAAGTCGACCTGTATATGTTTTTGTTTGATGAACAAATAAGTTTTATGGAAAGAAAATAGGCTTTAAATTTTCAAATTGCAGCCATCTGTATAGATTTAGGAAGGCTTAAGGTGGTTTTTAGTCCGTTGATATGAAAACTACTGAGCATACTCCAAGCTTATTATTTATTCATTTATTTATAAGTAAAAATTGAGGTTGGAGCTTGCCCAGGTACATACGTTACAGCACTCTCTAAAAAAAATCTACCCGGAATGTTATTTTCTTTTTAAATCACCTGACCCCTTCCCTGAAGTTGGACCTTCATTTCAACTGTATATAAACTTTAAATTTTAATTTCCATTTTACATTAAAGTCAAATTAAAAAATTTAAATCAAATCTTGAAGCACCTCTTCCATAGTTTGGCACTCTCTGAATGAAGGGGACCTGCAATCGGGAACGTACCTCACAGTCAGATGTGAGTCCACCTCTTATTTCAAATACGGTGAAGGGAAATAAGTAGGATGGGAACTAAGTCCACTTTCTTATGGGAACTTAGTACACATTCAAAAATAAGAAGGGGGAACTTACGTCCAAACTAAATTGGACAACAAACTCACGATTTTTCAGTGGACTTAGTTCCCGGGGACTTAAGTCCCTGCACCTTCAAATACACTTTTATTCGTCTGGCGACTGTCTGGTCACACATTATCATTATCATTATCGTTATCATTATCACTAAAATTCTAAAATTAACTATGAAATATAACCCTTTTACGTAAAATGAAATAAACGCAGACGTCCCACCAAGATTTTTCATAATTTTTGTCCGTTCTTACCTGGAAAGAGAGTAAGAAAAAAAAAATCATTATAACTTTTGCTGTTACAAATAGAACGCAAGAATTTATTTAATGAAATAAAAGGCGAAAGTCCACAGCATGAACAACATCTAGACATCATTAATTATTGATAATTGAACCTTTTTAAGTGAAAGTAAACTGGGTGTACAATTAGTGTTGACGGGACTGATGCGCACACGCACATTATTGGTAAGGCATGGGAAACGAAAACATATAAGTTGATCAAGTTCGTGCACTGATCCACACATGGAATGTAATTGTCTCGTCTCTTGCATCAGTTGAGTGATTATCTCAGTCGCACATTAAAGACAAGAAAAAAAGAACAATCGATATTGATTTCAATGAAGGCCGGGGAAACGTATAGTTCGCGCCATTGACCGCCAATTTCTTAGGGATGTGGTTTTTTTAAAGTAAGAATGTAAAATTTGTTGTTGGGAACGCATCAACGTTTGTAGCATCTCCATCGAACACAGCTTTGCTTCATTCATTACAACCGCTGCGTTGTAATAGTGTGTATAGTTTTCAAATTGACTTTGGGTTCCATAGATGAATGGATTCGTGGGATGGACGGTTTTTTTTGTTAATTATGCCTGCTTGAATATTTCAACGAAAAAGGCACAAGAACTGCTTGTGTTTGTCATTCAAGTTAACAGCAAACGTCAACAGCATTCACTGAAAAAATGCTCATCCATAATAACAATGAATGCCATTCATAGAGCTGAAATCATTACGTTGGATGAAATATTCATTAACGCAATGTATAAATTCTTGAATATTTCGCTTGATTTTATGACCACAACATTGCCTTCATAAAACTGGATTCATTGATAATTGCCTTCTAAATTGTTGTTGGAAAATTATGTAGGTATCCGAATTTCAATGAAATTGTTCATAAGTGTATGAACTATTCTTAAAAGTGCCGCTTTGGTGAATAGTATTGATTTTGTAATTTTATGAATGACAACCTTAAATGCATGAGACTATTCATTGGTTTTATGAAGGCGAGTATTATTTAAATGTAGTATTTCATTGAACTGCAAACTAAATAGTCATTTTTGCAAAATTGTACAGTTTCATTTCTCAGCGTCTAACTCTAGCGTTGTACGACCAAATACTTAAATTGTAAGAATAAATTCATATTTCATATATGAAAAATTGTTTGATTTTATGAATCGTGGTGAGCATTTTTTTTGTGACTTTTTCATAATCCGCATGAATCTTTTCAGAGCTTGCATATTTACTTTACTTGTTTGAATGTAAGAATTTTTTAAAGTACAAACTTAACTCGTATGCAAATTTGTTGATTTTTATTCATTCGTAAATCTTTCGGAATAGAGTTTACTTTTTGTTCAGTCGGTTTTTTCCTGGTGATTTTTCAGTTCGGAGTTTAAGAAATTAAATTTGTTATTGCACTGTTTTCACGCAAGTATTATCATTGGTAAAACCATGCTCATAAGGTAAATGCATATACAAAAAATATGTGAACAGTTTTTTTAAGTTTTAGTTTATCAAAATCGTTTTCTACTAGCTTTATCTACAACTTTACTTGTTGGCCTGAGTAAAAGAAAATAAGTGGATATCGTTCGGTAAGCATATTTTTTTTTGTAAATTAATATTACAACATTTATATTTGTTTTGTATAAGATTGATAAAGACCTTGGAACTGTTTTTGAAAGTCGTCGAGGAACAAGTCAGCCTCTTAAAAAAGTTCCTTTTAAAGGAAAACCTTTCAAGAGACAAGCAATGGGTGAAATGTTTGAAAAAATGGTTGTAACAGATATTAATGCTGGTAATTTGTTTTCTTATCTATATGATAGTTTCTTCTAATGCGGTATACATATTAAACTCATATCTATTTCCTATTTTTTAATTTAGATAAAGCAGCAGTTAGCAGCCTGCACGTATATCTCGGCCGTAAAAAGGGCACTACTGGATAGTTCGCAAACAGGTTTTCATATTTTTGGGTACCAGCGTCCAGGAAATGCATGACCATTGTAATTGTGAGTAAAAGGACCTATACACTGCCGCCAGAAGAGATATATTGTGTTGGCCGCTGTTATTTAACCCAGGGAGCTGTTGAGGCTCTTTATAAACCTCAGAAGTCTTCTTGGTTCTATGTTTCCTATATGCATGACCATATGTTCAAAGAAGGTTTGTATTTTATGTTTAATAGACTTAATTATAGAAAGAACAAAAAGTGCAAAGCAAAAATGATACTGTTTACTTCTAATACGGTTTTTGGTACAATATTATTCGTACACTTCAAATAATTTTGTACTTAAATGTATGGATATGTTTATAGAAACAATCAATTCGTTTGATAGGCGTCATGTCTTTAAATTATTATTTGTTCATATAAACTGTAACATTCAATGAATTTGCGAATAAGTTCGAAAAAAAAAAAAATACATAAGCCCGATGAACGTTTTCCGAAAAGTCAAACAGACTTGATGAAAATATTCCTAATTAAAATTTTTGGATACATTGCATTCATGAAAGCATACATAAGCAAAGGGATAACTTTCTATGAATTATCCTATCCATTGCTTTTATGAACAAATCATGCATCTTGTGAAATATATTCAATGTCAACACTTAACTCCAATATTCCCCTTCGAATGGAACTAGGATTGTGCAGAAATATCCATTTGATTGATTGAGTTTAAAGATTCGCCAAGTGTTACGCACCCAATGATTTAGATCTTTTTTGATTCTTTTAAGAAACTACAAGCAGCTTTCTTTTGAGTGGAATGGCTCGGAAAATTGCTCAACTCTTAAATGAACGCTGAACGGAACGGTATAAAATACTTGCCATTGACGCTCTGTCAGCAGAGCAAACCTAGGTATTGATGTCTTCGCCAACATCGAGTTTTTATGGTGGCAGCAATGATATCGAAAAGGAAACTAACATTGACTCATTCCAATACCCATGGGAAAGTGGGAACTTCACGAATGGATGCAAGACTTTGCTGTTTCGCCAGGCATTGCTTATACAGGGTGTGTCCGTTGCCGGATTTATGTTTCCAAAAGCGAATAAAACTAAAAATATGAAACGCACTTTTGTATTGTTTAGTTTGAAATAAACAAAAAGAATTCTGGTTTTACTTTTTAAAAATTAAGTGGACCAAATGCTGACCATTTAGATGCAAACACTGTTCGAAGCGGGCCATTGTGTTTGGTGTGGTGCCACTCACTGCAGTAGGTTGAAAGTCGTGAATTTCACTGCGATATTTTGCTTTAGCCCCGTGACAGACTGCAGGTTATTATACCACAGTCTTTACTCTTGGGGTACCTCAATAGAAAAGTAAAAAAATCCGTCACCGGACACCCTGTATATCAAGCCTACATCTGAAGGAAGAAAAAAAGGTAGCAACAGAGTTGAGTAGAGGTAGTACAAGGCAAAACTTGGCAACCAAACGGAGAGCAGGCTGAAACTACTCTCAGTGCTGATGCTTTCAGGTTAGAAAAGTTTAAAATATCAAATAGCAGGTGTGCTACATAGAAGACTTCTCATGTTGGCTGGTTGCCCTGGCTAGTTTCGGTTCCAGCGTCTTTGTTTTATATCCCAGTTGATCGACTCATTGAAATGAGAAAATGAATTCCAAATATCTAATCCCCCAACCATTATTGGTTACTATCGGTGCACACACTATTCACACAGCAAATCCGTGAACCAACAATTTTATTACGCCCCACAATAAGAAACAGTTGACAAATTTGAATGATAAATGGGCGGCAATTCATGGACCTGCTTATTTTGCATTTCAAATAAAAGTAAGAAAACAAAAACTGTTTCAGCAGAAGAACAATAGAAGCTCAACAACAGGCAAATTAATATCGGACTATGGGTATCAAAAATGCCTTCCGTTTGTGTTATTCGACACACATTTCGCACAAACCTACTTAGAAGTTCACGGCGTTTAAAGTTAATGGCTCCGAAATCAAAAGATGATCAGATCTCCACACCTAGAGTGGCGAATCAACTTGTTAACCTGTTTTGCAATTCAAATTCTGTTGGCATTTCTAAATCCGCATCTCTGAATTAAAAGAAGATACAACGCAAAAGACGTGACATTATATAAGGCAACCTTTCGTATTAATTAGAAAACCAATCGCCACTTTAACTTACTGACTGCATCAAGCCGGAAATATGACTGCGAATTTACACGTTTTTAAACTGGCTCCCCTCAAAACCGCCATCAGGTCATCAGGGTGTATCCCAGCTAACAACTGTGCATTTATGACACCACATCTTCGTTCCGCGTTTTCGAATCCAAACAGCGCATTGGTCATTAATTTGGAGTGCGAAAATATTGCGCATACGCCTCCTGCAGTCGAATTGCTAGTTCATGCCACAACTGTGTTAATGTCACATGGAAACGTGTTTCACTATAAGACGTTCGCCTCTCTCCACCTTCTGTTCTGCCAGCGTGCGGAATTTCAATCTCATAGATTGAAGATTAAAAGAAAACTATTCGTTTGTCCGCGCATGGTCCATACACAGATAGAGCCTAAGAGAGCGCGAGAGAGATGCCCCCCAGCTATACTCTAGGCAGCGGTAAAAACACAATATCATGAAAACTATCTTAAACTAGTAGCGTATAAAACAAGCGCAGCATCTCATTTGGGTATCGCGCAACCAAAGCGTGATACTGTACTCTTGATGGAGATACCGGTCTTTGGTTCACCACCGACAGAAAGAGAGGTGGTGGGTCGCTGTCGGTGGGATATACAACGACTGACCTACATATTATGCGTTCGAGAAAAGATTTCTAATTTGTTTTCCTGTCAAGCTAGCTTATGGTGCTGCTTCTTTCAACTTCACGCTATCTCTTCGTCTGTCGCCTAACTGTTGTTGGCTGTTTAGATGCAAGTTCTCTGTGCCAAAATGTCGACGACTTGCAGTTGATTACTGCACTTGCAACCAACTGCCGTCAATATGGAGAATCCAATTTGAACGAAGTGATGCATCTCTGACAAGTTAGTCGGTTTGTAGTTCAGTTGATTTGTTTGGCCCACTGTGTGGGGCGGGTTTTACACTTTTACAGCCAGGTAAATGGCATATGGCCTTCTTGAGATTGGTTTAACAACATAATAACAAGTATAATCTTGGATCTTTGTTAAATTAATGTAAAGTGTTGCAAGTTATGCGGCTGACCTTCGAAATGTTGTCGTTGATCTTTCAAAACTTTAATGGTACCGGTAATCCTAGCCGAATAAAGGTATATACATTTGTGGTCTAACCATACATCCAGCACCGGTAAGTGTTCCGTGTTTATGGATCGATTCTGGCATGGGAATATTTTGTTTGGATAATTATATGTCTATGGAGGCTTTCAAGGTATTCCACAATCAATACCGGCTTCACTTGAAAAGAGAATAATTGCCTCCACTATATCAAAGACGCGAAACAAATTGATCAGAACTTTATTTTTAGAAATACGATTGAGAACAATAAACAATTTCGCATGGTGCAAACAGGTAATTTAGCAATGAATTCTGAAAACTCGCGTGGGACCTGTTTGCTGGAGTGAGACAAAATGAATGAACCCTAAGAAAATTACCAGCAACTGCGTTGGAATTTTGACAGGTGTTACGCAAATTGGCAGCACTTTGAATAAATGTTTAGATGGGCTTGAAAGGCGTGTAGAATCGAGAAGAATTTTGAAGCTCTAACTCGAAGTTTTGATCGAATAGTAGACGAAGACTGAGGGTTTGATTGTTGTTTAATTGGTCATTATCGTTACACTTGGTGACTGTGAATAATAACACTCAACTTTGAAGTGATGCCATCATTTTTAAAATAGAATACACTTATTTGCTCTGCACTGTAATGCATTCATTAACTTTTGAAGTGTTTTCAAGTTTCTTTTACTATTGCTTACTACCAACTGCGGAGTGATTTATAAACACCCTTTTAGAATGGGCTGCAAGGCGCGAACAGTTTTTTAGAGGGCGCCTTAAGTTTGGCTCACTTTTTTCTGCTGCTTTTTGCAATTACAAATCGCAACTGCCTTCGGTTGGTTGGAATGTAAGCTATGAAGAGAAAGAATGAAAGTATTGACGCTGTTGGTACCGTTCTCATAACTAGCTAGGCTTGCTATTGATTTTACTTATCTCTTATACTTACTTACAGCAATTACAATCGCAAAAAAGTCTGTACACGTTCTCAATTATCATCAAACAAGAGAAAAAGATAAAATTAGCAAAATACCGGAGTAACGACAATGAGCAGTTCCTCTCAATCAAAGAATTTCAACCGACAAGTACTGATAAATTATGTAAAATGCCTAAAATTGACAAGAAACAAATTCAAAGTCCGTCTTAAAAGTCAGTTGCGGACAAAACTAAAATCTGTGAAAATAAGGAAAATTCATTGGTGGCTCAAAGAAGCTCGAAGTCTATCCACGTACTTTTTTAAACTTCCAAGTACTGCCCCCAACTGTATGTCACACTTGGAGACTGGAGTAGTACCCCCATTTATGGATACCCTCAGACTGCATCTAGATTACATTGTAAAGGTCGTTGTTATAAGACAGAAAGAGTCAACGCACTTCGTTACAGAAATTGCATAATCGAAGAAATGTTTTAAATAATAGATACTTAATATAAAATATAATTTTATGTTAAATATACTTATGAAATATTATTTAATTCTTTTCATTTGAATGTCAAGTTGGTAAACGGCCTAAGGCCAACCCAAACCGTATATATAGACTAAGTAAAGAACAAAAATTTTGTGAGAATTTCAAACATGAAACAAAATAGTCAATTAAACTAAACTAACTACTTTGGAGTATATTTTCAGCTCTCTCAAGCAGTTTCGATACATTTTTTTTGAATTTGACAGATTTTTAGAGCTTGGCTAGGGAAAGAAGGCGTATTGACTTGATATCTGTATACAACTTATATTCCACATTTAACATTTATTTATGTATAGATTATGAAAAATTTATAAACATTCGTATATTTCGTTTTTCCCCATTTTAATAGCACTTTTTCCCATTTTCCCTATTTAGTGAAAAATTCCCCAAAATGGGGAAATATCCTTACATCTGGCATCGCTGCCTCTTTCACACTCATCAAATTGACAGAAAAAAATATATTTCTACATCTACATTAAGAAATTAATTTATGTTATGTTAAAGAAATCGCTGCTCGGACGAAAGCTCTCGACTCTTCTCCATTACACGAATAAGTTTATTTTAAATTATGAAAAACCTTTAAGAATTACGAGTATTTCCGCAACTATATGTGGAATCGCCAAACTTTTTCCAGGACCCGACGCGAGTATCTTCCCTCTCACCGCAGAAACAAATTGATACCATTGAGCATATGGACAAAGACAAAACATACGGACACCACCAACTTCGGCCGATTTTTTATTGTTACACAGAAATTCCTGTTGACAAATGTCACGTATTTTCCGTAATTTCAGCCACTTCCGCTGGGGAAAAGTTGCTGGCAGCGTTCAAATTTCATCCGTTAAACTAGGAAATATTCTTTATGTAAAGTAATTATTTTTAGGAATAAGTGTACATTTGTTTAAAATATTCATTAAAAATGAAGAATACAGAGTGGTTATAGGAAAATAAAAACAAAGAAACATGTACACATGAATTGGAGGTTAATGATATCGAGAAGTTGTAAATAAATAACCGTGTTTGTCCTAATATGTCTCTAACATGTAAAACATCTAGGTATACCCACTGAAGATAGTTTTATTTGCCAAATAAATCATATTAACGATGATTACAATAACTTACTAATAGCTTTTGAACTCTATTACATTCCCCAACGGTTGGTAAGATTTTTTTTTTCTATTTTTTTTGCATGTTAGGCAAACAAAATGGCGGAGGATTCGTGGGGCCAGTGGCAAGAGGATTGCAACTTGTGGATCTCTGTATATGATTTTTCAACAGTTAAGACTGCGTGTGTTTCACAATACAATTGGATACTCAGGTTGACGAATTTTTGAAAATCATTTTGGGTTGAAGCAAAGCGCCAGTGTCAGTATTTTATTTTCTAATTAAGTTTCAAATCAAACATTTCGGTAACACGATTGTGGAATGTGATTGCTAAAAAATTCCTTGGAGGCTTTGTATTGAAATCATTTAACCTGTCATCTGTTACGTAGTGTTGAGAGTGAAAGACAATTCATTGCGATTCATCGACCTGACTAAATGTGAAAGTAGACCAATTTACGGGCAAACAAAGTATACCTTTCCAATAGATTGTAATTTGCAGAAAAGAGTGGGACATACTATTTCAATATATTCACAGGCAAAAACTAAAACTATCTGCATAGAAAACCTCTTGAAAAAGTATCCTCCAACTTAGCCAAGAACAAAATTATCTCCATTTTCGAGTTCGACTAGACTAGAAGGGTAAACTCAAGAAAAGATGCGCTACTTCCACTTAATAGCTTCACCACTTCTCTGAATCAGCTGGGTATCTCCAAGAAACAAAAAAAAAAGATAACTATCCCCATATAGGAATATACTAACCATTTGTTCCAGCTTCAGCAAATAACCCATTGCTATTTCTAGATCACTCATCAAGAAGTATGTTATGTTACTATCCACTGCCAAATCAATCGTATTATTATACACATGCAGAGCTTAGAGACCTCTTCATTTTACTGAGTACCACAGCACCATTAAATTTATTCTCAAAATTCTAACATAAACAACACCCAAAGAATGGCAAATATTTTCGTGCGAACTATTCCACAATCATTCTATAAAACACACACCGAACCGACTGACGTTTTCTCCCGTAATACACACTATGCTATAACTTTTCTTGAGCGACTAACTATAACTAGACGAAAATAATTCCAAAAGCGATGAGGAGGAACAACGCGTCTAAACTCCACGACCGACGGAATGGATCTTGAGCATCTTTTTAGTTTGCCTGCACGGAAGTGACCAATTCTTTCGCGCTTCTATCGCAAAGAACCTTAATTGCCATTCTCTTGCGGTGGTTTAAAACATGCATCTCCCAGGAGTATCGCTGTGTGTGTGTCTGTGTACTTTCTGGATATCGCTGTGGCTTAGAAAGATTCTTTCCCAAAGATCAAATCTAAAATGCATTTGTTGGCGGGAATCTCTAGTGGCTTGCATGGAATGGAATGGTTGCAAGCTGAAATACTTGCACATTCAAAGAGTGGAGTTTTAGAGCGCCTTGTACAGTGGGATGGGAGTGGAAAAATGGGACGCGAATTTATAGTTTTGGGTATAACTATGTGATTTGGGTGGTTGGTTTTTATGTGATAAAAATAAATTTAGGATTGTTTTTTTCTGTAATTAGGATCCTAATTTGGAGACTGTGAACATATTTCTCATTTATTAGAGACTTAAGGTTGCATTTGCATGCTGAAAACTTAATTTACAAAAGAGAGCTTTTGTTTCGAAACAATACAGAATTTAACTAAGCAGACGTCAAAAAAAAAATAATGATCCACCAAACAGGTAGCTGCTTTCAGTACATATTTTGCTGTTTAAATTTTGTGACAGAGGTGCAAAATGTAAAAATATTAAGGAAACTTATGTCGCTTAACTGCCCTGAATAAATCTTCCCATTTAAAGTTATTTAAGTTGGAGTTAATAAGTAAAACACACAAAGGGATGATATTCCTTTATAAAATTATGTACATAGCCGGGCTTGAAAAATATAATTCTAGACTAGACTTAAATTGAAGTGCTACACTCAAAGTGCGTAGATATAGTTGATTTCTTTTTCTATTTTTGTTTTAATCGTTGTGCTAATTTTTATATTATTGTTCTTTGTTCAAGCAGTTTGACTTCTTCATATATTATACCCTGAAGAAGGCAGCAATCCCTGCCGAAACGTCGGGAAAAAGCAATGAACTAATATAGTTTCATTCAAACGGATATGGTTAAAAAAGCCGACGGAAAACCCATTTACAAAAATTACATTTAACAAATATGAGCAACACCAAAACAGATCTTGTTTGATATAATTCAAGGACTATTATTTCTGTTCATAGATCTGCTGTGGGCGTTGGGCCTACATCGAAAGCTTATACACACAAACAACGTACGTCATTTTATCAGTTGGAGTGGAACGGAACAAACATAAACAGCCAATCATGAACGTATTTTGTAAGGCCTAAGTTATACGTGAAAATGAAGCCGAAAAATTTGGTACAGTATAAAAATGAGTTGCTTTTACGTTTACGCGTTCATAGCTAAAAATCCGTCAGAAAAACTGACGGAAATGTATATCCTTGGAAATTTTGTAGGTAATTATTTAGAAAATTTTCCCAATACTTTCGTATCAGACAAGAACAAATCAATTTTATTTTAAGAACATTATATGAGGCATTTGTTTTTTTGTGAGCGAAAACATTGCAAAACAAACCACAAAAAAAAATATTTCCTAAAAAACCGAAAGAAAAAATTCCTGAGAGATGTAACAGGAAAGAAATGAAATAGTTCAGTGGAATGATTTGTTTTGGAATTGACAGAGAATTCTGTTAAACATTAAACTTTATATTTCATAAGCTAATTTTTAAGAATAAAGAACATTTTTGCGGTTTCGTTTTACGAATCGTAGAAAAACTATAGATAAAAGCTGGCTATACAGAAAACATATTGCCTTATGAATAACTATTTCAACTTTCACCTTTAAATATAACCAGTTCACAATTTTCGCAATTGTATAAGGTTCCGAAAATCTTATTTCGAGATAAAAATTTTGTGTTCAAAATTGGAAAAATATGACCAAGTGTAGCTATAAATGACCAAAGTAATTTAAGTCCGAAATATTTGTTAACACAGAACAAAGAAAAACGCTTTAGGTTGCATACAAAATAAAGTCAAGTGTCTTCACATGTCTTTCATATCGTTTAAAAATTACCAAATGGAATAAGAAATGACAATGTGACCAAGAGGAAAAATAATGACCAAATTTGGTAACAAATGACCAATGTGGCAACAGTGGTTAGAGTCACAGAAAGGTAAGCAAAACAAAGTCTAGCGTACTAGTTTCTGTAACAAAAATTTTACTCAGACTTCGACTCTTGTCTTATTCCTTTATTTTTAGTCAACTGTAAGTGGCTCAATTGTATTGTTTTGCCAAATGCAAGCTCCAAGTTGTCTTCGATGTGAACAAACACTATTAGGACTGCCAGATAAGACAGGGCAAAAATTGACAAAGCCAAAATCGAATTTCAATCCTTCTTTTTTGTTAAAATATACAACCTTACCGATGTTTGACTGCCCTAAAAAATGAACCGCGCACATTTTAGGCATTCGGACAATTTATTTACGTGCATATGAAAAGTGTTAAGTCGCAAGTTCTCAAAGTAATTAAACGGACAATATCTAATTATTACCAATTTAGTTAGCAACAAACAACTTGGATCTCGCTGCAGTGTGAGCTTCGGCTGATTGGATTTGGCAGATGTCACCTTAGATTTGACTTAATCCAGCAGTGACTGCAATTTAAGAATTTCTTAAAGTCAATTTTAATGCTTTAATGAATTTAAGTGCCATTAAAAATATAAGTGAAATTTGTTTTTTGAAATATGTGTTTCCTTTTTTTAGACTTTCTAAAAGAACATTATTTTCAAATGAGCATGATTTAGTATACGACGCGTTAAACAAATTTAAGGTAATTATTAAGGAGTGAAAAATACCATCCTTCTAAGAAAAACTTTTCTTGACCATCATATATTCCAAATTGCCCACTGTGACCACGAATAGTGGTCGTCGTATCTTCAGATATTCGTCCGCTTCACCTGTCTTCTGTACACTCTCTTTTTTCTCACCGTTTCACACACAGGTAGAGGTTGGTAGATGGTAGCTACCATTTGTAACGGTTTAGACAAAATTGTAAATGACGAAAATGGGAATAAGACAAAAGCAAAAGAACAAACAACAAAAACGAAACAAAAAATTGTTATCAAACTAAGGCAGTGAAGGCTGTAGGGTTTGGGACAGCGCACAAAAGAGAGATGCATACTAATTAGATACTTTGGTTGCAGATGTGTTGGGGGTATGGCCCCCACACGTCTTGTATAACAATTAATAATTACCCCAACAATCTAGATAGACAGCGATTAGAGTGAGACGAAGACGGGTACTTGGTTGTTTGGATTGATTCATTTGCGTCAGGTGTGATGCGGAACCTGATTGGAAACCGTTGGCCGATGCAATTCCTCTACGGTATATCGATGGTGATGAAGACAAATGACTAAATTATAATAAAATATCGACGACTGGATTGAGGATTGACAGCAAGGCTCAGGTTTATGTTAACTATCCCACCGAGGGTACCAGTTTTGACGAGATGCTGTGCACAAGACATCAAGACATCAAAGTCGGTTGTGTTGTGGAAGGTCGTTAAATAGGATTGTGTTGTTTTTTTTTATTGAAAATCATTAAACATGAGTATGTACTTTTAAAGGATGGCCATGTTAATTGAGAATGTACAGTTTAATGGAGTTCTTAACACTTAAGACACTTATAGTGGGGTTTTCTCGTTTTTGCTTATCTAAAGGTCGTAAATCGGTTTATTGAACAAATCGATGCAATCCAATTGAGGTTTTAAGGCTAAAATTATCGGAAGATTATCTTCATGGTGGGCTTCTGGTAGATAAATGAACTTGCCTGATGGAGGTTAATAAAAAGTATACCTAATAGAGTTAAGTTGTTTCTGGGTGCGGGAAAATAGATAGAGCTTTATGGACTAGTTTGAATAAGGCGCTTTGAATGTTTAAGAAACAAATTGTGATGTGCCTATTTTTTGAAGACTGGGGTACCTACCTACTTATTTTATTGGCCGAATGAAACTACATTTTGGGTTAGATTTGTCTTAGTATTAATTAAAACAGTTAAGAGGATTGCTTTATCAGCAGTAGCTAAATATAGAAAGCTTTTGTTTCTCGATTTAACACCCGCTACGGCTTTCCGAACCACAAGAAAGAAGACCCCCTCAACTGCGCCAATTACAGGGACATCAGTCTCCTCAACATCGCATACAAAATATTTGTTGTGAACGCCCAAAACTCTTCAAAAATAACCTGATTGGCCCCTATATCAGTTCAGTTTTAGGATAGGAAAGTCCACCATCGAGTCACACTTAGACAGATCCGGGAAAAAAACTAAAATGTCAAAACGATACTCATCAGTAATCACCTTTTCATTGATTTCAAATCCGCATATGACAGCATAGGGACGAACTATATACAGAGCAATGTCTAGTTTTGGCATCCCTATCCAACTCGTAGGATTGTGCAGGATGACGATGGAGAAAGATCGCTGCTGTGTCAATGTCGGTAACGACCAAGCCGAAACATTTGATGTCAAAAAAGGATTTAGACAAGGCGACGCGCTGTCCTGCGTGACTTCTTCAACATCATACTTGAAGGAATTGTGCGAAACTCACAAGCCAAAAACATTGTACGATCTTTCAAAAGTCTGTACAACTGCTTGCATACGACGATATTGACATAATTGGTAGAACACAGCGACCTGTCACTGATGCGTTTGCGAGTATATAGAAACAGAAGAATGGAACGCTTAGCGATGGAAAATTAAAGTATGTACTGTCAACAAGAAGGGGCACCCAACATCGAATTGGACAGAACGTCACGATAGACTGCTATAACTTGAGGTAGTACGGAACTTCATCTACCTCGGCTCTGCTATCACACCTGAAAATAACATTTCATCAGAAATCAAACGAAGAATTACTCTTGCCAAACGCTGTTTCTCTGGGCTATAAGAAGGCATCTGTGAATTAATGCAATCTCCCGAGGACTCTATATAAGACCTTAATGATCCCAGTCCTACTCTGTAGGCTGTACAGCGACATCGACTTAGTCAAGAAACTGCACATTGAATGTCTGAGATGGCTAGGACACGTAGATGGATCAACACTCCAGCCCACAGATAGTCTTCGAATCCAATCCGGAGGGAACGCAGTAGAGGAAGACCTCGGAAGACCTAATGTGGCGCGAACAAGAAGTAAATAACCCAACCAACTTGGGAGTGCGCAACTGGGGCCAGATAGCTAAGGACCGGGCTAGCTGGAGATGCTTGTTGGTTGCGGCCCTGGTTCGCCCCGAACTGTAGCGCCACCTAAGTAAGTAAGTAATGGTGCCATCAGTGTTTCAGAGTGGTTAAATATTTGAATCAAAGCACAATGACAGTTTCATTCATTCATTTCCGTTTCATTCCAATCAATGATCTCATAATTAATAATTAACATTGCATTAGTTGGCAAAAAAAAGGAAACTGGGTCACAACCTTGCCACGTCTTGAACTACTGAATAAGCGGGAACCTAGGATTTACCCGGAGAAATAATGTAAACTAACCTTTCTGAAGCCACTCAGACATTCGACAAGAGAGGTTT
This sequence comes from Cheilosia vernalis, assembly GCA_949126925.1. Classification (NCBI taxonomy): domain Eukaryota; kingdom Metazoa; phylum Arthropoda; class Insecta; order Diptera; family Syrphidae; genus Cheilosia; species Cheilosia vernalis. The sequence continues at coordinate 59,762,794 of OX421360.1, forward strand.
GTACTCGTATTATGAGAATGCGTGTTTCAGTTAAGTGCTTCAGCCTTTCAAACAGTGTTACCACTGTGCAATTAAAGTTCGTTTACAGCACTTTGTTGTTACATATACTACTATTACTATTTTCAATTGCAATCTCAAAAAACTGATTTTACAGTGAGGAATATTTCACCAGCTCCTTCGAAAAATGTTTTCAAGCAAGTCATTCAAATAAAATGTGAACCCTCAGACACTGAATCTAACTTTTTAGATATAAATGGGGTAGTAAGTAAAACCGCTCTCAATAATTCCGTGCGACGCAACCTTTTTAAAATCTTGCAGAATGTTACCTCAAAAAATTGCGTATTAGAAGAAAGAGCCTAGAGCCATATATGCACCACTTGACGTCTGCTCGATAATGATCTATTACCTAAATATAGTAGTGCGCGCTTTGCCAGCAAATCACTTGGTAAACGAAAAATGTGACAAATTACATTCTCTTCATCTTCACCAACCCCGTTATTATTTTTACGTCTAGATGCCAATAGTCCATTTTGCATTGCAAAACCCGTTCAAAAGGCTTTCTTTTACAAATTTAAACTTGAAAACCACTCAAGGATCCATGTGTATAGTCATTCAATGTCAACATGGACGCTATGCGATCCATCAGACTCTTAATGGGTACTCACCTTCAAGAAAAACACGTGTATAACTTCAGATAGAATCCATCTATCAATCTCATGTGCGCTAAGATCATATAATACTATGTAATTCTGGGGCACTTACGCCGCTTATAAGTGGCAACGACTGGAAGTAAGAGAGAGTCCAAGGAATACGTTGGTTTAACTATGATGTTCACATAAACTTTGATGATCGTAATAAACTTGTGGACACATGTGTAAAGTTCTTGTTAAAAGTGCCGTGGGGGGACTTTCGCAAGAGATTCACTGCACAATGTTACTGCGTGGTAACTGTGGTTCATCAGTTTTTTGTTTTTAATTAAGCGCAATATATTGTTATATGAACAATTTTTTTTTTAAATGCAATTTGTTCAAGTCTAAGCTTTTGCAAACAAATGTGTGTATAGAACGAAAGGAACCAGTAAAACTATAGGGCATAACAGTTTTACAGGTTTTTATATAGGAATAAACGGACTTCAAAAACGAACAAAAAACCAATTAACTTAAGTCAAGCGCATCTTACAAAGTCAAATCTTCAATATTATCGGACTCTAGCTGTGAACTAAAGGAGTACTCTTTTTAAATTAAGAGCTATTTATCTGCTGAGAAATAGAAAAGATTCGAATCAGACCACGGAAATATTTTTTTCATTTTTGAGTTATGGCAACAGTTGCTTTCAAAACTCGACAGTATGACAAACTTCATATTGTCACCAGCCACATTCTGTACAACGTAACTCACAATGTGATGTCAATTGACATTACATTTCAGTTGCTTGTCGGGGGTGCTACCATCGGATCAAATTTATAATATTTATTTTTTATTTTTTTTACAAAATTTCTGATTACTTGGCCTATTAAGGTGTATCCAGGCAAGCGAAAGATTTGCTTCATAGACATTTTATAAACATTTGTCAAATATTTCTGTTTTCACCGGTGTGGACGCCGATGAAGTATTTATTAAATGTTTATGAAATGTTTTTATTGTCGGAAATTTACGAAACAACAATACCGCTTCCGTAATATGGTGCGTTTTATTTCAAATCAGTTCGAAATGAAATGAAAATCTTACCGCAGTTTGCACATCTGGTCCGCTTAGTTTGGAATTTTTAGTAAATGACAGCGGTTTAAGCACGAAAATCTAGAATAACAAACTAAAGTTCGTGAAAACTAAATATTCTACTTTTCGTAATAATACTCACAGCGTTCGCACGTTTGATTGTAAAAATTCATCACTTCACATAAATTTAAAGCTATTTGCTAAAAAAAAAACTAGGCGCAAACAGTTGCAATTACATTTTTCTGTAATATTTTGTAATAAAAAAAAAGTGTTTCCTATAGTTAGTTTTGAAAATAATTTAAATTGCATAATGCAGCTTGTTTCCACTTTTCATTAGATATTCCAAGATTTTCTGGACAAAAAAACAACTCTCACCTTTCTGCCGGGAAACTTGTGAAACAATAATTATTTACGAACTGCGAAACGTTTCGTAAACATTTCTTTTCTTAAATATGTAAATGTTTATGAAACATTTACTGAAATATTTATGAAATAGGGGAGAGTGGGTATGTATGGGACACAGGAGGAATGGGACATAAGCATTTTCTTCAACGTCGTATACTTTTTCTCGTTCCTGTTGATCACAAATTTGCTCTTTAGTGTTTACCCACTGGTCAACGAAGCAGGTCCTGTGCGCAGTTGAAATTACGCAGTGGAGAGCAAAAAAGGTAAATTTGTACATAAAAAGTAAAATAATTGGGTGAAATTTGAGTGAAAAATAATAATTAATGAGTGAACATATTGTACAAAAAGTGAATCAAATAGATATAAACATATATCATGAAGTGAATGAATTCTAATTTTGTTTAGTCTGCGCCGAATTTTAAGAGATATTATGTTTGATCACTTTGAAGTGCCCTACAGGATGATTGGGACACTTATATGCAGGAGGGATGGGACACCTGTCCGTGAACCGAACAGGGGTCAGGTTCTGGAATCTTTGTGGAAAGCGAGAACATTAGACTACACTACCCCTTAGGTAACCAAAGTACAGTAGTGAAAGGTGTCTGTTTGGCAGTACAATGGACCAGTAGCTGTGTCTGAGTGCTCCATCGGATAGTAACACCCCCCGACAAAAAAAAAGCTTTTCCACATCGAAGTCTAAGCAAAGAACACTTAAAAATGTTCGCACGCAAAGTACATTAGAAATAAAGGTTTTAAGATAAAAAACACATTTGTAATGTAAGGCGTCCCATTCCACCACATAGCTGTCCCATACCTCCTACTTCCAGGAGGAATGGGACAAAGTTTGTTGGTGCATGGAATGCGTTTTAACTTTAATTCTGGTATACTTTTGGTTACTTTTATGTTTTGGATAGCTTGCCAAAATGTTATCGTATATTAAAAAAAATGTTTTGTGGAGATATGATTTATAAGTTGCCAGCAGATCACATTTGACTGAAAAGTGTCCCATACATACCCACTCTCCCCTATATATTTTGCTGGTTTTGTCATGCCTTTCTAGAGTTAAAAAGCAAAATCTCGAAGGACTTGAAATTTATTGGATGTGAAAAAATACTTACTGATTTTTTGTGTAATGAAGGGCGTTGAATTTTATAATTTGACAGTGTGGCTTGGCTATCTTTGACAGGCACACCAACATTTAAGAATGAAACAAACAATGCCAAACAACGCTGCGAGCAATAGTAGAAATAATTTTCAGATCATGGTTCATGATCTCGATGAGAAGCAGGATTATATGGTGTTGTTGTAAGTGCATGTAAATCGTAAATCAATATAGATCATGGCTGATAATAAAAAAAGTTCTTTTTACAATTCTCCGTTTTGTGAATCCCAAACTATTAACCAACAGTCTGGTTAAATCTCGAATTTTCGAGCCGGATCGACAGCAAATTCCAAGAAAACGCAAATATTTGCTCTTCACAGTTTTTCGCACTCCATTGGAGTGATGTACCTACATAATTATTAACAATTACCAACACATACTGACGACAACACGTAGAATTTTAACACAATGATCTGCACTAGCATTCCTTGCTGGCAAAGTAAACCTTCCCCATTCAGAATACGGTTGCATTAAGCTGCCATGCATCGGTAGATGATCAGCGGCATGAAGCCCGACTAAATTGCAACAATTAAGCCCGCTAACGACGAAATTACTCCCAACAGGTATAATTATAATTACTCTCAAAGTTGACTGCATGGTTAATTATGTTTAAAACTCCAACTGCACGTTGTAGATCTACAAACACACACACACATTTGCTGGAAAAATCGTGACACTTCAGCGATATACCGTTCGCAGCGAATACCTAGTTACCATCAGCAGATATACCCGGTCACCTACTCATAACTTTTTATGAAGCGCCCCATGGCCGGTATGACTTTTCTTTTTCTTTCTCTCCTCCGAAAACGGGGAATTCACAGTTGTTCTTGCTGAAATTGTGCACCTGGAAGACCGATATGGTGCATACCTCACCAGTCGCACCACATAAGACAGGTAGCTTGTCAGTCTTTTCCATCAATTAGATATACAAACCAGTGTGCTCACGATTGATGTTTTCTAGCGTTCCCAATAGTGTCTAGATACAGTAAGCTGTTTGTGTTCGTGTGCCAATAAATTTAACTAAAACAATTTAAACAAAACATGATTCCAGTAGATCCAGCCTCTTTGGCTGTGCAATCCCACAGACCGGGGATAATGCAATTTTGATGGCATATTGATTAGAGCGATGATGGTATACGGCTACGGGTAGCTGCCAGCCTGCTGGCTACTGGTTGTTCCGTTTCTAATTAGTCGGTCATAGTGATAAAGAATATAAAGTGAGCTATCAAAGTAGAACGCAGGAACGTTTGATGGTGCGCAAACCTGTCCTACTCGAAGACCGACCGACCCGTTTAGAAAACATCTACGAATAAAATTGAAATGCATTTTCTATGCTTATCTATCTAATTGCATTTGGGGGCTGTTTGTTTGTTAATTATGTAATTTGCTGGTGGTATAAAACGGTTGAGTTTATGGTGAACTTAAACGGATTTACATATTTATTGGAGAAAGGTTCTCTTAATGGGGACGTGCGAGAGGTGTAGGGAGGAGGCAGAAAATAGTTTTAATATAGGAACTCAGTTATTATGATGATGTGTTTAAAATTTATTCTATCCACACCACACTTATGACTTGTGGTCATAAATATCCCCATACAGTGTCGAATCGATTCAAATCGTAATTTATCCAAAATTGCAGTGGAGTCTTCAAGTGGCTCTAATTGAATTGATTCGTTATACCATTTGAGTAATTTAAATCGCTTCAATGTCAGCTGAAATTAAGTTTGATTTGTTAATAGGTATTTAGCGGTAAGCCTGGCTACCAGTGGCAAAGCCTGCGGCTTGCACAATTATAATGTACTTGAGGATAGGGGCATGTGTTACATGCTTTAGATACCAATTTTTTGACACTCACAGTAGGGTAACTTCGGTCATTATGGCGCACAAAATTTCAATCTGAAATAACTTTTCTACGAACAACATTTTTTAATTATTTTTTTTTAAATAAACTAGACAAAACAGTAACATAAATAAATTAAATACAAATAATAAATCAAATTCATTAACTAAAAATAAATAAATTAAATGCGGGCAATATGGCGACTAGCTTTTATTTTTTTATTTAAACGCCCACATCCATCGCAGAGGTTTCTGAAAACAGCGCAGGAGTCGTGGGACCACTGTCCACAAAGGACACGCTGCATCCACTCGTCCCTTTTGGTTGTAGTGGTGGTCGCGAGAGGTGGCGCAGTAGTTCAACACACTAACTACTAAGCCACTGCGCCTCGCTCGGCTTTAGGAGTTAATATACTAGAAATCAAAAGTAAGTTTGAGTAAGTAAGGCCTTGTCAAAAAAATCCAAAAGAGACTGATCACTCCAACCCTGTTCTTTGGAGCAAAATCATTGGGCCATACCAATAACCATTTTTAGTTTCGACTCTAAGTTTGAGTAGTTCACAGTGGCTATATTTTCCATACAAATTTCGCTATTGTGAGCTTTCGTAAATTTAAAGTCAAGAATAAAATTTGTTATTAGTACCTACGGCGCATTGACATTTATGCAATTTTCGGTCCCGTATGCGTCGACGGGCCTTAGAGGAGAAGATTTAAGCTGAAACTTTAGGAGGTGTAAAGCGACATCGACTTGGTCAAAAAAGTCATTTTAGATAGCTAGGACATGCAGAGTTAATACGCAACAAGCGGGAGGGTACCAAGGAAGGCCTCGCCTTGGGTGACGCGGACAAGTGAAAGGCGACCGTAACCAATTTTAAAGAGCCAAAGACTGTCTGAGAACCGTTCTCGATAAGGCATGAAACAGTATAACAATCGACTTGTTAATGCAATGCGTTTCTTGGAGGGGTAATTGTTTCGTGAAGCTGATCTTTCTTTCTTTTCTTTCAATTCCACAAAGTCCTGGACTTTAAATATATACATTTTCATGTGTTCGGTCTCCTTAAAGATTTAACCTTCACTCTGAAGAGTCGACTGGATCTATTTTATATATGTATTAGGTAGTATCGTAAGAAAACGAATAGGAAGTTTTTGATATAACGACTTCTTCGATTTAAGATCCTAGCAGCATTTTTATATTTTACTGACCCTAAAGAGATTATGTATATGTTTCGTACAAGTAAGTACTTTGTTATTTATTGTGGGTAGGTAGTAGATTATTATTGATATCAGCAATTTCTTACAAAGTGTGTATCGCCAGCGATTCTCAGATGAACTCTTCGACGAACGAAGTTGTCTAATTTGCGAGAGTTGCTTTGATCTTTTACTTATGACCAGACTCATTTCTTGTGACAGCAACTGGCTATGGTTTTTTTTTTACATTTTATGTGTTTCCACTTCTTATATAGCTAAATTTAAAACCGATGTAGGAGAGCAACAGAAATGTACTCCTTTAAAGAGAGTTTTTGAAACTCTTTTAGTCAGTTCATCGGCTTTTTCGTTTCCCTCCATTCCCTCGCAGCCAGAAAATCACAATCATTTGTCAACCTAAAAAACTAGTAGGAGGTTCACATTTCATTCGCTTTTCGTTCATCGGCAAGTTCATCTGAGAATCACGGGCGACACATATCTTTTTCGTGGGAATTTTTTTCATAATCAAACCCACAAAGAAAAACAAACTATACATAATATAATCGATTTATCCGGAATCTTGTAAGTAATCGAAGCTTCGACTCAAAATCCTCTTCTTAACTTTATTTTTCTTGGTGGTTTTGTTTGCGAGGTCAAAGATTTTTCATAAATTTTCGCTGATTCACATGTTAGCGCTACAAATTTCGTTGAAATTAAATGAACGAACTGACTCCATTCTAAACTTGACCTTTATCCGATGTACCATACCTATACATATACCCACACGGTAAACGTATCCCATTGAAGACATTTCATAGAAAATCGTGCAAAGAAAAAAGAGATGTTACTTGAGCTCCGAGCACAGTTTGCGAATACCTATTTAAATGGAAAAGAAAATGCGAGGACAATCTGAAACCCTAATTGGCCGCAAATTGTCTGCGACCCATTACAAGTGAATGGAGAACCTTCCACAAAAGAACCTACGCAGTCGTAGGTAATTTGTTCTCAGCTAAGTGCGTGATGTCTTCCATTAGAACAACAACAACTGAATTGCGTAGGAATACTTCCCTCCCAGAGGCACCATATTAACGTTGCACACGCAATCTGACTCAAATTACTTAATTACCCGCCTCACGCGTTCTATAGTTTGATGTTTGTGTATCGATAACAAAAAACAGCTCCCCGAAATAATTATGCACAAACCTACTGTCACCGGAAAAGCGATAACTCTGTTAAACCAATATTTGCCATTACTGGCTGCGGACATAAAACAATTCTGATACACAAGTAGCCTAAAGATAACATTAAAAGCAGCCAACTACGCATTTGGTAGCAGAAACTGAAACAATTACCGATGCCCCATTATACAACACAAGTCTGAATTTTCTTTTAAAATTCCCCAGAAGACGTGACAAGTTTCTCAAAAAAAAAAAAATTTAATAATCAAAACAAATTCCCTCCGTTTTCTACTCGCATTCCATTCAAATTGTATCTTTCCGATACGAAAATACGAATTGCGCTTATTATTCGTCGTCGATGCAGAAAATTGCCAAGTCGCGTTGCGAAATTGCTAAAGTAAATTACTCGTAGCTGGCCCCGCGGGCGTAAGGTTTATTCCGACTATAGGAGTGCTGCCACTGTCAGTGGAATGTATTCAATTTCACTGTGGTTGGAAGAAATTGTTGACATGGTGCCAAAATGGTGTCAATTCCATTGAAAAGCTAATTTGCATAGTTGTTGACTATTAATTGGAAGTTCGCAGGCATCCCTTAGGCATTTCCTCTCATCTTCTACTGATGGAGGACTGAAGACGACTAGATACTGCGTATACGTCGACGATTTGTGTCCTAGATTGCAGAACATCGAGACTAATTAGAATGGAATTGCTGGGGGAGAATCACATCCACTTGACCATCACCAACTGACTATTGCGCAGTGGAGCGAAACTAACCGTTTAGTGTCAGTTGCAGTCGTCCTCGTCGGTGGAGCTACTATGCCGAGTGTAGAGTGCGCTGATTGTCGACAGACGGTGAACCGGAAAAGATGAGAATGAAACTGAGAATGAATGCATTATCGCCCAGGATACACTAATTGGAAGGAATATATACGTGATGCGAGAGGAGATGGACTCACGGGACACGGTCTGCTGAGTGTGGCGGCTTCGTGTATAGCAATCGCCGTTGCTTGATGGTGCGGAGTGTTTTAATGACGTCAAGTGCGTTCCAGCAGAGAGTAAGAGTGATGACCACCAGTTGGTCAGGATGGGGTTGTCTTGCCTTTGGTTCTTTGAAGCAGACGAGTCAAAAGGAAGCGAGGGAGTCTGATGTGAAATGTAGGGTTAAAGTCGACCGACAGGAAATCTTTGTTTATGAGAAATTGTACAGTATAGTTTACATATTGCCACCTGCTGTACCTTGCCTTTATGTGAAGCTTTTTCTTCTATGTATATAGGTCGCATTACTATCTACTAACGCATCGATTGGGGGGAGAAAAGCCGCATCCGTGAACGAGCTATAAGTGAGCGGAAAAGAGACGGTTTTACAATGGAAACATAAACTGATTCCATCATGTATTAGGTACATATGTTGCTTTTTAATAGGTAACGATTCAAGTACAGATCAAAATCTTCCCATTTGGAGGGCAACTGGGTGAGGCTTCCTTCCAACTTGGAAAAAGTTTATTTCTAACCACGATAGTTCCTCTTCAGCAACTCAAAAAAACCTATTTGTAATCGTCGTTTTATTCTTCCCTCTCAAGACGTTCCCCTAAGTCTACTTCAACGAAAAAACCACATCCGAAAAGACGACGATTTTGCCCACTTTTTCCTTACTCGTTTTGTCCGGAACGTTCCATTGTTTTTCTTCAATGCCAATGACTATGTCAATTTTCGACAGCATGTGACCTATTCACGGATGCATAAAAAATGCGCTTAGCACTCTAGCTGACTCTTTTTTCAAGATTTCTGAGCTCCAAAATATGTACTAGATTCTTAACCTCAAGTTCATAAAGTTCAAGATTTTTTATATCAACAATTTTCTAAATCAAACAAATAAAAACAATTTTTTCTACTGAAGAAAACCGTTTTCTATTAATTCCATTATTATGTGTAATGTGAGTCGAACAGAGCCCATCTGTTTTACTAAAACCCTATTCACACCGTATCGTCAAAAACTCATAGATGCGTTCAGACCGAACACCAACCAACTAGTTTTCGTTTGGAGTTTCAATCAACTGTGAGACACTCGTCGTGCAACTTCTGTGTGAATCATTTTTGTAAAAAAAATTCGACCGCATTAATTTACAAATAAAATCATTTCAGAGCATTTAAGAAAAATATTAGCCCATCAATTAAGCCTAAAAATTAGTTGTGACATTTGTTTGGCCAGCTGTTCCGCTGAATTTGCTGAACATTACAAAAGGTGTGTTTGTTTCAACAACCCAACGATTGGAAGTCGTTTAAGTGGTGTGGAAAACGACTCGTTTCGAAAACTAAAATAAGTAGGTATGGGAAAAAATGTTTTCGATTAAGTTTTCCAGTGTTTTCGCGAAAACCCGGTTTTCGGCTTGATGTAGATAGAGTATAACGCTTCCATCAACTGTAAAGTAAGGAAATTATTTGTCGTATGTTACAGTGAACCAAATCGCGTAGTCATATTGACGGAAATATTATGGCGATATATTGGTTTAGTAAGTCTGACAGCTATCTGACTAGATGTATCTCGGTTTTGATTGGCTGAAATCGGTCATATTTATGAGCTGTTTCAGTTGACGTTTATGGAGTTGTAGCCGACTAATCTATCTAAGAAATTCGTGACTGAGTACTAAGTTGACAGTTCGCATATCATGTGGGTGACGTAGGAAAAGTAATGTTCCCGACCAATATACTTTTTGCTTTCAGGTTATTCTTTTCCAGACTAATCCAATCTAAGGCTTAAGATAACTAGATTTTCGAATGTGCCCATTGATATTTACGATATGATGACGTCGAAAATGGCTTAGAATGACAGATGCCTGCACAATGCACACGTCGCAGATGCAACCTCAAAAAATTTTGTGTCAGTTGAACTTAAAATCTCATTTCACAAAAAGGTGTAAGTCGGATAAATTACCTCTAAAAAGCGACAGAGTATAAAAACCTACCAAAGTAGGCTAACAATCGCAATAACAAAAAAAAATTCTGCACGAGGATTATTACCTATATTCGTTTGATGGAAACTCAGCTAACGGCGCATACGGCGGCAGAGAAAAGATCACAATTTGTGTCGCGTCCCACATTTAATCTCGGTTCTGCATGTCGACAAAGAACAATCATCCGAGCCAACATCCCGAATCATTATGCAAATGATTGACGAGAGGAAAACCATCAAATAAACAGATTTTAAAAAGAAGAAAACCTTGTTCTTTGTTTCATATTCGATCGAAAGTTGACGTACGACCATAATACGGCACTGTGGCATCCGATGGATGAAACTTGGAATAAACTCCACTGCGACGCATGGTCGCTGACGCACGACCGATGGAAAACACGTAATTCAAGTGCATACGGACTCGGATTACACAATTCCCTAACGAAGCAATAAATTGATTTTTTACTAAATCCGCGCGCACGCCATTGTCATCTGCAGAAGCACAAGATGTCAGAAGTTGTGCAGTGATTTGTTCCTCCGCTGCAATTACATTAATTTCCCCGCCAAGTGCCCTTGTACGGAATTGTGTATTATATTCGAATGAGCACAACACACATGAAAACTGCATCAATGAATGAATGATTTGTTAGCATATCCAATCGACATGATTGCTTCAAATCGGAAAACGAACAAGAAGACGACAAAGAAATCGGATTGGGTTACAACACGTTTTCCCCCCTTTGCAGACGTTGCGCTGCCTGTGTAGTGATTGGGACGGTTCTAATGTTGTCACTTTGCCGCCGGCTGCGGCCGTATGGAGGTAAATGGCACACGAGCAATACGGGCATTATATAATTTCCTGGAACTCGTTCGTTCTTCGCTGTAGAAGTTCGCAAAGGAAAATGAACAACTAATGGAGGCGTGCCAGTTACTCGATACATCATGCGGAAGTTGCACAAATTATTAAAATTTGAAATTTGATATCTTCTTTGAATCGTAGAACCTCGATGCTAACCTAAAAACTTGACAGTTTGCCATCGATCGGTTGGCATTTTTCTCATTATGTCATAATGCAACAATTTTAAATTGTAAATCGTCACACCACAGTAGACATACGGGACTGTCAATGTACCACGTACAAGTGCGGTGTTGTGGTGGACTGATGGAAAAAGAGTGACAGGAAATACGAAGCCACTAGTATTTTTGTCGCCTGAACGTTTGATGGCTACTTGGCGTTCCGATTGATTTGGTCGCATCGGTTGTGGTCAGACTTTATATGCAGTTGTGGGTATGGTATTCGTTTGCCCGTTATTACATTTGCCATTGCCTGTGCATAGTGTGCCTGTGCGATTGAATATGATGTTGAGGTGTGTATTGCTTCCGGCTAGTTGTCAATTAATGATGCACTTCCAATCAATGGGCTTTACCATTGTGTGAGTGCACTAGCGTAATCGAGATTCCACAGAGGAAGTTGGTATAATAATTCGATGGGTTAGCTCAAGTTGAAGCTGAAGAGGGTAGGTATATCATTACAAGATGGTGGTAAGCAAGTGCAGTTGTGCATCTTAATTGGTTTATGTAGTTGGACAGCTGGGGAGTGTTATGGAATATACGATGCGTTTACATGCACCTACCCAAATGAAAGAACTGCGTTAACAAAGAAAGTTGTAGAATGTGCACTCAAGGGATTTCGATTGGGCTTCTTCAGATTCGCTCTCAGATTTTAGATTTCGTGTGTCTAATCGAACATAAAAACGCCACTTGCTCTTCTTTTTTTTTTTTTTGGTGATACTCATGCAATTGGAATAATTGTAACCTTCGACACTTTTATAAGCGTTTTTCATCCACTGGTTAAACTTCAAGTTAAATCACTCAAAATGTGCGACTCGATCGATTTTTAAGCAATTCTACATAAAAAACAAAATAGATCCACCCGATGTTTTTCTTTGGAGTTGAAAAATTTCACGAAAACGTCAACAAACAGTACTAGTTGTCAAACTCAAACGCACTTACATTGGTAAATCTCAAGCAACTCTTTATTTGATTTTTAAAGTACAAGGTGGAGCAAAAATCACACAAGTTTCATAATTTTTGCATATGGACGCAAATGTCAAGTCTACTTTGACATTTGTGAAGTAAACATATACAAATTACAAAATACACATCAACAAGATATGAATCGCTATACCCACTACTAAATAATGCGGATTAATGGCTTCGGCAGCATGAATTTCGGTGGAGATTTGCCGGTCGCCCAACACGAACTGGGCGAACACGAGAACGTTTAGCCACTTTCCTAGAAGAGTATGGTACAACACGAGAGACTGCCAGGTCTGGACGGCCCCAAGGCACCCGTTCTCACGAGTCTATGTCAATAAGCATCAGGCACTTGAAGTCCTCAAAGAGAATATCCGTCAAGAACGCGAGGACCTTTCGCCGTGAGTTCTGGCAGAGTGATGAGAAATGCCATAAATCTGGCCCGAATGTTCATTAATTCTGGCGGCTGCTACTTAGCCGTTTTCGTTGAGGACGTTCGGATTCGTAGTTTAGTAAGTCTGACAGCTGACTGACCAGATGTATTTCAGTTTCTATTGGCACAGACTGGTCACGTGAGTAGTTTTTGACGTTGACATTTGACATAGAGGGGAAGCCGACAAATATAGTCAAGGAACTCCTGCCAGCATACCTACTCAGTTCACATTTCGAAGAGTCAAATTTAAAGTAGACAGAGTGGCCGCTGCAAAGCTCAGAGAAGTCGAAAAAGGACCAGTGAGATAAAAAAGTGTCATTTCTTTAGCTACTCTCCAAATTTAACAATTTTCGGACGATATTTAAAAAACAATAGTTCGCATAACACTAAAATATTGTTTTGATGGAGAACCGTGCTACATTTTAAACGTACCTATGTACTTATTTGGAAATTTTGAAAAATTTGCGAAGGGCCTTTTCCAAATAACAAAGGTAACGCTGACCACGACATACAAAACACAAGTTACTTATAGTCAACGCGTTCGGATTCCTAGTCCCGACAAATCCAGTTGACGTTTTACATAAACTAGGAATCCGAACGTCCCCATTTTCTCGACCTAATTGAACAAAATTTAAAACGTCAAACAAACATATATAAGAAAAGTTTTTCATTCTGTCAATTCTTTTTGAATTAAAGCTTGTGACACTTTCCGAAAATGCAAGGAATTTCTAAATACCTAAAGTTCAGAAATTATAACTTTGAAACTATGGTTTTTCTTCTGTGGCGTCAAGTCCTTGAAGCTCCTTTGTTATGACAACGCTTTCGACTTACTGTCAACTGAATTGACCCTCCCCCATGTATGCACATATCACAGGTTACGCCCTTCCACTAATTAAACATCGCCTTTAAATTCTTTCTTATATCCACCCATATTTTCAACTGCACAAGGTTGAGTACATGTATTCGTACAGTTCACCCACATACTCGTACATTTTCCAGCCATAGAAACATTGTTACCTCTTTAAGCAGTCTATTCACTATTCGTTTAGTCAGTTTTATGGTTTCTGATTGATATGTGAGTCATGACTGACATTTCTCATGTTCTAAGGACATTTCCTTGTTCTCTGCATAAATGTCACACGGTTACTGATGCCAAATACAACCAAGCAAACATTAACATTCTTGCTGAGGGTGATTTCTGAACACGCGTATGCATAAAATACACGAAACGCGACTTTCCGATGCAAACTACTGTTTGCATAAGACCAATGGGTTTATTGTTGAATTAATATGTGGAACATAACTGAAAACAAAATCGTGTATGCTATCTGCGCCGTGTTCTATGGCTTCTAAAAATACAAAACAAAATGCCAAATGGCTGTTAGTTTTACATAAAATTACTACTTCCGAGATTTAAATATGAAGAGAGCGCCCGGTTCATATGCAAAGACGATACTTTGGTGATATTTTTGGAATTTATTGCAGCATGATGGCGTCAATGACGATTAAATGATATAGATCGTTTCCAGTCACGCAAGTTGTGAGCAAACTTGTTTTATTTTTTATTTTTGGGAAATCAATGAAATTGCGTAATTCATCGTGATTATAGGTATTATGCCACTAAAGATAGGGGCGATGTGAATTAATTTTGTTTATGGAAGGTGATAGCGTAGAGGTTTTTCCAATGCACCTTAATTATGGGCAAAGCTTTATGTTGGAAAGCTTGAAATAACCTAGTTCTATGCACTGATGAAGAAAACTGATTTTACTTAAACAATGGGAACACATCCATTGTTCAGGCTACATGTTTTGCCTGCCATGCCATGGAGGGTGACAGAAGAAAAACCTTTCACTTTCGTTAACAAAATAATGTCAATGTGGGGAATAGAAATAATATTTATTAAACTGTGGCTAGACTTCATCCCACCCCCAACGTAAGGGGTTTTATTTTTGTATGTCTGTGCAAACATAACCATAATCTTATTTTAAAACATGCTATTTGTTAGCTTTCCACTGACTGTAGGCTGTAGGTTGTAGTTTTAGGTACCTAGGACTTGTTTGAGCACATACATGAAGGGGAAATTTGAAACGATGTAGACGGGCATTTTCTAAACAGTCTCGGGATACTTGTTTATTAAATTTTGTCAGGTGAATGTCTACAGGTTAGTGAGCGCGAGTAGACGTCAGTAAACACACACAAACTTGACATAACTCCTGCGTAACCTGTTGATAACATATACATAGCTTTTATAAATATGTGGGCAGGTTTTGTAGTGTCGAAAATTGTAGTTTTTGAACAAAAATTATATCGTCAAAGTTGGTTTCTGTGACACTATGTGGTCAAATGTGGAGGGCAAAGCTCCTACATTCATTAAAGGCCCAAACAAAACAGCACGCTTTATAACAACGGTGACATTACTTTTAATCGCCTACTAGACTATGTTTAGAGAGTTAGCCTGTAAAGGTGCGTTGCAGGTGTTCTTAGTTTCTGCCACAAGCTGGTGTAGCTCGAAAAGTGTCCTCTAAATTTACGTAAAATACCGACCACTCATAAAATATGTAAAAAGAGCCGTGAGCGTGACATTCAATTGAAAATTCTGAAGCAGTTTTGGCACGTAGTCAATGATAACACACTCCTCGTTCTGACATATTGTAATCCATTTTTTTAGGTTATTTACGACTTTTTATTAATAGTTTTTTAGTTTCATTATGCGTATCCAATATTCAGTTTAAAAATGACACATGGAAAAAAGTTCAGATATTGCAATCCAAGCTATCCGACTATGGATCTGTTGGCTTTCCCATGGAGAATGATTGGTTTGGATTGGTACACGATGATACTTGTACATATTTAGACCAAAATACGTCAATTTTTCTGCCACTGGAAAGGAACTAATAATTAACTTTATTTATTTAATTTTTATCACTTAAATATCGTTAAGATTTTGAAACAGGTCATGACCTGGGCCCTAGGTTATGTCCGCGAAATAGGACCCCAGGAAATTGGGATTCATTTTCATGTTGAAATTAGGACCCAATGATAATTAATGGTTTTCAACGCTAGATTTTTCAATTCCCTATTCTCGTACCCCTTACATTCATGGAAAATGTAAGCGGTACCCACGCGTTGACAAAACCGCATTTTACAGATATTTTGTTATGCAATTTTTTTCACCCATGTGTTATGTATTTTTTAAATAAAAACTAAATTAGGACCCAAAAATATTGTCGGGGTTTTATTTAAATTGTGGCCTTATTTCACTGTGAAACTAGTTTCCAATTGAAAAAGTTAAATAAGGAGTCAAAAAAGTAAAATCGCGCCCCAAATTTTGACAATTTTTGTTGTTGCGTTTTTAGGGCCTTTTGATATTTTTTCTTTAGTGTTTGTTATTTGTGAGAACATTTAATTTATAAGTACGGCTATCAGACTCGAAAATTTGACATTTTTGAGCAGCGTTTCTCTGATATCCACGTGGGCTTCCATAAATAGTACAAGATGTTTTAACAGCTTCAGAGGTGTATATATATTCAGAGGTATTTACCGGCTTTAAAGACCATAGCAGCTATGAACTTCCTTGTAGGTACCATTCCTACTTAAAGTATAAATTTCTCATGAACCTTCTAAGAGCCTTTGTTATGTAGCATATATCCACCAAAGTAGGCTCTTTCCATATGTGTTTTACTAGGCTGTGCCAGCTTCCCATTTGGGTGCACAGCTTCTGTGATTGTCACGAAGTTCGCTGTTAATGTATACACACATAAAACAAAGTTAGCTACATTAATAGGACTATCATAGATCTACACACTTTCTGGGCACACTCCTCTTAAAAGCATCTTAAAAGATCTTTGTATGGTACATCTACACAACCTTTAGGCATGCCCAACGACATTATGTGACAATGATGCATCGGTTGTGACTTACAACTTAGGCGACCGTTTTACCTACTCTTCGTTTTACTTAGCTCAATTTCAATTGCAAAAACCTTCGTGTACTTCTTACAACCTGTCTATATTTATGGCTAGATCTTATAGGTCGACGTGCCTCTAGATCGCCTTGGCTAGTCTGAACTCTGAAGCTTAAAATGGACATATATACACTAATACGCTCTCACATAATATCTTTGGCAATTCGTTTTAAATACAACGGCGCAAAATTATAGGCATCGTGTAAAAGGAGAGGAAAGTAGATATTAACTTCAAAGCCGGTGCCTAACTTTTCAGTCCATTATAAACACCTTGTAACCTGCCGACAACTAGAACCAACCTTAGAGCGGTCACGACGCAAATTTTTGTCAAACGTACCCAAGAATCTACAGTTTGAGAAACTTAACACAGTTTTTTGAATTCTCGTTAAACAACTTTTAATGAAATGACATTAAAAAAACAAAAAAAAATCACATGAATAGAATGAACAGTTTTTTTAATGAATCTGTGGCGAGTAAAACTTTTCATCATCAAAATCATCAAAAGGATTTTGGAGATGTCCAAAAATATTAAAACCGTGGGAGTCTTCGAAAAAAAATTCAAAATTTCAATTTTGAAATAGAAATGACAGATGGGAGATGATTGAGAGTCTATAGAAAGAGATAAAATTTACTTTTGGTGGTTTTAAATTTAATACCAGGCTTTAACGATAAAGTGAATTTTATGTCGAATATAATTAGAAAAATTCTAGTAGGGACATTGTCACTTACTAAAATAATTTTTAAGTGGGCTTTACCCGACTATAATTTTGCGCAACATTTTTCGCACTTATTCAAATATTTAGAGTTTCCGATAGACATATATATTCAAAATTTCGAAGGAAAAGTATAATAAAATTTCTTGGGATAAAATTCAGAAGCAATCTTATATTGAGTGGAAATAATAATATGAAACTCTCTTCTATCTTGATGCATAGAGCTCTCTTCTTGTTTCAAACAGAAACGAAACAGATTATGACTAGTTTCGCCAAGATTTTTCGAATAAAATGTGGATCGGGAACAGTCTTAACACAATCAACCGTTTTCAGTCGTGAATTTGTAAAATTTCCAACTTTTAGCCTAATAAACAACAAGGAGTCAAATTTCACATGTTTCCACTTACTTTCTTTGTTGCATCCATTTTGTTTTGTAAATCGAAGGCTAAATAATGGAAGTAACTTCAAAATTGACATTGGAGAGATCGACTTCGATCTGACAGTTGTTACTTCACGGAAGCGAACTTCGGTGGCTAAAGTCAGGTATTTTTATAGAGCGTATGTAAATGATTTGCTTGTTTCCCACTCCATGCTAGATCAGGGTGAACACTATTTTCCACTCATTAGACGATCTTAAAAAAATGCCAGTAGGTAAACAAAATAATTCACAGCGTTATTCCTGCAATTTGACTTGCCGTTCAACAACAATCCACTTTGCGCGATAAACTTCAACCCTTTTAGAAATGTCGCAATAGCCGTCAGTGCTGCAACACCCAACCACCTGATAATTATATAACAACGCTTAATTGCAACAATAAAAAAACGTTAGCGGAAACCCAACTCGAACGTAGCACAATAATTGCATTCCGCGATTATCAGCTGTCATTAAAACCAAACAATTAGAAGTTCTTTCCAAAGAACTTTCCACAGAACGCATAAAAAAACGTTTCTAATTGCCGTAGCGCACCCTATACGTAGATGCGCTTACAAAACCAGCTGCCCATCCAAGAGGTCCGACCGCTTTGGTCACATTATTTGCATAAACTAGTCGTAAATTATTAAATATGTAAGCATATAACCGTTTAATAAGATTTATGAATGTGCATTTGGTCACACAAATTGGAATAAATTAATTAACTTGTCACAAATACGAGTATGAGCCAAAGCCACTCTCTCCGCTCGAAGTGTGTTCAATTAGTCCACGATTTTTGTAGGCCAACACTCGTATGCTGATCAATTGCTCCCCGTAAATTGGCTCAAATTTATCGCAAGGTCGGCTTAACTTATTGACATCGATGGGTAGGCGGGTGCGTTCACCTTGCAAATTGACTACGCTTATCACTAGCTGTCAGAAGTCAGAACATTGTATATCTCATTCGGAGTGCATATTTATTGTTTGCTTTCTCCTGAAGTAGATGGTCTCTGAACAGAACACTTACCGCTGCTTGCTACTTAAGTGACTGAACTTGAAACTTACCCACACTCTGGAACAGACCTAGGTTATGTCATTTAGTCATTCAGCGGTGCTGGTGATATGGTCTCTTGCCAATATAAGAGTGACAACACTTTAAATCGCAAACAATCGGTGTGCGGTTAAAAGCATAAGCAACCGCAGACGCTGCATTTCAAATTAAAGCAAACAAAAGTCAGTTCAGCTTGAAGGTTAGGTTGAAGTTTTGAATTTAACTTTTTTATTTATTTGCGCTTTTCTTTTGTCTTACAAGCTCTCTTTACACTTCCATGGATTTTGTATAGGTACAAGACTGGGTTTTAGGAATTCTTTCATAGCCAAGGTCGGCGCGAGAGGCGCGCATGAGTGCCCGAATGCGGCTTCTGATAGAGAGGTGTACATTTTGCGGTGTTTTCTTTTTTTTTTTTTAATTTTTTTTTTTTTTTTAAGAAATGACGAAACCGACGCACATCAAGTTGGATTACTGTGTTTGTGATTGATAGGGCAATCGGTGGTTATGATATTGGGAAAGAAATGTTTGCTTTTTAAGTGGTTTAATTGGTCTACGTATACGGAATGCGGTTTCGAGGCGTTACGTTCGAAAAGTGAAGTTTAAGGTCAAGCCGGAGGCGTGAAGAGGCTTAGAAGAGTTTAGCAATTCAATGGGTTTGATTGGAGTTGCGTGCGCGACTGAGAAATAAAATCTGTTGGGTCGAAATCTTCTGAAAAATAGAAACAGAAAGTTAGTTACTGTCATGCAAGTCAGCATGCTTAAAGGCCTGCAAAGGGTACTTAAAAAAGAGGAATGCTTATTAATGGGATCACATTTTCGGACTGAAATCTGTCAATACTCTGTCTTTGAAAAAATGAGGAGTTTCTGCCACTGGCGCTAGACCGCAAATTGAATTGAATTTTAAATACCAATATAGGTATTCCGTCACCGATAGGTACTTCAAATCATTCGGGGAAGTCAATAACCCTATACAATAAGACGAGAGAAGTCGATCTCAACCTATACGTCTATTGAAAGCCCTTCCGATGACAAGGAGTCTAATTTCGATGCCGACCTCACTGCGGGTTCACACTTCAAGCTCCATATTAAACAACTTGAGTTATGTCAGACAGATTAAATACGGAAGCAAGTATTGCAAGCTATCGTTCGTCATCAGAGATGGGCAAAGTTGCCCATAAGCTCGCGTCATCATATACGATGTCGGAGCTTAAATTAAATCGGTCAGCCTTGAGTCGAGTAATTGCTCGACGGGGAGTGGCTGTTTCTCGGCCATCTCTCGCAGGTTTCAACCATTCCAAGTGCCTTCGCATCCGCGACCTTACCGAAATCATGCAAATTTTTATTATGCCAAAATGGTTTCCTTGTCTTTATCAAATTCCACACCAGTATTTATATAAATATTCAATTTCATACGCCATTTGCATTCGGCTAACATTTCTGTTGAACATTCCGGAACAAATGGAAGCGTAATCCACTTGCCCAAATCGAAACTAGACTCATGCTCGTCGCAAAAAGGAAGCAAGTGTCCCATTTGAAAGAAAAATATAGACAAACGCATTCTGTGGTGGACATAACCTATTTGGACCGCAGTTATGAGTTCCGTCTTTGGCCTGGCTTGCTAATAATAATAATTAAAGAGATGTACTCCCTGGTACTTGAACAAGTCTTTCTTTCTATTGCTCATTTATGGCCAAAGTTGATTCGTAATTGTACACGCATCCGCGTTGCCTTTTCTCCTGGCAGTTGGACATTTATCCGCGCACAATCCGCACGCAGCCGCGTCTCTTTAAGGAAATCATCTTTCCGGATGCAGACTGGAGAGCAAGTTTAGTATTTTTTTTTATGCGGTGAAAACACACCGAGTTTTTTCTTGTTACCGATGGCGTTTGCCTTGCTTTTCATTATATATGTGCGACATGGCGGCATAGCAGGTGACTTTCTACTTGCAGTTGGACGCGAGTCTGCGATTGCGATGATGGGCTCTGTGGGCACTTTCAGTGCGTACCATGTTGCGGTTTGCATAAATCATCAAGTATATGTTGCGTGCGAGGAGGGTATTAAGAATCTAATCTCAAAAACGTGTTTTTTTTTAGAAATTGATATCGATATCGGAGCAAGGATAAATGGGATGGAAGAAGATGAAATGATGAGTGCCCGCGTTTATTAAATGAGCGAATACGCCTTCAAATTAGCGCAGCTCGCAATTAAGACTTTGTTAGATTGGAGGAGAATGTAGTTGCACCATCACTTGTGGAATATAGTAGAGAGTGTACGCTTGACCCACTTTCTATAAATGCGGGTATAGTTGTAGATGGATTCGGCAGGTGATTTGTATTGTTTGCAGGAGCATCCTCCTAATTACGTGCGAGAAGCTGTGGTAGCTGACTATTTGGCTTGTTGATTTATCTTTAGGAAGTCTAAGGTGCTACTGGTTTGAGGCCGTGGCGGGACTCTTAGTTATACCAGTGCTCGATTGGAATAAGCGGGTTATGACTTAAATGTTTTATATTACACCATTAGAAGGACGTGATTTGATTCTTAACTTCCTTCCTTTGAGATGCATATGTTGTCTATGTCTGTCTTTTCAAGACGAATTTGATTTTCCAAGGGGATACCCCTAAAATGGAAAGCTGACTAATTTATCGAAGACGAGAGAGTATATGGATATCGAATAAAAGACATATAAGAGTTCGTCTTAGACTCCACAATATTGGCAACTGATTCATAGCGCTAGGGAGAAGGAAAGTTTTCCAACGGTTGTATAATTGCAGTATGCTACGCAAATAAGATTCTTGCCAATATCAAAATAAAAAATTTTAAATAATGTTAAAGTCCCGAGTAAATGGCGATAGACGACACAAATCATCCCCTCCTGATGCAAAAAATTTACGAGCGACCAAAACAAAACAAATATCCCACGAATACGTAGACAAAAAATGTGTGAAAATACAGAGTAGCCATAAATGGAGATTTGCGGGCGTTTACTATGCGAGCTCCCCGAGGAACAAAAGAGAAGACTATATAATATATGCAAAGTCTGAAACAGAGTTTATTCGCTGGAATATTCAATGGGACTCACCAATAAACATTTTTAGCTTCGACTTTAAATTTGCCATATCTTCCATACAAATTTTGCAAAACTGTGAACTTCCGTAAATTTGATGTTGAGATTAAAATTTGTTATTAGTACGGCGCAATGAAAAAATGGATTCAATTGTTTTTTGGTTTTTGCTGATTACGAATTTTTGCTTTTTCGCCTATCAAATGTCGAAATCGCAGATTTTCTTGAGTGTCATTCAAAAGCTACACTTATTGAGGCAAACTGCTACTAGACTAAGGTATATTTTTTATAATTGCATCCCTAAAGTATGAACTACCCATTGAAACAAAAGTTAATAAAAGCACAAAAAAGTCGAAAAAAATCTATTACACTGTCCCATCACACATTTATAACACATATGTAACATTTCTCAATTTTTTTAAAACATACACTGTCAGTCAAAGCTCGATCATTATCCAGCTTTCACTTAAAACAAATACACTCAAAGAATTTGTAAGTTTCGCAAGGAAAAACATTTTTCTCACTTCATTCTGCTTAATTTGTTTATTATTCCTTATGGAAAGCTTAAATGTAATCAAAAAAAGCTCTGAGCCGTCATAGTTTAGACTTTTCTTATAGATGTCACAAAAATACGTTTGTGTTTTCGAAGAATTTCGAAATTTTTATTTTTTTGTACTTTTTCCAACTATTTGTTCAATGTAGCTCAGGCTTAAGTCGACCTCACAAACCAGCGAAAAAAAAAAACATTTATACGTCAAAATCTCTAAATACAACTTCAAAAATGAAGTTTGACAGGACGAATTCCCGAATTTCATCGAAAAATCTAATTAAGACTCGGCTAAAATTGGCTCAGTTCGCACATTTCGCCTACATAAAGAAAAAGTAAACGAGTGAGAAACATAAGCCTCACTCTGAATGAGAACCAACTACACACGAATTCATTGCTTCTACTTTTTTTCTTTGACGTAAGACTTAAAAGACTAGATTCCGATTGGTGTTGACTAGATTTACCCTGAGCGCAAAAACTAGACTGGTCGGTAACGTAACCTTCACTACGTCAGTCACATTTATGCGAACCGTCAACTTGATACTCTGTGAAGAAATTCTTGATTCGATTCGTCGGCGAATATTCTCCATGAATGCAACTAAGAACGAAAACTGAAAAAAAAACTATTCATGCGATTGATCTACTACCAATCAAAACTGAGACACATCATCAAGTCAGCCAGCTGTGAATTTCAAAGTTAATGCCTGGAATTTGTTTCCTAAAATTAAAAAAAAATGTGTTAGAAAATCAGAAGATGGCCAAGCTTTGTCTGGTCGATGAAATTGCATTTCTTAAGCACGAAATTTTAGTTTTAGAAATTGAAAAAAAAAAAAAAAAATTTTGTTTAGTTTAGTTTAGTTTATTGGTTTCATTAACAGCTTTCACAATAAATTATAAAACATAATCTTTTAGGAGTAAAAGCGAAGAAATATTTGGTTAGGTATCAAACGTTTAAGAGAAGGGAAGTATATAAATAAATTTTAAAATAAATAAAATGACAATTAATCCGCGGTTGTAATTCATTATAAATAAATAAATAAGTACCTAAATAAAGCATGAATAAATAAATGTTAAATGTTAAACAAGAAAAATACAAAATTAAAACAAAAAAATAAAATACAAATACCCTACACGTGATTGTCAGCCAGAAATGAGAAAAGAACATTACCAAAACTATCCCGAAAACATTGTCTCCTTATGCTGAGCGGTAAACGATTCCACAGACGAACAGCATGAACGAAAAATTGCTTTTTTGTAGTAAGACAAGTAAAACGAGTTGGACTAAGAAATATTTGAAGAAAAGGATTGCCAGAGACTGGAACTCTCCGAAATCTTCCTTCTGATGTCTCTCTTGAAAGACTATTTTAACTATCACAAAAAGCACATGCAGTAATGACAATTTTGCTGAACAAATAAAAATTGGTCAAGGGGAGGATATTCACTTAAACATTTGCCAGTTCCCTCGTTTGGCCCTCTGAGGCCTATATTCAATTTTAACGCATTGGGTGCCATGGCAATAAAAACTATTGCAAGTGATGTTTCTTTCCGTAGGCGCTTGGCTATTTAATACTACGGTTAGTTATCTATGCCTTGCAGGCTAAACGCTATAGCCACTACGGACAATTGGTATAGAAGTGTGCTTGCGGTACCCTATATACGATGATGTAATTGGTTTGGAATGGCGGAAATTTTACGCTTTTTGTCTACTTTTCTGGAAACAGTTGAAAGTAGTTAAAATTTGATGATGGCCCCAGGTCAGTTTTTAGTAATTTACCCTTCTTAAATAAAAGTTCAACTAGATCCACAAAACTTAAAGTCCTCTCCAACACAGCCACTTTCAGCTGTCTTTTATTGCAAACGTGCGGCCTTTTTTCGCCTCGGGATAGAGACGTATAAAAAATATGTTCACCAGTTTCCGATACCATCGAGATACGACTGGCAACAAAAGAAACATTAACATCACTGTATTATATAACACGTTGAGTGGGGTAAGGGAAAACGTTTCGAAAAAAAAACCCAACTTTATGCAAATGAATCGGTCCATTAAAGAAAACACCCAAGTGCATAATTATCCCATACAAAAGATATCAGTTTCGGAAAACCCAAGCAGTGCTTATCTTGCCATCTAACAAGTCTCACAGTCTGTTCGCTCCGTTTCCTCTCCATTATGATAGATAAACCACTTTAATCGAGAGTAGTATTGGGACCGCTCGCATCTTCCCGTTTTAATGAAATGAAGAGGAGTCGACTCTGAGAGGAAAACGAATTTAATACTCGTACATCAACACATTTACATCGTCCGAGTTTGAGTTGGATTGGAGTCCACTTTTCCTTGGAGCGTCTGCTTTTCTTTTCCGCCACACACTTAAAGTGAAAATGCATGTTTGCCATTTCCCAATTGCAGCCATCCGACAAAACGAATGACAAATATGCCTTTTGGAAAAGAGAGAATCCCCATCGCCATACGCCCGACCGACCGACCGACGGACGACGCGTGCGAAAATTCCACTAGGAATAGTTACAAACGTACGAGTATCTACGGAAGATACAGAAATAAAAACAAAAAATGTAGGTTAGGCAGATCGTCAGATCGTCACATGCAAAGAAGGCGATCTTTTGGCCGTTTTCTCTGCGCGCCTATTTCTCATCTCGTCTCTATACACATACACAGCCATCGCGAAATTGTAGAAAATCTCCAACTAGAGATGATTATCATTTGAGCCGCCACGCAGATGGGGGCATGGAAGTAGCTAATAAAAACAAAAACTCGAATATCCATTCGATCGACAAGTTTAGCACTTTCAGTGTTGTTTGGGGGAGGGGGCCCCGGGCCTCATAGGAGAAAGTTATGTGTACCACTACTTTACCTCGTGTGCTGTATTTGTCGAACGAATTGTTGAATACTCGTCGAGCACAAATTGCTCTGTCGATTTGGGTGCCGCTGCCGCAACATATCGAATTCCGGGAACAGCTATCAGTGACAGACAGCTTAATCTCGGGTTCAGGTTGGGCGCGTTAATTAATTACAATTTTAATGGAACTGGCCGACAGATTGAGACATCTTCATTGGACGCGATGACAATAAGTGGATAAATTCGATCTCGGAGTGAGGTTTGTTGGTGTGCTTTCGATTCGTGGGATATGCGGATATACTATAGGTAATAGCCAATGCGCTTATAAAAAATCGAGAGTCGGGTACTTGCGTTTTCCAATTTAATTGATTTGTTTCGTAAGGTGATTCATAAGAATGATGGGTAGAACCGACATACCATTTGAAAGCAGTGAAAGTAGTTTGAATTCACTGACAGCTGATGGCAGTTACCGATGGTTAGTTTCAACAAGAAATCAAAAGCTCCACAGAAATTTTTAGCTGTTTGAGGAGTAATCAGGCCTTGTTTTAAGTAGGGATTAATTCGAATGCAGTTGGTAAAATCAGCTTAAAGAAATTGAAAGTTGGTAAATTAAACTGAAAAGAAAGCTTTAGGTGGCTTTTCTTGACTCGAAAATGTGTCCACAAGTTTGCTTTTGCAAATACGGTTTCGTTTCGCAATACGAAAGATATTATTAACATTGAAAATGAAAATATGCCACGTGATTAAAGAATTTCTTTCAGTAAGAGTGTCACAATTGTGACAACAATTTGTTGGTCCTTCTTGAAAATCAACGCCGGACTAGAACATGTAAAAGTTAGTTAAAGATTAGGAAGAAGATCTCATCTGAAAAGACTTACGATTGAAAAACTTCTTAAGGTCGGATGGCATGGGCTGGGCATGTTGCTTTAAGTTGTGGAGACTATAGGCACTTTGGCACTCGTAATGGCTTCCTTTGAAACGGTCTTCCATGTCATCCTTTACCATTTGTTCAATGTAACCAAAAAAGCATGGCGTTGCCTTATTTTGCTCAGTAAAATTCAAGGCGGGAACCCATAAATGTCAGTTCGTCCTTTTTATTTGACGGATTTAAGCCAACTATCAGTAAAAGTTGCTAGTGAAAATTCATAAGAATCTTGATGATGAAGAGGAAATTTAAGTCATACATCAAAAACACAACTCCTGCCACACTTTGTAATATTTCCGTACACACTGTGCTCACAGTTGAGCCCAACTGCGTCCAATTGTAATTTTAACTATTAAATCGAATAGGCGAACAAGTTTACCTCTTACATGCACAAACGTACGTTGCTGACGTTAAGCACACTAATTCAACCACATTATAACCAATTTGTTGTTAAATGGTTTGTGGCGGGCTAGTTCCACTTAATCGATTAAATCATTCGATTGTTGAACAACCTTGTGCACCTAGTTGATCACCCATTGAAATAAGCTTCTTCTTCCTAGTTCATCGACTCGTGTGATTTTGACAGAAAAAAAAAACAAAAAAAAAAAAACACTGCTGCTCGAGTTGAAGCGTGGTTTGGTGTAGTAATTGCCCAAAGAGTTGACGCACATGTTAATATGTCTCGGGCACTTGATGAAGATTTGAATGTTAAAAAACGAATTGAATGCACTCTGCACTCGGTGGATGACAGTTGAAGTATAGCAGAGTGCGGTTTCAGTGTGAGTGGCTTAAAAATGTAATAGATTAATTAACAATTTATATTTAAATAACTAAAATTTTTGAATTAATAGCAGAAGCGATCACAATGCCGTAAACTAAAGCAGTAGCAGTGGAGTGGCAGTTCTAAAATGATCTTGTTAATTAATGCTGTAATTCGACTACATATAACCAATACTTTTTGCACTAAACGAAACTTAAGTCAAAGAAAAATTCCAAAAGTTTAAGTTTATTAAACTCATTGCCCAACGAACAACATGATATCGTAAACTATGTACTTGTATTCTGCACTTGTTTGAGCAACGTGATGTGCAACGTTCTCAAGTCGTTAGTTGGTTCTTTTAAAGAAAAAAACAAATAAATTCTGCCACTAAAAACAACACTGAATTAAAATTGTTCCACAAAAAAAATTGCTAAAGTAGCCGCACCGCAAGTACAAGAAAATTGCACTTATTTAAAAATGTTCGCTTTTCCGCATAAATACAAAATCCACACAGAGCTATATGAGTATGAGAGTCATGCCTTGCAAATGAAAGTTTTAACTTTTAAAACCGATGCGCAGTGCAGTGCACGACCGCCCTTAGAGTGAGGATATTATGAGATTATGCAAGAAGTGCTGTACAAATAAGTTTTTACCTCAGAACGCGATTGGGAAAAAATTCTAAGAGACTTGTTTCAGATTTTAGAGTTATCTTATTTTAAGGAGTCGATTTTTAGTAAATTTGGATCGATTTCGAATTTTTTGTTAATTTTTAGCGAAGATTACAACAGCGTATTAAATTTTATAGCAAAGGGCGGCTTTCTTTAATATAGTTGGGCGCACTTTAAGCTTAAGTCTTGGGTTCAGAAATGTGTGTTGTTTTCGAATTTTCATTTCTACTTCGAAATTCTCCATTATTTGTTAATTTTTTCCTTTTAAGTTCATATCGATAAATTTGCTCAAAAAGGGGAAATTGTCACGACGCGACGCGACGTATCAGTATCACGAATGACTGAAGTGCGCAATTTGTTACACAGAATGAAAATATTGGGGACATTTGCATTCGGATTCCTAGCTAAGTAAATCTGACAGCTGACTGGCTAGATGTATTCCAATTTTGATTTGCTCAGACTGTTCACGTGAGTAAAGGTTTTGCAGTTGGCGTTTATGGAGGGAAAGCCGACAAATCTAGTCGAGAAAATCCTGCCTGACATACTCAGTTGACAGACTCTCAAAAAAAGTGACAAATTTCAATTTTAGCCTAATGAAAATCCAGTCAAAAAATGGACAGAAAAAAGGGTTTCCATGATATTAGAATATACATACGAAGCAGGAAAACTCGAGGTTAATATAAGATATAAAATTGATCAATTATCTATCAATTGAAACCACTTCTTAATTACAGTAGTTTCAGAAAAATTAAAAAAAAAATTTTAGAACAAATGTCAATTGTTAAACTGGATCTGTTATTTGTTTCCAGTTTTGCTAGAGATGAGAAAAAGTGTGTTCACGATCTGGTAAAACAAAATTGTATCTACTTTATGTCTGTTACACCGAATTTATTATCACTATAATTATTTATTAACAAAAAAACATATGTTGTAGGTACAGCACTAGCCGTTTTTGGAACACCAACACCAACTCAATTATTTTCGCAATATCTGCTCACTACTGTCATTTTACAAACACTTTTCAATCTGGTTTGATTGGGACTATGAGGCAACGCCCACGCTTGCATAAGTGGCATTTATTTTGGGGTCATAACAATCAGATAAAATTGTGATAACAGCGTGAAAAACGCACTTAAGTAAACGTAAAAAGGTAAACACAAAATCTGACAACAAAAGCGTTTGCATGGACGTACGCACTAGTTTCACGCACTATCCACACAAAAAGTCTCGTGCGCTACGACGTTATAATATCTACCAGTAGTTGTGCAACTTTGGTTTTTAATTTTTTTGTTGTATTCCCTGCAGTGGCAAATTCGTTCAAAAAATTACCTCTTTTGTTATAAATTTTATAAATTAGTAAACTCACAAGAGTTTATACGATATATAATGAATCACGTGTAGCCATCTAGTGTTAGGCTTTATGTGACCATGGGTTTGGAAATTGAAAACAGACAAATCGAGTGAAAGACGGAAACAAGAGTTAGACCAGTTTCGCTTAACATATGCCAAATTATGCATTTTTTGGTTTTGACATTATGCTGTGTGGCTTTCTCCTAGGGCACGGCCAATCGCATTTATATGGGCCTAATCAAACACGGTATATTTGTCCACAGCAATTTGCATAAGCCTTAGATTTACTGTGAACGTATCTCACACGTGTGATCAGCCCACAGTCGTGATAAATACTTCTGGTTTTGGTCAACTCCGAAACACTCCGCTAATTAGGGTCTTAAGCTACTCAAAGCCGAGTTAAATTGCCGGTAATTGCTCTGGCACGACTCTGGCATGTACAAAACTTTGTGGGTGTTTAAGGAAGGTATGCTTTTGCCTTCTTTCACCGATATTATGGTTTTGGTGGGTTTGTTCGTCAGTAAACTGTCGCTAAATACGATGTTTCATATCCATATCGATGTGAAATATCCATCAACAAATCACGTTCGAGGAACTTAAACATGTCCCATTGCGGTGCCGCATTTAACAGAAAATGCTTTATACCATCTTTAGTGAAGAAACAAAAAATTAATAGGTACAGAAAACTCTTTAAATGCTTTCTTTTCCATTGTGGATGCGAAAAAGTAAAGCAAACGACTTAAGCAGGCCAACAACTGGGTGAGTGCTGACAAAGTAGGCGCTATAGCAAAATCTCGAGGGTTCACATGACTTTTTCAAATGGACAAACTGGAATGGACACTCAATGTGTGGACGCAAATCACATTAACTATGGAATAAATATATATAAGTTGTATGCTTGCTATTCTGCTTTTTATGTGTCTTCAGAAAAGAAAAGAGTCTTTCATTTCGCTTTGTACTGAGTTGTGAATGGTGGTCGTATTGTTAATAGCTTTTATATAAACTCGTCCATTGAGAAAACTGCATTATGATTTTAAATGTGGGTTAATTGAACAATTACCTATACATCCACATATACACTTGACGTATGATCTTCTAAAAGGAATTGAATTTTTATATCTTTAACGTGTGAACTTGAAAATATTGAGGAATTTCGCCTTTGTACCTATTTGTATAAAAGCAGATATTTTTCAGGAGGTTTTGTTTTAATATGGCAACACAGCAACAGTTTTTTCTGACAGCTCAATCATGAATCAAATAAATATAGGATTACGACATGATTCAGTGTTGATGCTGTCAAATTTGACAGATTCTCGACAAGCGATCATATATTTTGACGTAGCTATTTCTTATGGTATGTGACGTATATCTACACAATAGGAAACAAAATGTCTTTTGATTGAACTGTCATCGGCTTTTCAAAGTTTTTACTTTAAATATCAATTTGTAAAAAAACTGTCAACCAATTCAAAGGACACAAAAGTAGAAAGTAAATCTACTTTATCTGTCGCATTCGGCATTGATTATGTGTGACCTTTCACCAGGTGACGTATAATCTGTTCATCGGTCATTTCCCGAACACGGATTGGCATTTGTCAAAAGATTTATGAAGTCTTACGTACTAGAAGTGTTTTTTTGCAAGTTGCGTAAATTTCTGGTTTTGTCTTCATCAAAATTTGTTTAGAGATTCCTATTCAAAATTTCACGGTCACCTAATCGACCAACTATATGCACCAAGTGACAAAGAACAGAAACTGAAACAGAAACAGAATTAGGAACAGACAATTTTATTTTCAGCAACAAAGTTTAGCGACAGAAAAAGGGCTCTTTGACTACATAACACAAACAAGTCTGTATTGATTGTTTCTGTTGCTGACAGCAAAAGAAATGACAATGTATCGTGGGGTGGGGGGGGGGGGAGGTTTTTGTTCGTTTGGATTTTTCGGCATCTGTCATCTGGCTATTTGTTTCGCATCGTACTATTTTATATTGTTATGACCACGTATAAATTACAAATTATACGTCCCAATTCGACGATTAACTTCCGTCGCCCTAATATTGGGTTACCGTAAACGCCAAAATGCATTTTTTGAGTTTAGTATGCAGTCTTATGTTTTCGCCGCAGCTCTTTTCAAATCTTTTATCCGTTTTGCTCTATCTCTATCAATTGCAAAGATATACAGAATTGTGTTGACGTATATCCACCAAAATCAACAACCTTCTAGATATTATTCTGACGTAAACGCCAAAATTTGGCATTTACGTCAAATTTTCCATACGATTTAAGCAAATTTTTGGCTAAGAATTGTTTTGACGTACGTCCTACAACGTACGCCACTAAACTTCAACTTTTTGATCAGTATTGTTTTGACTTATGTGCCTACCAATTCAATGTAACACTATTTAATCGTGGGCACAATTTTTGACGTATGTGTATGAGAAAAAGAAAATGTTGATTTTAGTGGCGTATACGGCAAACTCATTTTTTAATAACTTTTAAGTATTTAAAAAAAATAAAGCGTTTTCGAATAATTTCTTACATTTTTTGAAAGAGGACTTCCGTGTGAATATCGTGTCAAAAAATGAAAAAAATCCGAGCAGTTAGTTTTCATGCTATAAGCAGTCAAAGCTTTAAATGCGATTTCCCAAAAACATTAAAATGGCGTTTACGGCAACCCAATGTTGGGGCGACGTCATGTCAATCGTCTTTAAACATTTTGTAAGAATATTCGGCAGCCATGTTTTTATGGATCTACTTCTATTTCAGTTTTGTGTAGCTGAACGTACAACGTAAACAGAACCAAAATTTACTACAGAACGAAAAAACCTTGTGTTCTGCTTCAGTTTTGGTCCCTGTTTCTGTTCTTTGTCACTATTGGTGGCTTAAATTCGAAACAATTCCAATCTGTGCTTACTTTTTTCCAATCTAAGTCACAAAAAAATAAAGTGCACGACTGGGTCGAACGAAACTTTCTCGATACTAGACAAAAGAAAACAAAATTCTCTTTTGGATATTCATCGCATATGGCAGTTATATAAAATAACAATATAAGTTTTTAAAGGTTAAAGCTCTCAGTAACTGGCAATGTCGCAAGCGTCTACTGTACTATTTTATAAGATCTTACTTCTTACTCCTCACTTGATTTTTGAGTACAGGACAAGCGTACCTAGTAGCAGTTTCTGTTTTTGACCTAAGGATATGTTTTTAATTTCGATTGGAATATGATTTAAGTTTTCAATTATTGGAAGTATTGCTCGTGATAGACCGATATATTCAGAAAGATTATGTTATAATTCAGGCGTTTGTGAATTTGCATTAGTAGCTATAAATTGAATATCCCGATGTTCGTGTGTTCGGTGCAAATGAAGTTTTTGTTTTTGTAAAACTATCCAGACATAACAGTTGCAAATATTGCAATGTTTATTTGGAAAAATACAACTGACTCTATCATATTGTTCCGGATTATAGAAATACTTCGTTTTTGACATTTTATCGAAATCGAAAATGGGGTTTTCGAGATATGAGCAGTTTCTAAAATTAGCGTTTTCGGTGTTTCGAATTGAAAATTAAGGATACAATAGTTTTGAAAACATCAATTTGACTCTAAGTTTGCATTTTGGTCAAAATCGTTATTGCCGTTTTAAGTTAACTAGACAAAACTATATTTTTAAAAATCTTTTCATAAATCCATTGTACGATAAAATAGAGAAAAACTGAGGTTGCTATTAAGTTATAAATGACCACATAACCCTAGAAATTAATTTTTGCTACAATCGTATAGACCGTTTTCGAGATATGTCGAAATTTCAAAAGTTCCGTTGTTCGAATTTTTAGCCAAAAACTGGGTGGTAACCTCACCTACTTAAGCTTAAATATCGATTTTGGTTGAAATCGTTAGAGCCGTTTTCGATCAAATCAAACTGGTACGAAAATGTTGTATGGGAAGTACCATTAATATTGAGGTTACATTGAAAAAAAAAACACCTCCCGAACTGTAAGCCCAAAAACTCCAAATCCGACGTTTGAACGTAATCCGGGAAGCCGTTTAGAATGTAGGCCCGTGGAAGGACGGACAGACGGACAGACCGGACAGAATTTTGCGACCCACTTTTTTGAGTTGGTCAGAATTGATTAAAATCTCGAGTTCGAAATTTTGTACGAAACCAATATCTTTCTCTTACTACGTAATGGAGAAAGTTAAAAAAAAAGAATTGGATAAGTGAGCGCATTTAAAAAGTCGAAGAGGTCTTTGCGTAAAGTTGGCTTAAGTCAATCGCTTTCGAAAAAAATCTATAGGCATTTTTTACAAAAAATACATTTAAAAAAAAACGAGTACGAATTTACAAAGTAACGAGTTGCTAGTAATTTGCATATCAATTGATCTAAAGATCTCCGATATTTTTGTTTAATACCCCGCAAAAGTTTTATCCGAAATGCCATATAATCTTGAGTTATCAGTCGTAGCTCGTTATCTTATGAACTTTCTCTTTTTCTGTCAAATTTGGTGGGACTGTGTTCAGAAATTGGCAATATTGCGTTCGAATCAAATTAAGTGATACGAAATTGTAACAATATAAATGACCGATTTCCTATTTAAAAATACTTAGATATCGACTCATTTTGACACTTAGCAATGTGTAACTTCTATGAAATACCACGATGCCTCTTGAAACTGTAAAGTGCTGTCATTCACCAACCTTAAAAGTTTGTTTATATATGCTAATTCCAATGGAATCCTAATTTTTATTTCATGCATTACGTATAAGAATATTGTTCCTCGCTTCTACTTAAAGACAAAAAAGAAACAATCATATACACGAATGCGACATTTTTGGGTGTTTCAGTTAATATTAAATAAAACATGCGCCAAAGGTCCAACAACCAACAACTCCACATACTGCTGGTAAAAAGTTTTACGTTTACGAATGTGTTTCTGATCTACTTCTCAGTGAATTCCACAACAAGAACCAGTGCCTTGATTTTGTGCGGTTTTTGAGGCGATGTCGCTAGGGAACGGCCCGAATCGGATTTGAATGTGTGAGTGAGCCGCGCGCTGTGACCAACGTGCCCGTTGTGCAATAATTTGGTACTTTTTTCGAGGATCCTGATACAATTTGTTGCTACTGTATCCCTTTTTTTAGTTTGAAAAGGAACTTTGCAATTTTTAGAAACACTGTGATTTTCAAATGAATTTTAGTAAAATATAACGCTGCTGTTTATCAGAACACGATTATAGTGTTAGGAGAGCAAACAATTGTTAAATATTGTGCGAAAATTCTAAAATTGCAGAGTAGCTTTAGAAATGACACTTTTTTCCTTTTTTTATTTGTTACTTTTCAGAATTTCGCAACAATTTCCCGGACTGTTAGAGAAAGGTTATACATTTTGGTTTTAGTTTCACAATACAATAGACTATAAAAAGATCACTCTCTCACAACGTTTCTTTTATAAATAAAGCCAAAACAACCAAATAACATTAGAATTAGATGTCTTTAAGGTTGTTCTGCGGGTAAGCTAGACAGTACTTTAGATGCAATTCGTTTTTAAATGACAAATTTTAAAATGAAAACCTTTTAGCTTTGATTTTTATTTATAAATACATAAAAAGTTGATTAAATTTTTTTAAAAAATTATATCAACTCATTTTTATATCTACTTTTAAGATCTCTTTCAATTTAGTTTTAAAAAGTCCAAAAAAAGGGGCGATGAAAGAAAAGTGTGCCTTTTTCTGACGCTGTTACATAAATTTAGTATTTTCTCCCAATATTTAACAAGTATTATTCCGAAATGTTGAATTTAGGTGCGGTGTAAATGTACTATAACACTATTTACGCGTTATTTTTTTAAACATATTCATTTTGAAATCACAGTTTTTGAAAACTTTTTTAAGTACTATTCACATGAGCGCGAATTGCGAACAAATGAATTTAATTGTATTTATGAATTGAAAATTGATTTGTATACTATTTACCACCAAAGCCTTATATTAAATTATAATCTTAAGTCTAATCTAAAAAAAAATCGGACTCTCAATCGATTTAAATAGCTCAATTTATAATTATTACAGCAATTGAAAATTTATTCACAATCCACATAAAACATTCGCAGATCCACAAACCCACGAATGAAAAAGTTCTATCGCATTTAACATTAAACAATGATTGAACTGATTGAAGTGTAAAAAATTCGCTTGTTCGTAGTTCGTTCGCCATTGGCTCTCTTGCGAATAGTCCTAAAATGTGAATTTTCCAAATAATAAAAAGGAACAAAGGAACAACAAATTGTATTAGTGTCCTCTAAAAAGGTACCAAATTGTCGCACAACGGTCACGCTGTTTTCATTTCTTCTCATCCGACATCCTTCTCGCTACCTAAAAAGGTCGCGTGTGGGAAAGCTCGCCTGGAATTTGCAGGAACAAAGCGATATAAGAACAGGGAAAATTGGAAGTTGTCAGTTCGCGACATCACTCACACATTTATAGAATCCGCCTATACGTGAACCCTTTCCGACACCGCCATTGCGGAAAAAACCGCACAAAATCAAGGCACAGGGAAAATTGGAAGTTGTCAGTTCGCGACATCACTCACACATTTATAGAATCCGCCTATACGTGAACCCTTTCCGACACCGCCATTGCGGAAAAAACCGCACAAAATCAAGGCACAGATCATTCCACTGAAATATTTCATTTCTTTACTGTTCCATGTCATTAATTTTTTTTTCTGATCGTGGTTGATTTGTTGTAATTGTTTTCGTAGGGAAAAATTTGTTCCGACAGAATTTTCGCTATGACCGCATAAACGAAAAAACGAAAAATCATTTTCATACCGTTCCAACTTTTTCTGTTGCATTTTAAGTATGGCTTTAACTAGGGCTTTCACAATCGCATACGTCACTGCCCTAGGAAAATGCCAACTACACAGAAATGCCATCGAACTTTGCCAACGTAAAACCAAAAAAAAAACAAGCACATTATCCAGTAGTGTCAAATGCGTATGAGTTAAGCCCCGAAAATAATGTGCGTCTCATAAACTCACACACAAAACACATAAACGGTTGTATGACGCACTTGCATTGTCACTTGTATAACAATTTTTTTTTATCTACGCAATTTCTTTTGAGGAACTATTTATGCTTTTGCTGAGTGGGCAATCATTTTCGCGTTGTAAACAAATACACCAGAAGTTATTATCATAGCTAACCAAACAATGGAAACGACAATTACTTGTCGTGATAATTTGAAGATTGACATTTCCCCTGTCTCATACAGTTAAAAGCGGCGACTTGATAAATTGCCATCACGGTGTTTAAGCAGTGGTTCTTGACTTTTGAGTCATTACCGATAAACAATGCGTTGACCCAAGATACACACGAAAACCTCTTGCAAGAGGCACCTTTACGACGAAAAAGGTCAACGATTCGTAAACCACATGACTCCAGATGCCGGTCCCGATCCCGGTCCCTCTTTTGGACGATTTGGCTGAGTTGCTTTGTACATGTCGTTGTTCTTGCGCCGTGTACGTTTATCAGCACTCCCCCATGTCAGTTTCGGGCTTGATGCTTGTTTAATTGCCATCAGGTTATGGCTGACGGAACGTCTGCCCACCTGTACGATGCGCCAAGAATTTTACACCCGAGTGAGTTTCAAGTGTAATATATGCGGTCGCGGCTCGTAGTTCCACTGTCTGGCGAGTGTAAGTGTGGAATCGAACAGAAAGAACATCGCAGAAGTCATTGCACCGATTTTGAGATTCTTAGCCGCAAGTAAGTATACTTGGTTACGCGTCGGTGGTTGCACTATTTTCTTCTTGTTGTTTAGTTAACCTACGGTAAGTGCAAGAGCTGAACATATTTATGTGACGCGTGAAAGATTTTATGCGTTTAGATTTTTTTCCAGATTTCCACTCACAGCGCATTCCACATTCACAAAGATTGAATGTGAACTTAACCGCAAACCCATTCAAGCAACATTCTACAAGTCACAAAACCGCAGAAATCGACAACCCCACCCGCCAAATTATCGGAATGTGTGCAGTGGTGAGTGTTGTTGGTGTCGAGTATCGAATTAGGCGCGGGAAAAAATAGTTCACAGATTTTCTTCCAGCAAATTGGATAATGTGTCTCATATTTTTCAGACGTGACGCAAATTGATGCTTGGATTGAGAGCAACGGCGTCGACGACGATACGGTCACGAAGAATATATGGACCATAAAAGTGTATTGCGCTTGTTTTTGTTTTGGCACAATCGTTTGGACATTTTTGCCGGTGACTAACCGCATTCGTACGAGCCATTGAATCTTTTGCGGGAGGCTAATCGATTATAACAGTTTTGAGTGGCATGATGTGGACTGTGGAGGACTTAGGAATTGAATTGGAAGTTGATTTTTGCGGTACCGCACCGATGTGGTACCACGACACCGATTCTGAATTGTTCGTGATGATGAAGTTGGAATTAGGTCAGAAATGGGAGCGACCGAATTTTGTCGTAGTGTTTGGATATTTAACTGCGTAATTACGGTTTGATTTAAGTGAATCTAGAGCTGGCAGTTGGTTTCTGAGAAATACATCAATTACACGAGTGCTGCTGTAGCGGTTTTAGAGGTGATTCCTTTAGATTTTGTGTTTCTTTCATGTCGTTGTATTTGACGAACAGTTACAATTCGCAAGCATTTTAAATAAGGGTACACAATGGGTCGTATGAATAAAACGTAGCAATTGCTTTTACTCAAGAGAAATGTCAAAAGCGAAGCATTTGCTACGTTTCGTATGAATAAAAACCAATTTGAGTTAGTTCCCACTTTTGACATGTTCGAAAAGCGGCGGCACTGACCTTTTACTCAGATCGGTATGAATAAAACTTGTCAGACAAAGTAAATGCTATGCAAATTCTGAGTCTGCTATTTAGTTGACTCAGACCTTTTGCTAAATATTTTGTACGCAACTTTTTAACATAAGACAAATCTAAGCGTTGTGAATTTTTGATGTTTTGTTTATAAATTAAGTTTTGTCCGTGCAGGAAAACCAGAGCAAACATTATACCTGTTTTACATCTTGTTGTTAACGTTCGTGCTAATAAAAAACAGTATAAACAAAGAAGAATTGGTGATGACAATAACTTTAAGCAATTGTTCCGTTTCACGCGTGAAAATGTGGACATTTTGGCTAATACTTTCTTAAATGAAAATTAAATCTTTCCTAAGGTATTTAGAAGATCCGGGGTTTCAGGTAAACATTTCAAAATTCATGGCTTAATAAAAAGTGAAAAATGTATGTATTTAGGTTGGTGTTGGAGAAGATCTTTTTGGTCACTCTTGGGAGTAGACGAGGTAGATGGAAGTTCCTCATCGTCTGCTAAAATTCAGAAGTCAATCAAAAATCAAATACAGATGCACTTACACTTACCATAAAGCTCTTCCAAATAGTCCTCTTCGTCGCTCAGCATATTTTTTTCTTTTTCAGTTTTTCTTTTAAGTTTTGTTCACTTTTGACAATTTTCCCACAAAAATTTGAGAATAAATTCAAAATAAACAAACCACCAGAACCCAGACAGTTGTCACTTGTCAAGTTTGACAGAAATTGCAAGGCAAGTACACTACACGTACAGCGAAGTAAATGCTATGTTCGAATTTTCGAACTTACTTTAGCAAACTATGTTTTTATTCATACCGATTCAAAGCATTTGCTAAGGGCTTTTACTTTGCTACAACCTTCTGCTCAAAGCAAATGCTAGTTTATATTCATACGACCCATTGGGTTCCATTAAGAAACGCGAAAGCATACTTTATCAAGTGCAGAAGATTAGAAAGAGAAATCCATACAGATGCGGGCTATTGCTATATAAATATGAACATGCCTACTGATATTTTTCATAACTCTGTTACGTTTGCAATATGGCCGACGAAAAGACAGTTCCTCACATCCATCGTCTGATTTATTATTGAACATCCCACTCATCTCACTTGATATATGAACTCTTCTGTAACTATGTAAATAACTAAAGTGTCAATCTTCAGTGAGTGCCATTTCGGTCTTCTGTCATTCACAATCATACTGAAAACCGATTCCGGTCCATTATGTGTCCATTTTCTTTTTATTTAAAAAAAAATCAAACTCTTGTTTTCAAATTGCGTTCATAAATTCCCCAGAATACCGGAAATTATTGCCGAACAAAACACACTCGTCAAGTGTCACTTTTGGCATAAGCTTCAATTGATCGCCACCAGCTCAGTTGAAGTGTTTCGCCGCGAGATTTGTAGGTACATATATTATATATATTAAATTTTAAAAGTCAGCTTCTAGGTGCGAATGTGTAGCCGCAGCTGGTAACAGGTGGTAAAAATAAATTCCGTCCGGTCAGTGGAATGTGCTAAGGTGAAAAAGTGAACCACTACAGACAGACAGCACTCATAGGTCAGTGCAAAAAAAAAAAAAACTCAATCAAAAACCCCGGCCGCACTAAAGTAAGAACATTTTAATTTTATATTTAAATCAAACTCACCCGAATGAAACAAAACGACAATTGATCGGAACTGTTGTCCGTGTTCGAAGACGTATCCATTGTGTTGCTGCTTATTGTGGCTGCTGGCTGTAAAAAAATTCCTCGAAACTTTTTGTTGACTTGCAGTTGAATTGTCAGGCGGCTGACAGTAGACCACCATTCATCAAGACGGTAAAAAAAACTTAACAACCTTCGTGGCGCTCGAAGAAAGTTAGGTGCGAAACGTTACGTTACAACTACGGTGGTGTATTCATTTCAAATTCACACATGCAATATCGAATTTAGAACAAAAATTTCACTCACAATATTTCATTTTCTAAATATTTGCACTGAAAACGCATCAAACATAAATAATGGAGATTTTTCTCTTTTTCTTTTACAATTTGAATGCGTCTCCGAGGAAGGAAACCAGTCACACGGAAGACGGAAGACACAAATCACGCGAGTAAAATGTTATTGCGCACGCCCCGGGCGATATAGGGTTTTCTTTACTACTCTAGATAGATCTAGATGTTTTCTCTTTATCTGGATGCAATTGCTTTCTTTCGATTGGACTGCTGTTGTTTGTGGATTCTTGAAGATCTTTAACTGACAAGACTGGCCCTAACGAAAGTGATTTTGTTTAATACTTTAGACGAATTAAATGACTTAATTAGGTTGAGGGTTTACTTTTATATTTATTTTTTTATGTGAAGCTGTAGATGCGCGATTATACAGTTCAGTAGTGCGTTTGAGTTTGCAATGAATTTCACTTTAAAGTCGTTGAAGTGGGTACATATCTGTAAAGAAAAAGAAGAATTAGATGAGGCAATTAGTGAAATAGTTTTACTTTCTTGTTATGGTAAGCTGTTAAAGTTACGTATATAAAGAGTCATGGATGGAGGTAGATATGCATTCGTGAGAAAACTGATGGAAGATATATTATAATTATATCGTAAAGGGAGAACAGTTATTTGCATTTGAAATAGGTATTCTAATTCAAAAAGAGATAAATTAAAACGAGAAGACCGTATCAGGTAGAATCGGGGAGAGGTCATCGTTTTCCTTTTCGGTTGGTGCACAAATCAACTCAACTCAACTCTAGTCGACTCCAGGGGATCCATAGGTGTTGTCGGCCCTTTTCTAGTTTGTATTTGGAGCACGGAAAAATGTTTCCCGTTGAAATGCAACGTGCTTGGGAAATTAACATAAGAAGTTAACGATCTTACACGAATGTGACCATTAGAATTCATTACAAAATGGGATGATGATAAAATATGGTCTACAATTGATTGCGAGTTGTATACGAGTATGCACAGCAAGGTCTATTGCTTTTCTATTTTTTTTTTGTTTTATGTATCAGTGAATATAAAGTGCGTGAGTTACGTTATCATCAGCGATCAACTTCATATTTTTATCGTAACCGAGAACGAGAAGCCAGCGGAACTCTCTATAGCTGAATTTGCTCAATCCAGTGAGGGGACTACAGTGTTGCTATGTCATTGAGATGGTTTTCCCCTCGGAGAGCTAATTTTTTCCCCCATTTTTCCCTTATTACCTAGTGAAAATTCCCACAAAATTCCCACATAGTTTATTTAAATAAAAAAGTAAATTTTCAATACTTTTATTAATAAAAATATGATACCTACTCTTACCCTCTTACGTATTTTGTAATTGTAATTTAAGGCTTCTTTTGTGAACGCAGAATAAGGTAGTACAAATATTATTTTAGGTTGAAGTTTGATGGATTTTTTTGTTTGTTTGTAAGTTGACCTTCCCACAAAATCTTTTCGTTTTCCCTTTTTCTAACGAGACGGTTTCTTACCATCGCAATTCCCACGAAAAGGTAAGGGAAAATGCAACCAGCAAGAGTAAAAAGCACAAGATGACACTAATGCCTGTATCACAATCACGCTTTGGAGCTTCGCGTTGACAAACGCATTCAGTTCAGCCATAGGAAAACAATGAAACCTACCACAAACCTGCGTTGCGTCTGAACTTCAAAATGACATTCGTATAACCTGCACGTAATGTTTTGTAATGTTGGCGTAAAGCGACGAAAGTCAAAGCGATGTTGAAAAAAGCTTGAATTGTCAAACTATATCTCTATTGTTATTGCTGGTGGCTTTGTGCGTTTTGGTCGGGAGTTTTTATTTATTGAGTTTTTAAGGTAAGTAAATCGAAATGATTTCTATAAAATAAGTAATACAGAATTCATTCGTTCAGATGTCTTTCTAAGAATCCCTTATCACCTGGTAAGAGAGCGGGAGTTAATTTACAACACTAAATGGAAGCAGTACAAAAATGTTAACAAACGATTTGAAGCCTGGGAGGAAATAAGCCGGTTGCTGGAGAGATCAGGTAATTTAACACATACTAAAGTTCAAGTTCTATTACTATTCTAATCTATGTTTATATTTCTAGCTGATGATTGCAAACAGCATTGGAAAAGTTTGAGGGACAGGTTTGTCAGGAAAAAAGGTCTAAGGATCTCCCATCCGGCAGTGGAGCAAGAAATAAATGGGAGTACTATTCATGCTTGGTGTTCCTCATCTACCTCCATGTATTTTAAGTAACCGCGATATGCGGTATACTCAATTTTTATGCCTTGTAATAAAACAGATGTGCCGGGATTCGTTTTTAATTTAATTTAATTCAAATTGTATTACAGTTGTTGATAGGTAAACAAACGATTTACAAACAGCTGTGACAAAAAAAAAAACATTTGCAACAGCTGAGTTCAGTGGAACGTCAAAGCGCTCGTAAAGCTTTAGTACGTAAGGTGAAGCAACGCAGGTTTCAAAGCGTGATTGTGATACAGGCATAAAGGACCATTCACATGAGCGCGAACTGCGAACAGACGAACTACGAACAAATCAATTTATCTGTATTTATAAATTGAAAATCGATATTTGTTTTACCACAAAAGCATTATATTCAATTCATACAACACCTAATCTAAAAAAAACCGAGACTTGATTGATTAAAATAACGAAATTTACAATTGCAGCAATTCTCCCGCTAATTGAAAATTCTTGCCGCGAACTGTCACACTTTATTCACAATCCACATCATAAAACAGTCGCGATCCACAAACCTGCGAATGAAAAATTCGCTCGAACTTAACCTTCAACAATACAAATGATTCGCGGGTACCTGCGACTAAAAAAAGCTCTCATGTGAATGAAGTGTCAGAATCTACGAATATTCGCCAGTTCGTGGTTCGCAATTCGCTCTCATGTAAATGGTCCTTAACAGTGTTCATCATTTCTAAGCTAGTGTTATTTCGGCTATTAAATAAAGCACATTGTTTTGTTAAATGTTCGTTTTTGTTTGTTTTTGTTCGATCGGTCATGGCCGCTCTTAGTTCGTGATATGAAGCACGACCATTTTTAGTGTCA
Organism: Cheilosia vernalis; assembly: GCA_949126925.1. Classification (NCBI taxonomy): domain Eukaryota; kingdom Metazoa; phylum Arthropoda; class Insecta; order Diptera; family Syrphidae; genus Cheilosia; species Cheilosia vernalis. The sequence continues at coordinate 59,805,877 of OX421360.1, forward strand.
TTCCCGTAGCCAGTTTAACTACTTTTTCTTGGACTCACAAAAAGAGGCAATACCAGTGGTGTTTCGTTTTACCAACGTTTAAAGGACTCACTTATAAGTCGCTTCACTTTTACTATAGTTACTACAGTTGAAAAAGAGAATCGGATTTTGCGGTAGGTACCCTTCTTTGTTTTCAATACGAATAGGTAGGTACCTAACCAAGCTTTTCTTTATGGTTGAAACTTCTGAAAATGGAAATATTCGTACGCAATATTTTCTTTGGGGAAAGAATAACAACAACAGCTTGCTGAGGACTAAACTTATGTTCTAAATATTTTGTTACGAATAGGTTTTCTTTCCTAACCCTTGTGTAGGCGTCAAGGTACCTGTGTACTTTTTGAGCGTAATTGAAGAAAAAAAACAAATGTTTCAGCGGAACCACTATCTTAGTATTTTTAGTACCTTCAAAAAAAAAACATTTCTGCGTCAAATATGCTACTAATCTCCAAAATCGAGCCATATGTTTCTCTATAATTTTTTTTTGTTCACATGTTCTCCAATATGACTTCAAAGTACCTGGGTACTCCGATATAATTTCGGTTCTACCATTGTCTTTTCTAATGCAATTATTGAACTTACATCGCTTTTGCTTTTTTACATATCATTTTCAAATAGGTTCACAATTTTGCTTTCGTTCAGCGCGCGCAGTAAATTAGTAATATTATTTTTTTCGGACTTCAGACTAAGTGTACAGGATAATTATTGGACAGTGATGACGGTGATTTTACCGATGGTTCTGAAGACGATTAAGTACCACCATCAATAGGTATGTCATTCGGCAGTGATAACATTAGTGCCGAAGTGGAAGCAATTGGTAGCGCTTGAAATTGCTGAAAACGACGTTGATGAGGATGCGACTACATGGTTTGCTGATGCATGCGAAATCATGACTGGTAATGATGGAATAACGCGGTAGAATTAGGTTCCGCTAAATACGAGTGTCCAAGAACCGGCGAATAACATTATTAGCCAAAATAGGGGGCCTATTGCTGGTTTCGAGATTAAAGCTGAAGCTGATACTTTCATTGCTTTTATCACTCATGTTGGCGGATATCGTGGTAACAGAAACTAGTCGAAAAGCTCTAAGGCCCATTTTATTCACTCGAAGTTGAACACAACTTGGGAAGTTTTCCATATAAAAAACTTCGAGTGAATAAAATGGGCCTAAGTGTATGGAAAGGTATGGAAACTACTCACTGTTCAAGAATTAAAAGTTTACTTGGGTTTTCTCCTTACGGCCGGGGTACATCATTCGAGTGGAGCACACAACGGTCCTCTGGAGTTCGGACTCTTCTTCTCTGCCGTTATTGTGCAATTACGCGTTTTATATACGTTTCGATACCGCATACGTACTAGAGTTGACCGAATTTGTGCTGACAAGGCCGCCCCAATTCGTGATCTTTGGAACCTAAAGAACGAACAGCTATATAAAAACTACAAGCCATCGATAGACATCACTGTCAATGACCAGCCAAATATGGAATAAAGGTTTGGTTGGCTTGCGAAGCGTCCAAATATTATCCATACTGCGTGGCGAAAAACCTTCTTGCTAAAAATTTGACTTTGGTGGGCACCGTTCGTCGTAATAAGACCGTTATTCCTCCACCCTCCACAAATGAATTTACAGTTGTAAACACAAAATACGCAAGGAGTGTATGGGGTGCACCAAGTCAGTATGCGATCAGCATTGCAATATTTTGCAAAGTGCCTCTTATGATTTTTTGTTTGTATATAAATAAAATTTAATTTAAAATTAATAAACTTTTATGGACATTAGCTTAGCAAAATAGTATTTTTTTAATCATAATTAGCAAAAGAATTTTCATACAAAACAGCATACAGCACTCTTTTTGTTGCCAATCACACAAGGGTTTTAAAATTGTCAAAGTTTTCTGAATCTTTTTCAAAAAGCTATGCAATCAATTTCGTTGAGTAGGACTAAAGTATTTGCGGCAGATATTTGCTGGTTGAAGGGTTGTGATGCGTTTTATGAGAACACAAGCGTTCTCACTTAGCCTCTCACAATCAACTCCTACTCTCACCTCCACGTTGGTGACCGGTGGGTGCCTAGTACCTCGACTGGAGATTGGGTAACCAACCCCTTTGGAAGGTCGTTGGAGGCAGCGGACGAGAGAGGGGGGTGGAGTGTCTCCTCACTAAGACACTTCCTCCTGTTCCAGACGGCAGCGGACGAATTCCCTAGATGGAGTCAACGGTGGCGTCTACAATTCCAGTTAGGCCGAATTACTTAGTGATATCCCTATAAGAGCTGCTTCGACGTACTCGGACCCCAGGTCTATAGGGATCTCCAATAACACGCCAGGTTATTGGAAAAGAGTTGGTGGCGGATGAACCCTTAATGGGTCAACGGCAGCGCTCATATCCCGAAGTGGGTTACTGGCCTCGGATTATCCGGCCCGCTGTCCTAGGGTGAAAACAAGGACCTGGCCCTCCAGGTTGGGGGTTGTGCCGTCGGGGTAACTTCCCGACCATGGAAAAAAAGAATTAGTTATGGGAGAGACACGAGGAGCCTCGGATAACGAATTCCCTCAAACGGCAACCAGACCCGGAACGTCAACGGACAACGATCTAAGAGTATGCACCTGGAACGTACGGACGCTTTATACTCCAGGTGCTACTCAAAAACTTGAGTCTGTCCTCGCGCGGTACAAGGCAGACATTACCGCGGTCCAGGAGATACGATGGATAGGATCAGGTATGATGAAAAGGAAAAATTGCGACATTTATTACAGCTGCCATAAAAGATTGCATGTATTAGGATGCGGATTCGTCGTGGGAAATCGGCTTAGGTCAAAAGTTATTGACTTTAAGCCGATAAGTGATCGCCTGGCTGTGATCCGCATCAAAGCTACTTTCCAAAACATTAGCCTAATATGTGCACACGCCCCTACCGACGAGGCTGAAGACCCTACCAAGGAGGAGTTCTATGACCTCCTGGATGGAGCCTACGGAGCCTGTCCGGAGTATGACGTCAAAGTTGTGCTCGGGGACTTCAATGCCAAAATCGGTCAGGAAAACATCTTTGGCGGGTTAGTTGGTAAGCACAGAATCCACGAAACGACAACAGACAACGGCTACCGACTAATTGACTTTGCAGCAGCTCGTAATACGGTGATAAGTAGCACTAGGTTTCCAAGGCTAAGGATCCACACAGCAACCTGGCGCTCTCCAGACGGTCGAACCGCCAACCAAATCGACCATGTGCTAATCGATGCTAGGCACGCATCCAACATCCTCGACGTGCACACATTCCGAGGGGCAAACGTCGACTCTGACCATTTTCTTGTCGCTGCTAAATTCAGAGCTCGACTGTCCAACGAGAAGAAGCTGCGAACCGCTCAAAAGAAGAAATTCGACGTTGGACGCCTAAGCACACCTGGAGTAGCCAGTGTCTACAGAGAGCGCCTGAGTGAGAAACTCCCCACTGTGCATTCACCTACCACAGACGCCAACAACCAGTGGTCCCAATATCGCGACATCATCAAGGAGGTAGCCGAAACTACTATAGGGTACCAGCCACCCCAGAGAAAAAGCCCGTGGTATGATGATGAATGCGTACGTCGGAAAAAGGTGACAGAAGATGCACATATGAAGATGCTGCAGCGCAAAACAAGGGCAGCGAGGGAAGAGTACCGAGCCAGGAGGAGGGAGGAGAAGAAGATACTGCGTCGAAAGAAGAGGGCTTACGCAGCCTCCCAGCTCAAGGAGATCGAAGAGTCTTGCGATCGAAACAACATCCGGAGATTTTACAAGAAAGCCAAGCAACTGGCTGCTGGCTTCAAGACCGGAACGCAGGCTCTTCGAAACAGCGAAGGAAACCTAGTCACCGAAGCGCAGGGAATAGTAGATGTGTTTAAGCAGCACTTCCAGCAGCTGCTAAATGGGCATCATGTAGAGAGAGTGATAGGGCAGGAAGAGAACCCACGTCCAGTCAATGAAGAACCAGTTCCACCACCCAGTATAGAAGAAGTTGGCTTAGCTATAAAAAAGCTTAAGAACAACAAGGCCGCAGGCTCTGATGGTTTACCAGCGGAGCTCTTCAAATACGGTGGTGATGTTTTGGTAGGGCGCATGCACCAAATCATCAACCAAGTATGGATGGAAGAAAGTATGCCCGATGACTGGGCTATCAGCTCCATATGTCCCATCTACAAAAAAGGCGATCCTATGTCTTGCAAGAATTACCGAGGCATATCCCTGCTTAATGTCGCATACAAGATCCTATCCAACGTACTGTGTGAACGTCTTAAACCGTTCTGCAACACACTAATCGGCACATACCAGTGTGGCTTCCGGCCCGGCAGATCGACCATAGACCAAATTTTCACACTGAGGCAAATCCTGGAAAAGACCAATGAATTTCAAGTCGAGACTCACCACCTATTTATCGACTTCAAAGCCGCATATGATAGCATTCATCGTCAGGAGCTCTATATGGCGATGGCCGAATTCGGGATCCCGGCAAAACTGATCCAGCTGTGTCGCGTAACGCTGGAGAACACGCGCTGCTACGTGCAATTTGGAAGTAGCTCCTCCGAACTATTCCAAACATGCACTGGATTTCGGCAAGGAGATGCGCTATCATGTGACTTCTTCAATCTCGTGCTGGAGCAGATAGTGCGCAGGGCAGGTGTCAACACGGAAGGCACTATCTTCAACAGATCCGTTCAGCTACTGGGGTATGCGGACGATATCGACATCATCGGTCGCTCCCAGCGTGCCGTGACTGAGGCTTTTACGGCGATTGAGGAACAGGCGAAATTTGTTGGCCTTGAAGTAAACGAGGACAAGACCAAGTATATGCTATCAACAAACAAAAACGCATCTGTCCACCGCCTAGGACAAAATGTCACTATTGATAGCAACAATTTCGAGGTAGTTAAGGAGTTCATCTACCTCGGTGTAAATATGAACTCCACGAATGACACCCTAGTGGAGATCAGGCGAAGAATTACCCTAGGAAACCGCTGCTACTTCGGTTTGGCAAAACAATTGGGTTCAAAACTCCTAACTCGAAGGACGAAATGTACGCTCTACAAAACACTCATCCTGCCAGTTCTGCTTTATGGCGCCGAGTGCTGGACGATAAGCAGGAAGGGAGAGCTGATATTGGGCTCCTTCGAAAGAAAAATTCTTCGTCGGATTTTTGGTCCTGTGTGCGAGGAGGGCGAAAGGAGGAGAAGATACAACCGCGAACTCTATGAGCTGTACCAAGATGTGGATGTAGTCCAAAAAGCCAAAACACGTCGACTACATTGGCTCGGCCACATCGAGCGAATGGACAACAATGCTCCAGCTAAGAGGATCTTTGAATCCCAGCCCCCAGGTTCGAGGCGACAAGGAAGACCGAACCTCCGTTTTAAAGACCAAGCAATCGCGGATGCCAGAGCGCTTGGTCTGGCAAACTGGAAGCAGCGTGCCCGGGATCGCAGAGGATGGAAGGCTGCCGTGTCTCAGGCAGAGACTCTTCACGGGTCGGGAGCCCGTTAAGTAAGTTAAGTATTTACCCAATTCTTATGGAATTTTCTTAGAAACAACATAGCTAACCTCACTTTTATTCGCCTAAAGCGAAACTTTTGCACAAAAGCTTATCTATTGCACAAAGTTGTGATCAAAGTTCTTTGACTGGACATCTACATTATGCAGTTAACGGTGGTGCAATTAATTGATCCCAAATCAAAACCAAATATAACAGCAAGCGCTTTTTAAATAAGAAACATGTGGCCAGGCCAGGTTCATAAATTCGGCACCTTCCTTTAATGGCGATGGCCGAACTTTGATAGCGAGTTAATTTTGAGGCAAGCCAGAAGGAAGACAGCAAGGAATTTTTGTTTTTTCTATAATAATCCGAAAATAAACGTAAGATCGTCAATTATTTATTTGAATTGTTAATTAGAATTGTCCTATCTTAGGATAATTTAGCCTATGCTACTCGTAAGTAGTTCGTTTAGTTCCCACCGTCGGTCGGTCGGTCATGGGGGTAAATCAAAAACATTAGTTATCTAAATAATTTCATTTTCAAAATTTTAACAATAATAACGGTCTAAACTTACGAAATGCCGACAATGCAATTATTATTATTATTATTATGCAATTATGCAACTGAGCTTTTGAGCACATTGCACATTTTACAATGAAAAAACTATGCAATGGAACCAATGAAGCGAAATACGAGTTTGGTGATAAAAATGTATGATCAAAGTGGTCCACGCTACGATCCTCAAAGGAAAATTCAAAGGTGGGGAAGTTTTAATTCCGAGGCAACTGATGTGCCCTTTGATTTTATACGAATTGAATTTCCGATTCGTCTTGCATTCACCGTGACGATTAACATATCACAAGGTCAATAATTGAGTGTTTGTGTTTCTTGAAAAATATTGTGTATCACAAGGTAAACCAATGAAGCAAAATACAAAGCAAATGTCATGCTGACAGGCCATTTTTATTTCCTAATAACCTATTGAACTTAATTGAAACAATAAATCAAGTTCAGCTGAAAGGTATCATTAAATTCATCGCCGGGTCAGCTAGTAAATAATAAAACACAAAAGTGAAAAGCTTCATCAAATAAATTTTTGTCCCTCTTCTGTAATCCGTGTATTTTTATGTGGGCCTATAAGCTTATTGATAAGATACCGACCAACTGTAATAATTCTGCAAGTTGTTACGATGTTATCGCGCAAATCTATTATTAAATCACCCCCGAAATGACGCAGAGTTATTTACAAATCGCATTATTATAATTAAAACGATATTCTACACTGATCTGGTGAACATTTGATGGAGCTTTTAATTATTCCGCAAACGCGTACTCCGTATTGTCACTATACACAAAAACTGATAAAATTAAAAATATTTTTATTTCACCCAACGTCCATAAGCGCCGAACTTCCGCGAAGCCATATTGCAAACAATTTTAATCTTCAAATCGAACGTTTAAATGTCAAAAAGGACATTTAGCACGGGACTTTATTTGTCCACCTAAAACTTTATTATAAACCTCGTTGAGTGTAACTGATTGTGTGGTTTTATGTACCGCCCCGGTCCCACCGGGAGATGACTCGTTAGGGTCAATGATTTTTCTCTGAAAGTGGGTAATTTAAAACCTTCTGTCTGTATTGGTTTTTGTTTATTATTCCTCTTGTTTTTTTTTTTTTTGTTTATAAAAATTTGCACAAATTGCTGCCTGCGAGTATCGGTTTCGCATGAGAGCGCATTTTGGCTCGTAAAAAAAATGTAACATGTTTCTCTGACATCATATAACCTGTCATTTGCAAGCGAATAGCGATGAAACTGAGCGTTTTGGGATGCCGGCTGAAGCTGATGGTGGCTTCCGATTATGTTAATGTTGATACAATTTGCTTTCGTCGGAGTTTAGTAATACGCATGAATTTTAATAATTTTGGCAGACGCTTCAAATAGTGTGTCGCACCGTGGCTTGTGATGGGTGTATTATTACGTCGAAACAAGTCGAACAGTGTTTATTGCACACATATAATGCTACATTGCGTTTGGCGGCAGCAGCGCCTGGCTCATCGAATTATAAATGCACAAGGGGACGTCGGCTAAAGTATGCCGTGGAGCGGTGTTACGATATCTTGCATTATTTTGGGAATTTTTATCTCTGGACTTATATAAGCTTCGGACAGGTTTCGAATCGGGGATATTGGATCCTGGCAAAAGTTACATCATTGTGGTGTAAGGTGTTATGGTTATTGCATCAGATCAGATTGTCGAAAGAGGCTAAGAGGACGTATTTGGTAGTAAAACTGGAGAGCATAGTCTAAACATAGGCACTACGGTTTTAAACGGACTTATTGACTCTCTGTGGGTCATAATTTTAATGTAGCTCTTTATTTAACCCAAGAAAGCAAGTTTCAAGACCATCGTAATCATCAGTCTTCTTCGTCGATCGATCCTGCAGAAACAGAGTTGTTTGTGTGTTCATTTTATTAATCAATGATGATTTTGTGAAAACACAGGGCACAGCTTGACGTTTGGTAAGAGATAACCTTTTTCATTTATTTTCTGGCTGTCATAATTTGTTCATACTCGACTACCTGTATAACTTTTCCCGGTTGAGGTACCTAATTGAAACTTTTTCCATTTCAAATTCGAAATAAATAACAATTCGAAGTTCCAACCACCAAAATTTGTGTTTAATCCTTAAATTGTTCAGATTTTGTTTCAACTGCCACTTGATGTTCTTCAAACAAACACACTCAATCAACATAGAAAGTGAAAACTAAATTCAAATGTGATGATTTGTAGATTTTGTGTTGTTTGTTGATTAGGTATGCGTTTATCTGGCGCAAAGCAAATTATTCTCAAAACAAAAGGATTCAATTTATTAAAACTTTTTTGAAATATACAAAATCCTCTTAATTCAAATCAAATTTTCAACCGTCAGATGACGTAATAAATTGATTAACAAAAGAAATTCCAACGAACAAAAAATACAAGAAACCGCCCCTACTTAGCTACAAATCCGCGTGAGCATTTAAACAAGAGCAAACCACTCCACTTCCACTAAACCCCGCAAGCCACAGGTAGGTAGGTAGATAGGTATTCACATTCTAATCTCATCCAGTGCCAGCAATGAAATAGAAATTCCCGAGAACATCCACTAATCCAAAAACTCACCCTCATTCCCATACCTTCGAATAAAAAAAAATATTCCCATGTGCGGGCATTCAATAATTATCCTTTTAAGCTGTCGACACTCGACATGTCGCAGCAAGCAGGACTGAGCATAGTAATTCATAAATAATAAAAGGTAATAAAATCCACAAGCGAGCTCACACAGTCTTAGAACCAAAAGGTACCCGAAACAGGTATTGTTTGAAAAGTTTTTCTATCACTGCACAATTTCATGACTAACACAGAAATAAATGCTACCGGGCTAGTGTAAACTGAGGTCCCACAGCCCTGTTTTGTATTTTCTAGTATAACACTTACATTATTCAAAATTATGACAAGTACGTCTACGTATATCCACTTAAGAAGAATTGTTAAAGTTAAGAACTTTATTGCGCACAAATCTGTTGGGTGAACTATGTTTGGTATTTTTTTTTTTATACAATAATATTTGTATGTTCCGAAACAATTCACAATCAAAAAACTGTAAAACAAGTGACACGAGTACTAAATAGGTTACCCGCCTGGTAGGGCGAAAAGTGTACACGAACCTTGTTGGTAAACAAAATATGCGGTGTAACCTTTAAAACAAACAGAAAATAGAAACACTATCACTGTGTAAACTATGGACAGAGGTTGGTGACGGCGACGAAAGATTGTGCACGTTATATTTAACAATTATTAGATATATGTGAGAGAAATTACCCGCGCGCTACATCTAAACTCGCGAAGTATCGTTTATCGACTGAGGCAAATCGAGGAGCTTGTGTTTCTTGTACGGTACGGGTACGGTACGGGTACGGTACGGTTACGGACTTACGGTCTACGTAATACGAAACAACGAATATTGACATAGTCATATCGTAATCGTAATCGTAGTACCTCAAAAAGGTGTGTCTGTGTAGCTGTAGCGCAGTTGGGTCAACACTCAACAGTCAACACACAACAGTTAAACTGCTAGATAACACTTACCAACCGATTTAAAATAAAGGTTGTTGTATTTGATTTCGGTGGCGTTTAAGTGGGTTGGTATCCTCGGTGTTCGGTGGCATTGTTATAATTATAGAGAGAGAATGCTGGGGTAAAATGGTCAAATTGTAATACCTAATAATAACTTTTGTTGATTGCATTTAATCTTCAAATAACAACCAAATTGTAGTAGTGACTTGGCATCACTAAAAAATTATGTAGGAGCTAGGAGGTAGAAGTGGAACTGTCACTTTGTTTTTTGAAAAGAAAATGACGCGGTAAAAAACCAAGCTATTAAAATCTAAAATTTTCTGAGCAATCCCATTATTTATTTTAAAATAATAATCAAGCCACTAGGTATTTTTTGTAGTTTTAATTTCTGTGCTACATAGGGAGCCGCCATTGCTTGACTACCTTTTTCATTTCTCGGTGCTGCCAAATTGCAATTGAGCTTTTAGACGTTTTTCTTTTTTTTTAGTTCAGAACTGAGTTCGAGCATTATGAGCGCGCTCTGAACCGAGCGTCCTCACGGTGTCTCCTCTCACGTGCAATTTTTCATTTCATTAAATATGTCATACTATGTAAATTGCACGTGAAGACCAGGTTGAGACCACAAGTTTCATGAAAAAAACCTTTTCATACAATGTATTGCTCAGCTTATTGCATGCTATCGATTGCTAGAAAAGAGCTGCAATATCTGTGCACTTTCACACTTGTTTTTCATTTCCACGATGGCTGAGTGGCGAATGGTCGCTTGTAGCCATAGACAAACCATACTGAGACCCCCAACTGGCAATCCTCTTGCCGCTGGCCCCCTCGATTTTTTTTCAAATTCGCCATTTTGTTTTCCTATCGGTGTTATTTGAATTTAGAATCCGTGTGAGCAACAAAAAAAAAGCGATCCAAAAAAAAATGTGGTGAGTTTTCTTTTGACAGAAGTCGATTGACAAATGTCAAAATATATAAACACAATTTTATTTTTCCTGCAACAAATTGAAAGAAATGTAAGTTTTCGCGTATTTTTAGTGTTTAAATTAATAAATAAATACATTATATGTCTTATAGATTTGTCCAAGCTGCAGGAGAATACACGCCAACAAGAGTTTATGGCCAATTTCATGGAATACGAATCACAAACTGAACAGGCGAACGTTAAACAAAAGCGTACCTATCGATAACAAAAAGCGTAGGAAGACCGTGATTGTAAGTTGATTTTAATTTACATGAACCTGACGACGAATTGATAACCATTTTGTATCCACTTCTAGAAAGATACCAAGCAACAGCAGCATCGTGTCCAATTGGCAAGGCACCGGCCGCTATGAAGATCAATTATTGTCGCAGCAGCAACGTGACCAGGAGGACAACCTCAAAATGTAAGTACATATATAGTAAAAGTTGTGCACATTGATTTCTGAACCTTTAACACTAGGCAAGAGGAAAGTTTCGCACGCCAGGAGGCAATGAGCCGGCAAACTATCGAACTACTCGAGCACGAGATGTGAACCAAAGCCAAGGTAGACTGGGAGAATCATGACATCAACCTTAAACAGATTCGTCTAAATTATTATAAAAACAACAACATACGGATGGTTCAACATGTACAAGAACGATAAAATATTTCAAAATATTCTCGAAGATGTAAAGAAGTTTCTGCAGGTTTGTTTATAGATTGTCAAATTGGCTTTTCGTTTGAATATCTTTATGCTTTCAGCAAGGCTCGGTTGAGTACATGTACAATAGGTGTGTAAATTCTATGGCAATTGGTGTGTAAAATGAACTCGTTGAAGAGGCAGATGTGAATTTGTGTTTCTCGAAGAATAGCAAAATCGACACATCCTTTCGCGACCAACAGTTGTACGACATTTTTCTGTTGTCTTGTTCGCTGCTAGTAAAGCAAGACAATAGCAAGAAATTGAATTAGATGGATGAATCACATCAAGAGTATGTTGATTGGAAATGATAGTTGTAAGCAGTTCGACTATTAAATTTCTTGTTGTTTATTTCAGTCTTATATCACATATTTATTGGCAGCTCCACCGATGAGTCTTCGGACGATATGAACAGTGTCCAAGTAAGTAGCGAATCATTTACTCTTTGTAATTTTAAATAAAAAAAATATTTGCAATTACAGATTCCTACTTCATGGCAACCGGCATTTCTTGATTCGAATACATTGATCTTGTTCTTTGATCTCTATCAGATTCTGCCTGGACTGAAAATGTTAGTTGTAAACAGTAGTACCAGAAAATCAGAATCCAAAAAAATCGAACAAAAGAGTAAGCAGCCACAGCAAAGAGACACTCCAGAGTTATTGTAAATGATTTCAAAATTAACATATCTTTAAAGAAATGGTGCCTATTTATTTGGGTTGCAGGCAAATACTGTCTTGTATACTACTAATAATCAATAAATCCTGCAGCAAATTTGCGAAGCGACTGTATGTGTGTTTTCTTCGACTTTTTATTTTTTTCTAAAGCGTTCCTTGCTGCAAAACTTAGAAGTAGAGAGTTCTTCTTGCTACCAAATGGAAAAACAGCCCCGAACAACAATCCACAACAAAGCAGCCGTTCATATACACCTCCAAATGCTCGGTGGCAAAGGAGGATTTAAGTCCATGCTTCGTGCTATCGGTGACCAAATCGAAAGACTACAAACCATGAAGCTTGTCGTGACCTCAGTGGCAAGAGATAACGATATTAACGCAAAAGAAATGACTTAAGGCTTACACATACGGCAAACTGGATGAACCCAATGAAGAACTATCGACATCCAAAAAGGAAAGACCATCCATTTCATCTATATAGAATTAACAAATCTTTATTTACTATAAATAAACGTATAATACACAAGTTAGGTTAATTAAACCTAATAAAATGATCCTATGTCCAAATCTGGTAATCATTGTGTCGCAAATTGAGATGAGACCCATGCCAGGCGAAATTTAATTTAGTGAGTATAAGCTCCTCCGAGTTAAATTGTATTCTGGAAATAGACATTTTTTTTACTGCATATTCAAAACCACAGGTGCATAACACTTACTTGATTGAGTACGAGATTCCCGTTGAATGGTCAATGATCTTTCCTTTCTCCATTTGTCTCGGTTTTCCACCTCTTGCTGGAACTGTATGATGCACTCTAGGAAGGCAACCATCGATATCTAAATTGCAGCATTTTATTGTGAAATATCATTGCGTTGCTCCAAGTTGTTGTCTGTGTGGTTCACAGCAAAAGAATCTTGTGCTGCACATCATTCGAGACGTGTTGCAACATTTTCACATAAAATACTTGTTGTTCTCTAGGGCACGTACGGCAGCAGTAAGTTCGGCGACCTCCTTCCACAGGTCAACATTTTGATTCTGAAATGTGAGCGTTCTTTTGTTTTAATGAGGAATTATGTTCTATATACCAAGCTTACATGTAACTAAAACACTTGGCAGCTTCCTCATAATTGTTGGATTCTTTATCCAGTTAATACGCTTCAAACTTTGTAGAATAGGATTTATTCTCTACGGAGCTTTGTACCTGGACATCAAAGTTGTTGGGAAATAGTTTTTGCTCTTATAATCCGTTCCTTTGCCACACAAGGATCGGTGGAACGTGCTTTCTGGACTTGAGCTATGATGTAGTTTTCTCCAGTACTTAAATCCATTGCACAAACTTTTGATAAATTCACGAAATCGAAAACTAAATGAAAACAAATATACAAGTGTCAAGTCAAATGGAAATGAGCTTGACAAGAGTGGTGAATCTGTTGTGTCAGTGTCAGTTGCAACTGTGGTGGGCTGTGACAATAGTGACTGTGTTCAGACGCACAGCTTTTTTTTTAAAGAATTGCAACTCAAATTTGGTGAATAAGTATATTCTTATCTCAGTACATTTTCATCAATTTTCTTATTAGTTATTTTATAACATTCCGTAGGTATTTCTATTCAACAAAAATACTGATTAACGTTTATTGTTCCATTATAATACCAAAAGATACGACCTATAAATATATTAATGTAGGCTTTGAAATACGAGACATGTAAAAATAAAACAAATACAAATACGTATACTTTATTTTAAATTATATAAAAAATAACGGAGAAACTCATAATTTATACTTAATAACAGCAACGATATTAATGTTGGTATTTATAAATTATAACTAAACTCCAGAAGTATACTAAGCGACATTAGGTGATAAGCATATTCTACTCGATTTATGTTAACTGCCTCACGATTGTTCGCTAAAAATGTTTTTATTTGTTTATTATTTTTCAGAACTGTTAATCTTTCTTTTATGTCAAACAAATATACAATAATTTTTGAAAATTGATCATTGTCCACACAAAATTTTGTTGTAATAATTATTTTCAAATTTAACGGATAAAATTGTGTGAACGCAGCCAACAGATTTACCCACACCGGAAGCCAGATTTTAAGCAGCGGAAGTTGTTACGTTTTTTTGAGGGTGTGTTGGTGAGCCGGATTTTATGAAGTTTCGTGACATTAGTCAATACGAATTTCTATGTATCAATACTAGCGCAAAAATTTGTCACAAGCCCATGGTAATTTAGCTTGTAGGCAAGTAACGGAAAATCGGCCGCAGTTGGGGGTCTCAGTATTGTCTCTGCTTGTAGCGCTGAAACTACGTATTTGAATAAAAGAGACAAGTATAGTCATGACAAGAATATGGTAGATGGGAAAAGTGAAAGGATTGCCTAATGTGAGAACGCAACGATGTGCTCCGCTCAGCCACATTTCAACGAATGAAATTGTATGATACGAAATGTCCACCTTAGATTTTATTCGTTCTTTCATACAATAAAATTTGACATATTGCATAAAATAAAAAATCACACGTGGAGACACCGGGTCAGAACGTTCAGTCAAATGTGACTGGAAGTGTGCCTGTACACGTGTAATCAGCCTTTTACTCAGCCTGCTCAGTCCAATTATACTGAGGTATAGAGTGCGCTCTGATCATGCTCTGAATAAAAAAAAAGAAACACAAATTCGAGCTCTGGGGGCAGACTGTAAGGTGAAACGATCAAAAGTTTTCGTGTGCACGAAGAAAGTTGATTGTGTAACATTATGGCCAATCATTCGTGCGCACGAAAACGTTCGATCGTTTCGCCTTACAGAATCTGGCCCCTGATGTGTCTGAATCTGAACTAAAAAAGAAAGACGAATTTTTTGTATAACAGTTCACGTTCTGCTCTGAACTGAAAAAGAAAAACGCATATTAGGCGTTTTTCTTTTTTAGTTCAGAGCTGAGCACTGAACAGAGTTCGAGCATTATGAGCGCGCTCTGAACCATTCGTGCTCAGAGCGTTCAGAGGATGTTTTGTTTTTCCTGTTTTTTTTTGTCCATTAAATGTGACTGGAAGTGTGCATGTACATGTGTGCTCAGCTTTTTACTCAGGATGCTCAGTCAATTTATTCTGAGCTCATAGAGCGCGCTCTGATCATGCTCTGAGCGAAAAAAGAAACACAAATTCGAGCTCTGAAGTGTCTGAGCTAAAAAAGAAACACGAACTTTTTGTATAACAGTTCAGGTTTTGCTCTGAACTAAAAAAGAAAAACGCCTATTATAGGCTTCATAATTTTTTCTTTTGAAAGGTAATGAACTTCGTTAAAAGAATCGGTGGCAATTCACTAATATAAGCGCTGATGGACAAGGTAATAAATCTCAGAGCAAGCTTTTGCCAATGAATAGGTAAAATTATAAAAAAGTGCAAGATTAATTTGTGGGTAAAAGAAAAAAATACCTTTATTATTAGCCAGAAATATTGCAGATTAACATACAAACGAACGAACCCCAAACATTTTCGTTTTCTGAATGCTGCCGATACTATCTGTCCCAGCTATTTGTCCCAAATGTCATATCTGCAAATGTTTTTGCTCTTTGGACGTTATCGCCGGTAGATTTTCACAAAAAGTCGACTTCATTTCTGATCTGCGAGGGAAGTTTTCATTAAACTCTGTAAAGTTAATTTAGTACATCATCTTGGCGTAAACGATTTCATCAAAAATCATTCATCATGACTGCGTTTGAAGAATTTGGCGTTTTACCGGAAATTGCAAAAGCAATCGAAGAAATGGAATGGACCCTTCCTACAGACGTGCAAGCCGAAACAATCCCATTGATTCTGGGCGGAGGCGATGTTCTAATGGCAGCAGAAACAGGATCCGGTAAAACTGGAGCCTTCTGCTTGCCCATTTTGCAAATTGTGTGGGAAACATTGCGTGACATCGCCGAAGGTAAAGGAACTGCTTCAGGGACTGCTGCTGGGACTATAGCACCATGGACAATGTCCTTCTTCGATCGTGGCTCAGCTTTGGCAGTGACACCGGATGGGACTCGCTGTCAATCGAGGGAGTTCAAGGAATGGCATGGCTCCAGAGCAACCACCGGTGTTCGAGCAGGTGGAAAGCATTACTTCGAAGCTACTGTGACTGATGAGGGTCTCTGTCGCGTTGGTTGGTCAACCGGTCAGGCTAATTTGGATCTTGGTACTGATCGTTTTGGGTATGGATTCGGAGGAACAGGTAAGAAGTCAAACAATCGCCAGTTTGATGACTATGGAGAAGCTTTTGGGATGAATGACGTCATCGGATGTTGTCTAGATCTGGACAAGTACGAGGTTAGCTACACGAAGAACGGAACTCCGCTGGGACTGGCGTTCAAAATAGCCGATAATCTTAAGAACGAAACTTTTTATCCAACTGTAGTGCTGAAAAACGCCGAAATGATGTTCAATTTTGGCAAAACCGAATTTAAGCATAAAGTTCCTGAAGGCTTTGTTGCTGTGTGCAAAGCTGACGCCCGTAATTTGAAAGCAAATCCAAAGGCGATTCCTGACAACTCGGCCGCAAATGCTAAGCAATTGCCAAATGCTCCACAAGCTATCATAATCGAACCGAGTCGCGAATTGGCTGAGCAGACCTACGACCAGATTGAGAAGTTCCGCAAGTATTTGAGTGACCCGGTGGTGAAGTCATTGCTCCTTATTGGCGGCGTTAAATTGGAGCAGCAGAGGAGCGCTTTGCAGTCGGGCGTGCACATCGTTGTGGGCACCCCCGGCCGCTTGGAAGAGATGATCAGTAGTGGATTCGTTCAGCTTACCCATTGCAGGTTTTTCGTTCTCGACGAGGCAGACGGTTTGCTGAAGCAGGGTTACACTGATCTAATCGATCGCATCCACAAGCAAATCCCGAAACTGACTTTTGATGGGCGACGCCTGCAGATGGTAGTCTGCTCGGCTACTTTGCACGCGTTTGAAGTGAAGAAAATGGCAGATAAACTAATGCACTTCCCTACATGGGTCGATCTGAAGGGAGAAGACGCCGTACCGGAGACGGTACATCACGTTGTTTGCATGGTAGACCCGCAAAGAGACAACAGTTGGCACAGCCTGAGGCAGCGCATCCAAACCGACGCTGTTCACGAGCGCGACGGTGCCCACCCAACGAGACAAACCCCCGAAACCTATTCCGAGGCAATAAAGATCCTGAAGGGCGAGTACTGCATTCAATCCATCGAAGAGCACAAGATGGACAGGGCAATCATATTCTGCAGAACAAAGTTAGATTGTGACAATCTCGAACGTTATCTTAAGCTGCGTGGTGGAAGTAATTACTCGTGTGTTTGCCTGCATGGCGATCGTAAGCCGTTCGAACGCAAGGCCAACTTGGAGAGCTTCAAGAAAAAAGAGGTCAAGTTCTTGATTTGTACTGATGTTGCTGCCCGAGGACTGGATATCACTGGTTTGCCGTTCATGATTAATATGACGTTGCCCGATGAGAAGTCCAGCTATGTTCACCGCATCGGAAGAGTTGGTCGCGCCGAACGGATGGGCTTAGCCATCAGTTTGGTGTCGTCAGTTCCGGAGAAGGTGTGGTATCACGGAGAGTGGTGCCCCAGTCGCGGAAGAAATTGCAAAAACACTAACCTGACTGACAACGGTGGATGCTGCATTTGGTACAACGAAAAGAATCTGCTGGGAGAAATCGAGGAGCACTTGAACGTGACTATTACGCAGGTCACCAAGGACGTGAAGGTTCCTGTTAACGATTTCGATGGAAAGGTGGTGTATGGTCAGAAGAATTTGAACACGGGAACTGGTTACAAGGACCACGTCGATCAGCTTCGGCCTACTGTTGGCAAGCTGACTGAGCTCGAGTTGCAGGCACAGTCCTTGTTCTTGAAACGTTTGAAGGTTTAAGCAGGGGTTTACTGATTTTCAATCGCAGTCTTATCGTATACAATAAATATCTATAAACTAATAACCCGAAATGCGTTTTCTCTCTTCTCTCGTCTGTTCAGTAGCTTTGCTCTGAGTTCCATGTTGATGTCATCGCCTTTAAACGCAGACTGTGTTTGTAAACGTTGTGGCGCAGAGTATTCGATTCCCAGCTCGGGAAAGTCCTCTGTGGCTTGCATGGTTGGTTGGTTGGTTTGAGTGGCTGTATTCCCGTTACCGACGAGGGAAAAACAAGTAGCGCATTGGGCGCCGTTTTGAAACCACAACAAACGGAACCTGAAATGAAGGGGGGTGATGGAAGTTAAGAGAGCTCAAAAACAGCCTGTGGAGTTGAGAAATTTGATAATCTTGTTGAAACGGATGCTTTGGATGTCCGAAAGGTCATCAACTGATCAAAAGGGCGCTGCGTCTAGTTTTGGCTATGGCCGGATACTCAAAATGGAACACTGTTTCACTCTTGTTTGTGTCAGCGCAGCAGTGGATATTGTGGGGGATGCCAAGCTTGGCTGCGTGAGTTCCTAAATGCCAATGACTCGTACTTATTGCCGTTAGTCTGGCGACATTTATACGCGTTCTGGCTAACAGGTTGTTTGTTCTGGCATCATCGTAGGTTGGCCAGATCTTCCTTAAAATGACACAGTTCGTCAGGTTCATTAATCTAGTCGCAGCTCTTGAGGTGAATAGCAGGAGGATTTCTCTCGTTATATGTCCCAGCGCAGGGAGGACTTCCTCCGCATGAGACACGCACAGAGCAGAGCCACTTCTGGCAAGTTCATCGACTTTTTCATTCCACTCAACGTTCCTATGGCCGGGAACTCAGACGAGAGTGATTTCAAACCGATGACAAGCCCTGGTCAGTGTCTCCCTCAAGCTTGGACGTCGACTTAGTTGAACCAATAGCCTGAATCGCGGCCTGACTATCGACGAAGATGCCTATTTTTTTTTCTGGGTGTAACTAACAGTCTACACGCCTCCTTAATGGCAAATACTTCTGGTTGAAAGACGCCGACTGCGTTGGGAAGGCAAAGAGTTTTAGCGATTTTTAAATCTGTTGAGAAAATGCCTGCTCCTCATCCACAGTTCATCTTGGAACCATCTGTCAAGAAAAGTATGTCGAATTCATTTACGACGGCATTCTCCTCCCATTCTGATCTAGAGTGGAATTTAACAGAAGAGTTTTTATGGAAGTTGAGTTTGGATGCGAAGTAGTCCGTAGGTATACGACCTATGCCGTCAGGAAGGGAAAGTAGGATGCTGGTATGGCCATAAGGCCTTTCGAACCAACATTTAGAATCCTTCAATCTAACAGCGCTACACGCGGAGAAAATTGAGAATCACATTAAGCGCCTCGGTCGGACTTGATCGAAGGGCTCCTGTGATTCCAATTCCAGCCGATCTTTGGACTCCACTTGATTTAATGATGTTGTAGGCTTTGCTAAATGGGGTCCACCATACCAGTGAACCGTAGGTGATGATGAGCCGTACCACCGCTGTGTACATCCAACGAACCATCTTTGGTTGAAGCCCCCACTTCTTGCCGAAAGTTTTACTACGGGTGTAGACTAGAAAGCTATGCTTGCCTTCCGCACTCGGTATTCGAATTCGATATTGGACTTCTAGTTGAGTTTAGGGTCAAGCATGACTCCAAGGGACTTTGCGCTGGTGGATAAAGGAAGATTTTGGTTATTTAAGCGGGTGAGTGAGAAGGTTGGTATTTTGGTTTTGGTGGTGAAAAGCATCAGTTCAGTTTTGCTTGGGTTACCGCTAAGACCACAACGTGTAGCCCAATCGCTAATCTTACCCAGTGCTCTTTCCATGATTTCACTTATCACGTTCAGAAACATTCCTGATACTAGAGCAACCACGTCATCCGCATACGCAACGACTTTGATACCCTCCCTGTCGAGACTTGACAGGATTTTGTTAAGTACCATAATCCATAAGACGCGAGTTCACCCCACCTTGAGGTGTTCCTCTGCTGACTGATTTGGCTAGAAGGGTGTTACCGAATTTTGCTTGCATGATCCTTGTTTTGAGTATGGATATGATCCATAAAGTGACGAAATCCTCTACACCTGGCTTGCACGAGTAGGAACATCTTGGAGTTGCCATTTAGACACAGATAGACAGAAACCGCGATAACAATCGGAACAAAAATTAGGAAACGCCATCGAAACCGACTTATGTATGTGTATGATTCTATTTATTCATTTTTTTTTTCTCATATTTTATGATTATTACAGAAATATATAAATTACAACAACTGATAACATTCAAATATATATTTTGTAATATTTTTTCCTTAACAACTACGCATGTGTATAACAGTTTCATGTATGTATAATATGTATATAATAGTAGCCACTAAGTCTAGTTTACAATTGATAACGACGAGTTAAGAATTTATTTCAATCTTTTAAGGTCTTGTAGTTATTTTCTTTTTTCTTCGGAAGGCGGTTTACCAATCCCAGTAGGTAAACACATTTATCCTGGATGAATTAACAAATTCGCGTAAATAAAACATTTATGTTGACTCTAATAAAAATTCTTAATCCTAGTGTAAAAAATAATTTCGAACTATGTTGGGGCATCATAACAATTAGCATCTAGGCTAGTTTCTTATATTTTTTGTTGCTTCTTTGTTCAAAACGAATAACTTGAAAAAAAAAAAGTTTCAAAAGTCTTTTGTTTATTTTTCTGGTATCATTGATTTTCTGTTCCCATTTTTAGCTGCTTTCAGACAAACAAAAACGAAATGAAAATCAAAACTTAGATGCTACGAAACACAAAATAAAAACGTATATAACCTAACTTAAAGAAATAGCAAGACGTACAAATTAAAAACAAAAAAATACGAAAAAATAATAATAAATCAGACTTCTTTTCCAAATAAAAATATTACCCTACGTAGCGCGGCGAATGAGGTGGTGGAACACGAACGTACACAAGGAAACATATTTTTTTTTTTTTGTTTCTTTAAATTTAATGACAAAACTTTTTGTTTGCTTTGTGCGCGTACAATTTTAGCCCAGTTTTGAATTTCCATTGAATAAGACACTATAATTCATGTGTGTAAATAATTTCTTGTGTTTTCTAGTTACAAATATGTCGATTATAAAATATGTATATGTATATAGCATTTAATAAATATTTTATCATTTTATTTTAATATGGCAGTCATTGATTTACTTGTTTTCTTTTTTTTCTTGTTTAGTTAAATTTGTTTAAAATTAAGAAACATAAAAGTAAAAACTATAAAAGAATATCAGATCTTTTGTTTACAGTTGTAATTATTGTTGTTTAGGATTTTGTTATGTTAAAAAAAAAATACTTTTCTTTCTAAACTTTAATTGGTGGATGTTAGGTTAGTTTTTATTTTCTTTAAATAAATAGGATTCAATGTATTTGTCGTTTACAAATGGGTTTACATTTTTGAGTAATGTATATTTATAATTTTGCAGAGCTTTCGCCGAGCAGTTGAAAGCTTTTCTGTTCCTTTTATTAAATTGGGCCCGAATTTTAGATCCACCGTTTCTGCATTGTTGCTTATTATAGATTTTGTATTTTCTGGTGTAGAAATATTCCTCGTAGTCTTGAAGACTTTAAGAGTTATGAAAGCCAGGTTCTCTGTCGGTGTTGAGCGACTTAGACTGTAATGGAACAGAGAACGAAGTGAGTTAAATTCCTTTGAGGGGCGTGAAAAATATCTGAGCAAGCAACAGAACTGTCCACAAACGACAGTCACTTTAAACATCCTCGAATAACGCTGAGAACGATATTTCTCCAAACATAATCATACTTACGCTGATCAAAGGTGCTTGGATTGATGTAGCTTATCAAGTCTTGATCCGACATTGTGGTTAATTCCTGGGGGATGGCCGTGGCCGGTGGTATTGGCACTGCCGCCTGAGGTCCTGTCAAAGAGACGTTTGGCAAAATACCATTCATCTGTTGCTGTGCAACACCAGTATTTGTTTTTTGTAGAGCAGAATCCGGCAGGCCCACAGCTTGTATAAGAGATTCCTGATTCGATTGTGGCCTGCAAAACAGAAAAATATTCACATTACATTGAACACTACTTGGACAATATTAAATAGCATACGCGACACTTATAGCCAGCTGATTGGACTTTTGAAGGCTCTGCAGGAACCGATTGGGTACACCCGGCGGCCCGACTGGACCCGTCATATTCTGCACGTCATGGTTTAGCAGCATGTCCACCAGGGGGACGGAGTCAGGCGGTCGGTTGTCCAGCATTTGATGGTGTCGGTTGTTGGCAAGAAATTGCGTGGTTGGACACACACCTGCGGGGGCAGTCGGCACCAAAGGATTGGCTGTGACTCCTCCGGCGAGCATTTGTGACACTTGTGATTGAGTTTGAATGGGGTTGGTACTCAGACTAAGCAGGACGTTTATTGCCGACCCTGGGTTGTTCTCATGGTTCGTAATGAAGTCGGCCGCCGCTTTAATAATCATGTTGCTCACAGCTGTCGAGGTTGCTGTTACCTGTGGATCTTGTTGTTGGGCGCCAGCTGGGACTTGTCGCGGTGGTGATTGTTGCTGAGCTTGCTGCGACTGCGGTGACGGCTGCTGTTGAATTGGCGGCGAATTTGACGGTGGTGTCATTATTATTGTGTTTAAAAGAGAATCTTGCGGTGACTGAGGTGGCATACCCATTCCGTTGAGAAGGTTGACTCGATTTACCAACATATTCGGCACTGAATTCGGTGGGCAGAGTATTGTCGATGGCGATACATTCGAGTTAAGAATCATCTCCGCGGGTAGGTGATCCGCTGTAGTAGTCGATTCGGTCAGTATCTGCTGCATGCTGACCGAGGTGAGAGCTGCAGCTGGTTCCGAGTTGAGAATGATGTCGTGCGTGATTGGGGACCCATTCGGCGATGAGGATGACGATGAAGATGACGAAGAGGATGTACTCGACACAGACGAACTGCGAACCAGTGACATTGACTGCATATCATTTGAAGGCGAGTGACTGGCAACTGCCAAAATGTTATTCAACGTTTGGTCAATACTGTTGGCGGGATTTGAGTTCATCACAAGGTTGTTGGGAGCCTGTGCTTGAAATATTACACCCGACCCACTGCCAGGACTACTGACAAACATCGGATTCTGCTCCATTGATGGTGCTGTTGCAGTCGGGCTGAGGCTCGATAGAAACTTGTCCACGGTCTGTTGTCCCTGATGCACAACGGCCGCAGTTAAAATCTCGTTGGCAATTTGTTCATTTTTTACGGCTAT